>JBBGZY010000589.1:3317500-4517500 GCA_037952925.1 Lithobates clamitans | reverse complement strand
ATGCATGATATTTTATTATTTTTAGAAAATACAGTACATTGGTGTGGCTGCGACTAAAACTTGTGTTTTGTGGTGTTATTGGTGGGCTAAATCACTGGCTTCCTTTAACCGCTTCAATACCGAACACTTACACCCCCTTCCTGCCCAAGCCAATTTTCAGGTTTCGGCGCTGTCGCGGTTTAAATGACAATTGCGCGGCCGTGCTACACTGTATCCAAACAGAATTTTTATCATTTTGTTACCATAAATGGTGCTTTCTTTTGGTGGTATTTGATCACCTCTGCGGTTTTTATTTTTTGCTATACAAATAAAAAAAGACCTAAAATTTTGAAAAAAAAAAAAAAGTTTTTCTTTTGTTTCTGTTATAAAATTTTGTAAATAAGTAAGTTTTCTCCTTCACTGATGGGCACTGATAAGGTGGCACCGATGAGGTGGTACCAATGAGGTGGCACTGATGGGCATTGACCGGCACTGACGATGGGCACTGGTAGGCGGCACTGATGGGTGGTACTGATATGCAGCACTGATGGGCATTGATAGGAGGCACTGATGGGCACTCATGGGTGGCACTGGTGGGCACTGATATGTGACACTGATGGGCACTGAAAGGCTGCACTGATGGGTACTTATGAGTGGCACTGATAGGCGGCAGTGATGGGCACTGATAGGCGGCACTGCGGGGCCCTTATACGTGGCACTGATAGGCACTGATATGCAGCTAGGGTTGCCACATCATCCCTTTAATCCAGGACACACATTAATTACACAGGTTCTGAGGCTGATTAAAGTGGTAATTAAACTCACTTGGTGCCTTATCTGCATTAAATCAGCCTCAGAACCTGTGTAATTCATATGTGTCCTGGATTAAAGGGATGATGTGGCAACCCTATATGCAGCACTGATAGATGGCATTGATAGGCATCACTGATGGCACTGGCACTGGCAGGCATTGGGGATGGGCACTGATTGGCTTCTGTCTGGACACTGATTGTCATTTCCCTGGTGGTCCAATGTGGTGGCCATCCTTGGTGGTCCTGGCGGCATCCTGGTGGTCCAGGGTGGGCATCCGAGGGGGGGCTGAGCTGACAAACAATCAGCACAGACCACCCCCCTCCGTCAGGAGAGCAGCCGATCGGCTCTCCTCTACTCGCGTCTGTCAGACAAGAGTGAGGAAAAGCTGATCAACGGCTCTTCCTGTTTACATTGTGATCAGCCGTGATTGGACACGGCTGATCACGTGGTAAAGAGCCTCCGCCAGAGGTGTGACAGACTGACACACCACACCACCGATCGCTGCGATGTGCACCCCCAGGGGCGCGTGAGAGCGGTCGTTCTGGGGGCCCATCATATGACGGACCCCCAGAACGAGAGCCGCCCTGCCCAGCCGGCGGACGGGAAGTGGTTAAAGTGTTACTAAACCTACAACAGTAAAATCAGTGTGTATATGCAGTACAGCATGCTTGTTATACTCACTGTGGAACCTAAGGGGTTAATGCTCCGCATTGTGTAAAAAAGGCTGTTTGATCCTGTCTTCTCTGATCATCCCTTTCTTCCGCTCTCCCCAATCCATCTCTTGATAGTACAGAGCCTTGAAGTCACTCTGCACATGCTCAGTTTGGTGCGTATTGCTTTAAAGTTGTTCTTTTTTCTTGGGAGGGTGCATGTGATCAGCACAGGGCCAATCAGCACTGTCCAGACAGAGGGTCAGGGATCCTGCAGCCTCATAAGACAGTCAGAGTGGAATAAAACCTCCTCCTACAAGCTTTAACCAGACACTGACAGAAGTCCCAAGACTGCTATATACTGCTGATGAGAAAAGGTTTTTAGCAGTTTATATTTACTAAAATAATTGCATTTCCATGTTCTGAGTACTGTGGGAGACCAGATATAGTGAATGCAGGGTCCTGGGTGTAGTAACACTTTAAGTTCAGATCACAAATCTTAGCATCAGACTGTAGTAGTTTTTTTAAGTTGTTGAAAAATGTAAACCCTACATGAGCCATTACTGATTCAATTTCCATGGAATGTCTATGTGGAGTGAAGTAAGAGGTTTCCACCAGATATTGTATTGTAGACACCTCTTCACCAGCCAGAGTCTATTGGAATAAGTGATATGGGGTGGGGGGAGGGGGTGTCCCATACCTCTTCCTCCCATGATACAGGATTCCATTTCTGAGAAGCCCAAGTATTGTCATGTAGTGATGGGGAGAAGGTCTGATGCTCTGCAGAAACTCTAACACTGAGCTTACACGTGGCTATTTTTTGAGGGTTCTGGCGGGAGACATAGTGGCAGGATAGCATGGAGAAGGTAAGTATCAATGCGGAGTGGGTGGGCATTTTTGATAGCCTATTGATTTGCCTTGCATGGTATAGGGGCAGTGATGTTTTGGAACTACATTTCCCATGATGCTCGTGCACTCTGCAGTGTAGTGGAGCATCATGGGAAATGTAGTTCCAAAACATCTGGAGTGCCAAGGTTTGCCACCACTGGTATAGGGGTAGTGAAACAGTTGAACATCTGGCTGATTTTACCATGAGTATAATAAACAATAGCTGGGGAAGACAGCAAGAAAGGCTTAGAGGCCCACAAAATTTTTTTTTTTTTAATATTCAAAGAAAATCCCCCCATCCATCCATGTCTTCATGTTTATTTTGCTTAGAATTTCCTTAAAAAAAACACCTCCTAGCATTTCTGGCTGTGGCCATCTTGAGTAAGGGAAGATGATTCATGTAGCATTCACTTCCTAAAATCCATGTGCCCTTAGCTCAGGCATGCAGGCAGGAATGAAGACTCCTGGGATGTATGACATCATTTGCCTAGGCCTAGAAACCAGGAAGTTACTAAAGGAATATAAAAAAAAAGTTTTAAACAAATAAATATGATATAATTTCCTCTATTTACTAATGCTAGCAGAGGAAGAATTATACATAGTCAATGTTGATTGAGAGCGTGAAGTTTTGCTTTACACTTTAATAAATGTTAGAACAGAACACTAGGTGGCAGCGATGCAAATTTGAGAAACTGATACCTGAAGCTGAAGTCTAAGTAGTATGAGCTGAACTAGCGGAGCGTGCTTTGATCAGGAAAGGTGTGACTTTGCCATTGGAATAAATGAAGTCTCAAGCGCTAAACAGGCCAAGTGTTTAGACACGTTTAACCACTTCAATACCAGATACTCCCCACCCCCCCCTTTCCTGCCTAGGACAATTTTCAGCTTTCAGGGCTGTCACAATTTGAATGACAATTGCGCGGTTATACAACACTGTACCCAAACTACATTTTTATCATTTTCTTCCCACAAATAGAGCTTTCATTTGGTGGTATTTGATCACCTTTGGGGTTTTTTATTTTTTGCCAAACAAACTAAAAAAGACCGCAATTTTTGAAAAAAAAAAAGTTTTTCTTTGTTTCTGTTATAAAATTTAGTTTTCTCCTTCACTGATGGGCACTGATGAGGCGGCACTGATAAGGTGGCACTAATATGTAGAATTGATGGGCACTGATAGGTGGCACTGATGGGCACTGATAGGTGGCACTGATAGGCGGCACTGATGGGCAATAATAGGTGGCACTGATAGGCGGCACTTATAGGTGGCACTGATGGGCACTGATAGGCAGCACTGATGGGCACTAATAGATGGCACTGATAGGCGGCACTGATAGGTGGCACTGATAGGTAGCACTGATGGGCACTGATCGGTGGCACTGATGGGCACTGATAGGCAGCACCGATGGGCACTAATAGATGGCACTGATAGGCATTTATTTTTTGCCAAACAAACTAAAAAAGACCAACATTTTTTGAAAAAAAAAAGTTTTTCTTTGTTTCTGTTATAAAATTAGTTTTCTCCTTCACTGACGGGCACTGATGAGGCTGCATTAATGGGCACTGATGAGGCGGCACTGATAAGATGGCACTAATATGTAAAATTGATGGGCACTGATAGGCAGCACTGATATGCAGCACTGATGGGCACTGATAGGTGGCACTGATGGGCACTGATAGGTGGCACTAATGGGCACTAATAGATGGCACTGATAGGGAGCACCGATGGGCACTAATAGGCAGCACTGATGGGCACTGATCGGTGGCACTGATGGGCACTAATAGATGGCACTGATAGGCAGCACTGATGAGGAGGTATTGACATGCATTACTGATGGGCATCTGTGAAGGGCACTGAAAGGCGTTACTGATGGGCACTGATTGGCACTTTGATAGGCACTGATTTGCGATTTGGGTGGGCACTGACTGGCAGCTGATGGGCACTGATTGGCATTGTGATGGACACCTCTGATGGGGACTGCGCTGATAATCAATGTGCTGATTATCAGAGCACACCCCCCTCCACCCTCTGACAAGAGAGCCGCCAATCGGCTCTCCCTGTCAGCGCAAACCGAGGAAAACCGATTACCGGCACTTCCTGGCTCACGCTGTGATAAGCTGTGATTGGTCACAACTGATCATGTGATAAGGAGCTTCCGTCAGAGGCTCTTTACCATGATCGGAGATACAGTGTGTCAGAGTGACACACCACACCATCAATCGCCGCTCTACATGCTGACTGTGGGCGCACGATCACGGCTTAGCCAGCTGGACGTCATATGACTCCCAGTCAGGATAACGGAACCACTTCGCAGCCATCATTTTGCTATAGGCCGGGAGGGAAGTGGTTAAATACGTTTACATAAAATTTGGTGTGTCAAACATTTTTTCTGTCCAAAAGCTTCTTTCCTGAATAACTAAGTCATGTTTTTTTTTTCCGCCTCTAATATGCCTATAAACACCTATGTGTGCCTGGACATATAGGATGACATGGCGGGGCATTTAGAGGCATAAAAAACCCTCAAAAGCCCTTCATTTATAATGCCCAGTGTGTATGAGGTCTAAAGAGGCATGATTCCTGAATTCTGAAAGTGGGTTTTCAAAGGGAAAGTTCAGCCACTTATATATATATATATATTTTTTTTTTTATTTGTTTCATTTTTCTGTTTGATAGATATCTATTTAAATGGGATAAACTTGACATAACTATTCTCAATGTTCAAAAAATGAAGACTGAGAGATTGCATTTACTGTATACATGTTACAGATTAAAATGCCCACATGATGTTTTTTTTTTTTTTTATCAAAACAGTGCAACATAATGCCTGCTATGTGTACTGTGGTGCTTCTCAGCGATTTGTGTGCTTCCCCTCTATTGTACAGTTCATTGGGGGGCGATTCACAATGAATGGCACCACAACACACATAGAGCCGGTGTATTGCCATACATTTCAGGAATACTGTCATTTTGCCCATTCAGAGCATGAAAAGTCTTTTAAAAATACATTTCATGTAAAAGTTACTATAATAACAAATCAAGTGTGTTCTTATTAAATATAAATTATATTTTAATTATTATTTAATTGTTATTCATTTCTAATAAATTCTACAATAATTGTTGAAAATATAAAAAAATAGATTTAGAGTTTATTTATTATTTAGCTGTTATTTATTTTTAATAAATACTACAATAATTGTTTAACATATTAAAAAAATAGATTTAGAGTTTATTTATTATTTAGTTTTTATTTATTTCTAATAAATTCTACAATAATTGTTGAAAATATAAAAAAAATAGATTTAGAGTTTATTTATTATTTAGCTGTTATTTATTTCTAATAAATCCTACAATAAATGTTGAAAATGTAAAAAAAAAAATAGATTTAGAGTTTATTTATTATTTAATTGTTATTTATTTCTAATAAATACTACAATAATTGTTTAACATATTTTAAAAAAAATTGATTTAGAGTTTATTTATTATTTAGTTGTTATTTATTTCTAATAAATCCTACAATAATTGTTGAAAATGTAAAAAAAAATAGATTTAGAGTTTTTTTATTATTTAGTTGTTATTTATTTTTAATAAATTCTACAATAAATGTTCAAAATATAAAAAAAATAGATTTAGAGTTTATTTATTATTTAGCTGTTTTTTTTTTTTTTTAATAAATACTACAATAATTGTTTAACATATTAAAAAATAGATTTAGAGTTTATTTATTATTTAGTTGTTATTTATTTGTAATAAATTCTACAATAATTGTTGAAAATATAAAAAAAAATAGATTTAGAGTTTATTTATTATTTAGCTGTTATTTATTTCTAATAAATCCTACAATAAATGTTGAAAATGTAAAAAAAATTGATTTAGAGTTTATTTATTATTTAGTTGTTATTTATTTCTAATAAATACTACAATAATTGTTTAACATATTTAAAAAAAAATTGATTTAGAGTTTATTTATTATTTAGTTGTTATTTATTTCTAATAAATACTACAATAATTGTTTAACATATTAAAAAAAATAGATTTAGAGTTTATTTATTATTTAGTTGTTATTTATTTCTAATAAATTCCACAATAATTGTTGAAAATATAAAAAAAAGATTTAGAGTTTATTTATTATTTAGCTGTTATTTATTTCTAATAAATCCTACAATAATGGTTGAAAATGTAAAAAAAAAATAGATTTAGAGTTTATTTATTATTTAGTTGTTATTTATTTCTAATAAATACTACAATAATTGTTTAACATATTAAAAAAAAATAGATTTAGAGTTTATTTATTATTTAGTTGTTATTTATTTCTAATAAATCCTAAAATAATTGTTGAAAATGTAAAAAAAATAGATTTAGAGTTTATTTATTATTTAGTTGTTATTTATTTCTAATAAATACTACAATAATTGTTTAACATATTAAAAAGAAAATAGATTTAGAGTTTATTTATTATTTCGTTGTTATTTATTTCTAATAAATCCTACAATAATTGTTGAAAAATAAAAAAAAATTGATTTAGAGTTTATTTATTATTTCGTTGTTATTTATTTCAAATAAATCCTACTATAATTGTTGAAAATATAACAAAATAGACTTAGCATTTATTTATTATTTAATTGTTATTTATTTCTAATAAATCCTACAATAATTGTTGAAACAAATAGATTTACAGTGTATTTATTATTTAGTTGTTATTTATTTCTAAAGAATGCTACAATAATTGTTGAAAATATAAAAAAAAATTGATTTAGCGTTTATTTATTATTTAGTTGTTATGTAATTCTAAAAAAAAAAAGATTTAGAGTTTATTTATTACTTAGTTGTTATGTATTTTTTATAAATCCTACAATAATTGTTGAAAATATTAAAAAATAGATTTAAAGTTTATTTATTATTTAGTTGTTATTTATTTATAATAAATCCTACAATGATGGTTGACAATATATTTGTCTTATTGCTGTAGACTAGCCTTTCTCAAATAGGCTTCTGTGGAACCCCAGGATTCCTGCAGAGGTTTCTGGGGGTTCTCTGAGCAATAAACAATTTCTTCCTCTGCCCATAAGCACTTGACACCATTGATCATTGATCTTTTTAGCTATATGTAAAGGGGCTATATGTAAAGTAAGAGCATCCTTACCAGTGACCATATAGATAGAGTAAATATTAGCAGGGATTTTCTGAGACTGAGACGTTGTTTCAAAGGTTCCTCCATCTGAACAAGTTTGAGAAAGGCTGCTGTAGACTATATCACACTGTCTTTATTACTTGCATTATACTAAGGAAAGCCCAAATTCTTAACCACAAGAATGAAAATTGCAGATAGTAAGCTCCCGTGACACAACACTGATGTATAATGGAATACCACAAAATAGGTAAATCTCATATAACTGCAGATATAAGATAAAAAAAATACACATGCACATATTTGAGACTAAAATATAATTTATTTCAAATTTTATTACTTAATGTTTATTACATATTTTAGAAGAAAATATCTCACAGACAAAAAATATTAAAGGATTTTTGCTATCATTTAATTTAGCTAAAATACATGGAGCTCATAAGTGAAATGGAACTGGTACAAACTGCAAGTACTAAAGGACATAGAGGGAGGTTCTGAATCCTTATGTAGAACTTGTGGTCATATACATATCTAGAAAGGTTTTTACATTAGAGCAGGTATCAAATTTATTTTACAGTCTTTATCTGCAGAGCATATCTGGAGTCCCCCAAAACAACCTATGTAAATACTGACTTCCTAAAAGTCAGAACATGGGCATGTGACCCTCCCTCATCCCAGAATGTACTTTTCAGTATCTGAGTGACCTACTGGAGTGTCCAGGCATTGCCACTTGGAAGGCACAAGGTGTATGGTTATATATTGACTCCCAAGAAGTCAGTGTTTGCATAATTGTTTTAGGGGTCTCAGAAGGCCATCTTTAGGCATTTAGAGCAAAATACATGATATTTCCAAAAGTATTGGGACACATGCCTTTACACGCACATGAACTTTAAAGGCATCCCAGTCTTACTCTGCAGGGTTCAATATTGAGTTGGCCCACCCTTTGCAGCTATAAGAGCTTCAAGTCTTCTGGGAAGGCTGTCCACAAGGTTTAGGATTGTATCTATGGGAATGTTTGACCATTTTTCCAGAAGGGCATTTGTGAGGTCAGGCACTGATGTTGGACAAGAAGGCCTGGCTCACAGTCTCCGCTCTAATTCATCCCAAAGATGTTCCAATGTTGTTGAGGTCAGAACTCACTCATCCATGTCTTTATGAACCTTGCTTTGTGCACTGGTGTACTGTCATGTTGGAACAGGAAGGAACCATCCCCAAACTGTTCGCCTTAAGAGTTCCCTTCTCTGGAACTAAGGGGCCAACCCAAACCCTTGAAAAACAACTCCACACCATAATCCCCCTTCCACCAAATGATTTGGACCAGTGAACAAAGCAAGGTCCATAAAAATTTGGATGACTGAGTTTGGGGTGAAGGAACTTGACTAGCCTGCACAAAGTCCTCACCTAAACCCAATATAGAACGCCATTGGGATGAATTCGAGCAGAGACTGCGAGCCAGGCCTTCTCGTCCAACATCAGTGTCAGACCTCACAAATGCACTTCTGAAAGAATGGTCAAACATTCCCATAGACACTCTCCTAAACCTTGTGGACAGCCTTTTCAGAAGAGTTGAAGCTCTTATAGTAGCAAAGGGTGGGCCAACTCAATATTAAACCCTACAGACTAAGACTGGGATGCCATTAAAGTACATGTGCGTGTAAAGGCAGGTGTCCCAATACTTTTGGCAATATAGTTTATAAGGTATATCCTGGATCATTATTGTGTTGCCTCCAGCCTTAATTCCACAGTACAATGCCCAGGGTGTTAGTGAACCTTCTTCAGGCCTATACATTGTTACATAAGGGTCTATGGATATGCAAGCAGTATGTTTTTAAAAAAGTCAATATTTTCATAGGCACTTCAGGAGGCTGATTGGTGTTGCTGGAGGGGCACATCACTGTGGGGAATTACAATCTGACTACTTAATCTGTCAGCTATCATACAATCAGTGTTTGCCACAGTTACATTAATAAAAAATAACGTGGCCAATGCTTGATTTAATTACATAGTTACATAATAGGTGAGGTTGAAAAAAGTCCATCAAGTCCAACCTATGTGTGTGATTATATGTCAGTATTACATTGTAAATCTCTGTATGTTGTGGTCGTTCAGGTGCTTATCTAATAGTTTTTTGAAACCATTGATGCCCCCTGCTGAGACCACCGCCTGTGGAAGGGAATTCCACATCCTTGCCTCTCTTACAGTAAAGAACCCTCCACGCAGTTTGAGGTTAAAACACTCTTCTTCTAATTTTAATGAGTGGCCACGAGTCTTGTTAAACTCTCTTCTGCAAAAAAGTTTTATCCCTATTGTGGGGTCACCAGTACGGTATTTATAAATTTAAATCATATCCCCTCTCAAGCGTCTCTTCTCCAGAGAGAATAAGTTCAGTGCTCGCAACCTTTCCTCATAACTAATATCCTCCAGACCCTTTATTAGATTTGTTGCCCTTCTTTGTACTCGCTCCATTTCCAGTACGTCCCTCCTGAGGACTGGTGCCCAGAACTGGACAGCATACTCCAGGTGCGGCCGGACCAGAGTCTTGTAGAGCGGGAGAATTATCGTTTTATCCCTGAAGTTGATCCCCTTTTTAATGCATGCCAATATTCTGTTTGCTTTGTTAGCAGCAGCTTGGCATTGCATGCCATTGCTGAGCCTATCATCTACTAGGACCCCCAGGTCCTTTTCCATCCTAGATTCCCCCAGAGGTTCTCCCCCCAGTGTATAGATTGCATTCATATTTTTGCCACCCAAATGCATTATTTTACATTTTTCTACATTGAACCTCATTTGCCATGTAGTTGCCCACCCTAATAATTTGTTCAGGTCTTTTTGCAAGGTTTCCACATCCTGCGGAGAAGTTATTGCCCTGCTTAGCTTATTATCGTCTGCAAATACAGAGATTGAACTGTTTATCCCATCCTCCAGGTTGTTTATGAACAAATTAAATAGGATTGGTCCAGTACAGAACCCTGGGGAACCCCACTACCCACCTCTGACCATTCTGAGTACTCCCCTTTTATCACCACCCTCTGAACTCGCCCTTGTAGCCAGTTTTCAATCCATGTACTCACCCTATGGTCCATGCCAACGGACCTTATTTTCTACAGTAAACGTTTATGGGGAATTGTGTCAAATGCTTTTGCAAAATCCAGATACACCACGTCTACGGGCCTTCCTTTATCTAGATGGCAACTCACCTCCTCATAGAAGGTTAATAGATTGGTTTGGAAAGAACGATTCTTCATGAATCCATGCTGATTACTGCTAATGATATCGTCATGACTAAAATCTTGTATAGATCATTATCATTTGTTTCCCTAGTTGTACTTGAATAATGATGTATATTTTATACAGACTCCACCCCTTTGGTCCTTAACCATATTACACGCTGTGAACATAATAACGCATTACTGAAGGCATCATGAGCTGTAGAGTCTTATCACTGGCCCCTAAAATTCTCAGATTATTATGAGAACAGTGGATTGGGGTAAACACAGCTTCATCTTATTAATTAAAACTTCCTCTACTTATTTTATACTGTAAATTAACTCCAGAGTTAGCCAAATAATAACTTTTTTTTGTGTGGCCGATATCTCTGTAGCTGCTATGCAGAAAGCAAGAAGAGTGACAGCACATAGCCATTGACAGCTCCCTCCAGTGGCTAATGTGCAGATCTGTACATGTAATACAATAACAAAAGTATGAAAAAAATCTAGCATGTAAAAAAACATATAGAAATTATTTAACCACTTGCCGAACAGCCGTCGCCGTTATACTGTGGCAGGTCGGCTCGATCCCACAAATCGCTGTACCGAAATGGCGGTCCCTTTAACAGCTATAGCAGGTGGGGGAGCTGATGCGTGTGGTCAGGGGAGTACAGAGTGATCATCTGTTCCTAGTGAAGGGGAGTACAGAGTGATTGTCTGTTGTGAAGGGGAGTACAGAGTGATCATCTGTTCCTAGTGAAGGGGAGTACAGAGTGATTGTCTGTTGTGAAGGGGAGTACAGAGTGATCGTCTGTTCCTAGTGAAGGGGAGTACAGAGTGATTGTCTGTTCCTAGTGAAGGGGAGTACAGAGTGATCGTCTGTTGTGAAGGGGAGTACAGAGTGATCGTCTGTTCCTAGTGAAGGGGAGTACAGAGTGATTGTCTGTTCCTAGTGAAGGGGAGAACAGAGTGATCGTCTGTTCCTAGTGAAGGGGAGTACAGAGTGATCGTCTGTTCCTAGTGAAGGGGAGTACAGAGTGATTGTCTGTTGTGAAGGGGAGTACAGAGTGATCGTCTGTTCCTAGTGAAGGGGAGTACAGAGTGATTGTCTGTTCCTAGTGAAGGGGAGTACAGAGTGATCGTCTGTTCCTAGTGAAGGGGAGTACAGAGTGATCGTCTGTTCCTAGTGAAGGGGAGTACAGAGTGATCGTCTGTTGTGAAGGGGAGTACAGAGTGATCGTCTGTTCCTAGTGAAGGGGAGTACAGAGTGATTGTCTGTTCCTAGTGAAGGGGAGTACAGAGTGATCGTCTGTTGTGAAGGGGAGTACAGAGTGATCGTCTGTTCCTAGTGAAGGGGAGTACAGAGTGATCGTCTGTTGTGAAGGGGAGTACAGAGTGATCGTCTGTTCCTAGTGAAGGGGAGTACAGAGTGATCGTCTGTTCCTAGTGAAGGGGAGTACAGAGTGATCGTCTGTTCCTAGTGAAGGGGAGTACAGAGTGATCGTCTGTTCCTAGTGAACAGCGATCTCTCTCTACTCCCAGTCAGTACACTCCCCCCCCCCCCCACAGTTAGAAACACCTTCCTAGGGAACACTTAACCCCTTGATCGCCCCCTACTGTTAACCCCTTCCCTGCCAGTGTCATTTATACAGTAATCAGTGAATTTTTACAGCACTGATCGCGGTATAAATGTCACTGGTCCCAAAAAAGTGTCAAAAGTGTCTGATCTGTCCGCTGCAATATTTTAGTTCTGCTAAAAATCACTAATCATCGCCATTACTAGTAAAAAAAAAAAATTATAATAAAAAAAGTGCCATAAATATATTCCCTATTTTGTAGATGCTCTAACTTTTGCGCAAACTAATCAATATACGCTCATTGCAATTTTTTTTTACCAAAAATATGTCGAAGAATACATATTGGCCTAAATTGATGGAGAAATTTGTTTTTGTTTTTTTTACATTTTTTTGAGGATATTTATTATAGCAAAAAGTAAAAAATATTGTTTTTTTTTTGTTTATAGTGCAAAAAATAATAACTGCAGAGGTGATCAAATACCAGCAGAAGAAAGCTCTATTTGTGGGAAAAAAAAGGACGTCAATTTTGTTTGGGTGCAGCATCACACGACCGCGCAGTTGTCAGTTAAATCAACGCAGTGCCGTATCGCAAAAAATGGCCTGGTCATTAAGGGGGTAAATCCTTCTGGTCCTTAAGTGGTTAAAGTGGAACTTTAACTGGAATAAATTCTAGGAAGGGTTTTTTTTTTTTGGCAGGAGAGACGTACTATAAGATGGATCTATTAAGAGAGTTGATAATCTTCACTCAATAAATGATGTGAATATTCACTTCAATTATCCAGACATGAAAACTGAAAAACACATTTCTGTTCACTTTGAATACTCAATCAGGTGCTGATGAAATAAGTAAACAGGAATTTGCTTTTCACATGAATAAATAATTGTGAATATTCATACTATTTTTTTTAAAGCTGATTTCTGGGCTCCCCTCATCCCCCATCACCCTGTAACCGATTGCTGCCATTAAATAGAGAATCCTAAATATGTTCTTTTTTATCACCTAAAGCTGTGGTCATGTGACGTCCAATCCAGCGTCATCTCTCGTCTTCTGTTTACAGGATTTGGGGTTCTTCTTTAGGTGTTCAAGTCACTCCAATGGCTGTCCAGCAGTGGGGTCCTCTCTGAATCCAGTAGAGGGGTCTTCAGGGATGATGTCAGTGTAAGGGGACTGTCAGGGGCCAGCTGATGCAGGCACATCTGCAGTGCTGGAATAGCAATTCCCCACACCTGGAAATATCAAGGGACCCGGATGGTGGACTTGAAGTAGTTGTAAAGGCACAAGTTTTTTTGCCTTTACAACCACTTTTTTCTCTAAAAAAACTTCTGTGTGCAGCAGCCCCCCTAATACCCACCTGAGCCCCCTCTTGATCCAGCGATGTCCAAAAGAGCCTTGCCTCTCGGGGACTCACACTCCTGATTGGCTTCTGGCAGCAGTGAGCCAATCAGGAGAAGGAGGGGGTGGGGGTGGGGCTGAGCCACGGCTCTGTGTTATATCCTATATCGGTGTTATATCCTCTGTGTTGTGAGAGACACAAGACTCTGGAACAATGGATGTTTATTTCAGTACACACTGTACACTGCAACATGCATCTCAGGACAGGTACATCTTATATGCTTCCTTACATGTGCTCTAAGATGGCTACTATACCCCTTGACCCTTGTCATCACTCCTGGGTGGAGCCAGCCTTAAAGTGACAGTACATGTGGAACCTTTCAGGTATAACACCTTCCACCCATCCCTAAAAAAAAAAAAATTACAACAAAACGAGAAAAGGCACAAAACATTAACTAATAACTGTCCAATAACAGTCCTCCAAACACAGGAGATGCACCGGATATTTCCTGCATCCAGATGTGAGAACAAGCTTCCAGGGACAGTTGCGGGGATACAATGTCATCGGATCACTTTCGGCGGCCCCGTCTAAAGTCTCGTAACCGGTCTGGAAGCTGAAACCGATCAGGAGGGCGACAGTGTCGTTGAGGTCGGGCACCCAGCGACTCGGGACCGGAGGAAACAGGGCTGGCCGGAATGGGCACCGGCGGGGCCAAGAAGGGATCCACCAGCTCAGTGGGTGAACAGACCTCCGGACCAGGGCTGGAGAGCTCTGTTGGAGCTGAGTTCAAAAGTTCAGAGTCCCCCCAATCATCAGTCCCCGTGCATTTTGATCCGCTGGGAGCAGATCCTTGCGACACTGGTGGTTCAGCTGGCGTCAGGGATTTGGGCAATTGAAAATGAGGACGCAGTTGGTCTGCATGCCGTCTGCAAATGGAACCATCTTCCAGGCAGACCCTATACATCTTGGGTCCCAAAGTCTCTGCAATGACAGCAGGAAGCCACCGGGCATTGGAAGCCCCATAAGATCGGGCCCATACCTTTTGTTGGGCTGTGAATCGAGGGAGCTCATCATGTTTGACCATCTTGTCTTGGGACTGCGGTACATGTTCCTGGACTGTTTGAGGACGGAGCATGTCCAAAACAGTCCATGGCTGCCGACCCAGAAGGAGTTCTGCTGGAGTTTTCCCGGTGGTTGCATGTGGTGTGTTTCTGTAAGCAGAAAGGAAGGAGTCCAGCTGCTGGGGTGACAGGGACTGTTGTTTACTTGCAGCCACTGTAGCTTTGATATA
This sequence comes from Lithobates clamitans, assembly GCA_037952925.1. NCBI lineage: Eukaryota > Metazoa > Chordata > Amphibia > Anura > Ranidae > Lithobates > Lithobates clamitans. The sequence goes on along the minus strand of JBBGZY010000589.1, from coordinate 4,502,639 downwards.
GCGTTTAAAAGTCTGCACAAACCGTTCTGCTTGACCATTAGTAGCCGGGTGGTAAGGTGCATTTAACTTGTGCTTGATGTTGTGGGCAGTCAGGAAACGCTGAAACTCCTGACTGGTGAATTGTGCACCATTGTCAGTGACGATCTCTATGAGGAAAGGTTGCGAGCACTGAACTTATTCTCTCTGGAGAAGAGACGCTTGAGAGGGGATATGATTTAAATATACAAATACCGTACTGGTGACCCCCAAATAGGGATAAAACTTTTTTGCAGAAGAGAGTTTAACAAGACTCGTGGCCACTCATTAAAATTAGAAGAAGAGAGTTTTAACCTTAAACTACGTAGAGGGAATTATCGGCCAACAAACACGAACGTAGTGATGTACTACGTGGTTTTTCAACTCTTTAGCTCCACCCTTTGGGCTCCTTCTGCTAATTTCGTGTTAGTAGCACTTTTCAGTTAGCACTTTTCATTTCATGCTTTTCAGTTTGTTTCTGAACGTCCGTTTGTCAACCAGACATGCGGAATCGAAGGAGATAACGTGCTATTTATTATTGGCCTTGGAGTTATTGCTTTGACCCAACTCCAGTCCAGGAACAGGAGGAGGAGGATTTCTTGGACCAAAAATTGGTTGCTTTATTAATCGTGACCAATTTTGTCATATGCCTTTGCTGCGGGAGCTCCAGGAGAATAATCCGGATGATTTTCAGAATTATCTCCGGATGACGGACCCCTGCTTTCACCAACTCTTGTCATTGTGGACCCCCTGTATTAAGAAGCAGGACACATGCATGAGGCTTTTATTTTATGTTTTGGTTGAATAATAATTATTTGATTTGCTATATTTACTATATTTTTGGATGCATAAAATGCACTTTTTGGTTAAGTTCTATTGACAGATAGCATGTCTAATTTTATTTGTTTTCTTTTTTTAATGCACAATAAAAAAATTGTGGAGAATAATTCCCCGTACACACGGTCGGACATTGATCGGACATTCCGACAACAAAATCCTAGGATTTTTTCCAACGGATGTTGGCTCAAACTTGTCTTGCATACACACGGTCACACAAAGTTGTCGGAAAATCCGATCGTTCTAAATGCGGTGACGTAAAACACGTATGTCGGGACTATAAACTGGGCAGTGGCCAATAGCTTTCACCCCTTTATTTATTCTGAGCATGCGTGGCACTTTGTGCGTCGGATTTCTGTACACACGATCGGAATTTCCGACAACAGATTTTGTTGTCGGAAAATGTTATAGCCTGCTCTCAAACTTTGTGTGTCGGAAAATCCGATGGAAAATGTGTGATGGAGCCTACACACGGTCGGAATTTCCAACAACAAGGTCCTATCACACGTTTTCCGTCGGAAAATCCGACCGTGTGTACGGGGCATAATACTTGGCTATGTGTTTTACTTCAAATGACAGTTTGGGAGTAGGCAGTTACATTTAAAAAAATACAATGTAAAATTGACAAGGGACACCAACATAGTTGTTTCTTTGATCTTAAAAACTACGGGATAATGGTGTTGTGGTAACTTGCCCAAAAAAAAAAAAAAAAGCATAATAATATTATTCTTGATATCACTAGAAAATAAAAGGCTTTTAAAATACGTTTGGCAGAACTCCATCAGTATCACCAGCAAAGCAGCTTCATTATTATCCCATTAAAGAAGAAGAGAATTGTGCGCTGCATTTGGAGATTTCATAATTTGCCACGTCACAAATGTTAATTCTCCATTATGAACGCTAATTATACAAGACCGACCGCTTCTGCTTCTGAGCATGCGTGTTCGTACTTTGGACTTTTGTCCGACGGACTTGTGTACACACGCTCGGAAAATCCGACAACAGATTTGTTGGTGGAAAATTTGAGAACCTGCTAGCCAACATTTGTTGGCGGAAAGTCTGACAACAATTGTCCGATGGAGCGTACACAAGGTCGGACTTACCGCCAACAGCCTGACATCCAACATTTCCCATTGGAAAGTCCGATCGTGTGTACGGGGCTATAGAGCGCTCGCTCCTGTGATAGTAGTGGGGGGCAGTGATGACTAGGCCTCACTTTGCAACATCCTAACAATGTCCCAGGAGTATTCCAGTCAGGCCTCAGGAGGTACATAATTGGCCTAGCAAGGGCTTTATTCAACTTTAGTCAGAACTGCACAGTTTGTTTTTAGCTACAAATACTCCTTATCTGCATAGGCAGTTTTTTGATAAAGGTGAACTAACCCTTTAAAGGAAAGTTAAAAAATAAGATACTTCCTGGCCAGGTCACCAGGTAAAAATAAAGGTAAAAATGAGAAACAAAAGAAAACGAATGTAGCCACAACATTTAAAAGATTGTTTAGGTGCAATATATTCAATTTTTTTGTTTTGTGGTTTAATAATACACGATCGGACATTCCGACAACAAAATCCATGGATTTTTTTCCAACGGATGTTGGCTCAAACTTGTCTTGCATACACACGGTCACACAAATCTTGTCGGAAATTCCGAATGTCAAGAACGTGGTGACGTACAACGCATACGACGAGCCGAGAAAAATGAAGTTCAATAGCCAGTGCGGCTCTTCTGCTTGATTCCGAGCATGCGTGGAATTTTGTGCGTCGGAATTGTGTACACACGATCGGAATTTCCGACAACACGTTTTGTTGTCGGAAAATTTGAGAACCAGCTCTCAAACATTTGTTGTTGGAAATTCCGACCGCAAATGCCCGATGGAGCCTACACACGGTCAGAATTTCCTATAACAAGCTCACATCGAACATTTGTTGTCGGAAATTCCCGACCGTGTGTACGCGGCATAAATGTTTTTGTCTTTAATAGCACTTCAAAGAGAACCTGTAACCAAATGTAAAAATTGCAGAAGGGGTTGGCTCAATTTCGATCCATGTGTGGTCGGCTTATGGCTGACATCATTGTTTGGGATAAAACGGCAGAGGCAGGAGAAATAGGGATTTTTGCTCTTATCAATCAGATATAGCAAAACTCTTTTCTAGGGGTATATTTACCAGACCGCAAAGAAAGAAATCAGATCAAGAAAAATTTTTTTTTTTTTTTTTACACTTTAATGCGCCTCCTGCTCTACAGATGTGTATTATTGGTGATTGCACATGTGCCAATCGAACTGATTTTGCAACGCACTCAATATTGTAATCAGATGTAGAAAAACATCTTTAAAAAAGTATTTCTTCATTCTTTTAGATAATATTCTTTAGGTTCTCAATTCTTTTGTAGCATGTTAGTATTAAAATCGATTTCTTTTGCTGCAATCCCTTGGAGCATGGAAAAATCCAATGAAAACGAGATGAAAATCCATTGATTTTTGTGGGTTTAAAATCAAACTTTTGAAAAGAATTTCAAACTATAAAAGCAGCAAAAAAAAATTTGTATTATGGCTGAACAAGCATGTTACCAAATCTGATCAAACTTTCCAATGAAATCTTCACGTTTTCATTTGTAGGGACTTCTTTAAGATCTCATTCACATGGTCACAGAGGCTGCAGTGTCACATATGGCGACCCATCACATTCGGCTACCCGCTGGAGTGCGCATGCGCGACGCCGCCATATGCGTTCCAACACTTTTACGAGACACTAAAACCGTCAGATAGTGTGACGGAACTGACGTTGAACTGCGCTTGCGCAGTTATTATGTGGCTCCACCCCTAAGTCCAGGTTCAAACTCCACCATCCAAGTGCACATAGAGGTAGAATATAATTATGCCAATCGAAGAGAGGGCGTGACCGAAGCGTGGCGAGTGGCTTGAACCTGGACTTGCTTTACTGTGTTGTTTCGTCGTAAAAGTATTGGAACGCATATGGCGGCATCGCGCATGCGCACTCCAGCGGGTATCCAAATGTGATGGGTCGCCATTTGTGAAGCTGCAAGTACAAGAAGTGTTTTTCTGTGCTTGGGAATGACAGACGTTTGTGTAGCACCATGGCCAGCAGCCTGTACAAATCAATGACTAGCTGACAGACACCACGTGACCGCACATTTATGCCGGATTCACACCTATGCATTTTTAGTGTTCCATAGGAAATCATGTTAAATGGGCTCTAGTGCAAATCTGATAAATGCAAAAAGCCTACGTGTGAATCAAGCCTTAAGTGGAAACATATACTCTGTGGCCACTTTATTAGGTACACCTTGCTAGTACTGGGTTGGACCCCCTTTTGCCTTCAGAACTGCCTTCATTCTTCATGGCATAGTTTCAACAAGGTGTTGGAAACATTCCTCAGAGATTTTGATCCATAGTGACATGATGGCATCACACACTTGCTGCAGCTTTGTCAACTGCACATCCATGATGAGAATCTCCCATTCCACCACATCCCAAAGGTGCTCTATTGGATTGAGATCTGGTGACTGTGGAGGACATTGGAGTTCAGTGACCTCATTGTCATGTTCAAGAAACCAGTGGTGAGATGATTTGAGCTTTGTGACATGGTGCATTATCCTGCTGGAAGGAGCCATCAGAAGATGGGGACACTGTAGTCATAAAGGGATGGACATGGTCAGCAACAATACACAGGTAGGCCGTGGTATTTAAAGGATGCTCAATTGGTACTCAGGGGCCCAAAATGTGCCAAGAAAATATCCCCCACACCATTTCACCACCAGCCTGAACCCTTGATACAAGGCAGGATGGATCCATGCTTTTTTTTTTGTTTATGCCAAATTCTACCTACCATCTGAATGTTGCAGCTGAAATCAAGACTCCTCAGACCAGGCAATGTTTTTTCAATCTTCTATTGTCCAATTTTGGTGATCCTGTGCGAATTGTAGTTTCCTGTTCTTAGCTGACAAGAGTGGCACCCGGTGTGGCCTCTTGCTGCTGTAGCCCATTTGATGTGTTGTGTGTTCAGAGATGGTATTCTGCATACCTTGGCTGTAAAGAGTGGTTATTTGAGTCACTGTTGCCTTTCTATCATCTCGAACCAGTCTGCCCATTTTCCTCTGACCTCAACAAGACATTTTGGTCCACACAACTGCTGCTCACTGGATATTTTCTCTTTTTTGGACAATTCTCTGTAAACCCTAGAGATGGTTATGTGTGAAAATCCCAGTAGATCAGCAGTGTTTGAAATACTCAGACCAGCGCGTCTGGCATCAACAACCATGCCACGTTCAAAGTCACTTTAAAACTCTTTCCTTCCCATTCTGATGCTCGGTTTGAACTTCTGCAAGTCGTCTTTACCATGTCTAGAGGCCTAAATGCATTGAGTTGCTGCCATATGATTGGCTGATTAGCCAATTTGTGTTACCAAGCAATTAAACAGGTGTACCTAATAAAGAGACCGGTGAGTGTATAGCACCAGCACACTATGGGGGGGGGATTTACTAAAACTGGAGCACACGGTCTCTGGTGCTGCTCTGCATAGTAACCAATCAGCTTCCAGGTTTTATTGTCAAAGCTTAATTGAACACGCTGAAGTTAGAAGCTGATTGGTTACTATGTACAACTGCACCAGATTCTGAGTGCTTCAGTTTTAGTAAATCCCCCCCCTATGTATCTTCAGGTTAACATTTATACATTTATTAAAGTGATCACATTACAGCAGTAAAGGTGCAATGTTTCAGAGCCATGCATGGCCCCTTCATCAGACATGTGATTATCACTGATCATGGTCATGTGTGGCCCCGAATTGTTGCACCTTTACCGCCTTGATATGATCACTTTAATAAATACTTAAACATTATCTAGAAGATCCATGATGTGCAGGCAATACAGTACATGCTTTGATATATGATGTTACCGGTTTCCAGCTAATTGTTGCTACAGCACCCACTTACTAGAAATGTGCGATTAGTTTCGTACGAATCGGGAATTTGTACGAATTTCCCGAAATTCGTACATTCGTGAGGATCCGAAATATGAATTTTTATGCATACGAATTTTGTACGAAATCCGAAATTTCGTTTAAGAACTTCGGATAAATTTATCATAACGAACTTTCGTTATTGTTACGAAAAGTTAACAAACCTAAAAGTTAAAAACCCCAGGAAGTCAGCACAGCACAGGGATGGTGGGAACCACTCATAATGATACATTTATCATAACGAACATTTGTTTTTGTTACAAAAAGTAAACTAACCTAACGAAAATTTGTATTTCGTTCGAATCCGAATTGAATTTCGGACACGAATTACGAATTCATTTTAATACGAAACGGAACGGAACGAAACTAAACAAATTTATTGACGGCACACATGTCTACCACTGATGCAGCGTACAATCCGGCGGACAATCCGATCGTGTGTGGGCTTCACTGGACCTACAGCGGACATTTCCAGTCGCAAATCTGACGGACTTTAGATTTGGAACTTGCTTCAAATCTTTACGTCGTAACTCCGCCTGACCCAGAAATCATACATCACACATTTAAATGGTTACATGTGCACAGGGTTTAATGCGTGACCCCGGACACAAACCGTCTGTGTCCAGAGACACTCATCTGTTCCTGTAGATATGTATGGATGTGCAGTAATAAGTGGACGGCCATGGTGTCTGTGCGACTGTTATTGATTTATAAATGTCTTTGTTATTTACTGTTGGACTGTCTGCTAATGGAAAGCCTGTGCAGGGGCAGTTTTATTGCATGGTTAGTGGTCATCAGTGGCAGAAGCAGTGGTGTCGCTAGGGGGTGGCTTTTGGGGCTATAGCCCCGAATCTGGGGCGCATAGCCCCTAGTCTCTGCATTGGTCCCCAAAGGGAGGGGAGGCTCTCTGGGGACCGTGATGTAAGTGGGGGGCTCTCTGGGGACCCTGATGGAAGGGGGGCTCTCTGGGGACCCTGATGGAAGGGGGGCTCTCTGGGGACCCTGATGTAAGGGGGGCTCTCTGGGAACCCTGATGCAAGAGGGGGCTCTCTGGGGACCCTGATGTAAGTGGGGGGCTCTCTAGGGATATATATATACACACATGTATATTACTTTATATACAGTATATGTGTATGCCCACCCAAGCGTATGACTTTCTTTACTACGCTGCTATGGGCTCTAGCCCCAGATCTTTTGTAGACCTAGCAACGCCCCTGGGCAAAAGGTCCAGTAGACAACACATCTAAGCCTTGGTTTACATCCACTACAAAGTATACGTTAAAAAGGTTTATAATCTGTAGAAGACCTCATAATGATCTTTTTCAAGTTCCCAGACAAATTAAAGGGTCAGTGCACACCAAAATTGATATTCCAGATTTAGGTAGATTTTGAGTTACTGCACCTAAAGCACTCACTTAGAATGATATTAACCATCTCAATACATTTTCACCCCCTTCCTGTCCAAGCCATTTTTTACACTGTCACACTTTGAATGACAATTGCACGGTCATGCAACACTGTACCCATATGAAATTATTATCATTTTTTCCCCACAAGTAGAGCTTTCTTTTGGTGCTAATTGATCGCCTCTGCGGTTTTTATTTTTTGCGCTATAAACAAAAGAAGAGTGAGAAGTTTGAAAAAAATGCAATATTTTTTACTTTTTGCTATAATAAATATCCATTTCTTTTTTTCTAAAACCAATTTTTTCCTCAATTTAGGTCGATATGTATTCTTCTACATATTTTTGGTGAAAAAAATCGCAATAAGCGTATATTGATTGGTTTACGCAAAAGTTATAGCGTCTACAAAATAGAGGATAGATTTATAGCATTTTTGTTATTATTTTTTTTTATTAGTAATGGCGGCGATCTGCGATTTTTATTGTGACTGCGATATTACGGCGGACATATCGGACACTTTTGACACATTTTTGGGACCATTCACATTTATACAGCAATCCGTGCTATAAAAATGCATTGATTACTCTATAAATGTGACTGGCAGGGAAGGGGTTAACACTGATCGAGGGGTTAATTATGTTTCCTAGGGAGTGATTCTAACTGTAGGGGGAGGGGACTCACAAGGGGAGGAGACCGATTGGTGTTCCCCTGTACTGAGAACACACCATCGGTCTCCTCTCCTCTGACAGGATGTGGATCTCTGTGTTTACACACACGGATCCACGGTCCTGCTGTGTTACTAGGCAATCGCGGGTGCACGGAGACATCGCGGCTGCCGGGCACGCGCACCGAGTCCCCAGTGACATGGCGGGCATGCGCACACCCCCTGGTGGGCCGGAAAGGGGAGGGCATCATATGACGCCCTCCCAGAACGAGGACCGCGCTGACTGGCCGACATATGTCAGCCGGCGAGCGGCAAGTGGTTAAAGCTTTGTTTTTTTTTGTAATAACAAACATGTTATACTTACCTGCTCTGGGCAGTGGTTTTGCGCAGAGCAGCCCAAATTCTCCTCTTCTCGGGTACCATGCTGGAGCTCCTGGGGGCATTGCTGTTGGGGCACCCAAGAAGGGACGCTCCCTACCCACGGCTCTGTGTGTCCATTCACACATGGAGCTGTGACTCGCCCCCTCTGTCTCCTGATTGGCTCACTGGCTGTGATTGAAAACAGGGGGAGCCAATGGCACTATGACAAGAAGATTCCACTCAACTGCTAAATGTTTTCTTTCTTTATTTTTATATTACAGAGAATCTAATAAGAGGAGCAAAAGCACACCAATGAAGTTTGCAACATAACTATAGGGAGGGCAGGTGTACAGCCACAAACCATGGCAGACTCAGCCACTTATAGCTGACTTACAACTGAAATATAATTTTTTGGCTGGGCTGATATACACTTGGAAATGTAAATATACACATTTTATCCTTTGCATAATTAAAGGGAAAGTATAGTGATTTTTGGTTAAGTTTCTTATTTTTTTTACTTTGGTTTTATTTGAAAGTTTATAAAATTATATTTTATCTATATTTCAATTATTTGTGAAAAATCTTTTTTTTTTTTTTTTACGAACATTTAAAAAAACTCAGTTTGCAGGTCCAGGTAGGCTTTCTAAAAGAAAACCCAGAACTACCTACATGCCTGTTGACAACCTATATAAACTGATTAATCTGGATAAGGCCCAACATTGTTAGGCTGGCCATATATTATACAATTTTCTTGATCAAATTTTCTTTAGATTTACCTTCAACTATGTAGTGCAAAGGCCTGCCTGACTGCATACAAATAGAAAGTGTTTAAGTTTGAACTCATTTTATATGGTTTTGGTAAATCTAAAGGAAAATTGTACAAGAAAATTCTATAGTGTATGGCCAGCCTTAGGAAAGAGGAAAGGGGGGTCCCTCTTCTGACTCATTACGTTGTGTGTGTGATCTAACATCCAAATATTCAGGAGCTAGTTACAACAAAGAAATAATTCATCTTCCAGAAAAGATTACGCCGTGACATCAAGCTCAGCACCCGGTGCCTGTAAGGCTCGGTTCACACTGCCGCAACTTGGAATCCGACTTGTGAGACCCCCAAGTCATGTGACACGTGACATCCCATCTCAGTCAATGAGAGCTGTCTTAATTAGCACTACTGACACCACGCTGACTTCAAAAAAGGTTCCTGTACTACTTCAAGGAGTCTTCTATCTGTCTTCTTTTTTCTTATTTTCTATACTTCAAAGTCAAAGTAGTACTCAAGTCACCAGGAAGTCACCTGGCAAAGTTGCACCGCAAGCCACATGACTTTCAGGTTGCGGCAGTGTGAACTGAACCTAAGGCCCCTTTCACACATACGAATCCTTTATACACATTCCGCTTGCTCAGCAGGGATCGATCCGTTGATCTATGCTGAGCCGGCGGATGACAGGTCCGTCTCTGCTCACTGTGCAGAGACGGACCTGTCATAGCCCTCCTCTCCTCTATGGGAAGATCGGATGAAAATGGACCGCCTGTCCGCTTTCATCTGATCTGACCCGCCAGACGGATGGAAAATAGGACCACCACGCATCTGGATTTAGTGGATCGGATGCCAGTGGACATGTCACCGCTGACATCCATTGCTCCATAGAGATGCATGGAGCTTCCGTTCTAAAAAAACCTGACCTGAACTGCCCGCATGTGTGGAAAGGGGCCTTCTGCCACGTACACGCAAGCGGATTTCTCCTCGGAAAACGATATGACGGCTTTTCCGACAGGATTCTGCTCAAGTTTGCCTTGCATACACACGGTCATGTAAAAGTTCGCTGAAATTATGACTGTCAAGAATGAGGTGAGGTACAACACTACGACGAGCCGAGAAAATGAAGTTCAATGCTTCCGAGCATGCCCCAAATTGTTTCCGAGCATGCGTAGGAATTTTGCACGTCAGAATTGCCACAGACGATCACATTTTCGGATAGGAACTTTTTCCGACCGAAAAATTGAGAGCTTGCTCTCAATCTTTTGCTGGATGGAATTCCGCCAGCAAAAGACCGATGGAGCATACACACGGTCGCATTTTTCAACGAAAAACTCTCATTGGTCTTTTGCAGGCCGAAATTCCGATCGTGTGTACGCGGCATTAGAGGTAAATTTTAAGTATTCATATGCAATAGGTCATGTTTACTACTGTTAAAAATGTAAATATTTGTTCAGTCCAGTGCATGATACCTAAATAAATAAACAAATGCAATATATACAAAGACTCTACACATTCCCTTGAAGACCCCTTTCACACAGAGGCGGTTTTCAGGCGTTTTAGCGCTAGAAATAGTGCCCGAGTGCTTTCACACTGGGGCGGTGCGCTTGCGGGACGTTAGAAAAAGTCCTGCAAGCAGCATCTTTGGGGTGCTGTATACTGTATACATCGCTCCCAAACCGCCCCTGCCCATTGCAATGAATGGGCAGTGCTTCCGAAGCACCTGAAAAGTGATTCGGAAATGCCGCAACACGGGCAATTTTAACCCCTTCTTTGGGGTTAAATAACGGTAAAGCGCCGCTAAAATGAGCGGCGCTTTACCACTAACACATGGGCGACCCCAGTGTGAAAGAGGTCTAAAGGTTATGACTATTTTTGTTGGTTTTGAACCAGTGCTCTAAAAGTAAAATGCAATCCTGACATGGAATGTGAAATTCAGAAGCCCTAAGCTAGGGCAGAATAGTAGCAAAGCCTTATGAGTACAATCCCTACACCACAAATTATAATCCTGATTCAAGCATTTTATATGTTTGCAAGGAGCAGTGAAAATCAGCTCACCTATGACCTTAAAGCAGAGTTCCACCCAAAAATGGAACTTCCGTTTTAAGTGCTGGTGACCCCCTGACATGCCACATTTGGCATGTCATTTTTTTTGGGGGGGGAGGAGCAGCTACCCTGTTTTTAGAGGCATCCAGCTCCCACTTCCTCCCCTGGCGCCGTGGAGCTGGAAGGAAGATCACCTCTCTCCCCTCCCTCCCTGCAATCTTCTGGGACACGTCACAGGTCCCAGAAGATTGCCCGGCCGTTCACAGAGCGCAGCGCGGCTCGCGTATGCGCAGTGTGTGTCCACATTTAGAGTGCCGGTGCCGCAGAGAGGAGGGGGAAAGGACTGAGGCTTCATGCACCCGCATCACTGGACCCTGGGACAGATGAGTGTCTGATTATTAAAAGTCAGCAGCTACACTTTTTAAAGCACAACTCCAGCTAAAATGCTTTTCTTTTAGTTGTGGATAGACTTGGGAAAAGAAAATACTTCTGCCACATTTCTATTGCTTTCCATGGCCCCATTGGAGATGGTTTACTTGACTTCTTATTCCTGTAATAGCAGCATCTTTTGTCACTTGGGCATAAAGACAGAGACACTAAATACTAGTCATGCACAGTTTACTAAAAAACATACTTTGTTGTTATCTGTATTCCCATTGGAGGGAATTAAGAATACTTTTGGTACCCAGTGGAGAGATTTCCCATTACTTCCTGTCCATACATAATGTGGTCACTGTTGAAATGATAAATCATAAAAAGTGAGCAATTCTATAAGCATGTCTGGACACCTCACACTACCTGCAAATAAAAGACACAGAAAGGAAATTATACATTTAATACTGTATAAAAAAAACATCATGGGTTACCAAAAATCATCTCCACCACTGCTTCTCGTACTTGCTCGCTCTCTGGTTTTTAGTCGTAACATCTCCATGATACTTTTGGCATAAATGTCTCGCAAGTTCACATTTATGTCCGATTCAGTACTTATGTTTTTCATGAGTTTCTTCAATGCTTCCCTCTGTCTGAGTGCGGCTTCTTTCATCTTTAATGTAAAGTAACAGGCAGCAAAGCGGTCATTTATAATGGCAATGGGCAAAGCTAAGACTAAAATCCCCGACAAGATGCACAGGAAGGCAACAATTTTACCAAATGTCGTGTCTGGCCTGATATCACCATAACCAACAGTTGTCATTGAGGTTGTCGCCCACCACCAGGCACTTGGTACACTGGTAAAGGTTGTGTCAGGGACGTTGAATTCAACAGCATACTCCAGGGCGGAGAAAATGGAGATACCCACTGACAAGAAGAGAAGTAACAGACCCACTTCTTCATAGCACTGGGCAATTGTCAATCCTAAAGACTTCAAACCTGCAAAGGAATAGCAAAAAGGTTATTTGGTACATATTGGTTAAAGTGATTGTAAAGCTTGTTTTTTTTATTTTTAATTCAAATAACAAACGTTATCTTTACCTGCTCTGTTCAATAGCATTGCACAGAGAGGCCCTGGACCTCCCCTTCTGGTTCCCCCTTCCCCAGTGATCTTGGCTCCTCCTATTCTGTGTAAGCCACTTGCTATTGAGGCAGATGTGCAGGCTCAATCCCAAGCTGGACTACATTTGTCTATAGCAGTGTTTCTCAACTCTAGTCCTCAAGGCGCACCAACAGGTCACGTTTTCAGGCTTTCCATTATTCTGCAGAGGTGCTTTGATTAGTTTCACTGCCTTAGTAATTACCACAGCCGTTTCATCTGAGGGAAATCCTGAAAACATGACCTGCTGGGGCACCTTGAGGACTGGAGTTGAGAAACACTGGTCTATAGACACATACACTGTGGGTCGGCCCCACCCCCACTTTCTCCTCACTGGATTTGACTGACAGCAGCAGGCTGGCACTGCCAGTAGATCTAGCTCTGAGGAAGGGGGTACATCCCTCAAAATGCAGCGGGTTGCCAAAGTGGTGCATTGGATCAGGAGACACTCCACCAGCACTGGATCTGTGATTGGTGTGATACAGTGCTTGCATCTTTCTTCATTTGTGAGTATTTGGCTCATGTGTATATAACAATACGGTAAATCTTTTGGTAATGCACTAGGCATTTGCACCCTTCTGTTTGCTTTTCCTACAGTCCCACACCAAGATCTCAATGTATGTGCCAAACCTAGTCAGATGCAATTTTGGACCCAAATTAGACAATAATGACCATAATGAAGGGGCACCATACCAGCCCTATCTTTATTAACTCTGGTTCCTCAAAGACCCTAAGACCTCGCCCAGCTGCAGCCACAAATCAGTAGTTACAAATAATACCTTATCGGTATTCTGTACACTTGGTCCTAGTTTGGAAAAATAATATAACTAAGGGCAGTATGCTCATCTGACATTGCATCACACGTCTGAACACTAGGTGGTCTCTTAAGCCTCCTTATGCCGTGTACACACGGTCGGACTTTCCGCCAGAAAAAGACCGATGGGAGCTTTTCATCGGATATTCTGACCGTGTGTATGCCCCATCAGTCTTTTTCTGTCAGCATTTCCGACGGACTTAGATATAGAGCCTGTTTTAAATGTTTCCGTCGGAAATGCCTACGGAGTTTTGCCCGATGCAAAGTCCGGCTGTGTATACGCGGCATTACTCCACCTCCCCTACTCTTCTAACACCACATGGAGCTTCAATCACTGGAATAGTCTAACTCATCACACCACATCTTTCCCTGTTATTAACCATCAGCAGATCTGTCCTTTCAAATCCTGTCAAGCAGGACTTACGCTCATGCTTCTGTACCCAGCTCCAGGCCTGGCTTTCCCATTACTGTAGCAACAGTTGCTTTGCTGTTTGCAGTGGCTTGGAAAATATTAAGTTGCAGACACAATAATAAGATCTATATAATATATATATATATATATATATATATATATATATATATATATATATATATATATATATATATATATATACTATCCCATTGGGTTTCATAATACAGCCCTGTTTTCTCGCTGGGTGAGCTAAAAAACTTATAACCTGTAAAGCTCTTACTTCAAATGCTTTGCATTTTCATTCCATGCTCTGTTGAATATTAATACATATGTATTTCCTTTTGACCGTGTTCTGCCACAGACCTGATCCTATGGGAGGCTGATAAGAATTTTAATAACTAGCTGCCTGTGGCATCAGCGTTGCAATAACAGGGAAGGTTAAATGATGAACAAATGTATTTAATAATAATTATTTTTCTCGTATATTAATGTTTCACAATCTCATGACCAGCAGTCAAAAAGAAATGAATGTATTTTAATTATTTATGTTTAGGGCTATAAGAAATGAGTTATGGGTGTTTGAACTTTATTATGTATTTTTTTTTATTAAGAAATCATACCAAAGGCTATATCTACTGTTGTTGAATTTTAGATGTGATTTGAATTGTCATTATTTATGGGGTTGGACCATCATAAAAATATTTGTGTGAAATAATAAAAATGATAATCTGATTGAAAAAACACACAAACTGTTTTTTTGTTAATCTGCCTGTATTTTTATTATAATTATACTTAAGATCGTCTTTATACCGGAAGACTGTTTAATATTATTTCCAGATGAAGTATCTAGATATGCAACTCCAATTCCCAAAAAAGTTGGGTGTAAAATCTACACACAACATAATGCAATGATTTGCAAATCTCATGAACCCACATTTTATTCACAATAGAAAATAGAAAACATATCAAATATTTAAACTGAGGAAGTTTATAATTTTAAGAAAGAAATAAGGTAATTTTGAAATTGATGGTAGCAACATGTCTCAAAAAAGTTGGGACAAGGCAACAAAAAGCTGACAAAGTAGGTGGGACTAACAAGGAAGAGCTGGAAGAACATTTTGCAACTAATTAGGTTAATTGGCAACAGGTAAATAACATCACTGCATTCTGTTTTTCTGTTACACAGCATCCCAACTTTTTTGGAATTGGGGATGTAGAATTTTAATTATGTAGCACTGACAATCTTTATTGTATTGCTTCACAGAGAACACTGAACTATTCACGTCAGTCACTGCAACCAAGAGAGGTCTATGCGTGATTCCCCAGTCACACACATTTAAAGCCGCGTACACACGAGCGGACTTGCCAACGGGCTAAACTCCGTTGGCATTTCCAATGGAAAGATTTATGCCGTGTAAACACGGGCGGACTTTTCGACTGGACTGGTCCGACGGACTTTCCGGCGGACTTTCGACGGACTTTTGACGGACTTCCGATGGACTCTTGGATTCGTACATGATGACGTACTAAAATAAGGAAGTTGATAGCCAGTAGCCAATAGCTGCCCTAGCATCGTTTTTTGTCCGTCGGACTAGCATACAGACAAGCTGATTTCTGGGTCCGGCGAAGTTAAGACGTAAAGATTAAAAGCATGTTCCAAATCTAAAGTCTGTCAGATTTTCAACTGGAAAGGTCTGCTGAAGTTCTGATGAAGCCCACACATGATCGGATTGTCCGCCGGACTCGGTCCGTCGGACCAGTCCGGTCGAAAAGTCCGCTCGTGTCTACAGGGCATTAGAACATGTTCTATATCTGAGTCCGTTGGAAATGCCGACAGAAAAAGTCCGATGGGGCATACACATGGTCGGAATGTCCGACTCAAAGCTCCCATCGGACTTTTTCTGTCGGGAAGTCCGGCCGTGTGTATGCGGCATAAGTCCAATTTCGGTGTAAACCAGTATCTACAGCATTTTTTTTTTTGGAAAGCATAGGGATATTTAAAAATCCTGTCCCACTGGGGGGATTTCTGTTCACTTCCTGTCCCAAGGACACACTGGGAAGTGATCAGAAATGTCTCCACAATGATTGCAAATCCCCTTTTTGTCACTGGAACAAATTTGCCAATTGAAGATATACCTCTCTCCTCCTGTCCTGGTTTAAAATCACTTTCTGTCCCCCCGGTAACAAATAAAGAGGCTGACTCTCCCCAGCTAGAACACAGATAACAATGAAAATTTAAGGGAGGTGCTAATATTTTACTACTCTGGTAAATAATTATGCCAACTTATCCAACTTCTAAAGCTGAAAACTTTTTTTTTTTAGTTTTTGGTAGGGAAATGGTTAGCAAATATGGTCTTTATTTTTGTCTGTGAGAGGGGGTTTCACATCTTCACTGTCACCTAGACTAAAGCCCTGTACACGGGCCAAATGTCAGGCGGCATCGGCCTCTTTAAAAGAACCTGCCCGACATTTGGCCCGTGTATACAATAGCCGGTCCGCCAGAAATTCTGATGGCCCCCCTGCCAGAACACTCTGGTCAGCAGACCGGGACCTGAACGGCAGACCTTTTTCAGTCATGCCCCTTCAACAGAACCCGGCCCAAAAAGGTCTGCCGTCCAGGTCCTGGTCTGCACTCTCAGCCAATAGCTGAGAGAGCGCTGACCAGAGTGTTCTGGCAGGGGGGCCTGCCCACTATCAGAACCCAATAGAACAGCATGGGAGATCACTGTACTAACATTGAATTGTTAGTACAGTGGCTCTGACCTGAACTGTATTTTTTTTTTATTCATTCAGCCTGCTGGGTTGATTGAAACAAACTAGCAGTGTGTACTAGGCTTAACAATAAAGAAACACCTGAAATTTGTCACTGCAACAGGAATGTACATCAGGAATTCTTAGTGGATTCCTCATTAATCTCTCAGTAGAGGCCAAGAGAATAACAACACAGCATTACAGTAACTCACAGTAACCAGAGTTTACTTGTTTGTGGTCAGATCAGTGAGAGATGTAATCTGATAATGATAGCTAGAGAGGAGAGGGGTACTACTGTGCTTTTATATTGTCTCTTATTATTCAACTTACAAATAGAATATATTATGCAAAATGCAAGCTAACACGAGTCAGAAGCTTACAATTAAAAAAACTGAGAGAAAAATCTACATACTTAGATATGCAGAAGATAGCATACCAAAGGCTAAACATAAGGATGGGTTGAAGAGCTTGTTTATGAAAGTAAAGGGGAAAGCCTTGAAGTAGGCTTACTACTCACCATGAATAAAAAGCAAACCAAAACAATCCTCAGCTAATAGAGGGGAAAAAAGTTCAGACAATAACAAGATTTATTATCTTGTTTTTTTTTTTTTAAATGGGAGCTGCAGTTACAAAATCAAAGACCTTTGTTTCTTGCAGAAAGCAGTGCCAAACCTGCACAAGATATTAAAATGGTTGTAAACCCTTAAGCCGCGTACACACGGGCGGAATGTTCGACAGAAAAAGTCTGACGGAAGATTTTCATCGTCTATTCCGATCGTGTTTATGCCTCATCTGACTCTTTTTTTCAAAAATTCTGACGGACCTAGAAATGGAACATGTTCTAAATATTTCCGACGGAACCAATTCCTATAGAGAAAACCGCTCGTCTGTATGCTGTTCCGACAGACCAAAGACGACGCATGCTCTGAAGCAAGTATGAGATGGAAGCTATTGGCTACTGGCTATTGAACTTCCTTTTTCTAGTCCCGTAGTAAGTGTTGTACGTCACCGCGTTCTGGACGGTCGGACTTTGGTCGGACTTTGGTTTGACCGTGTGTAGGCAAGACCGCTTGAATGGAATTCCTTCGGAGTTCCGTCAGAGAAACCTTCGGAGTTTATTCCGACGGCAAAACCGCTTTTGTGCCACTTTGTGCTACAGGTAAGCCTATAATAAGGCTTACCTGTAGCTACCCAGGATATCTCCTAAACCTGCACGCTGTATTTGCATGTGCCAATGTCATCGGCACATGCGCACTGACACCTGAAGCAACGGCATGTATGTGCATACTAGCTCGTTATGCCTTTGTCTTGCAGGTGTTAGTTTTTTTTGTTTTTTTTAAGTGGGTTTACAACCACTTTAACAAGCAAACACACACTTAAAAAAAATACTGAGCCAGTGCCCTCTCAGGAAAAACAAATATCTGTGCAACTTTGATCTTAAAACCCAAATCTGGGCTCAAACTGCATGCCTCTCCTACAATAAGGAGCCTGTTTGCTAGCCTTTTTTTCATTTAGATTTTAGTTACACTTTTTATATGAAATA
The DNA here is from genome assembly GCA_037952925.1 of Lithobates clamitans. NCBI lineage: Eukaryota > Metazoa > Chordata > Amphibia > Anura > Ranidae > Lithobates > Lithobates clamitans. The sequence goes on along the minus strand of JBBGZY010000589.1, from coordinate 4,484,526 downwards.
AACATAGCTATTACAGAGGGTGTACTATACATAATCTAAACAAATTTTGAAACAAATGAGTAACACATATTGTATTCTTACAGTAACAAGCAGAATAAGAGGGGTAATACTGCGAGTTTTCCTGTACAAAGCACTGTACTTTAAAGCCACCCTTGTATTAACATGCAAGGCCCCACCATTTCTTAGCATGAATGTGTTCCCTCATGCAAGTGTACATTCACGTTAGCTTTTAGACCAGAACTCCTTGCTTACTATCACTGGAAAAAAGGCTGTTGTTTACAGAGCTCAGTAGTCCAAGCTGATATTTACTCATGATGAATGGCCAAGAGGAGTATTAATAGAATCACAACTGCCAGACATGGGGTATCTCAGCAGAGAGGGCTCAAAGTAGAAAAATATAATGTGCTAATATATTTGCACCTTCACAAAAGAACCCCAGTGAGGTGAATTGTTGATGATTTGTTTTACACTGGAAAAAAAAGCTAATTTTACCAAATATGCAAGTGATGTGTTACATAGTAGGTGAGGTCGAAAAAAGACACAAGTCCATCAAGTCCAACCTATGTGTGTGATTATATGTCATTATTACCTTGTATATCCCTGTATGTTGTGGTCGTTCAGGTGCTTATCTAATAGTTTCTTGAAACTATTGATGCTCCCCGCTGAGACCACCGCCTGCGCAAGGGAATTCCACATCCTTGCCGATCTTACAGTAAAGAACCCTCTATGTAGTTTAAGATTAAACCTCTTTTCTTCAAATTTTAATGAGTGGCCACGACTCTTGTTAAACTCCCTTCTGCAAATAAGTTTTATCCCTATTGTGGGGTTACCAGTAAGGTATTTGTAAATTGAAATCATTACCCTTCTCAAGCGTCTCTTCTCCAGAGAGAATAAGTTCAGTGCTCGCAACCTTTCCTCATAACTAATATCCTCCAGACCCTTCATTAGCTTTATTGCCCTTCTTTGTACTCGCTCCATTTCCAGTACATCCTTCCTGAGGACTAGTGCCCAGAACTGGACAGCATACTCTAGGTGCGGCCGGACTAGAGTCTTGTAGAGCGGGAGAATTATCGTTTATCTCTGGAGTTAATCCCCTTTTTAATGCATGCCAATATTCTGTTTGCTTTGTTAGCATCAGCTTGGCATTGCATGCCATTGCTGAGCCTATCATCTACTAGGACCCCCAGGTCCTTTTCCATCCTAGATTGCCCAGAGGTTCTCCCCCCAATGTATAGATTGCATTCATATTTTTGCCACCCAAATGCATTATTTTACATTTTTCTACATTGAACCTCATTTGCCATGTAGTTGCCCACCCCATTAATTTGTTCAGATCTTTTTGCAAGGTTTTCACATCCTGCGGAGAAGTTATTGCCCTGCTTGGCTTAGTATCGTCCGCAAATACAGAGATTGAACTGTTTACCCCATCCTCCAGGTCAGTTATGAACAAATTAAACAGGATTGGTCCCAGCACAGAACCCTGGGGGACCCCACTACCCACCCCTGACCATTTCGAGTACTCCCCATTTATCACCGCCCCCTGAACTCGCCCTTGAAGCCAGTTTTCAATATATGTACTTACCCTATGGTCCATGCCAACGGTCCTTATTTTGTACAGTAAACGTTTATGGGGAACTGTGTCAAATGCTTTTGCAAAATCCAGATACACCACATCTACGGGCCTTCCTTTATCTAGATGGCAACTCACCTCTTTATAGAAGGTTAATAGATTGGTTTGGCAAGAACAATTCTTCATGAATCCATGCTGATTACTGCTAATGATACCGTACTCACTACTAAAATCTTGTATATAGTCCCTTATCATCCCCTCCAAGAGTTTACATACTATTGATGTTAGGCTAACTGGTCTGTAATTCCCAGGGATGTATTTTGGGCCCTTTTTAAATACTGGTTCTACATTAGCTTTTCTCCAATCAGCTGGTACCATTCCAGTCAGTAAAAATTAGGAACAATGGTCTGGCAATTACTTGACTGAGTTCCCCAAGTACTCTCGGGTACAAGCCATCTGGTCTCGGTGATTTATTAATGTTAAGTTTCCCAAGTCTAATTTTAATTTTGTCCTCTGTTAACCATGGAGGTGCTTCCTGTGATGTGTCATGAGGATAAACACTGCAGTTTTGATTACTAAAGCCCCCCTTGTGAAGACTGAGGAGAAGAATAAATTCAATACCTTTGCCATCTCCCCATCCTTTGTAAGCAGATATCCTTCCTCATTCTTTATGGAGCCAATATGGTCTGTCCTCCCTTTTTTACTGTGTACATACTTAAAGAATTTCTTGGGATTTTTTGCTCTCCTTCGCTATGTGTTTTTCATGTTCTATCTTAGCTGTCCTTATTGCAACCTTACATTTCTTCTTGCATTCTTTATAAAGTCTGAAAGCTGAGGATGATCCCTCAACCATGTATTTTTTGAAGGCCTTCTCCTTTGCTTTTATATGCATTTTTACATTGGAGTTAAGCCACCCAGGACTTTTGTTCACTCTTTTAAATGTATTACCCAATGGGATGCATTGGCTAATGCCCTTATTTAATATGCTCTTAAAGCAAACCCATCTCTCCTCCGTGTTCTTTGTTCCTAAAATTTTATCCCAATTTATGCCTTCTAGCAAGGTTCGTAGTTTAGGGAAGTTGGCTCTTTTGAAATTCAGTGTCTTTGTATTCCCCTTATGTTTCCTATTTGTGTGATTTATACTGAAGCCAATTGACCTGTGATCACTGTTACCTAGATTGCCCCGTATATCCACATCCGTGATCAGGTCTGTATTGTTGGTAATCAGTAGATCCAGTAACACTTTATAGTTGGTGCATCTACCATCTGACCCATAAAATTGTCCTGCAAGACATTTAGGAACTAGCGAGCCTTAGATGTATGCCCAGTCTATGTCTGGATAATTAAAATCCCCCATTATGATAACACTTCCCATCCTTGCAGCTAATCCAATTTGGGATAGGAGATCTGTCTCCCCTTCCTCCCTCAGGTTAGGGGGCCTATTGCATACTCCCTATATTATTTCCCCCTTAGGAGCCCTACCCATAAGGATTCCACCTCCTCCCTCTTCCCTAAGTGATGCCATCTCTCACATTCACTTGTACATTATTCTTGATATATAGGCATACCCCTTCCCCATTTTTACCCTCTCTATCTTTGCGATAAAGGGTATACACTTGAATGGTTGCCAGCCAATCAGGAGAGCTGTTGAACCAGGTCTCTGAAATCCCCACAAAATCCAAAACCTCCTCATACAACAGTATCTCTAGTTCACCCATCTTGTCAGCCAGGCTCCTGGCATTGGTGAACATGCCACATAGTTTAGACCGGTCGCATGTTATCCTCTTATTGGGTGTTCCGAGATTGCAACTAGGACTTGCTACTATACTTACCTTGAGTTTATGTGCTTTGGTCAACTTATCACTAATGCCCCCAATACTACCCTCTGGAATATTTTCCACGCTGACTGTCTCTACCTGTGGACCCTCCCCCCCATCCCCTAGTTTAAAAACCCCTCTAACTTTTTGGCCACCTTCATTCCCAGCTGATCTGCACCCTCCTCATTCAGGTGCAGTCCATCCCTTCTATAGTACTGGTTAATGACTGAGAAGTCGGACCAGTCCTCCAGATTGGTGTTGGTGACTAGGAATGAGCTTCGAGTTCGAGTCGAACTCATGTTCGACTCGAACATTTGCTGTTCGCAAGTTCGCCGTACAGCGAACAATTTGGGGTGTTCGCGGCAAATTCGAATGCCGCTGAACACCCTTTAAAAGTCTATGGGAGAAATCAAAAGTGCTAATTTTAAAGGCTAATATGCAAGTTATTGTCATAAAAAGTGTTTGGGGACCTGGGTCCTGCCCCAGGGGACATGGATCAATGCAAAAAAAAGTTTTAAAAACGGCCGTTTTTTCAGGAGCAGTGATTTTAATAATGCTTAAAGTCAAACAATAAAAGTGTAATATCCCTTTAAATTTCGTACCTGGGGGGTGTCTATAGTATGCCTGTAAAGGGGCGCATGTTTCCTGTGTTTAGAACAGTCTGACAGCAAAATGACATTTCAAAGGAAAAAAAGCCATTTAAAACTACCCGCGGCTATTGCATTGCCGACAATACACATAGAAGTTCATTGATAAAAAACGGCATGGGAATTCCCCGCAGGGCAACCCCGAACCAAAATTGAAAAAAAAAAAGATGTGGGGGTCCCCCTAAATTCCATACCAGGCCCTTCAGGTCTGGTATGGATATTAAGGGGAACCCCGGCCAAAATTTAAAAAAAAAAATGACGTGGGGTTCCCCCTAAATTCCATACCAGACCCTTCAGGTCTGGTATGGATTTTAAGGGGAATCCCGCGCCAAAAAAAAAAAAAAAACGGCGTGGGGTCCCCCCAAAAATCCATACCAGACCCTTATCCGAGCACGCAACCTGGCAGGCCGCAGGAAAAGAGGGGGGGACGAGAGTGCGGGCCCCCCCCTCCTGAACCGTACCAGGCCACATGCCCTCAACATTGGGAGGGTGCTTTGGGGTAGCCCCCCAAAACACCTTGTCCCCATGTTGATGAGGACAAGGGCCTCATCCCCACAACCCTGGCCGGTGGTTGTGGGGGTCTGCGGGCGGGGGGCTTATCGGAATCTGGAAGCCCCCTTTAACAAGGGGACCCCCAGATCCCGGCCCCCCCCTGTGTGAAATGGTAAGGGGGTACTTACCCCTACCATTTCACTAAAAAAACTGTCAAAAATGTTAAAAATGACAAGAGACAGTTTTTGACAATTCCTTTATTTAAATGCTTCTTCTTTCTTCTTTCTTCCTTCATCTTCTTCTGGTTCTTCTGGCTCTTCTGGTTCTTCCTCCGGCGTTCTCGTCCAGCATCTCCTCCGCGGCGTCTTCTATCTTCTTCTCCTCGGGCCGCTCCGCACCCATGGCATGAGGGGAGGCTCCCGCTCTTCTCTTCATCTTCTTCTTCATCCTCTTCTCTTCTTCCTTCTTCCTTCTTCTCTTCTTCTCCTCTTCATTTACTTCTCCGGGCCGCTCCGCATTCATGCTGTCATGAAGGGAGGCTCCCGCTGTGTGACGGCGTCTCTTCGTCTGACGGCTCCTAAATAACGGGGGGCGGGGCCACCCGGTGACCCCGCCCCCTCTGACGCACGGGACATGACGTGAGTTCAATGTGGCATTCCCCGTGACGTCACAGGGAAGTCCCGTCATGTCACCGTGCTTCAGAGGGGGGCGGGGTCACTGGGTGGCCCCGCCCCCCATTATTTAAGAGCCATCAGACGAAGAGACGCCGTCACACAGCGGGAGCCTCCCTCCATGACAGCATGGATGCGGAGCGGCCCGGAGAAGAAAATGAAGAAGAGAAGAAGGAAGAAGAGAAGAGGATGAAGAAGAAGAGAAGAGCGGGAGCCTCCCCTCATGCCATGGGTGCGGAGCGGCCCGAGGAGAAGAAGATAGAAGACGCCGCGGAGGAGATGCTGGACGAGAACGCCGGAGGAAGAACCAGAAGAGCCAGAAGAACCAGAAGAAGAAGAAGATGAAGAAAGAAGCATTTAAATAAAGGAATTGTCAAAAACTGTCTCTTGTCATTTTTAACATTTTTGACAGTTTTTTTGTGAAATGGTAGGGGTAAGTACCCCCTTACCATTTCACACAGGGGGGGGGCGGGATCTGGGGGTCCCCTTGTTAAAGGGGGCTTCCAGATTCCGATAAGCCCCCTGCCCGCAGACCCCCACAACCACCGGCCAGGGTTGTGGGGATGAGGCCCTTGTCCTCATCAACATGGGGACAAGGTGTTTTGGGGGGCTACCCCAAAGCACCCTCCCAATGTTGAGGGCATGTGGCCTGGTACGGTTCAGGAGGGGGGGGGCGCACTCTCGTCCCCCCCTCTTTTCCTGCGGCCTGCCAGGTTGCGTGCTCGGATAAGGGTCTGGTATGGATTTTTGGGGGATCCCCACGCCGTTTTTTTTTTTTTTTGGCGCGGGGTTCCCCTTAAAATCCATACCAGACCTGAAGGGTCTGGTTTGAAATTTAGGGGGAACCCCACGTTGTTGTTTTTTTTAAATTTTGGCCGGGGTTCCCCTTAATATCCATACCAGACCTAAAGGGCCTTGTATGGAATTTAGGGGGACTCCCACATCATTTTTTTTTTAAATTTTGGTTCGGGGTTTCCCTGTGGGGAATTCCCATGCCGTTTTTATCAATGAACTTCTATGTGTATTGTCGGCAATGCAATAGCCGCGGGTAGTTTTAAATGTTTTTTCCTTCGAAATGTCATTTTGCTGTCAGACTGTTCTAAACACAGGAAACATGCGCCCCTTTACAGGCATACTATAGACACCCCCCAGGTACTAAATTTAAAGGGATATTACACTTTTATTGTTTGACTTTAAGCATTATTAAAATCACTGCTCCTAAAAAAACGGCCGTTTTTAAAACTTTTTTTTGCATTGATCCATGTCCCCTGGGGCAGGACCCAGGTCCCCAAACACTTTTTATGACAATAACTTGCATATTAGCCTTTAAAATTAGCACTTTTGATTATTCATGTTCGTGTCCCATAGACTTTAACGGTGTTCGCGTGTTCGAGCGAACTTTTTTCCTGTTCGCATGTTCTGGTGCGAACCGAACAGGGGGGTGTTCGGCTCATCCCTATTGGTGACTACTTGGGAATTTGTAATTCAAACAGTAAATCCAGGACTAAAAACCTGGAAGTAAAGATTTTTTACTGTTCTCAATATTTAGAAAAGCTATAGTGTTTTGGTCATTTTTTTGTAATGCAGTACATATTTATTTGTAAAAACAAATATTAAAAATATTACAAAATAAAATATATATATATATATATATAAAAATTATCTAAAACACAAGTTTCAATGTTTGAAACATCAACAAAGTCATTATAGTTTCCTCTTAAACCAACCAGTAATTAAAGACTTTGGAACCATTAATATTAACTTTTGAAAGCCTGAGCAAATGGTCATTGCAATAAGACACTTATCCAGGCTGTTATAGTTGTTTTGGAAAAATAGGATTCATTTATCAGAAGAGAATGTTTGCTTTACAAAATTAAACTTCACTTAGCTTGAAGAAGAAAATACTGTGTTCACCTCAACCATCCAATTATGTGCAAGCAAAAAAACTGTTATCTCTGTTAATTTTGCCCTTGATTGGGTATTTAAAGTAACATAGTTGACCTTATCCACTAAGAAAAGTAAGGTTCCTCTTCAATTTAAATAAAACTCCTATCTAGCCCACAAGCTATTAAATAATTAAGTTCCACTCATTTTGCATAGAGTTTTAAATATTTTGGTGGAGCTTGCAGTTATAGTGATATTCTGAGGTGCTGAATGAAAGTTCAACTTGTTTTACCTATATCCTCAGCAGCAACATTTCCACCGCAACCCATTAGACATTATGGCAATAGAGTAGGTGTTGTATACCTCCCATGCATTCCTCCTTTACGTGGGTGGCAAATAAGGAATATTTAGGACCTCTTACTCCCTTGCTGACTTCCAAATCCCCCCACCCCCGCCACCAATGGCAACCTACAATATTAGTGATGGGGAATAGGCCCACCCACTGCTGGCATTCTACAGTGAGCTAACCAATCCCTAAAGTGGTCCTAAAGGTTTTTTATGCATTAAGGTAAAAAAACCTTCTGGGTGCTGATCCCCCACCCAGCCCCCCTTATACCTACCTGAGCCCCATCTTGATCCAGCAATGTGCATGAGAGCAGCGGCTCTCCTGGGTCTCTCTCTCTCCCCACTTGCTCACCAGAAATGGCAGCAAGTGTTTTGGACCAAGTCAAAATGTGATATATTTGACTGTAGCAGGAGGCAGTTTGTTCGCAAAGAGCTAGAGAGTGGTACAATAATGAATGTCTGCAGGCAACAGTGACGCATGGTGGAGGTTCCTTGCAAATTTGTGGCTGCATTTCTGCAAATAAAGTTGAAGATTTGGTCAGGATCAATGGTATCCTTAATGCTGAGAAATACAGGCAGATACTTATCCATCATGCCATACTATCAGGGAAGCATGTGATTGTCCCCAAATGTTTTCTTCAGCAGGACAACAACCCCAAATATGCAGCCAATGTCAATAAGAACTATCTTCTGTGTAAAGAAGAACAAGAAGTCCTGGAAGTGATGGTTTGGCCCCCAGAGAACCCTGAACACAACATCATTGCGTCTGTCTGGGTCTACGTGAAGAGACAGATGTTTTTGAGGCCATTGAAGATCCATGGGAAGTTCTCCAAGATGTTTACCCTACCTGCCAAATTCCTTCAAAAACTGCATGCAATGTACCTAGAAGACTTGAACAATTGATGCTATTTTATCAACGGCAAAGGGTGGTTACACCAACTACTGTTTTTATTTGGATTTCTCTTCTGTTCATTTACTTTCCATTTATTTTGATAATTGATAAAAATAAACTATTAACATTTCTATTCCCAAAATCATTCTTAATTTACTGCATTTTCACACCTGCCTAAAACTTTTAGACAGTAAAATCTCTCTCTCTCATATATATATATATATATATATATATATATATATATATATATATATATATATATACATACATATATATATATATATAGATAGATATCTAGATATATATCTATATATATCTATATATATATATACATATATATATATAGATAGATATCTAGATATATATCTATATATATCTATATATATATATATATATATATACATATATATATACATATATATATATATATATATATATATCTATATATATATCTATATATATATATATATATATATATATATATATATATACACACACAGTATCTCACAAAAGTGAGTTACATTTTTGTAAATATTTTATTATATCTTTTCATGTGACAACACTGAAGAAATGACAATTTTTTACAATGTAAAGTAGTGAGTGTACAGCTTGTATAACAGTGTACATTTGCTGTCCCCTCAAAATAACTTAACACACAGCCATTAATGTCTAAACCGCTGGCAACAAGAGTGAGTACACCCCTAATTTAATTTTTTTTTAAAATTGGGACCAATTAGCCATTTTCCCTCCCCGGTGTCATGTGACCCATTGGTGTTACAAGGTCTCAGGTGTGAATGGGGAGCAGGTGTGTTAAATTTGGTGATATTGCTCTCACTCTCTCATACTGGTCATTGGAAGTTCAACATGGCACCTCATGGCAAAGAACTCTCAGGATCTGAAAAAAAGAATTGTTGCTCTACATAAAGATGGCCTAGGCTATAAGAAGATTGCCAAGACCCTGAAACGGAGCTGCAGCATGGTGGCCAAGACCATACAGCAGTTTAATAGGACAGGTTCCACTCAGAACAGGCCTCGCCATGGTCAACCAAAGTAGTTGAGTGCATGTGCTCAGCATCATTACAGAGGTTGTCTTTGGGAAATAGACATATGAGTGCTGCCAACATTGCTGCAGAGGTTGAAAGGGTGGGGGTCAGCATGTCAGTGCTCAGACTATACGCCGCACACTGCATCAAATTGGCCTGTGTGGCTGTTGTGCCAGAAGGAAGCCTCTTTTAAAGATGATGCACAAGAAAGCCTGCAAACAGTTTGCTGAAGACAAGCACACTAAGGACATGGATAACTGGAACCATGTCCTGTGGTCTGATGAGACCAAGATAATCTTATTTGGTTCAGATGGTGTCAGGCGTGTGTGGCTGCAACCAGGTGAGGAGTACAAAGACAAGTGTGTCTTGCCTACAGTCAAGCATGGTGGTGGGAGTGTCTTGGTCTGGGGCTGCATGAGTGCTGCCGGCACTGGGGAGCTACAGTTCATTGAGGGAACCATGAATGCCAACATGTACTGTGACATAATGAAGCAGAGCATGATCCTCTCCCTCTGGAGACTGGGCCGCAAGGCAATATTCCAACATCATAAAGACCCCAAACACACCTCCAAGATGACCACTGCCTTGCTAAATAAGCTGAGGATAAAGGTGATGGAATGGCCAAGCATGTCTCCAGACCTAAACCCTATTGAGCCTCGTGTGGGGCATCCTCAAATGGTGGGTGGAGGAGTGTAAGGTCTCTAACATCTACCAGCTGCGTGATGTCGTCATGGAGGAGTGGAAGAGGACTCCAGTGGCAACCTGTGAAGCTCTGGTGAACTCCATGCCCAAGAGGGTTAAGGCAGTGCTGGAAAATAATGGTGGCCACACAAAATATTGGCACTTTAGGCCCAATCTGGACATTTTCACTTAGGAGTGTACTCACTTTCGTTGCCAGCGATTTAGACGTTAATGGCTGTGTGTTGGGTTATTTTGAGGGAACAGCAAACTTACACTGTTATACAAGCTATACACTCACTACTTTACATTGTAGCAAAGTGTAATTTCTTTAGTTTGTCTCATGAAAAGATAAAATATTTACAAAAATGTAAGGGGTGTACACACTTTTGCGAGATACTGTATATATTGCGTATGTGTGTATGTATGGATGTATTTTGAGCAGGGCCCTCTGATTCCTCCTGTATTGAATTGTATTGTAACTGTACTGTATGCCCTCATGTTGTAAAGTGATGCGCAAACTGTTGGCGCTATATAAATCCTGTATAACTGGTTCCCGACCGGCGCACGCCGATGTACGTCGGCAGAATGGCACGGCTGGGCAAATGGGCGAATCTGTACGTCCATTTGAATCCCCCGCCGTGCCATTGCGTGCGCGCCGCCGCACACGCACGCTGGCTGGGAGCTCCGTGAGTCGGGTCGCGGGTCCCGCAAACTCGATCGCCGCGGGGATACCCGCGATCGCCTCACGGAGCGGATGAACGAGGAGATGCCGTTGTAACCAGCATCTCCCCGTTCTGCCTAGTGACAACTGTCACTCGATCTCTGCTCCCTGTCATCGGAGCAGAGATCAGTGACGTCACACATACAGCCCATCCCCCTACAGTTAGTAATCACTCCCTAGGACACACTTAACCCCTCCCCACCCCCTAGTGGTTAACCCCTTCACTGCCAGTGCCATTTACACAGTAATCAGTGCATTTTTAATTGCACTAATCACTGTATAAATGACAATGGTCCCAAAAATGTGTCAAAAATGTCCGACATGTCCGCCATAATGTCGCAGTCACAATAAAAATTGCTGATCGCCACCATTACTAGTAAAAAAAAAAAATTATTATTAAAAATGCCATGAAACTATCCCCTATTTAGTAAACGCTATAACGTTTGCGCAAACCAATTATTAAACGCTTTTTGTGATTTTTTTTTTACCAAAAATATGTAGAAGAATACGATCGGCCTAAACTGAGGAAAAAAAATGTTTTTTTATATATTTTTGGGGGATATTTATTATAGCAAAATGTAAAAAATAATGCGTTTTTTTCAAAATTGTCGCTCTTATTTTGTTTATAGCGCAAAAAATAAAAATCGCAGGGGTGATCAAATACCACCAAAAGAAAGCTCTATTTGTGGGAAAAAAAGGACGTCAATTTTGTTTGGGAGCCACGTCGCACGACCGCGCAATTGTCAGTTAAAGCGACGCAGTGCCGAATCGCAAAAAACGCTCTGGTCAGGAAGGGGGTAAAATCTTCCGGGGCTGAAGTGGATAATAATAATAATTATAATAATGTTTGTGCATGAGTATTGGAGTGTAATAGTGCCTGTAATACACCATCTAAATGTTCTGTTAATGGTTGAAAAAATAATTGTTCCTATTCCTGAAAACTAACATTTGTTTTAGGCCCACGGAGGTTTAAAAACGTTAAAAGACAAACTTTGTCTCCAAAACTTTCTCACTAAACAGTTAAAATGTTTATCATAAAAATGTTGGTTTTAGAAAAAATAAATTATAACTGCATATATTTTTCAGCTCCTTTATTCTCTAAAAGCTAAATTTTATGTATGTAAATATTTCTTGGCAGAGCACCGAGGCTGCTTTATGCTCTCCACCCCAGGATTCTGCAACCCAGCTGCATAGAGGTAATAATCAGAAATACAACCAGTGCTTGTGTATAGAAAGCAAAGCTTTTAAAGTAAATAAGAAATGTAATTTTATTTTTACTGTCAAGAGGAAAAAATTCCCTGTGCAAAATAGTTGTGAATTCTTAAGACAAGGAGCTGAAGTTAAGCAACGTTGTGCGTGGAGCTTGGAATATGGGATTTCTTAACTTAATGGGAAATTAAAGATTTACCAGGATGTTGGCTCTTCTAATTGGAGTTTTAAAGTTGTAAACAAATAAGCAGGTGGTGATATAAACAAAATAAAGACCCATAAAGCCCTTTTTCCTTTTGGCCCACCTCACCATAACCTCTCTGGTTATACCTTTTCCTTGCCCCCAAACCCTGCTTCACAGACTGTTGTTTCCATGAACTGTTCTGCTTAAAGCCTCATACACACAATCGGACTTTATACAAACTTTCCCGTGGATTTCTGTACAAAGGGCGTTGGCCATGAACTTGTTAAGCATACACACGGCAGGACTTTTTAGGCAACAAACACGAACGTAGTGACGTTTCAACGTACTGACACTTCAAAAGAGGACGTTCAATTCACCGGCGCCACCCTTTGGTCAACTTCTGTATTGTTGTCTGATCTTTTGCATTGGTTCTGAGCATACGTGTTTGTACTTTGTACTAGAGTCTGATGGTTTTGTGTACACACGATCGGACTTGCCGACGTCAGACTTTTGTTGCCGCCAAGTTTGTCTGTTCGTACAGCTAACATTTGTCCGATGAAAACTGAAAAAGTTTGTCCGATGGAGCGTACACACGGTCGGATGTTGCCTTAAAACAGCAAATTTGCATGTTTGTTGTCAAAAAGTCCAATCGTGTGTATGGGCCTGAAGACTAAACAAGTCTGAAACCGATGTACGCAGTTTGGAGTAAATGGGTAAATATGATATTAGACTGTATCTGTGCTACAAACCAATGGTTCTGGATGTAGATGTGGCCACATGGCAAATAGAAGGTTTTGCACGGCTCTACCCACTAACCTCAAAAATAAATTTTGTCTTTTGGTGGAAGTGAGACTTGAAGATAAGTGTTTAATGAAGACTATGTTGTGTTTCAGACAGAACACTGGAAACCCTACCAGTGATGGGCTGAAGCGTAACAGGGATGGTAATCTTACTACAGTCCTCAAGATTCAGCTGCTTTCGATGAACAGATGTGTTTTATAGACATCATTAGTAGATTACTAATTGGTTGTCATTTTACCTAGAAATTATCAATGACATGAGGGGCAGATTATAAAGCCTGCCTTGATGCTGTGGGAGTTGATCTACAATACGAATAAAAAATGTTCTCTTCTAATCTCTTCTTTGCATTATATAGTACCAATACTCCAGAATAGTCAAAACGAATGACTGGAATTTATATCCTCACAAATAATGTTAGTGTTGTCTGTATTTCAGGGCTTTTGAGATTCCTGGATTTATTTTTCCTTTCACTGCCTATTTTTTGCACTGCGCGTTGTTTGCAGTGAAAGTCAGATCCCGATCTCACACATACCAGAAAAGTGATCACACCTACAAAGAACTTTACATTTGCCATCTGGGTGAGATCACACAGTAGTTATAAATACAATACTGCTGCTACTCGCCAATGTACTTCTTTTGGTTGTGCAGCTCTGCTTTGTTGGTGAATATAATGTATATCAGCAGCTTTGTGACTGAACAATAGATATTTTCTGGCTGAAGCGAATTGCAGCTCAATCTGTAGCATAAATAAAATTAAAAAAAACACAATTTAATCCAGTTATATATTTTTAGAACTAGTAAGATATTTCTTCTTACTTCTGTTGTGTCCCCAGCAGGACATAGATGGCAAAAAAAAAAAAAAACCTAACAATTTCCTGCTCTATTCAGGATAAAAATTGATTTAAGCCGCGTACACACGAGCGGAAAGTCCGACAGAAAAAGTCCGATGGAAGCTTTTCATCGTCTATTCCGATCGTGTGTATGCCTCATAGGACTTTCTTTTTTGAAAATTCTGACGGACCCAGAAATAGAACATGTTCTAAATATTTCCGACTGAACCAATTCCTATTGGGAAAACCGCTCGTCTGTATGCTGTTACGACAGACCAAAAACGACGCATGCTCTGAAGCAAGTACGAGACGGAAGTTATTGGCTACTGCCTATTGAACTTCCTTTTTATAGTCCTGTCGTACTTGCTGTACATCACCTCGTTCGGGACGGTCGGACTTTGGTTTGACCGTGTGTAGGCCTTTCTTATTCTGCAGATATACACCTCTAAAGCCTCGTACACACAATCTGACTTTGCGATGGGAAATGTGTGATGACAGGCTGTTGGCGGTAAATCGGACCGCGTGTATGTCCCATCGGACAATTGTTGTTGGCTAGCATGTTTTAAAATTTCCCGCAAACAAATGTCTGTTGTCGGATTTTCCGAGCGTGTGTACACAAGTCAGTCGGACAAAAGTCCAAAGTACAAACACGCATGCTCGGGAGCAAGGTCTTGTAAACTAGCGTTCGTAATGGAGAATTAACATTTGTGACGTGGCAAATTATGAAATCTCGAAATACAGCGCACAATTATTTTCTTCTTTAATGGGATAATAATGAAGCTGCTTTGCTGGTGATACTGATGGAGTTAGTGCAAACAAATTTTCAAAGGCTTTTTTTTTCTAGTGATATCAAGAATAATATTATTATGTTTTTTTTGTTTTTTTTTATTTGGGCAAGTTACCACAGCACCATTATCCCGTAGTTTTTAAGATCGGATACAACTATGTTGGTGTCCCTTGTCAATTTTACATTGTATTTTTTTTAATGTTTTAACTGCCTACTCCCAAACTGTCATCTGAAGTAAAACACACAGCCAAGTATTATTCTACACAATTTTTTAATTGTGCATTAAAAAAAAAAAAAATAGGCATGCTATCTGCCAATAGAACTTAACCAAAAAGTGCATTCTATGCATCCAAAAATATAGAAAATATACCAAATCAAATCATTATTCAACCAAAAAAATAATGTCAAAGCAATAACTCCAAGGCCAATAATAAATAACACGTTATCTTCTCCAATTCCACAACATGCCTGGTTGATGAACGGCCATTTAGAAACGACCTGAAAAGTGCAAAATGAAAAGTGCGAAATGAAAAGTGCGAAATGAAAAGCGCGAATCAACACTCACCAAACTTCTACTAACACGAAATTAGCAGAAGGTGCCCAAAGGGTGGTGATAAAGAGCTGAAAAACAACGTAGTACCTCACTACGTTGTGTGTATGCAAGACAGGTTTGGGCCAACGCCCGTCAGACAATTATCCACGGTTTTGTTGGCGAACAGTCCGATCGTGTGTGCGAGGCTTAAGGCTGTAGGAACTGGAAAGCCTAAACCAGCCATTCTCAAACTTTATAACATGAAAAAACCCTTAAAAAAAAACTTTCTCAGGAAACTTTACCTAATAATTGCTATATCTACAGCTCAGGGTACATTGATGTGAACAACAAGATATAAGACTACATTAACCACTTGCCGACCAGCCGCTGTTGTTATGCGGTGGCAGGTCGGCTCTCCTGTGTGAATTGCCGTAGCTGTACATCAGCCTATCCCCCCTACAGTTGAACACACCTAGGGAACACATTTAAACCCTTGATCGCCCCCCTAGTGTTGACCATATAGTGTGACCAAATCCCCATATTTTTGAATATGTTCAGGTGTTTTTAAATAGCCTTGCAGGATTTAAATGTCATTTTTGTATGTGTGCGCTATAATTTATTTTGTTTTGTTTGCCATCTTATAGCAGCAGCATCTTGAATGTAAATGAATTTTTAGGGTGTGCCCCCCAAGTCTGCTGTTTGTATATTGTATGGACCCTGATCAGGTTCCTTGGGCTGGAGCACCCCAACCCCCCTTCATTACCTCCATTACCTCTTATTAGTGTCCAACAGTGTTATAGGAGGAGTCCTTTCAGTTCTCACTTAAAGAGGAATTTGTCTCCCATGGTTGAGACTTCAATCTATTACTAGTGTAGGACCCACTGATAATGGGGTTCTTTGACGCAGTAAGTGGGCTCAGCACTATATGACCATATAGTGTGATCAAATCCCCATATTTTTGAATATGTTCAGGTGTTTTTAAATAGCCTTGCAGGATTTAAATGTGATTTTTGTATGTGTGAGCTATAATCTATTTTGTTCAAGTGTTAACCCATTCCCTGCCAGTGACATTTACACAGTAATCAGTGGCTATTTGTATAAATGTCAATGGTCCCAAAAAAGTCTCAAAAGTGTCCGATCTGTCCGCCGCAATGTCACAGTCCCGCTAAAAATAGCAGACCGCCGCCATCACTAGTAAAACAAATAAAAATTTTAAAAAATGTCATAAATCTATCCCCTATTTTGTAGATGCTATAACTTATGTGCAAACCAATCAATTTACGCCTATTGCAATTTTTTTTTTACCAACAATATGTAGAAGATATATTTCGGCCTAAACTGATGAATAAATTTGTTTTTTTAAATTTTTTATTTTTGGATATGTATTATAGCAAAAAGTAAATTTTTTAATCTTTTTTCAAAATTGTCGCTCTTTGTTTATAGTGCAAAAAATAAAAACCGCAGAGGTGATCAAATACAACCAAAAGAAAGCTCTATTTGTGGGAAAAAAAAGGACGTCAATTTTGTTTGTCAGGTAAAATGATGCAGTGCCATATCACAAAAAATGATCTGGTCATTAAGGGGGGCAAATACTTCCGGGGCTGGAGTGGTTAAACAATGTGGTTTACTTAACTGGTTAAGGAGTTGACAAGCCGTCGCAGTTGTACTGCAGCAATGTGGCTCAATCTCGCTTATCACAGTCATAGTACGTTGGCTCATAAATGGCAATTTGTGGGCGCACGGGCACCCACTGGCTAGCGGGGGAGCCAATCAGGGGTGGAGCGGACTGGATGTCCGCCAGCCACCCATGATCATTCCCCTCAGTGACAGAACGGGGATCTGCCTGTGTAAACAAGGCAAATCCCTGTTCTGACAGAGGAGATCATACAGATCCTGTCTTTCTGCTATGCAGGAAGACAGATCTGTGTGTTTCCCCAGTCACATAGTCCCCCATACAGTTAGCAAACACACCCAGGGAACACATTTACCACCTTGATCGCCCCTAGTGTTAACCCCCTCCCTGCCGGTGTCATTAGTACAATAACAGTGCATATTTTTAGCACTGATTACTGTAATAATGTCACTGGTTCCCAAAAAAGTGTCAAAAATGTCAGTTAGGTGTCCGATCTGTCCGCCGCAATGTCGTAGTCCCACTAAAAATCGCTGATCGCCACAATTACTAGTAAAAAAACGATAAAAATGCGACTTTTATTACCATAAATATGTAGAAGAATACATATTGGCCTAAACTGATGAAGACATTTGTTTTTTTTTTTATTTTTTGGATATTTATTATAGCAAAAAGTAACAAATATTGTTTTTTTTTCAAAATTGTCACTTTTTTTTTGTTTATAGCACAAAAATTAAAAACTGCAGAGGTGATCAAATACCACCAAAAGAAAGCTCTATTTATGGGGAAAAAAAAGGACATACATTTTGTTTGGGTACAACATCGCACGGATGCGCAATTGTTAGTTAAAGCAATGCAGTGCCGTATTGCAAAAAATGGCCTGGTCATTAAGAGGGAAAAACTTCTGGTCCTTAAGTGGTTAAAGTATTTGAAGCCAAGGGCTAAAATTATTTTCAGTATTAAAAGACAAAACAAATACTAGTTATAAAGGTCATAAAAAAAATGCAGACAGGAAAAATTGTAGCAGTGTGTGGAAAAATATCACTTTACATTGATGGTCAGTAAAGCGCCATCTTTACTGGTGGTCAGTAAAATCCTTTAGATTGTTTGTCAGTGGAGAAGGACCCCCTTAGATTGGTGGTCAGAGAGTGAAGAACCACCTTACATTGATGGTCATAGGGAAACTGGTTCTCTTACACTGGTGGTCAATGGGAGAAGGACCCTATTACACTGGTGATCAGTGTAAAGAATGTTCTTTGTCTTATTGGCTCCGGATGTCAGTGGTTACTTGACATGATTTGTAGAGACTAAAATTGCTAATTTCCCAGGAAACCTCTAGTATATACTGGAGGAACCCAAAAAGGGAAAGACTGTCTCCTAGACACACTCACATAGCAGTAAGTGCACTGTTTTTTCAAGAAGCTACAGAATTTTAGAGCATTGCTTAGGCACACTTATGCCGCATACACACGAGCTGACTTTACGGCAGACTTTGCCCGGCAGACTTTGACGGACTTTACGACGGACTTTCTAAATGAACGGACTTGCCTACACACAATCAACCAAAGTCCGTCGAATTCGTACGTGATGACGTAAGACCGGACTAAAACAAGGAAGTTCATAGCTAGTAGCCAATAGCTCCCTAGCGTGGCTTTTTGTCCGTCGAACTAGCATACAGACGAGCGGACTTTTTGACCAGACTTGAGTCCGTCGGATAGATTTGAAACATGTTTCAAATCTAAGTCCGTCCAACTTTTGAGAAAACAAAGTCTGCTGGAGCCCACACACGATCGAATTGTCAGACGAAATCCTGTCCGCCCGGCAAAGTCTGCCGTAAAGTCCGCTCGTGTGTACGCGGCATAAGGCACACTGAACTTGATGTTCTATATAACATAGCGTGTCTTCAATGTTTGAGTTTAGCTCCACAATACATTTTGTTTTTTATATCTGCTTGGAGCTTAGCTGTATTTAGCTTCAGTCTGGCAAAAATCTTTTTACATGCATGCCCACATTTCTTGAATGTTCAATCACAGGCTGGGTCAGGTTAGTGATCAAACTCTGTCTAGCTGCTGATATATTGCTGTACATCCAGCAAGTACAGAAAATATGTGTAACTGTGCAAAGTAACCAATCAACTTCTAACTTCAGCTGTTCAATTATGCTTTGACAATAAAACCTGGAAGCTGGTTAATATGCATAGCTGCATATGGATTCTGTGTGCACCAGTTTTGGTCAATCCCCCCCATATTGGATTTAGGGTTCAAAATAGACAGGAAGTAAGTAGTCCCACAAAATAGACAGGAAGTAAGTAGTCCCACAAAATAGACAGGAAGTAAGTAGTCCCACAAAATAGACAGGAAGTAAGTAGATATCTCGCAAAAAGGGAAAACTAGTATAAAATAAAAAGAATTTGACAGAAGTTTTGACTTTTCTACATTCTATCAAAAGATAGCAAAGCAGAAAAGGCTTATGGTGCTTTTTACACTCCCGAGTCCAGAGAATTCCAACTGGTTACAAAAGTCTGATATCAAGACAGAATCAGGTACTGTTTCTACCTTTGCCAGGGGGCATTGGCACTCTTACCATGTCCATTTCCCCCAAGCTATCAATTTTGACATAAGTGTCATGGAAATCAAACATGGCTACAGACCGTTAATTCATCTTCTCATCTCCTCTTCTCTGTTCCTTCACAGATACACTGAATTAACCTCTTCTTTACTGGCTATCTATGTAAAACTCATCCTGTGTAAAACTGTTTCTGCAGTCCTCTGTAACACTGATACACTGAATAAACCTATAACTGTTTATCTTTTCTATATTAATGAGATCAATTTACCTTCTTATTTTGTTTGATCAGACCACCACCTGTTTTTAGCCAGCCATACATGGATCAAAATATGACCCGCTCAGCAGGGGCTAGCCAAATTTCAATCCTTGCATGGGCAAGGTGGTTGTACAGAAGTTGATTTTTATATATCTCCCTCTCTATCCCTTTACTCTTTCAAATCTCACTGTACTTTTCTTTTTCTCCACTTTCTCCTAAGATGCATTTGATTTATCAGCATCTAGGACTGGTGTCCTACATCTTTGGTAACTTTTCTGTCTGGCTACCCTACTTGCCTATACTAATTATAATTCTTGCTGATTTTATCATCCCTGTTCATGCTGACACCCTGACTACCTCTAGATTTCTCAATCGAACCTAAACCTTTGACCTAAATCACTGGGTACACACTTCTCTGATGGCAACACCCTTGACCTTGTATTATCCAACTTTTGCACTCTCTGCAACCCCTTCAATACCCTTTTCCTTTCTGTGATCACAACCTTATCAGTTTCATGCTCACCTTTTCTTCCACCCATCCCTCCAACCAGTAGTTACCCAAAGAAACATTTGTCATTTCACACCATCTCTTCTTTATTCTGCTACTGATTTCCTCTATGACAAAATCTAACCCTTGTCCTGCCATGACTTGGCCACTAATTAATCCCTGGCTGCTAAAGCCAAAGGACACCAGAAGTGTCAAAAGACATAGTCATGCTCTTAGCAAGCACATCATTGATTCACTAACTGATATATCATTATAGATGTCACACCCCCCTTCTAAAACCCAGTCTTTCAAAAACTAAGCTTTCAATGTTTCCTTCTCTCCTGCCCCTCTCCTGACTTTTCCTTTCAGTTCAGTAGCACAGCTACCCTCTTCTCAATACCAAGGTGATAGGTGTAATTCTAGACTCTGATCTCCTTTTAGCCCCTCATCCAATCATTGTCCATATTTAGACACCTTTACCTTTGTAACAATTCCAAAATATGCCCCTTTTTAACCAATTGCACCACCAAGCTACTACAATAATTCATGAATTTGTTATCTCTCACCTCAACTATTGTAACACCCTCCTCATTGCCCTACCTCTTCACAAGTCTATCATGAATGCTGCTGCCAGACTCATCCACCTTACTAACAGCTCAGTGTCCACCACCCCTCTATGCCATTCCCTCCACTTGCTTTTGATCACCCAAATGAAATTTTAAATATTTACAACATACAAAGCCATTTGCAAATTTGCACCCAGCTACATCACCAACCTTGTCTTGACTCAAAATATTACTCAAACTGTGCTATTTGCTCCCAAAATCTCCTTCTCTCCAGCTTCCTAGTCACCTCTTCTTTTGCTCACATCCAGGACTTCTCCGGAGCCTCTCTCATCCACTGGAGCTCCATACTTCCTTCCTTCCTCTGTCTGCCTTTAGACAATTCCTGAAAACTCATCTGTACAGGAAGCCTATCATGTCTCTACAACTGAAAGTGATCCTCCCAATCCTCTTGCCTTGAATGGTATTGTAATTTGGCTGTCTTATTTATCTTTATTAATTACTGAGTGCACTAAATCAAAATCCCAAATAAGAGTAGTAACAATACAGTGGGGACGGAAAGTATTCAGACTCCCTTAAATTTTGCACTCTTTGTTATATTGCAGCCATTTGCTAAAATCATTTAAGTTCATTTTTTTTCCTTGTGAATGTACACACAGAACCCCATATTGACAGAAAAACACAGAATTGTTGACATTTTTGCAGATTTATTAAAAAAGAAAAACTGAAATATAACATGGTCCTAAGTATTCAGACCCTTTGCTCAGTATTTGGTAGAAGCACCCTTTTGATCTAATACAGCCATGAATTTCTTTGGTTAAGATGCAGCAAGTTTTTCACACCTAGATTTGGGGATCCTCTGCCATTCCTCCTTGCAGATCCTCTCCAGTTCTGTCAGGTTGGATGGTAAACGTTGGTGGACAGCCATTTGTAGGTCTCTCCAGAGATGCTCAATTGGGTTTAAGTCAGGGCTCTGGCTGGGCCATTCAAGAACAGTCATGGAGTTGTTGTGAAGCCATTCCTTCATTATTTTAGCTGTGTGCTTAGGGTCATTGTCTTGCTGGAAGGTAAACCTTCGGCCCAGTCTGAGGTCCTGAGCACTCTGGAGAAGGTTTTCGTCCAGGATATCCCTGTACTTGGTCGCATTCATCTTTCCCTCGATTGCAACTAGTCATCCTGTCCCTGCAGCTGAAAAACACCCCCATAGCATGATGCTGCCACCACCATGCTTCACTGTTGGGACTGTATTGGACAGGTGATGAGCACTGCCTGGTTTTCTCCACACATACCACTTAGAATTAAGGCCAAAAGGTTCTATCTTGGTCTCATCAGACCAAAGAATCTTATTTCTTACCATCTTGGAGTCCTTCGGGTGTTTTTTAGCAAACTCTATGCGGGCTTTCATGTGTCTTGCACTGAGGCGAGGCTTCTGTCGGGCCACTCCTCCATACAGCCCCGACTGGTGGAGGGCTGCAATAATGGTTAACTTTCTACAACTTTCTCCCATCTCCCGACTGCATCTCCGGAGCTCAGCCACAGTGATCTTTGGGTTCTTCTTTACCTCTCTCACCAAGGCTCTTCTCCCCGATAGCTCAGTTTGGCCGGATGGCCAGCTCTAGGAAGGGTTCTGGTCATCCCAAACGTCTTCCATTTAAGGATTATGGAGGCCACTGTGCTCTTAGGAACCTTAAGTGCAGCAGACTTTTTTTGTAACCTTGGCCAGATCTGTGCCTTGCCACAATTCTGTCTAGGAGCTCTTCAGGCAGTTCCTTTGACCTCATGATTCTCATTTGCTCTGACATGCACTGTGAGCTGTAAGGTCTTATATAGACAGGTGTGTGGCTTTCCTAATAAAGTCCAATCAGTATAATCAAACACAGCTGGATTCAAATGAAGGTGTAGGGCCATCTCAAGGATGATCAGAAGAAATGGACAGCACCTGAGTTAAATATATGAGTGTCACAGCAAAGGGTCTGAATACTTAGGACCATGTGATATTTCAGTTTTTCTTTTTTAATAAATCTGCAAAAATGTCAACAATTCTGTGTTTTTCTGTCAATATGGGGTGCTGTGTGTACATTAATGAGGAAAAAAATTAACTTAAATGATTTTAGCAAATGGCTGCAACATAACAAAGAGTGAAAAATTTAAGGGGGTCTGAATACTTTCTGTCCCCACAGTAATAATAATAATAATAATAATAATAATAATAATAATAATAATAATCCTATATCAAATATTTGTTTTTGTAATAAACACCTAACTAGGTTAAATTGTGTTTTTTTTCATATCTGCCTGAAATAGAGCATTCATTATGTATTACTTTTTATTTTTATTTTATTTTAATATAGTTCTTTATTGGAGGTTCAGAAAGGTACATACATGTTATAGCCATAACTGTAATAACAGAAACAAATGTTCCAACTAGAAACAAGCTCTTAAAAAAATAAATAAAAAAAAATAAAAAAAGAAACAAGCTCTTCTAACAAGCAACGTGTTAAATGCAAACAGTAATGCCCCGTACACACAATAGGATTTTCCGACGGAAAATGTTTGATAGGAGCTTGTTGTCGGAAATTCTGCCCGTGTGTAGGCTCCATCGGACATTTTTCATCGGAATTTGAGAGCTGGTTCTCAAATTTTCCAACAAGAAAATCCGTTGTCGGAAATTCCAATCGTGTGTACACAATTCCGATGCACAAAGATGACATGTTGTACGTCACCGCGTTCTTGATGTTCGAAATTTCCGACCAACTTTGTGTGACCGTGTGTATGCAAGACAAGTTTGAGCCAACATCCGTCGGAAAAAAAACATGGATTTTGTCGGAAAATCCTATCGTGTGTACAGGGCATTAGATTCAAAATGGGGTGGGTGAACCAAGGTAGTCGATTAGGGAAAGGATCTAGATGGAGAAGAGGTGGGAAGGAGGGGGGGTAAGGGATAGGGATAGAAGGAAGGAGGAGGAAGAAGGGAACCAGCGGACTGGAGATAAAGACATAGATGTTCAATGAGCATTTCATATCGGTATAGTTAAACTTGAACAGTACATTTTGGATGTTGTAACCAGAGTGACCCCATAGCCATAAATTTTCCTAAGTGCAAGTTTTTCCTAGCTACTATCCTTTCCATTTCGCACTGGTAGTTGAGATCAGCTTGAAATGGAGGGGATTGTAGTAGTTTTCCATAGTCTGGTAATGTTTAATTTGAAAGCATAAAGTAAGTGGAGGACTGCATATCTAGATTGAGGTGGAAAATTTTCTATGCCAATATAAAGGAGGGCTAGTGCAGGAGTCGGGGACCAAGATGTCCCAGTGATGGAGGAGACCAAAGCAAATACTTTATTCCAGAAGGAACTTAGGGATTTGCAAAACCATAGGGTATGTGTGATGGAGCCTATACTGCCGTAGTTTCTCCAGCAGGATGGTGGGTGGCCTGGGTACATTTTAGATCAGTCAGTAGGGTGTTAAGTACCATCTGTGGATGGTCTTTTGGTAGGATTCCCAGTGGTTGGTACAGTGAGATGCTTTAAAGATTTCTGTAAATGCTCATTGCCACTGGTCTTGGGTGAGAGGGACATTCAATTCTTCAGCCCATTTGTTTAAGGAATGTACTTGGGTGCGGGGTCAGGTGTCGCTAAGGCACAAGTACATCAGGGAGATACCTCTGCTGGGGCATGGGGTAGCGAAGTAATATTGGTATATTGGTATGGGGATATTTACTATGGCGGGAGATTGCGTACATGTGAAAGCTTCTGAGCTAGGGAGCTTGAATTTATCTGGGAGAGCTTCAAATGTATGCAGCAAACCATGGTTTTTCATGTCACCAATGGTTAGAATACCAGCAGAGTGCAACTGGGAGAGGTTCAAATCAGGGATGCAGGAAGATATGGCTCTTAGTGGTATTGGTAGTGATCTACTAGGTGAGTTTTGGGGGTATACATTTAAAAGTTTTCTCCAGGCCAACAGTGAGGCAGAGATCATTGGGTTAATTTTCCGAAGGGTTGGAGAATATCCAGCTGTCTTTAGTAAGAGGTAGTCTGATAGGGTAGCAGGATGTGGGTATGAGGCTTCTATGGTGGACCATAGTTTTTCGGGTGTAGGATGCCACCAAAAGTAAAGTTGATCTAATATTGAGGCGTAGTAGTAATTGCCAATATGGGGCAATCCCACTTCGCCTTTTCAATGGGGCCTAGTGAGTATGTAGCCAGCACATCTAGGGGATTTAGAGTTCCAAATATATTTAGTTAATTGACGCTGGATTGAGGTTAGGAGGGAGCGATGGAGAGGCAGAATGAGTGCTTGAAATAATTAGAGGAGATTAGGCAGTATAATCATTTTAGGTAGCGATACGATCCAGTGTAGAGAGGCCTATGCTGCGTAGTGATTCCAGTAGGGTGGGTACGTTTCAAGAGAAGGTTAGGTAGTTTAAGTCAATCAGTCGTTTTGGGTTTGGGGCAATCTGAATTCCCAGATATGGGATAGATGTACTCGCCCACATGTAGAGTATGTTGGATTTCAGCCGGGCAGCCATTTGTGGTGGGAGATGTATGGGGAGGACTATGGATTTTGTAGTATTAGGTTTGTACTAAGTTAGAGAGCTAAATTGATGGAGGGTGTCTTGTATTGCTTGTAGGGACTGGATGCGGTTAGTGATCATCAAAACCACGTTGTCTGCAAATAGGCTAATTTTGTGGTCCATGCCGTTGCAGGGAATGCCTGATATTTGTTGATCTGATCTAATTTTAGAGGCCAAAGGTTCCATTAGTAGGACAAAGATAAGTGGGGAGAGCGAGCAAACCTGTTGTGTGCCGAGATCTCGAAAGGGGTGGAGAAAGTCCCTTCGGTGAGTACTTTAGCTGATGGGTTGGAGTATAAGGATAGAATTACATCTTGGAACCACCCTGTAATACCAAATTTAGTCAGCACCGCCTGAAGGAATGTCCAGTGGACTCTATGAAATGCCTTCTCTGCATCAAGGGATAGTAGCAGAGAAGGCGTTTGAGTATGTGCAGCATGGTGAATGAGGTTGTGCACTCTACTGGCTGCGTCAGGGGCCTGCCTACCTGGGACAAACCCAACCTGGTCTGGGTATACAAGCTCAGGGAGAAACACCATCAGTCTGTTGGCAATAACTTTAGCATGTAGCTTGATGTCAGTATTCAAGAGAGATATTGGTCTGTAGTTAGAGGCAACAGTCAATCAGTCTAGGGACTAAGATGTCAGCAATTCTTTTGTAAAATATATTAGTGAAGTCGTCCTGGGGATTTATGCAGAGGGAGAGCCTTAATTGCTCAGAGGACTTCCTCTGTAGTGAATCGTTTAGAAATATAGTCAAATTGATCTTGGGTAGATTGATCATGGTAAGAAAGCTACGTATTTGCTCTGCAGTTGGTTGGGGAGTGAGAGGGTCCTGTTTGAGATTACAGTGGGGCAAAAAAGTATTTAGTCAGCCACCAATTGTGCAAGTTCTCCCACTTAAAGAGATGAGAGTGGCCTGTAATTGTCATCATAGGTATACCTCAACTATGAGGGACAAAATGTGAAAACAAACCAGACAATCACATTGTCTGATTTTTGAAAAAAAATATTTGCAAATTATGGTGGAAAATAAGTATTTGGTCACCTACAAACAAGCAAGATTTCTGGCTCTCACAGACCTGTATCTTCTTCTTTAAGAGGCTCCTCTGTCCTCCACTCATTACCTGTATTAATGGCACCTGTTTGAACTTGTTATCAGTATAAAAGACACCTGTCTACAACCTTAAACAGTCACACTCCAAACTCCACTGTGGTAAAGACCAAAGAGCTGTCGAAGTACACCAGAAACAAAATTTTAGACCTGCACCAGGGTGGGAAGACTGAATCTGCAATAGGCACGCAGCTTGGTGTAAAGAAATCAACTGCGGGAGCAATAATTAGAAAATGGAAGACATACAAGACCACTGATAATCTCCCTCAATTTGGGGCTCCACGCAAGATCTCACCTCGTGGGGTCAAAATGATCACGAGAACGGTGAGCAAAAATCCCAGAACCACACGGGGGGACCTAGTGAATGACCTGCAGAGAGCTGGGACCAACGTAACAAAGGCTACCATCAGTAACACTGCAGGCATCATTCAGATATACACCCACAAACCCAGGACGTCCATGGACGTCATACGGTCGGCAAGTGGTTAATGTCTGTTTCCCAGTCTATAAATGGTTTAAATTTATAGAACTCTAGTTTTTCCTGAAGTGTGTTGTAGATAATAGAAATGCCTTTTGCATCTGTCTCTTGTGAGAAATATAAGTTCCAAATTTTGGTAGGCAGTGAACCCTCTAATTGTTTGTGAGCATTGAGACATGTTTGAATGCGGTGATAGGTGAGATCTCTGATTTCCTCAGTATTTGGTGCTATCTGCAGTAACCATTTAAGAATGGTTAGATCAGGTGATAGTAGTTGGAGAGTATGTAAGGGTATCTGTAGTCATGAAGAGGTGAGTGATAGCCACTTGATGTTATGTAATATTTTCCAAGATTTGACCGCTGCTCTAATAGTCGGTGAGTATAAGTGGAGATTAGAGACAGCGATGGAAGTGCTAAACAACCAATTTTTTAGATTTGGTCCTGGAGTTGCGGTGTTCTCAATGTTCCCCCATAGCGTGGTTTGTTGAGTATACATCCATTCTTTTATTTGGGAGAGAATAGTGGCTAGATAATAGTCTTTAATGTGAGTCCCATTCCCCCTATTGTCTTGTGTTTGATGAGTTTCAAGTGGCTGATTCTTGTTTTTTTACCCTGCCATATGTATTGTAGAATTATGGTTTGGAGGGATTTGAGATATGTGTTGCTGAGAGGTATGGGTAGGGCTCAGAACGTGTATAGTATTTTAGGGAGTATGAGCATTTTGAAGGCTGCTAATCTACCTGACCAAGAAAGCTTGTGTTTGGACAATTTGGTGGTTTCTACATAATTGCTGTGAAATAGGCCTTTTACCGATTTTGTGAGTGTGATGCCTAGGAATAATATACCTGTTTCTGCCCAGGAATATGTGTAGGTGTTACCAGGGCTTTTTTTTTTAGAAAATAGGTGCAGGTACTCAACCACGCCCCCCCCCAAAAAAAAAAAACTCCCCCCATACTCACACCTTTCAATGTGGGAGGGTCTTAAAGGAGCATTAAATATCAAGAGTGCATTATGCACAGAGTGCAAAGTTCTGGGGGGGTTACACAGAGAGTGCCGAGTTCAGGGGTGCGCTATGTACATAGTGTAGAGTTCAGGGGTGCGCTATGTACATAGTGCAGAGTTCAGGGGTGCACTACACACACAGTGCAGAGTTCAGTCTTCTTTCACAACTGCTTACCTCTGCATCCCCATCCACATCTCACTTTTACTCCTCTTCTGCTGACCTTGGCGTGCAATCCCCCTACTGCCCCCATCCCATCTTCTCCCGCCTGCTTAAATGTTCCACCATCTTCCACATGTCTTACTTTTGTTGCTGTATTCAGCTGGTGTGTTGGCATCTGCTTTGCACCCAAGGCACCTGCATCTCCCTTGTCCCCATCCTGCACTCAGTGGGAGCCGCTCAGGAGATCAGATCTGTGGGAGCCATTGGGCGCAGAACTTCTGTGTTTACAAGTGACAATGGTGAGCAGGGAGTGGAGGGCCTAAGCCAGAGGTGGTGGAACTCAGTTCCACCAAGTTACAGCTGAAAAAAAGCCCTGGGTGTTACGTAATAGATTGCTGGAGATTGCATCAAGCCATAGATCTAGGATATAAGACTTCCTTTCATTAACGTTATAGTACGAAATAGAGCTGAATCTGTGTAATATATTTTGAATTGAAGCCAGGGAAGACACAGGGTTAGTAATCATCATAATTATGTCATCGGCAAATAGACTTATTTTGAGTTTGATTTGTCCATTTTTGAATCCTTCAATGTTTTTATGCATTCTGATGTGTTTCGCCAGTGGTTCCATTAATGGATTGAAGATAAGGGGTGATAAGGGGCATGCCTGGCAGGTTCCATTGGTGATTGGAAAGGGTTTAGAAACCATCTCTTCTGTATAGACTTGGGCTGAAGGAGATGAGTATAGGGCCATTCTGGCTGAGAGGATATGACCTTGGAAACCAAATTTATGGAGTGTTGCCTTCAAGTAGGACCAGTGGACTCTGTCGAACGCCTTCTCTGCATCCAGTGAGAGGAGCAGAGAAGGCATTCAGTTACTCTCGGCATTATGGATGATATTTATGAGTCTATGTGTTGCATCATAAGTTTGTCTCCCTTTTGTAAAACCAGATTGGTCTGTATCTATTAATGTGGGCATAATTTTTACTAACCTGGACGCTATGAGTTTAGCATATATCTTTGTGTCTATGTTTAGGAGTGAAATCGGACTGAAGTTTTGAGGCACCGTAGGTTCCTTCCCTGGCTTCGGCAATGTAATTATCAAAGCGTTAAGCATTTTATTGGGGAGAGAAGAGGAGGAGGCAACGTCATTGCACATTAGTGTTAGGAATGGTGCTAGGGTAGTGCGGAACTGCTTGTAATACTCTCCTGTTAGTAATATTTAGAATTTCTAGGGAAGTGAATGGTTTGTTTAGTTCTGCGATGTGTTGCTGGGAAAGAGTGGGTAGTTTAATTTCTTTCAGAAAAGAATCAATATCTTCTCTGGATGGTTGGGCAGTATTGAGTTCATCTTTCAGGTTGTATAATGATTGGTAGTAGTGGCTAAATGCGTCTGCAATGACTTGGGGGTCCATGAGTTTTTGATTCGTTGTGGGGTGAAAAAGATGTGGGATCTTAGTTTTAATATGGTGACCTTTGAGACTGAGTGCAAGTGCTTTTCCTGCTTTGTTTCCTGTTGCGTAGTGATTGGCTCTAAATCTTGTTTGGGTATTTTTATGGGAGTCTAATAGCATGTTTCTTAGTTCCTGTCTAAGAAGAGTTAATTTTTCTTTTATTTTAGGATCAGGGTTGTTTTGGTTTTGTTCGTCTAGCGTTTTAATAGTGGAGGTGACATTGTCTAGACGTTGGGATCGCCTCCTCTTCTCTCTAGAATAAAGTTGAATAAGAATCCCTCTGATGAGTGCTTTGTGGGCATTCCAGAGGGTAGTATTGTCGGATACTGTTCCGGCATTTATATCAAAAAATTCCTCAAGATGTTGAGGAATGTAATCTGAATGTTCGGGGGATTGAATAATTGCTGCATTGGCTCTCCAAATCTTGTTACGTGCATGGTGCGGCCTGTCCGCAACGTCGATTGATACTGGTGCGTGGTCCGATCAAGTGGTTGTTCCTATAGAGGGGTTTGATATCTTGATCAGAGTCCATTTGTATACAAGGAAATAGTCAATCTGGGTGTATGAGTTGTGTCTATGGGAGAAAAAAGAGTAGTCTTGTTCGGTGGTATGGTGGCATCTCCATAAGTCATATAGATCATTATTCCTTATGAAGGAGCCCATGGGTGACGCCAGTCTGGGTTTGCGGGATGACGTGTCTATATTGTTATCTGATACCATATTGAAATTGCCACATATTATGAGGCTTGCTTGGCGGAATTTGATGAGTTTCTTCAATAGTTTAGTTAGGAATCTGAGCTGTCTCGTGTTGGGTGTGTATACATTGACAATGGTATACCTGGTTTTGTCTAAGGTACAGTCTAGGGCCAGATAGCGACACTCTTTGTCAATTAGGCTGTTGTGTAACGTAAAGGTGAGGGAATTTCTGAATGCTATCGTAACTCCATTTCTTTTAGTGGGACCTGAGGCTTGGAAAATGTGGGTAAATTGACGATTAGTGCATTTAGGTTCTGCTGATTTTTTAAAGTACATCTCTTGTAAACAGAGGACATCACAGTTGGACTCTCTGGCTGTACGCCACATAGATGATCTTTTAGCAGGATGGTTAAGGCCCTTGATGTTGAGTGTCAGGAATTTAGGCATTCTGCTTGGCGTGTGGTAATGTGTAATGAAAAATGGTGGTACGCACAATCAGGTGTATTCGATACGATATTCAGTACAATTTGATGTGTGAAGACTCCGGTTTTGCTTCAATCAGGTGCTCTCGGGGTGATGGGGCAAAGTGAGGAGGGAACGGGTGAAAGCAAGAGAAAAGTCAATATAATACGTGATAAAACAAACAGTTTATAATGGAAGCCGTAGCAGATCGACAACTTTTGACAGCCAATCACAACTAGGCTGTAGTAAGATTTGCAGGGTGAAAGTTTGTGGTGTATTTGCAACAAGCAAGGCATCCAACTGGACAAAGTGTTACATGGGTTTCAATTTTTTACCCGCCATGCAGGACCATTTTAATGTTTCCCAGCTGTGGGATTATCATGAGTGGTACGGGCAGGCCCTTTTAGATTGGTGATGGTTGTTTCAGGTGGCTCAGGCATAAATTCCCCAAAGATTGAGAAGTTTGATTCCTTCCTGAACCGTGGATATATTGTGCCTGACTCCATTTTTGGTAACCACAATTTTCATGGGGAATCCCCATTGATATGGGATTTTGTGATTAAAAAACGGTTTTGTGATGGTATTCAGCTGTCTGCGCAGCTGCCGGGTGTATTGTGAAAGGTCAGCATACAGTTGTAGGTGTCTGTATGGTGCTGGGAGTTTCCCTAAATGCCTTGTTATGAACAAGAGTTGGTCCTTGGCGTGGAAAAAATGGACTCTCATAAGGACATCTCTGGGTACATCTGCAGTGAGGTGCCGAGGTTTGGGAATGCGATGTATGCGATCAATAATGGTTTCCATCGGTGCCAGATCTGGCAAAATGGTAGAAATCTATTTTCTGGCATAAGCATTTAAATCTTGCGGCATAACATTTTTAGGTATACCTCTAATTTTAACGTTATTTCGGCAGGACCTGTCTTTTAGGTCTGCCATTTTGGCTTTCATCCATTGCTGCTCTTCATGTGTGTGGTCTTGTGCTTCCACCAGGTCGTTTACCGTTTCGGCCATATTACCTATAAGGTTTTCAATCTGATGCACTTTCTGACCCACATGCTGTATATGAGAAGAGAATTTTGTGAACATGGATGCTATGTCATTGTGGAGTGAGTTCTGCAGTGTGATGAGCATCTCCTTCATTGTGGTGTCTAATACAGGTTGATTAGAGGTAGGGAAGGCTGCTATGGCGGATGAGTGTGCTGAGGTGAGGGGAGATACAGGACTCACCTCTGTACTGACATCTGTAGAATGCAATCGCATCCTCGATTTTGCAGGACTGTTACCGACTGAGAGCGAAGGATAAGGTGGATTGGAGTCTGAGGATTGATGCTGTGGAGAAATTTCTGAGTCATCTGCATCAGGGAGATCAGTATAGGCTGAGGCCGTTCCGTGTACAGGGCCGCAGGCGCCATCTTGGGATTCTGTGTCTGACGGCAGTGTGAAGAAATCAGTCTATTTCTTCGGCGGCCTGTATTCTTTTTCTTTTGCGGGTTTGATGTGACATGGCGGTGCCCTTTGTCAGTGTTTCTGTGGCTTTGTCTGCCACTGTGAGGTGCCTGGATGGCAGTTTTGCTGTGTTGTGGTCTGATCGGTGCAGGAGCTGAGGAGTCAGACGTCCATCTTGCTCGGCGGTTAGCTGCGCCCCCTGCCTTGGAGAATTTTAAGTTATGTTCGAATTTGTGGAGCAGGAGGGTGTGTAATTTCTGTCTCAGTTCTAGGAGCTGGATGGCTTGTGCGTAGAGAGGATTTTTTTTTTTCTATGTTGCATATTTGGCACATAACCTTGTCAATCTGCTGGGTCCTCTAAATGAAAATTCCTCGGAGGTAAGCTTTGTAAGTTGACCAGAGCGTAAATTTGTCAGTATCAGGCAGTTTGTTAGGTTTAAAGAAAGATTGCTGCTCAATTTCAATTTCTCATTGGACTTTAGGGGTCCTTTAACAAGGAGGGGTCTAGCCTCCATAGTCTCGGTGGTCCAGGTCGTAGGTTGCCTAGGGTTATGGAAATAGGGGCATGATCTGACCAGGAAATGAGACCGATGTCAGATTGCATGACATTTTGAAGGGTCTATTTATCCACCATGAAGGAATTGATGTGTGAATAAGACAGCTGTGAGTGTGAAAAGTATGTGTAGTCACATTCTGAGCCATGCTGTGCTCTCCATACATTAAAGAGATCTAGGTCATGGAATAGGGGGTTCATAGCCGGCCGGTGTTGACCTTTTTTAGTGGAGGTATCCATGGAGGGATCGCAAATTATATTAAGGTCGCCACCCAGTACTATATTTCCTTGTCGCAGGCTATTAACGTTCTTGTAAAGGCATCAAAAGAAGCAGACTTGTCTGGAGTTTGGACCATATATATTGACCAGGGTATAGGTGGTTTGTGCAATGATGCAAATGAGTATTAGGTATCGGCCCTGCGGATCAGCATAGGTGTGGTGGAGTTGGAACTGAAGGGTATCTCGGACAGCCGTCAACACTCCATTTTTCTTCTTTAGGCCCGAGGTGAGATAGATGGTGCCATTTCCCTTGAGTCTGAACTTTGGAGTTTTTGATTCCGCAAAGTGCCTCTCCTGTATGAATACAAAGTCTGCATTTTGTTTGGTCATTTACCTTTGTAGATTAGCTTATTTGTGCGGGCTGTTTAGGCCCTTTGAATTTAGGGAAGTCAGTTTTAATGGCATTTTAAGGCAGTTGGTAATTTCTCTTTATGGCAGGTCTATGGTGGTAGGTGGGGAAAAGCTCTTGGCAGGAGCGGTTATTTGCAGAAGAGTGTGGTCTTGGGTTGTCGGATCAGTCCGGTCAGTAGAAAGGTGAGTTGGTGAAGTTAGGCCAAGGCACAGTTAGAGGCTGGTGTGGAACAGGGAGGGAAATAAAAAGAGAGAGCCCGTTAACAATACGGGTTGAATGTGCAGAATTACTGCTGACAATTTCCAAACGGGGGGATTTCCTCCAGTGGTGTCCAGGAACTCGAAGCCAGTGGATTGAAAGGAAGGCTTGGAAGAGTCAGTGATCCGCTGCAACCCGGCTATGAACAAATTGGGGTCATGTGCGCATACGGGATATATCAGGCGTCTTTAAGTGACCAGTCAGCTTCCATTTGGGAAAGAGGAGAAGGACGTGGTCTTGGATTGCGCCAGAGCCTCAGTAGCTGGAGGCCAGCCTGGAGTGTGGGTTTTACCCTGGAACGTGATCATCAGTTTGGTAGGAAACCCCCATTTATATGGTATATGGTGGTTTTGGAGTGCTTTCGTGATCGTGGATGTTGCTGATGATTCTTTATTGTGGCCTTGGAGAGATCAGTATATAATGAAATTGAAGTGAACGGATCAGGGAGGTTTGAGGCTCGCTTGGCGGCAAACATCACTTTTTCTTTTGCGTTATAGAAATGTATGCGCGCTAATACATCTCTTGATTTCTCTGCCGGGAGGTGAGGTGGTTTTGGTAGCCTATGGGCTCTATCAATTTCTAGATCCCTGTCAGTCAAGTCAGGTACGAGCGCTCGCATTAGAGATTGCAGGAATCGCACCAGCTCAGGTTGTTGTATCGATTCGGGTATGTTGCGGAATTTAATATTGTTCATGCGAGAACAGTCCTCGAGATCTGCTAGTTTAAGGTTTATTGCCTGCATCTCATCTTCAAGTTCTGTGCATACAGCCACTATATCATTATGGGCAGAGAGGAGATCAGACATTTTGTCTTCAATGCTGGTCCTGGGGTTGTACTACATTAGCCAGCAAGGACACTGCAGCTGAGAGGTCTGAGTACAGTGTCTGTTTAAAGGGAAATCAGCATGTTTTTCATCGTTTGTTCAGAAATGGGCTGGTCTGAGGCAGGGAAGTTATCTATGGCTGAGGGGTGCTGGATGTTTGGAGGAGGTAAGGTGAAGGGTATACTGGGGTTTTGTTCTGGGATGTGAACTTTTCTTCTGGGCTTGGAGAGGCAGAGGAAGATGAGCGGGGTGGAGAGTACTCACAGTTTGCCAGTGTGGGGAAGTCTGGGCGTTGTGGTCTGCAGTCGCCAGTGTGAGGAGAGAGCTGAGCTGCAAGTCTGTGTGAATTGCCAGCGCCATCTTGTCCGTGGCCTGCTGCGGCCAGTGAGAAGAAGTCTGTCAGCATCTGTGGCATGTTTAGTTGCTTTCTCCTCTTCAGAATTGTGCCTGGTCGTTGGGAGACCCACTAGGGGGATGGTCGGGTGTATTTTATCCTGTTACTCGTGCTGGGGAGCCGCTAATAGCCAGGTTCTGTGCGGAGCATTCAGATCAGGCAGCCATCCGCGATGTCGGCAAGCCACGCCCCCTATGTATTACTTTTACTACACACAGTTTTTAAATATTTTATCACTGTAAACACTTGAAGTAAAATTCCAGGCAAAATATAATTGTTTGTCTAGCTGTGGTAAGGGTGCCAAAAGGTTAGATCCTCTGTAAGATATTGTTGCATGTCTGTGTCTGTGAACTAGTTTCCCTAACTTCCTGTCCTAGTGGCCAGAGTTGGATTATCCACAAGCCAACCAAGATGGGAGCATAGGGCTTGATGGATGTCCATCTATAACCCTAATTCTCCTGCAGTAAAGTTCTCTTGCAGTAAACCCAGGAGATAGTACAATTGGTCAAAGTTGTTTACCCACTAGTCATTTCACTGGGGAGCATGTAACAAACCAACCAGGTGCAGAAAACTGGCACTTGAGTTGTTTATGTTGAACACTTTGGAGAAGTTGTCCATTTTCATTTTGTGAGCCTTCTGTGTACAGCAGTGTCAAAACTACTAATATATATCAATCTATATATAGATATCTATCTATATATAGATAGATCTATATATCTATAGATAGATATATAGATAGATATATCTATCTATATATCTATCTATATATATATTTACGGTCAAAGCCCTATGTCCGGGAGAGATGTGAACCACATAAATACGTCACAAGATTAAAAACATAAAGTAGACCTGAAGTGTGCCCTGGTCTGCAGAACGGTATGCCAAGAGAAGGGGGCAAAAGACTTAGTTAGTGAGATAATTATTTATTTGAGCTGATAACATTCTACAGGGCAAGCTTGCTGAAGGCTTGTGACATTTCTGCTTGCGGATTGGGGATGTATCGAGCAAAGCAAGTGGATTTCCACTTGCCCATCTTCTTGATGACGTGGTCCGGGACCCATTTTGTGATGCTGCTGACACTTCTGACGCTGCTCCGACCCAGAAGGAATATCCATATTATTGGCCGGGGTCGGACGTAAGTAGCCATAAAAGGCCAGGTAGATGGCTGCTTGGAGTACCAGGCTGGGCAGTAACCTGAAGGGGGAACGTGACTGGATTGTAGACTTGTCTCTGAAGATGGCGCTAGTGCCGGGTAGGCGCTTGCTACTAGTTTTGGGGTGCTGCCTGTGGATATCGGGTAGGATGGTTTTGACTGCGTGGGCAGAGAACAAGGATGGCTTGGTAGGGTCGTTCCTAAGAGAAGAATAACGCAAGGGATAGTGCGTCGGCTGAGTCTTTGCACTTGCCTGGGATATAGATACAGTGCACTTTGAATTGATGCTGCAGGGATAGTTGCACCAGCCTGCGCCGGAAGGAC
This sequence comes from Lithobates clamitans, assembly GCA_037952925.1. NCBI lineage: Eukaryota > Metazoa > Chordata > Amphibia > Anura > Ranidae > Lithobates > Lithobates clamitans. The sequence goes on along the minus strand of JBBGZY010000589.1, from coordinate 4,448,397 downwards.
ATGATGGCTAGCGATTTGGACCTGCCTATATTTATGATATTAGCTGTGGCCTGATTGTCTGTGGCAAACTCACTGTTTGCCATGCCCAGGTGCTGATCCAGACTTGAGCTGCAGCCACAACGGGGTAGAGTTCTAATAGTAAGAAGGACTGACTGAACCCGAGGATCGGGAAGATTTCTGGTTGCCATGGCTCTGCAAGCAATGATGGCCAAAAATTGCCGCAAAGCCTGTAGAGGCTTCGGCATCCATGGCTACCCGAGGTGATGAAGATGATGCTGACGGAATGAACATTGATATGTCATTCCAGTTCGTGAGAAATTCGTCCCACATTGACAAATCCGCTATTGCTGCTGTGTCTAGCCCAGGAATTTGCGCCTGCTAGAGGAAACTAAGAGGCGTGAGATGAAGGATCGCCCTTGAGGGATGATCCTCATGGCGAAATCGAGTATGCCCATCAAGTTTTGTAGCTGTCTCTTGGTACACCCTCGAGTAAGGGTAAAGGTGTGAACGACCAACCTGATGCCGGTCAACTTGTCGGGAGGCAGGCTGGCTTGCATGGACCATGCGTCGAGCGTGACACCCAAGAAGGTGATGGACTGTGCCAGGCATTCCACTTTATTCTCTGCTATGGCACATTAAATTACCAAATACTTTTCTTAAGCTGTCAACGTCTACTGGGGGCTCACCGGGTATTTCGATGCGCAGGAAGTCATCAAGATAGTGGATGACTTTCTGGCAACGTGCCTGACAGGGTCCAGGAAAGGGACTGGGCAAAAGTATCGAACAGCCACGGGTTGTGGTTTTTTTTTTTATTAGTACCAAATGACAATTTGGTGGCAAAAATAATATAAGCCTTTCCACTTGATCCCTATGCCATCTCTAGAGGGATTGCTCGATGGGCAGTAATGTGAAAGCGTCTGAGATGTCCGCTTTGGACCGCCAAGCACTTACTCCTATACTAACGATGGCTTGAATGCCTAGGTTGACTGACGAATGCGGGCTGTCTGTGTTTGTAGTGCCGAGGATCCGAATCGTTGTGCAGATGATGCGACTAGACTCGGATGGGCTGTAGGTGTGATTATCAGTTTGTATTTGCCGAGGATCCGAATCGTTGCGCCGATGATGCGACTAGACTCGGATCGGCTGTAGGTGTGAGTAATGGTGGGACTTGTATGCCAAGGATCCGAATTGTTGCGCCGATGATGCGACTAGACTTGGATCAGCTGTAATTGGCTGTTTGGTGTTTAGTAGGAGGTGTAGGGGTCAGTAGGAGGCGTGGGGGTTAGTAGGAGGTGTGGGGTTAGTAGGAGGTGTGGGGTTAGTAGGAGGTGTGGTATGTCGGGCAGAGGTTTCGGGACATACGCCACTGATGCAACTTGATTAAGAAGTGGCTTGTAGTGTGAGTGAGTTACATGTATTCGTAATGTTCGTGCTGCCTAGGCAGCTAGATACGAATGGTCCCGAGCAAAGGGCTGCCCCGAGCCCCGACTGGGCTCGAATGAGGTACAAATCCCAACTAATGAGTACGAATACATATGATTGATATGGTGAAATTTCTACGAAGCAGTGAGAATGAGGCAAGGGACTTACGACATGAGGTGACGACAATGTTACGAATAGGGAACATGATAGACAATGGTCTGAACGTATGAAATGATGTCTGCTACGAATCAGTTTGTAAAGTGAGATGACTCCGTGGTTATAAATGTATGAAACAAATTCGATACAAATCGGTAGTAAGTAGTATTAAATGGATCTGATGCAAATTGTTTGTAGAGTGTATGCCACCCCTAGCTCTGAAACCGAACACAACCAACCCCCCAGGCTAATCAGGGTGCAGGCAAGGCACCAGGTGGGTCTAATTACCACCTCAATCAGCCACAGAACCTGTACAAGCAATACATGCTCATCTCCAAATGGATGAGACGGCAACCCCATGGACAGTGAATCTTATAAGCAGTAAAGCCTATGTTGAGTGATATCGGACAATGACCGACAGCAGCTCGGAGGCTTGGATCTAAAAATGAATCATATGTTTGCAGATGGGATGACAAACAAGGCAGAAGAACCTACGAACGTACTACGCCTATGCCAAATGATGTCGGGACATCATTTGGCACGGGCAGGTTTTTTAACAAAAGGGATGCGGGATTGGAAGCATAACGAATCACAAGATTGCGCGTTATGAAAAGGTTTGAACCCTACCTGCAACAGTGAGCGGGAACAGCCGATGAAGACCACAAACGGAGAAGCCGTGACGCACTTGTGATCGAATGCACAGACTCACAAAAGTGAGGTAAGCTGGGAGAGTCAGCCTAGTGATGTGTAATACCGCACACTGAAACCGACACAGACCAGTGTGGGTGGTCTGCTTAAATACCCCCCGGGCTCCTCCCATTTTTTCAGGCCACCATACTGGCCTTTATATATATATATACAGTATTGTGATGGTGTGGTACCCCACCAGTGTATTGGTCCTGGATTCTCAACCAGGCAGGTTGAGGGGCTCTAGGGTATTTGCTTGTTTGAGAGGAAACTGGCTTTTCAGTTTCCTCATTATTTAGTAAGGTCCATTTTGGGACCTGGAGCCTGGGGATTTCTTAGGGATCCGGGTGGGATGAAATCCCCAGTCCTGGGTCCAGGTTTTGGGACTCACCGGCACACTGATTGCTCAGGTGTGTGTGGGCCTGATAGAAGAGTCAGGACCATGATTCTGGGCTCCACCTAGAGAGACAGGAGGTCTCCAGGAGTCCAGGCTTGCAAGGGAGAACCCAGAGAGTGCAGGTGTGCACTGCAGTATCCAGAGAGTGCAGGTGTGCACTGCAGTATCCAGAGAGTGCAGGTGTGCACTGCAGTATCCAGAGAGTGCAGGTGTGCACTGCAGTATCCAGAGAGTGCAGGTGTGCACTGCAGTATCCAGAGAGTGCAGGTGTGCACTGCAGTATCCAGAGAGTGCAGGTGTGCACTGCAGTATCCAGAGAGTGCAGGTGTGCACTGCAGTATCCAGAGAGTGCAGGTGTGCACTGCAGTATCCAGAGAGTGCAGGTGTGCACTGAAGTATCCAGAGAGTGCAGGTGTGCACTGAAGTATCCAGAGAGTGCAGGTGTACACTGAAGTATCCAGAGAGTGCAGGGGTGCACTGAAGTATCCAGAGAGTCCAGGCTGTAAGGTAAAAGCCAGAGACCTAAGTCTGAGGTCGCTGACAGTAGACAAGAAAGCTCTATGTGGGAGCCTGAGCAGTGGTGTGTGTCTGCTGCTGCTGAAGAAAGCCAGGTGGCTCAGTATTTTTTGTTTGCAATGCTGCATGTGTAAGCCAGGAGGCTAAATATCCTTTTATCTAAAGCTGATGGTGAAAACCCCTGCGAGGGAAACTATTTCTGTTTTCATTTCTGGAACTTTGTTTTTCTTTAATAAAAGTGGGCAAAAAAGCCCTGAAAAGGAATTAACTGTGTGGACTGTTCTCGCTAGTGGGTGCTACACTTGAGCTAAACAACCCCCAAACCTCACTATATATATATATATATATATATATAAGATTTACATCAGCCATAACATTATGACCTCCCACCAAATATTAAGTAGGTCCTCCCTGCCAAAACAGCCCTGACCCATGGACTCACTAGACCCTCTGAAGATATGCTGTGGTATCTAGTACCAAGCCATCAGTATCAGATACTTCTACAGATAAGTCCTGTAAGTTGTGAAGTAGGGTCTCCATGGATCAGACTTGTTTTTGTTGCACATCCACAGGATGTTCGATTGGATTGTGACCTGGAAAATTCGAAGGCCAAGGCAACACCTTGAAGACACTTTATTCCATTGCTTTTTTGGTCCAGTTCTATGCAGTTCTATGGTCCAGTTCTATGCTAATGTCCCCATTGTAGACACTATTGGCTGTGAACAGAGGTCAGCTTGGGCATCCTATACGCAACAAACTGTAATGCACTGTGTGTTTTGACATTTTTCTATTAGAATCGGCATTAACTTTTCAACAACTTGTGCTACAGTAGCTAGTAACTATTGGATTAGACTACACAGGCCAACCTTTGCACCCCACGTGAATCAATGAGCCTTGGCTGCCCATGACCCTGTCAGTAGTCCACTGATTTTCCTTCCTGGGACCACTTTTGGTAGGTCCTGACCACTGCTGACAGGGAACATCGAACAAGAGCTACAGTTTTGGAGTTGTTCTAGTTGTCTAGCCATTACAATTTGGCCCTTCTCAAAGTGACTCATATCCTTACGCTTGCCTATTTTTCCTACCTTCACCACATCAACTTTAAGGACAACATGCTGCCTAATATAACCCACCCGATTTCAGGTGCCATTGCCACCACATAATTAATGTTATTCACCTTATCTGACAGTGGTCATAAAAAATATATACGGTGTATATATATATATATATATATATATATATATATATATATATATATATATATTATATTAGTTCCCCAGAACACAGTTTGGATGGAGTTCCACTACAATTTAAGAACAGAAATGATCCAAGTTACTAATAGAATGTAGAAAATTAAGACTGGAAATTGTAGCTGAGTCAGTCTGCTAATTGGTAATATTGTGCATTTAAATAAAAATTTTCTCTAGAGAATGTTTTAATGTATTACCACAGAGACTGCTAATTAAAATGAAGACATAAAAGTGTATTCCTGTTTAAATTACACATATTATGTGATGCCATGAACCAAATCTATAACCAACTGACTTACAGAATATGGATGGCCCTTTGACAAACTGATGTATAGGCTTTTCATTTAAGACAGAAGTGAAGGCTAAACCTTTTTTATTCTGGATATGCTGCAGATCCCCACCAGGTTGGATTTAGCATACAGGATGTGAACTGTCAGTAGACAGTTTACTTTTTTTTTCTCTGCCAGTGCAGTGATTACACTGCATGTGTCGAACCTCTTCCTTCCAGCACTACGCACCACTATGTCTCTTCCTTCCAGCACTACGCACCACTATGTCTCTTCCTTCCAGCATTACGCACCACTATGTCTCTTCCTTCCTGCACTACACTTTGCATGGAGGTAGAAAGGGCGGAGTGATCAGAGTGGTTCCAACTGAACTGGTCTGTGCTGTGTCTGAATGATTGTTCCTATTTAAAAAAAGGGGCTTGTTACCTTTTAATTAGGATCAGCACCAACTCTGTTTGCGGGCATAAAGCCTGCAGTACTCTTGTTAAAGTGATTCTAAAGTCTCTGTAAAAATATTTAAAAAAACAGCCATACTTCCCCAATCTGTGCAATGGTTTTTCACAAAGCAGCCCTGAACCTCCTCTTCTGAGGTCCCCCACCAGTGCTCCTGGCTCCCCCGCCGAGTGCCCCCATAGCAAGTCACTTGCTGTGGGGGCACTCATGCAGGCTCAATCCCAAGCTATGCTGTGTGTGTCCATTGACCCCTGTCCAATCTCACAGGCTGTGATTGATAGCAGCAGGAATCAATGGTTCCTGTTACTGCCTCCATGTCGAGTGAGGAGAGAGAGACAGAGGAAAGATCTGCTACTTGCAGGCACAGCGCTGGATTGAGATCGGGCTCAGGTAATTATAAGGGGGAGCTGGAGTGCGGAAGCTGTACACAGAAGGTTCTTTAACATTTTGCATTAAGGTAAAAAAAAAAAAAAAACCTTCTACCATTACAACCACTTTAATTCTCCCCCACTGTCTCCAAACGCTTGAGTAATATTATCCTATTGTTGTCTCGATTTCTCTAGGCTACAGGACTTGCACACTTATATATTCATAAGAGGTCAGAGGCATGAATTTCAAAGCTTTACTTACAGACAAGGATCCTTATTTTCAGCCAATGTCATTTTAAAATCTCATTGGACCTAGCTGAAGATAATTGCCACTTTTTGAAAAGGATCTTTTCTTTGTTCCTTAACCACTTGCTTACTGGGCACGTAAACCCCCCTCCTGCCCAGACACATTTTCAGCTTTCAGCGCTGTCACTCTTTGAACGACAATTGCGCGGTCATACAACACTGTAGCCAAATTTTTATCATTTTCTTCCCCACAAATAGAGCTTTCTTTTGGTGGTATTTGCTCACCTCTGGGTTTTTTATTTTTTTGTTAAAAAAATACCGAAAATTTTGAAAAAAAAACCAAAACAGTTTTATATTTTGCTATAAAATTTTGTAAAGGTAATTTTTCTCCTTCATTGATGTACACTAATGAGGCTGCACTGATGGGCACTGAAAAGGCGGCACTGATGGGCACTGAAAAGGCGGCACTGATGGGCACTGAAAAGGCGGCACTGGTGGGCACTGAAAAGGTGGCACCGGTGGGCACTCATAGGTGGCACTGGTTGGCACCGAGAGGTGGCACTGAGATGTGGCAATAAAGGGCATTGATGAGTGGCACTGAAGGGCATTGATAGGTGGCACTGAAGGGCACTGATGGGTGGCAGTGATGGACACTGATGGGTGGCAGTGAGGGAAAGTGATGGGCACTGGTAGGTGACACTGATAGGCAGCACTGCTAGCTGGCACCGATGAGGCATTAATTGGCAACACTGGTGGGCATTGATAGGTGGCACTCATAAGTATTGATTGGTGGCACTGATATACACTGGTGGGCACAGATTGGTGGCACTGATATGCACTGTGGGCACCGGCAGGTGGCACTGGTGGGCACAGATGAAGTGGCTGTGCCTCTTCCTCTTCGGGAGGGATGTCCCTTACACAGAAGCCGGTGATCGGCTTTTTTCTCTCCTCACGCTGTCAGCGTGAGGAGAAAAAAAACAGATTACCGATCTTCTATTTACATCACGTGATCAGCTGTCATTGGCTGACAGCTGATCACGTGGTAAGGAACCGTGATCAGCCGAGTCTCACTGACTTGGTGATCACAGCGCGCACCACGTACGCCCTGCAGGGGGCGCACAGGGCGCGTGTGAAGGAGAGGACAGTCTCCCGGCAATGCAGGTCTGTGCTGTAGCCGTCATTCAGCTATAGTGCGGACGGAAACAGGTTAAAGCAAAACTTTACTCGTAACAACCTGATAAAAGGAACATACATTCCACATTCATAATTTTGCCACCAACATCAGTGCGTGTTGTAAATTGCCTCCAGCATTGCTTCTGTTTCTTCCTGCTGGAAGCTGCCATTTTGCTGAAGCCCAAAGCCCCTAAACAGCAGTAAATCAAAAAGCAGAACTAAACCCATCAATTTAATAGTTTAAAAAAAAACATTGCCAGGATTGCTAACTGCCACATTTGCTTGTGTCATCAACCAAACTGTCAAATTATCAAATGGCTGTTATCATAACTGATCACATGAGCAGCACCATGGCAGCTGTAAGGCTGCTTTCAAACTGCAACCGAGGCCGCGTTGGCGATAAAATGACACTCGTTTTAGTGGTGCTTTACCGTCATTTTAGAGGCACTTTTCAGCCGTTAGTGGGGCACTTTTAACCCCCGCTAGCGGTCGAAGAAAGAGTTCAAACCGCCCGTGTTGCGGAGCTTCAGAAGCGCTGCCCATTCATTCCAATGGACAGGGGCGGTGTAGGAGCGCTGTATACACCGACCCAAAGATGCTGCTTGCAGGACTTTTTTCCTGTCCTGCAAGTGCACCGCCCCAGTGTGAAAGCACTTGGGCTTTCACACGGGTGGCATGGGAGGCAATTGTCAGGCACTTTACAGGCACTATTTTTTGCGCTAAAATGCCTGAAAACTGCCTCAGTGTAAAAGTAGGCTAAAGGATAGGAGGGTTTAATTCTGCTTTAAGGCTGTCAGCAGATTGGCCTCTACAAATTCAGCAATGCCTAAAAATGCCTAAAAATGGAGAGCAACTGAACATATGAAGAGAAGGGAGACACAATGGGGTTGATTTACTAAAGGTAAATGGACTGTGCACTTTGCCCTCTGCAAGTGCAGTTGCTCTAGAGCTTAGTAAATGGGGTAAGGCTTCACTTTGCAAAGAATACCCAATCACGTGCAAGGAAAATAAAATAAAAGCATTTTTGCTTGCATGTGATTGGATGATGAAAGTCAGCAGAGCTTCTGCTCATTTACTAAGCTCTAGTCTAGAGGAACTGCACATGCAGAGTGCAATTGCACTTTGCAAAGTGCACAGTCGTTTTGCCCTTAGTAAATCAATCCCAGTGTATTACTGGATTTTGAACAGTATAGGCACTTTTGTTAATGTTTACCATAGCTATGTCTGCAAAAAGGGCCAGCCTAAGGTGATCTAAGATGATCTAGCAGGACGTAAAGTTCCACTTTAGCTTTGTAAATTGAGTCTCATGCGTGATGTCATATGTTAAAATAACTGTCAGTTCAATATTCAGATTCTTGTACATGTTTAACCACAGCTGGTTCTATTCCCTGGGGGATTGTCTTAATGACTGCCAAGTGTGCACTTGCCGTCTAACAAATACTAAACATATTTTTCACTATGTTTGGCATCATGTCCCAATGTATACAGTTTTCTCAAGCACAAAGAGGAGGGAGGGGATTTATTAAAATTGGAGCAGACAGAATCTGGAGCAGCTGTGCATTGCAACCAATCAGCTTCTATCTTTTATTTTCCAAGCTTAGCTGAACAAGCTAAAGATAGAAGCTGACTGGCTGCCATGCATAGCTGCTCCAGATTCTGTCTCCTCCAATATATATTTATGCCTGCGTGGTTACCTCCCACACTCCAAAGACATGCTGGTAGTTTAATTAGACCCTGTCTAAAAATTGCCCTGAGGCAATTCAGTTCACATAGGTAGCGCAATACAAGTCATTCATTCATTCTATGTGACAGTTATGGTTGTTATAATGTTACTTGTAACTTGGATTATTTTTTTGATGCTACTTCTATAGATTATTAAACCAGCTTACATTACAACTTCCTCTAATAAACCTGATTAGGTATCCACATAACCAGATTGTTACTCCTGACACAGTCATTTGGAAGTTGTCCTATTTTCCTACATGTATATGTTTCTGTACCTCTTTTGATCTATGAAAGACATAGCTGACATGATTTTCTTGTGTAGCGCTGGTAGATTTTTAATATACTGCTGATAGGTAAATCTAGTGGGTTACTTGTTAGGTGAAGTTAGATTTGCCTCTGTTCTAGCTTGACTGAGTTGCGTGTAGTTTCACACTGCGCCGGTGGGTGTCGTTGTCACCATGGGCCAGTGTTGGAAAGGCAACGTGTTGAAGCGTATGAGTGCTCCTCTGTCCCGGAGACAACTCGGTGGAGGTGGTCCTCCGAGTTGCATTCTGGGAGAGGGTATTTATGGCACAGACGCCATGTTTAGGGGTTCATTTTCATCCACCTGCTGGCCCTCCTGGCCGACAGGTATGCATTAGGAATACCACCTTGTGGTCCTCCGTTCCGGAGGCCCACGTCGCTGCGGCGTGTGGGTGGGCCCAGAAGCCTGTCTGGGGCCTACCACAGCGGCAGAGGAACGGTCCTGAGCTGTAAATCCTGAGTGAAGAAGCTGGACAACTGAGGAGATCCCAGGGGAGGACCCGTCATAGAAGGATCATGCAGAGTGCTGGTCTGGAGAGGGGCCTGGTGACTCAGTTGTAGGACGTATCCTGAAGTATTCTTACTGCATAGTACTGCTGGGTTGGCTTAAAGGTTCAAGTGCTGTGTCTGATATTCATCGTAAACCATTACATCCTGTGGCAGAGAATCGCACGGGTTTTGTTCCAAACAAGTCTGTGGCAAAGACTTTTTTTGTGCTACGTACTGGCTGCTAGGCAAGTGAGAGAGGCCTATCCAGGCGGGCAAAGATTGAATCCCACAAGGGGAGTGCATTCAACTACAAGTGTTCAGTTCCTAATAATGTACTAAAGAATACTAAGGAAAGGTATTTGAGCTTCCCTGCAACTTTCCTTCTACCTCTTTCCTGCTACTTCCTTTATTACCTGTTCATTAAAGCATTGGAAAAGATACTCAAGTGTTTGGTGCCTACATCGTCCAGAGGTAAACTCAACGGGACCCTAGACCCGGTGCCGGTGAAACAGAGGTGGCGAAAGTGAAGGTAACAGTCCGCTTTAAACCTGCAGCTCCACCGAGAGTTATTGCTACACTTGTAATGTTATAATACTTAATAAGTAATAATACTTTTTATTTTGGTTTTGGTTTTTTTGATCATTAATGTATCTCACGACTTTGTATACTGTTGTTTCTTTGTAATTTTGATGTAAAAGTTAATAAAATTTATCGAAAGAAAGCGGATTTAAACCCTCCTATCCTTTACAGCCAGGGAAGCTGCCATCTTAGCCTCTGTATGAATTGCAATTGTCATGGTACTGCACATGTGATCAGTTAGAACAACAACTATTTGACAGTTATTATTCATGGCATGCCTTGAATGTAATTGTTTTGGGAAAAAGTTAAAAGTTGTCAACTGAAGTGGCTATCCTTATAACTCTTAAATAAGCCCACTGAAGTGGCTAGCCTTAGGAGATACACAGGGATTTAGCAAAAGAAAAAACAAAAAAATCCCTACATTCTCATAGTTACATAGTAAGTTAGGTTGAAAAAAGACACAAGTCGATCAAGTCCTATGTGTGTGATTATACAGTATCTCACAAAAATGAGTACAGCCCTCACATTTTTGTAAATAGTTTATTATATCTTTTCATGTGACAACAATGAAGAAATGACATTTTGCTACAATGTAAAGTAGTGAGTGTACAGCTTGTAAACAGTGTAAATTTGCTGTCCCCTCAAAATAACTCAACACACAGCCATTCATGTCTAAACCGCTGACAACAAAAGTGAGTACACCCCTAAGTGAAAATGTCCAAATTGGGCTCAATTAGCCATTTCCCTCCCTGGTGTCATGTAACTTGTTAGTGTTACAAGTTCTCAGGTGTGAATGGGGAGCAGGTGTGTTAAAATTGGTGTTATCACTGTTATGCCCCGTACACACGGTCGGACATTGATCAGACATTCCGACAACAAAATCACTCTCTCATACTGGTCACTGGAAGTTCAACATGGCACCTCATGGCAACGAACACTCTGAGGATCTGAAATTAAAAATTGTTGCTCTACATAAAGATGGCATAGGCTATAAGATTGCCAAGACCCTGAAACTCACCTGCAGCACAGTGGGCAAGACCATACAGCGGTTTAACAGGACAGGCTCCACTCAGAACAGGCCTCGCCATGGTCGACCAAAGAAGTTGAGTGCACATGCTCAGAGTCATATCCAGAGGTTTTCTTTGTGAAATAGACGTATGAGTGCTGTCAGCATTGCTGCAGAGATTGAAGGGGTGGGGAGTCAGTCAGACCATACGCCGCACACTGTATCAAATTGTCATCCCAGAAGTAAGCCTCTTCTAAAGATGATGCACAAGAAAGCCTGCAAACAGTGTGCTGAAGACAAGCAGACTAAGGGCATGGATTACTGGAACCATGTCCCGTGGTCTGATGAGACCAAGATAAACATATTTGGTTCAGATGGTGTCAAGCATGTGTGGCGGCAACCAGGTGAGGAGTACAAAGACAAGTGTGTCTTGCCTACAGTCAAGCATGGTAGTGGGAGTGTCATGGTCTGGGGCTGCATAAGTGCTGCCGGCACTGGGAAGCTACAGTTCATTGAGGGAACCATAAATGTCAACATGTACTGTGACATACTGAAGCAGAGCATGATCCCCTCCCTTCAGACACTGGGCCGCAGGGCAGTATTCCAACATGATAACAACCCCAAACACACCTCCAAGATGACCACTGCCTTGCTAAAGAAGCTGAGGGTAAAGGTGATGGACTGACCAAGCATGTCTCCAGACCTAAACTCTATTGAGCACCTGTGGGCATCCTCAAACGGAAGGTGGAGGAGCGCAAGGTCTCTAACATCCACCAGCTCCATGATGTCATCATGGAGGAGTGGAAGAGGACTCCAGTGGCAACCTGTGAAACTCTTGTGAGCTCCATGCCCAAGAGGGTTAAGGCAGTGCTGGAAAATAAAGGTGGCCTGACAAAATATTGACACTTTTGTCCCAATTTGGTCATTTTCACTTAGGGGTGTACTCACGTTTGTTGCCAGCAGTTTAGACATAAATGGCTGTGTGTTGAGTTATTTTGAGGGGGCAGCAAACTTACACTGTTATACAAGCTGTACACTCACTACTTTACATTGTAGCAAAGTGTCATTTCTTCAGTGTTGTTACATGAAAAGATATAGTAAAATATTTCCAAAAATGTGAGGGGTGTACTCACTTTTGTGAGATACTGTATGTCAGTATTACATTGTAGATCTCTGTATGTTGCGGTCGTTCAGGTGCTTATCCACCGCCTGTGAAAGGGAATTCCACATCCTTGACGCTCTTACAGTAAAGAACCCTCTACGCAGTTTAAGGTTAAACCTCTTTTCTTCTAATTTTATTGAGTGGCCACGTGTCTTATTAAACTCTCTTCCGCAAAAAAGCTTTATCCCTATTGTGGGGTTATCAGTATGGTATTTGTAAATTGAAATCATATCCCCTCTCGAGCGTCTCTTCTCCAGAGAGAATAAGTTCAGTGCTCGCAACCTTTCCTCATAACTAATATGCTCCAGACCCTTTATTAGCTTTGTTGCCCTTCTTTGTACTCGCTCCGTTTCCAGTACATCCTTCCTGAGCACTGGTGCCCAGAACTGGACAGCATACTCCAGGTGAAGCCGGACCAGAGTCTTGTAGAGTGGGAGAATTATCGTTTTATGTCTGGAGTTGATCCCCTTTTTAATGCATGCCAATATTCTGTTTGCTTTGTTAGCAGCAGCTTGGCATTGCATGCCATTGCTGAGCCTATCATCTACTAGGACCCTCAGGTGCTTTTCCATCCTAGATTCCCCAGAGGTCCTCCCCTCAGTGTATAGATTGCATTCATATTTTTGCCACCCAAATGCATTATGTAACATTTTTCTAAACCTCATTTGCCATGTAGTTGCCCACCCCATTAAGTTGTTCAGATCTTTTTGCAAGGTTTCCACATCCTGCGGAGAAGTTATTGCCCTGCTTAGCTTAGTATCGCCTGCAAATACAGAGATTGAACTGTTTACCCCATCCTACAGGTCGTTTATGAACAAATTAAACAGGATTGGTCCCAGCACAGAACCCTGCGGGAACCCACTGCCCACCCCTGACCATTCCTAGTAATTCCCCCTTTATCACCACCCTCTGAACTCGTCCTTGTAGCCAGTTTTCAATCCATGTACTCACCCTATGGTCCATGCCAATGGACCTTACTTTGTGCAGTAAACGTTTATGGGGAACTGTGTCAAATGCTTTTGCAAAATCCAGATACACCACATCTACGAGCCTTCCTTTATCCAGATGGCAGCTCACCTACTCATAGGAGGTTAGTAGGTTTGGAAAGAACGATGCTTAACAATTTCAATACAGGGCATTTTCACCCCCTTCCTGCCCAGGTCAATTTTCAGTTCTCAGAGCTGTAACATTTTGAATGACAATTGCGCAAACATGCAACACAGTACCCAAATGAAATTTTTATAATTTTTTTCCCCACAAATAGAGCTTTCTTTTGGTGGTATTTGATCACCTCTGTGGTTTTAATTTTTTGCGCTATAAACAAAAGAAGAGGGACAAGTTTGAAAAAAACACTTTTTGCTATAATAAATATCCCAAATTAAAAAAAAAAAAAAAAAAAAAAAATTTCCTTGGTTTAGGCCGACATGTATTCTTCTACATATTTTTGGTAAAAAAAATAGCAATAAGTGTGTATTGATTGGTTTGCGCAAAAGTTATAGTGCCTACAAAATAGGGGATATATTTATGGCATTTTTATTAATTTTTTTTTTTTACTAGTAATGTCGGTGATCTGCGATTTTTTTTTTTTATCGTGACTGTGACATTGCGGACATACCGGACACTTTTGACACTATTTTGGAACCATTGACATTTTTAAAGCGATCAGTGCTATAAAAATGCACTGATTACTGTAGAAATGTCACTGGCAGGGAAGGGGTTTACACTAGGGGGCGATCAAGGGGTTAAATGTGTTTCCTAGGGAGTGATTATAACTGTGGGGGGATGGGACTGACTTGGGGTGGAGACTGATCGGTGTTCCTATATACTAGGAACACACAATCTGTCTTCTCTCCCCAGACAGGATGTGGATCTGTGGGTTTAAACCCACAGATCCACATTCCTGCTCTGTAACGAGCGATCACGAGTGCCTGGCGGACATCACGACCCACTGGCCACGCGTATCAGCTCCTTGGTGACGCGGCGTGCGCGTGCCCCTATACCGCCGGAAAGCTGAGAATGGCATATGACGCCCGCCCAAGATGGAACATCCCATCTGCGGACATCATATGACAATTGGCGGGTAGGGAAGTGGTTAATGAATCCATGCTGATTACTGCTAATGATACCGTTTTCACTACTAAAATCTTGTACATAGTCTCTTATCATCCTCTCCAAGAGCTTGCATACTATTGATGTTAGGCTACAGACTGGTCTGTAATTCCCAGGGATGCATTTTGGCCCTTTTTTAAATATGGTACTACATTGGCTTTTCTCCAATCAGCTGGTACCATTCCTGTCAGTAGACTGTCAGTAAAAATGAGGAACAATGGTCTGGCAATTACTTGACTGAGTTCCCTAAGTACCCTCGGGTGCAAGCCATCTGGTCCCGGTGATTTATTAATGTTAAATTTCCCAAGTCTATTTCTAATTCTGTCCTCTGTTAGCCATTAGGGTGATTCCTGTGATGTGTCATAAGGACAAACACTGCAGTTTTGGTTACTGAAGCCCCCCTGATTCCCTTGTGAAGACTGAGGAGAAGAATAAATTCACTACCTTTGCCATCTCCCCATCCTTTGTAACCCGATGTCCGTCCTTATTCTTTATGGGGCCAATATGGTCTGTCCTCCCTTTTTACTGTTTATATACTTAAAGAATTTCTTGGGATATTTTTGCTCTCCTCCGCTATGTGTCTTTCGTGTTCTATCTTAGCCACCATAATTGCACCCTTACATATCTTGTTGCATTCTTTGTAAAGTCTGAATGCTGATGATGATCTCTCAGCCTTGTATTTTTTGAAGGCCTTCTCCTTTGCTTTTATATGCATTTTTACATTGGAGTTAAGCCATTCAGGACTTTTGTTTGCTCTTTTAAATGTATTACCCAATGGGATGCATTGGTTAATGCCCTTATTTAATATGCTCTTAAAGCAAACCCATCTCTTCTCCATGTTCTTTGTTCCTAAGATTTTATCCCAATTTATGCCTTCTAGCAAGGTTCGTAGTTTAGGGAAGTTGGCTCTTTTGAAATTCAGTGTCTTTGTGTTCCCCTTGTGTTTCCTATTTGTGTGATTTATACTGAGGCCAATTGACCTGTGATTGCTGTTTCCTAAATTGCCCCATATTTCCACATCCGTGATCAGGTCTATATTGTTGGTAATCAGTAGCTCTAGTAACGCCTTGTTTCTAGTTGGTGCGTCTACCATCTGACCCATAAAATTGTCCTGCAAGACATTTAGGAACTCCTAAATGTGTCTCCTTTTGAGTGATCATAATTTACACTCAAAAGGAGACACATAAGAATTCTATAAAAAACAGAAGAAAAGGGAAATAAAATTACAAAAAAATAGTAAAAAGTATACAGTATATTATTAGTTATGAAATTGTCTCATAAAGCACATTTTAATAGGGAGTGACATTTTAACTTTTGAACAGTTTACATCATTATTTAAAATGTTATTTTATGCATACATTTATGTCTTATTGTCTGTGATATAAAGTGATCTTTAACCTAGATGCAGAATGCCATTTCAATTAAGCAGATAGTAGATGCAGTACATTTGTTTTATTCCTACCACGAGGCAAGGAGAGGATTGTATCTAAAGAGCACCCTAGGAAAAGCACAAAGGAGGGTCCAGACCTAACCCCCTGGCCTACAGCTGCCCTATGTTCCTGTGCAGTCTATAGGAACAATTAACTAATATGTTGTCATCACATTAGAGGTAAGCAATCAAAGTTTGAATCTGATCACAAGAATTGTAACTAAGATTGGCCATCACTATGCCATTACTATGTCATCTGGAGAACTAAAACATATTTGGCATCATGAGTTTTACCCCATTGAAAGGGTGGTGATTAAAGATTAAAAAAAGAATATGGGTTAGGTGAGAACAGCATTTTATTTTAGTCAATCTTCCTTATTATTAGCCAATACTCTCTTGGGGTCTTTTTTGGAGAAAGCAATTAATTGTTTTTAGGTAGCTGAAGTAGTAACAGCAAGTTCTGTTTCTGGTAATGTGCATTAAAGATGATGGTGTACCTGGACAGATCTCTAAAGACTGAAAAGCAAAACATTTTTTGCAGCCAGTAATATCTTATATTGGGAACCTAATGGTAAGGCTGGAAAGTCTAGAACTCCTGACTACTCTCCTTTTTTGTTTCAAGCCCTCCTTATCCCCCCCGATATAGTCCCCTTATCTTGACCTACACTCCATCATCAACCCCATTGTACAGTGCAAGCAGAAACCAGGAGTGGATGCTGTCAAACAGACAACTGTATTCACTATCCATTCTGTAATATTGAACAACCCGTCAAATTAAAGTGGTGTTCCACCCAAAAAAAAAAATGCATGAATGTGCCTAAAAAAAACATTTGGATTTTTTTTTTTTAACTCAACTCTAAATGCCTTTTGTTAGGGGGTCCCTTGTAGTCTGCCTCTTTCAGTGCCTGGGCTGGTGGCATCACTTCCCCTCGGCGCAGGAAGGGCTCAGCTCTGCTCCCTCCCTCTTGTCAATCATCTGGGACACATTACAAGTCCCATATGACTGAGTGGCCAATCAAGGCGCGCGGCGCCGCTCGCGCAGGTGCAGTGGGTGCCTGGCTGTGAAGCCACAGCCCGGCGCCCACAGTTGCAATGCCGGCGCCGCCGAACGGAGGGGGAGACGAGCGGGGCTTCTATCCCCTGCATCGCTGGACCGTGGGACAGGTAAGTGTCCGATTATTAAAAGTCAGTAGCTGCAGTATTTGTAGCTGCTGACTTTTAATCTTTTTAAAAAAATGGGAACTCCTCTTTAAGTTAGATGGTGCACACTTCAGAATCAGTGGGTTAATGGCTTTTGGGACTTTGCTAAACCAAATCATTCAAGAAAGGAGAGGCTGCGTGGCATGGGAGGCCCAAATGCAGCAGGGTACTGTAGCATGCTATCTATGACAAGTGTCTAAAGTTTCACTTTGGGACATACAGAAGGGGGTTAAAGTGGTTGTAAACCTCAGACATTAAATATGAACAAAGCATATCTCTCTATAGTGTGTACTTCTCACAATTAAGGGCGCTAAATGTCATCTCTGTCTTCTGTTTCATTCCTCTGCTATCAGCATGACTCACTTATGACAAGTTTTCCTTACACTAACAGAAAAAGGGTGACTGGGGAGGGAGCTCCAGCTGATTGACAGACTCAGATCTGTTTCTGTGTGCTGTGTGAAGGCGGGTGACAAGCTCAGACAAGCTTTATAAATTCCAGACTTTGAACATATGTGGAGAAGAGAAGACTGCAGATGCATTGGTACAACTTATGTAGGAGGATTTGTTTCATCTCTGTGTATCACCAAAAGCTAGTAACTTTAGTGGCTTTACAAGCACTTTAACCACTTGAGGTCCAGGCCATAGCCGAATGACGGCTACAGCGCGGACCTCAATTTCCGGGAGGCCATCATGGGACATCCTCCCCTGTGCACACGCACCATGCGCACCCTGCAGGGCACGCGGTGTGCGCACTGTGATCACCGAGTCACGGAGACTCAGATGATCACAGATCCAAGTAAGGGGCCGGTCTCGGCCCCTTACCATGTGATCATCTGTCAGCCAATGACAGCTGATCACATGATGTAAACAAAAGCTCGGTGACCGGTTTTGTTTTTCTCACGCTGACAGCGTGAGGAGGAAAAAAAAGCCAATCACCGGCTTATGTCAAAGGGACATCGGTCCCGAAGAGGAAGGAGGCACATATGCCTTATCTGTGCCTCCAAGTGCCATCTGTCATTGCCACCTGCCAGTGCCCACAAGTGCCACCTATCAGTGCCCACAAGTGCCACCTATCAATGCCCACAAGTGCCACCTAGCAGTGCTGCCATCAATCAGTGCACATCACTGCCACCCATCAGTGCCCATTACTGCCACCCATCAGTGCCCATCACCACCACCCAGCAGTGCCCATCACTGCCACCTATCGGTGCCCATCAGTGCTGCCTCATCAGCGTACATCAACGAAGGAGAAAAATTACCTGCTTGCAAAAATGTATGACAAAATATAAAAAAATATATCTTTTTTTTTTTTTAATTCTGTCTTTTTCAATTTTTTTAACAAAAACTAAAAACCACAGAGGTGATCAAATACCATCAAAAGAAAGCTCTATTTGTGGGAAAAAAATGATAAAAATTTCATTTGGGTGCAGTGTTGTATGACCGTACAATTGTCAGTCAAAGTGCGACAGCGCTAAAAGCTGAAAATTGGTCTGGACAGGAGGGGGGTTTAAGTGCCCAGTAAGCAAGTGGTTAAAGAAAACTAGGTTAAAAGCAGGTATTCTTTTAAAGGTTTTATATAAACAATTTGGTTCAAATTGTTGTCACACTCTCCCCAGGTTTTATTATACCAGAAATAAATATACCTTGAATATAAATCCCTTATTATTGCATTACACACTGCATTATGAAGATAAGTTGTGGTTACTGCCATCTTCTCATTATTATTTCAAAATAGCACTACATATATTACTTGACAAATGTTAATCTTTATATTACTTTAATAAACAAAAGTTCCCTTAGTTGATACACCCGAACATCCTTGACTGTAGTCAAAGCTTATCATAGCTCTTCATATCAAGTAATGGTTACTTTCTGCTCTATAGTAGTCAGTAGTAATACCAAGAATGGTGGGTGCTCTACCATAAACTAATGCCTAATAGACACAATAAGAACATTGGATGAATGATTGTCTTCTTTTCGCATGCTAGTCTCATATTGAAAACCAATAAGTTACTAAAGTTACAAAAATTCTTGTATGACAAAATACAACTTCGAAGGTGATGTATTGTAATGTATTGTAATGTATTCTTTCATTTTCCAGCATGCGTGGTCTTGGTCACCCAATTTTCAGTGCTTGTCCCTTTGGATAATTTTGTATGAACTGTTGTGATCAGCTCTCGAAAGCTGGGTACTAATGATCAGATTATCGGATGATCGCTCCGAAAGTAATATTTTTCCTCCGATTTTCTAGTAGGGGTTTATATTGCGAGCCATGGCGGTGATCAAGACCATGTTAGCTATGGAGATAATAGCAGAACTCATGGAGACCATCCCAAAGGCCTACCACAAATGACCCTGACCTTTCCAGGATATCCTAGAGTTTTTCTTTCTTTTACATCTGTTCTTCCACATTATGTAGATAAGCCTATAAGCAACTCTTGAATAAACAAACGTCCCCTGAATTGATACAACAGAAGCCCCGCTGCTTAGTCAAAGTGCATCTTGGGTCATAGCTCTGGTCAGTAAGATAATATTGGTGTGTGCTTCTTAAATAACCAGTGTATAACGGAACCAGACGTCCATTAGTACCTGCAAAATTAAAACTCAATGATTGTGTGAGCAGGAATAAATTACCTGTTGAATGTCTGCCAAGTTTTAACATCCTCAGGGATCTCATAAGCCTCAAGACTTGCACTATTCTCCCAACGTTTTCAAGCTCGGTACTCTCACCAAACCAGGTTTCCACCAAGAGAGTAATATAAAAGGGCAAGATAGCAACGATGTCTATGAGGTTGAGAACACTCATCATGAACTGGCACTTGTCTTTCACACAGAGGAACCTAAGGGATATCTCTACTGTAAACCACGAAACACAGATGTATTCCAATACATTCAATAGTGGGGAGTCTACAGAGCCGACCTCAGAGGAGATCAGGACCATGTTAGCTATGGAGACAACTACAAAAGTCATGGAGACTGTTCCAAAGGTCTTCGCAGCCACAGAAGACCCTGGCTTCTCCAGGACGTCCCAGAGCTTCTGCCTGAACTCCTCACAGACAACTCCACTGAAGTCATCAACCTCGTCTTCTACCTCCTCTTCATTACTCTTAATGTCCAAGGTCTCGCTCTTCAGCTTTTTCCTGAAGTACCTGTCCCTACAGCAGTGGTCTATGCTCAGCTCATCAATGCCCCAATACTCGATCTCCTGGAGGAAGGAGACGGCACACAGCTGGTCCATCACATGGAGGCGCCCGGTCTTGTAGTAGTTCATGATGTACTCAAACATCTGAGAGCTGCGGTCAAAGAAATACTCATTGTCCAGCAAGTTGGCGTCATCGCACAGCTCGAAGACCTCATCCCCTCCAGAGGTGGCTAACCTACCCAAGCGGGTGTGCGGGTGGCAGGACAAGGTCTGCTGAGACAGGACAAACCGGCTCCCCCCGACATTGATGGTCAGATGGTCCCGGGGAGCGGCTGAGTAATCGCTGCAAAAAACGCTGGAATCCAAAGACAGGGCAGAGTCGGATTCCCCGTCTACATAAGCGTTGAAGGACGTCCCCAGATTCATGTTACCGCTGCCGGGGCGCAGAGGCATCCTGAGGCTCCCTCCATCCTCCGAATGAAATGGGACATCTGAGCAGAGCAGAGTCGGTAACATGAGTGCGGTGTGTGCTCTGTTCTAATGAGCAGAGGAGCTGCTGCCTGCCTGATACTGCAGCTCAGCTCTAAAGTCGTGACTACCTGGGAAATAAATGCCTCCTCCTGTACTGGCTCATAAAGACATAACCGGCCCCTATTGTCTATAGCTGATTCCTCTCATGGGGGGCTGAAAACTTGTCCAAGTCAGGAGGGAGAAGGAATGTCATGCCGCTCTGTTGGCTCGCATTAATATGGCATTAGGTTCCTGAGAGCTTTTAGCACATTGAGACCCCTGTTTTAGCACCTTCAGCTGGACAGCGCACTGTATTATAGAGCTTCCAGCATGGGCAGTGTAATGTATTATAGAGCTTCCGGCATGGGCAGTGTACTGTATTATAGAGCTTCCAGCATGAGCAGTGTACTGTATTATAGAGCTTCCAGTATGGGCAGTGTACTGTGTTATAGAGCTTCCAGCATGGGCAGTGTACTGTGTTATAGAGCTTCCAGTACGGGCAGTGTACTGTGCTATAGAGCTTCCAGTATGGGCAGTGTACTGTGTTATAGATCTTCCAGTATGGGCAGTGTACAGTGTTATAGAGCTTCCAGTATGGGCAGTGTACTGTGTTATAGAGCTTCCAGCATGGGCAGTGTACTGTGTTATAGAGCTTCCAGCATGGGCAGTGTACTGTGTTATAGAGCTTCCAGTACGGGCAGTGTACTGTGTTATAGAGCTTCCAGTATGGGCAGTGTACTGTGTTATAGAGCTTCCAGTACGGGCAGTGTACAGTGTTATAGAGCTTCCAGTATGGGCAGTGTACTGTGTTATAGAGCTTCCAGTATGGGCAGTGTACTGTGTTATAGAGCTTCCAGTATGGGCAGTGTACTGTGTTATAGATCTTCCAGTATGGGCAGTGTACTGTATTATAGAGCTTCCAGTATGGACAGTGTACTGTATTAAAGAGCTTCCAGCATGGACAGTGTACTGTATTAAAGAGCTTCCAGTATGGGCAGTGTACTCCATTGAAGAGCGTCCAGTATGGGCAGTGTACTGTGTTATAGAGCTTCCAGCATGGGCAGTGTACAGTGTTATAGAGCTTCCAGTATGGGCAGTGTACTGTATTAAAGAGCTTCCAGTATGGGCAGTGTACTGTGTTATAGAGCTTCCAGCATGGGCAGTGTACTGTATTAAAGAGCTTCCAGTATGGGCATTGTACTGTGTTATAGAGCTTCCAGTATAGGCAGTGTACTGTGTTATAGAGCTTCCAGTATGGGCAGTGTACTGTGTTATAGAGCTTCCAGCATGGGCAGTTTACTGTATTAAAGAGCGTCCAGCATGGGCAGTGTACTGTATTAAAGAGCTTCCAGCATGGGCAGTGTACTGTGTTATAGAGCTTCCAGCATGGGCAGTGTACTGTGTTATAGAGCTTCCAGCATGGGCAGTGTCCTGTGTTATAGAGCTTCCAGAATGGGCAGTGTATTGTGTTATAGATGTTTCAGCATGGGCAGTGTACTGTGTTATAGAGCTTCCAGCATGGGCAGTGTACTGTGTTATAGAGCTTTCAGCATGAGCAGTGTACTGTGTTATAGAGCTTCCAGCATGGGCAGTGTACAGTGTTATAGAGCTTTCAGCATGAGCAGTGTACTGTGTTCTAGAGCATCCAGCATGGGCAGTGTACTGTGTTATAGAGCTTCCAGCATGGGCAGTGTACTGTGTTATAGAGCTTACAGCATGGGCAGTGTACTGTGTTATAGAGCTTCCAGTATGGGCAGTGTACTGTGTTATAGAGCTTTCAGCATATGGGTAGTCTACTGTGTTATAGAGCTTCCAGCATATGGGCAGCGTACTGTGTTATAGAGCTTCCAGCATTGGCAATGTACTGTGTTATAGAGCTTCCAGTATGGGCAGTGTACTGTGTTATAGAGCTTCCAGCATGGGCAGCGTACTGTGTTATAGAGCTTCCAGCATGGGCAGCGTACTGTGTTATAGAGCTTCCAGAATGGGCAGCGTACTGTGTTATAGAGCTTCCAGAATGGGCAGTGTACTGTGTTATAGAGCTTCCAGCATGGGCAGCGTACTGTGTTATAGAGCTTCCAGAATGGGCAGTGTATTGTGTTATAGAGGTTTCAGCATGGGCAGTGTACTGTGTTATAGAGCTTCCAGCATGGGCAGTGTACTGTGTTATAGAGCTTTCAGCATGGGCAGTGTACTGTCTGTGTTATAAAGCTTCCAGCATGGGCAGTGTACTGTGTTATAGAGCTTTCAGCATGAGCAGTGTACTGTGTTATAGAGCTTCCAGCATGGGCAGTGTACTGTGTTATAGAGCTTCCAGCATGAGCAGTGTACTGTGTTATAGAGCTTACAGCATGGGCAGTGTACTGTGTTATAGAGCTTCCAGTATGGGCAGTGTACTGTGTTATAGAGCTTCCAGCATATGGGCAGTGTACTGTGTTATAGAGCTTACAGCCTATGGGCAGTGTACTGTGTTATAGAGCCTCCAGCATGGGCAGTGTACTGTGTTATAGAGCTTCCAGCATGGGCAGTGTACTGTGTTATAGAGCTTCCAGCATGGGCAGTGTACTGTGTTATAGAGCCTCCAGCATGGGCAGTCTACTGTGTTATAGATCTTCCAGTATGGGCAGTGTACTGTGTTATAGAGCTTCCAGCATGGGCAGTGTACTGTGTTATAGAGCTTCCAGAATGGGCAGTGTAGAGCTTCCAGCATGGGCAGTGTACTGTGTTATAGAGCTTCCAGCATATGGGCAGTGTACTGTGTTATAGAGCTTCCAGCATATGGGTAGTATACCGTGTTATAGAGCTTCCAGCATGGGCAGTGTACTGTGTTATAGAGCTTCCAGCATGGACAGCGTACTGTGTTATAGAGCTTCCAGTATGGGCAATGTATTGTGTTATAGAGCTTCCAGTATGGGTATTGTACTGTGCTCCATAGGGGTTCAGCACCTTCCAGCATGGGCAGTGTACTGTGTTCCATGGGGACTCAGCACCTTTCAGTATGGACCGTGCACTGTGCTATAGAGCTTCCAGCATGGGCAGTGTACTGTACCTCATGAGGGCTTCAGCATTTTCCAGCATGGACAGGGCACTGTACTATAGAGCTTCCAGCATGGGCGGTGT
Source organism: Lithobates clamitans (assembly GCA_037952925.1). Lineage (NCBI taxonomy): Eukaryota > Metazoa > Chordata > Amphibia > Anura > Ranidae > Lithobates > Lithobates clamitans. The sequence continues at coordinate 4,424,668 of JBBGZY010000589.1, read as the reverse complement.
ACTGTGCTTCATAAGAGTTCAGCACCCCCCAGTATGGAAATGCACTGTGCTATAAAGCTTCCAGCATGTGCAGGGTACTGTGCTCCATAGGGGTTCAGCATCTTCCAGCATGGGCAGTGTACTGTGCTCCATAGGAGATCAGCACCTCCCAGCATGGGCAGTGTACTGTGCTTCATAGGGGCTCAGCACCTTCCAGTATAGACCGTGCACTGTGCTATAGAGCTTCCAGCATGGGCAGTGTACTGTACTCCATGGGGGCTTCAACACCTTCCAGCATTGACAGGGCACTGTACTATGGAGCTTCCAGCATGGGCAGTGTACTGTGCTTCATAAGGGTTCAGCACCTCCCAGTATGGAAAATGCACTGTGCTATAAAGCTTCTAGCATGGGCAGGGCAGGGGTTCAGCACCTTCCAGCATGGGCAGTGTACTGTGCTCCATAGGTGATCAGTACCTTCCAGCATGGACCGTGCACTGTGCTATAGAGCTTCCAGCATGGGCAGTGTACTGTGCTCCATAGGGGCTTCAGCACCTTCCAGCACGGACAGCGCACTGTGCTATAGAGCTTCCAGCATGGCCAGTGTACTGTGCTCCATAGGGGTTCAGCACCTTCCAGCATGGGCAGTGTACTGTGCTCCATGGGGGCTCAGCTCCTTCCAGTATGGACCGTGCACTGTGCCATAGAGCTTCCAGCATGGGCAGTGTACTGTACTCCATGGGGGCTTCAGCACCTTCCAGCATGGACAGGGCACTGTACTATAGAGCTTCCAGCATGGACGGTGTACTGTGCTTCATAAGGGTTCAGCACCTCCCAGTTTGGAAAATGCACTGTGCTATAGAGCTTCCAGCACAGGCAGTGTACTGTGTTATAGAGCTCCCAGCATGGGTAGTGTACTGTGTTATAGAGCTTCCAGCATGGGCAGTGTACTGTGTTATAGAGCTTCCAGTATGGGCAGTGTACTGCACTCCATGGGGGCTTCAGCACCTTCCAGCATGGACAGGGCACTGTACTATAGAGCTTACAGTATGGGCAGTGTACTGTGCTTCATAAGGGTTCAGCACCTCCCATTATGGAAAATGCACTGTGCTATAAAGCTTCCAGCATGGGCAGGGCAGGGGTTCAGCACCTTCCAGCATGGGCAGTGTACTGTGCTCCATAGGAGATCAGCACCTTCCAGCATGGGCAGTGTACTGTGCTCCATAGGGGCTCAGCACCTTCCAGTATGGACCGTGCACTGTGCTATAGAGCTTCCAGCATGGGCAGTGTACTGTGCTATAGAGCTTCCAGCATGGGCAGTGTACTTTGCTCCATAGGGGTTCAGCACCTCCTAGTATGGAAAACGCACTGTGCTATAGAACTTCCAGCATGGGCAGTGTACTTTGCTTCATAAGGGTTCAGCACCTTCCAGCATGGAGAGCGCACTGTATTATAGAGCTTCCAGCATGGACAGCACACTGTGCTATAGAGCTTTCAGCATGGGCAGTGTACCGTGCTCCATAGGGGTTCAGCACCTTACAGCATGGACAGTGCACTATATTATAGAGCTGCCAGCATGGGCAGTGTACAGATCTCCCACTGTGCTCCTGACTGCTTTCAGCACCTTCATAGTGGACAGCGCACTGTGCTCCTGACTGCTTTCAGCACCTTCATAGTGGACAGCGCACTGTGCTCCTGATTACTTCCAGCACACTCCAGCGCACTGTGCACAGGAGCGGAACGGACCGTTCTCACACGTTTCAGGACCCAAGACTAAAATAAACTCACATTCAAGCCAATTAGGTTTGCCATGCTCATGTCACTGTGTCCTCTGGTGCAGAAAGTTCCTGTGCTTCTGTTAGGATGATTCGTTTTGTGTTATGCAGAATTATCAGGAGCATCTATTTCTTTGCCTTGCCGATGTGTTTGTAGTTTCAGCTCATGGTACATTACAGCGATCTGTAAGTTGTGGATAAAATCATAAACCATAATTTCTTTAATGACCTCCCTGTTCTATACAACAAAATAGTGTTTATCAGCATTCATGGTTCTAGCTCTCTTGTCACCTCCTCCCTTGCTCTCCTCCAGGACTTCTCCAGAGACTCTCCCATCCTCTGGAACACCCTACCCCAGTAGGTCTGGGCTCCTACCCTGTCTGCCTTTAGGCAGTCCCTGAAAACTCACTTATTTAGGGAAGCCTACCCCACCTCCACCTAAGGACTGTACCTGAGTCACCTCCATCAGATTATCCCCTGCAGCCATTATCTTTTGTACCACCCCCTGTCCTTTAGATTGTAAGCTCCACGAGCAGAGCCCTCCTATTCCTTCTTTATTGAACTGTATTGTATTTGTACTGGCCCCCTCTACATTGTAAAGTGCTGCATAAACTGTTGGCATTGGCACTATATAAATCCTGTATAATAATACTAATAATGATAAAATAATAAATTATACCTAAACCCAAAAGAATAAAAATGTATATAGTGCAGCTTACCAATCCTTAAAGTGTTTGTAAACCTAAAGATAAAAAAAGCTTTGTCTCTTTAATGGATTTCTATGTGCTTTTTCATATTAATACTGTTTTACTGCCTGCTGCTTTTCTCAATTACCTGAATGATCCTCCCTCTGCCCTTTCTGCTGATAGTAAACTGACCACACTAAGCATGGCAGCTGCTAGTGTGGTCAGTTTACACCCACTCGCAGGTCCGTGAATCTCTCTGACATGAATAGCAACCACAATACCTGCAGTTGCAAGCTGGAAGACAAATAACTGGCAACGTTTATTAATATACAGATAGATTTATAAACAGCAAATATTTATGTGCTCAAACAATTGTATGTGATAACTAAACTTTCCAACTACTTTAGGGTGCAGTGTACACTTGAGTGATTTGAAGTGCACATACTGAAGCGTTTCAACACTCAACATCCAGATTCCCATAATATTCATTGGTACCTTTCACACTCAAGAGTCATGTCACCTAAAGCTTTGTGCTCGAAGCTTGAAAAAAATCTGTGAGCTTCTTTGGGGAAGAGTTGCATGTTTTTGGTTCCTGTAAACTTCAATATGAGTGCCTGAAAATGGCTAAAAACATGAGTAATGTTATTTTTTTGTGTGAGTTCTTGCTTTTCCTTCTAGTTACCAGCTTTCCATTTGCTCAAGCAAAAACTCTCAAGCCTGAAAACGCCTTAACAACTCCTGTACAAGTGTTAGGCTTTTTTCCCTTTATTTTTACATGCAGATCTAGTCAGTAAATCTGTTATGCCGTGTACACACGGGCGGACTTTTCAGCAACAAAAGTTCGACGGCCTGTCCGACAGACTTTCGACTGACTTTTGGCGGACTTCCGACGGACTTTCTAACGAACGGACTTGTCTACAAACGATCACAAGAAGTCAGGCGGATTTGGGAATGCCCACGGCTGAGGTCTTTCTGGCATAAGATTTTCCAATTGATTAAAAAAGTCACCGGAGTTCAGGTCCCTAGAACCCCCGCCATAGCGCTCCTGAACGACCACTTACCCAAAACTCCAAAAATGTCACGCAGACTGATTCACTTTATTTTGCTGGGAGCTAAGTTATCTATAGCCAAGGCATGGAAACAACCCAAGGTACCCTTCCAAGCGGCTATCCGTAAGATTTCATGGATCATGGCCCAAGAGAAGGTGGCCAGTATCCTAAATAACACCACAGAGAAATTTGAAGCTATCTGGGAACCATGGGCTAATTTCTTGGGCACCTCCCTGATCCCAGGGGTTATACCCTGACGAATCAAACAGTATCTGGGCTTGGAGGACCTCCTCCCGTGGTTTGGCTTCCTTCCTCCCCCTCCTCCTCTTCTGTCTCCCCTCTCTTACCTCTCTATTTTTTCCCCCCTTTTTTTTTTTCTCCTTCATCTTGTTCTTTGCAGGCTGACCTGTCAACTAATTGATCTCCTGCCTTTTTTCAGACCTTTGCAGAGATCTCAGGGAACCCAGTTCCCAAGGGCAGCAAGGGTGTTAGATCGTTACTCTCTGTTTTGTTTTCCAGGGACATGAAGCATCAACAAAGGGAGTGTCTGGGGCAGGTGGGAGAGTTCCGCTCAGGCACAGTGTGTTCCCAGTTGGGGTGCAGACGGTCTCTCCTACCTCCTCCTCACCAAACGTACCTTGAGCTACGGCTCTCCAGATCTATGCGATCTAATTTGTTCATTTGTAGGTTCTCTTTCAAGGACACAATTCTCTTTATGATATGTTCTGTTTGTGCCATATCTAAGGTCATAAGGTATATATGTAGCCCCCAAAGGGTTTCATTTGTTTTACTATGTACGCCTGCATTTAAAGCGATGGTTATGTATTTTTGTTTTTGATCTAGTGGAAACTTAATAAAATATTTTGAAATTAAAAAGATAAAAAAAAAAAAAAAAAAAAGTCAGGCGGATTCGTACGTGATGACGTACACCGGACTAAAATTAGGAAGTTGATAGCCAGTAGCCAATAGCTGCCCTAGCGTCGGTTTTAGTCCGTTGGCCTAGCATACAGACGAGCGGATTTCTGGGTCCGGCAGAGTTACAACGTAAAGATTTGAAGCATGTTCCAAATCTAAAGTCCGTCAGATTTGCGACTGGAAAAGTCCGCTGAAGGTCCGTTGAAGCCCACACACGATCCGATTGTCTGCCCGATTTGGTCCGTCGGCGTCCGTCGGACCAGTCCGGTCGAAAAGTCCGACCGTGTGTACGCTGCATTATTCTTCCTTCTTTCAACAGACCAAGCTGACCTGAAACGTTAACAGTTAGGGGGTTGAAACAAACCATTTGACACTGACAGGGGTGCTTACATTGGTCAGCTTTTATTCATTTTTGTAAAGCTTTTATCCCAAAAGGAAAAAAAAAAAACTGTTGCTGTAACTGCTTAACAGCTTCCTGTCTGCCATATGTATACATATGTTCTCAAATGGGAATGATGATATCTCGATCATCACTGCAGCAAGAGCAATGATTGAGGTATTTTTTTTTAGAGCAGGCTATGGGCTTTCATGTAAATGTGATCACTCTTACAGGCAGTGGAAGGAAGTCCCCCTTCCTGCCACCTTTACCAGGCCCTCCCGTCCCACTGGAGAGCCTGATATTGATGCTACTGGTCACATTGATAGCACTAGGAAGAGTGGGAGAAATTTCTGTTGTTCCTCCCCCTCTTTGATGTCAGAAGTCAGATTTCAACACTTCCAGTTCCGGCTTGTTCATTTTCAGCGTGGCGATCGGTGGTGTGGTGTGTCAGTTTGACACACCGCATCTCCGATCTTGGTAAAAAGCCTATGATGTAGGCTCTTTACCACCTGATCAGCTGTGTCCAATCAGTACCAATCAGTACTGATGCCTAACAGTACCATCTATCAGTGCCGCCCTTCAGTGCTCATCAGTGCCACCCATCAGTGCCCATCAGTGCCGCCTATAAGTACCCACCAGTGCCACCAATCACAGCTGATCACAGTGTAAATAGGAAGAGCTGTTTATCAGCTTTTTCTCTACACTGTCAGGCAGTTGCCTTCTCTTCTGACAGGGGGTCTGCGCTGATAATCAGCGCATTGATTATCAGTGCAGACCCATCAAGGATGCCCACTCATGACCTCCAGGGATGCCCACCCATGACTACCAGGGAGGCCCACCAATGACCATCAGGGATGCCCACCCATGATCACCAGGTATGCCAATCAGTGCCCATTAGGGATGGCACTTTATGTCCAGTGCCTCCTGTTCAGTGCTGCCTAACAGTACCATCTAACAGTGCCGCCCTTCAGTGCCCATCAGTGCCGCCTATAAGTACCCACCAGTACCACCTATGAGTGCTCATCAGTGCAGCCTATGAGTGCCCCTCAGTGCCACCTATCAGTGCTACTTATCAGTGCCACATATTAGTGCCCATCAGTGCTGCATATAAGTGCCTCAGTCATCATAAGTGCCCATCAGTGCCACCTCATCAGTGCCAATCAGTACTGCCTCATCAGTGCCGTCAGTGCAGTGTCATCAGTGCCCATCGGTGAAGGAGAAAACATACTTATTTACAAAGTTTAAAAACTTTTTTTTTTTTTCAAAATGTTTGGCCTTTTTTTTTATTTGTAGCGCTAAAAATAAAAACCCCAGTGGTGATAAAATACCACAAAAAGAAAGCTCTATTTGTGGGGAAAAAAATTATAAAAATTTAGTTTGGGTACACTGTTTCATGACTGCGCAATTGTCATTTAAAGTGCGACAGCGCTGAAAGCTGAAAATTGGTCTGGGCAGGAAGGGGGGAAAGTGTTGAGTATTGAAGTGGTTAAAAAGGAAACTAAATGCAGCCTCTACATTTAAGGACCAGTAAGCTGCAATATTTTACATTTTTGGGGGGTTTAGATATACATTAATGGACAGAATCGTGTCCTTACATTAGTAGTCCTGGTAGTGACCCCTTTCATTGCTGGTCAGTGTAGTTACCCCTTAAATTGTTGGCCAGTGAAAAAGGGCTTCATTATATTGGTAGTCAGAAAATACATGCCCTTTCACATGGTCAGCTGATAAATACCCCCTTGCATTTGAGAACAGTGTAGAGTGTGCTACGTCAGTTGTCATTGGATGCATTTTCCCTTGCACCAGTGGTTGTAGTGCCTGCTTACAGTGGTGAACAGTGGATAAATGCCCTCAAATTGGTCAGTGGAGAAGGCTCCACTTATTTAAGAGGTTGGTGGGGAAGGGTCCCCTTATATTGGTAGTCATTGGAGAACCCCCCCATTGGTTGTTGGTAGAGGTGAATGCCCTACTACATTGATGGTTGGGGGGGAAATGCTTCTTGCATGGTGTTCAGTGGGAAATATATTTCTCTTACAGACAGATAAAAAAGGTCATTGGTACCAGAAGTAAGGAAGAAAGACTTGGTTCCTTATCCATGCCAAGTGACCTAGATAGAAAATGTAACATGCATACTGATTTCTTCTTTTCACTTGATAACTATTAGTCCAGCAGTCACAGAAACGCTCCACCACAACCTCCCTCTGACAGACTTCGCTATTTGTGTTTAACCCTAGTGCATAATATCTTCAGGGGTAGGGCATGGGTTGACTGTCTCTGCTGCTGCTGAACTAATAATATTTTCAAGTGTAAAGTGTAAAGAGAGTGCAGCTACAGTTTGACAGCTGGTATTCTACTTGGGTGTGGGATACAGAATACATGAGTGAGCACTGGTAGGAGATAAATCCTCCACTGCTCTCTGTTCAAGGGGCAAGTAGCCATCAAAAATGTTCCTGTACTGTTTGTTTCTGCTGTAATATACAGCATATTGTATGTATTGAAAATAGCAGTTTCATATTAGAATGTGTAACATGTGTAACGTGTAACATGAGACAAATCCTTGCAATTAGAAGAGAAAAGATTGTCCATCTGCGCTGCCTAGCATGGATGGAGGAATCAATATACTTCTCTCATTCAGTCCTCAGGACTGAGCAAGAGAAACTTTACATTCTATGGCCAGCTTAAAAGAGAAGAATGGGTTTCCTTTTTTTTTTTTGCTTATATCTATTCTATGTGAGATGCTGATATCTAAAAATCTTTCCAGCCCTCTCAGAAGTGCCCCCATTCTGTTAAAATCGAGCTAAATACCTGTGGGAGGGGCTACAGACTTTTATACAGTGTAATACCGACAACGGTCTGGCTCTGGAGTCTGGATCCACCCACTTTCCTGTCATTTTGCTTGATTGATGTCCTCTCTCTGCTCGCTCCACAGACTTCACAGAGTCTAGCTGCTCCCCCTCCCTCCCTCCTACCTCCACCCTCCCTTCTCCCCCGCAGCATGTTTCAATGGTCAGAAGAGTCGGCAGAGATAAGAGCACTTCATTCAGTGACTAAGGTAGAAGTCACTGATAGTGCTGTGTATGTAAATCCCCTCTACATATTACTATCTACCAGAGTGAAAACAATATATTTGTAAAGCAGAATACACATATGGATGGGACAGCACACAGGCATTCCATGCATTACTGGTATAGTAAAATTAAATAAAATCAGAGCTAACATTGTGAATGAATACTTTTATTGACTATCTGGATTTTTATATGAGACAATGAAACCTTCCATTCTCATCTACTTGTATTTTCACATTGAAGCCCAGAGCTCCTCAGACATGGACAGAGCTTTTCTCCCCCATAATTGGTGTATTACCTAGTACCCCTATAGTAATAATGTTTCCCTCATTGTAAATAGAGTATTACAGGATCACATGCCGTGCAGAGTCATCACATGCCGATACCGTACAGTGTCATTACATGTTGTACAGTGCCATCACATGCCGTACAGAGTCATTACATGTTGTACAGTGCCATCACATGCCGTATAGAGACATTGCATGGCGTACAGAGCCATCAGATGCCGCATGCTGGAATGGAAACAGAGGCATGTGAAGAATGTGCTCGTTCTAGATAGCAGCCTGGGTGTGCACCTCCTCACCAAACATACCCACATGTCCTCCAGAGGGAGGGAGTGAAGGAGGGGCTGGATTGTGGAGATGTTTCCACCCCCTGGAAACTTTTGAACTGAGAGAGTACCAATAGAGGCTGATCTTCAAAATACTATTCTGCAAAAACGAAAGGACTGAGGAAAGAAATGCAATGCAGGTATGAGGGTAGCATGTACTACCTATTTTTGCATTTCCATACTTCTCCTTTAAGTCAGAGATCAAGAATAAGAGATGGTAGTAGATAGATGTAATAAGATGCAAGACAACAACATACCTAATTATTTTGCCCTTGGTTACTGCAAAGGCTAGCAAGGTTAATATGAGGGTCACAGCCCCTCCCTTGCATTTTTTTGCTCTGCAGCTTTACTGGGGTCATCGCCAGGAAACTTATGGTACAATATACTACATACAACCCCAGCTTGTCACATTGGGGCTCCAGTAATATGGTAAAGGGGTGAGGCTTTGTGCTTAGTGCTTGTGCTGTGCTAGGGTTACCTGTCCACAAGGTGAAAAATTAGCTGTTGAACTTTGATGCACAATGTTACATTGTGTTTGGATAGATGATGATGGTGGCTTGGGGAAGGGGCCCTTACTCACTGTGTGGGGTCCTGGATTGTCAATCAACAGCCACCATTATCAACTGCTGACACTGAGCATCAGTACCTGTGAAAGTCAACGTGAGGAGCCACATTATGTGACACACTGTATGGAATTTTGCAACCCCTGAACTCTGTGCTACTTGCTACTGACACCTCAACTCTAGACTCAGCAATACTTACTCCTGACCCATTAAATCTACCTTACTTACTCATGATCCCTGAAATCTATATTACCTGCTACTGACCCCCTGAACTCTTTCTTATGTACTCCCAACCCTTGACTTCTGTGTTATTTACTACTGACCTCTGCCTTACTTACTCCTCCTGAGCCCTTAACTCTCCATAGCTTACTCCTGACCTCTGAACTCTGCATTACTTACTTCTGACCACCTAACTCTGCATTTCACACTACTGACCCCCCACACTCTGTGTGATTTACTCCTGACCCTGAACACTGTGTTACATATTACTGACCTCACAACTCTGGGTTAGTTACTACTGATCCATGAAGTCTTCATTACTTACTTCTGACCCCTTAAAATTGAATTACTTACTACTGACCTTTAAACTCTGTGTTACATACCCTGGCCATGAAACTCTGTGCCACTTACTCCTGGCCCTTGAACTCCGTGTTACTTGTTACTGACCCCTGATATCTTTTTTACTTACTGTTAACCCTTGAACTCTGCATTACTTACTACTGTCCTCTGTCTTACTTACTCCTGACTCATAAATGTTGTATTACTTACTCTGGACCCCTGAGCTCTGCGATACTTACTACTGACCCCTGAACTCTACTGCATTACTTACCATTGAACCTTATGAACTATGTGTTACTTAGTACTGATCCTGAACTCTGTGTTACCTACTATTGACCCTTGAACTCTGAGTTACCTAGTACTGACCCCTGAACTCTGCATTACTTACCACTGATCCCCACATTCTGTATTACATACTACTGAAGCTACAGCCTATATCTACAGCGCATACCTCAGGTATACACAGTATCTAATACAGTGTGTACGGTTTGTGTACAGTGTGTACAGTACAAAAAAGACATCATGTGCAGAAGGCCACCAAGGAGAGGCAGACGCTCACAGACCAAGCAGCCTCAGTGTCTACAGTCAACAGTGGTGGTCGTGGACATGGTGCATCCTCTGCAGGTGGCCGTGGGGCACACTTATCCTTTTTTTCTGCTTTTTTTCTGCTTCTGTCCGTGTTATTGAGCCAGAACATGCAGAAGAGTTGGTGGAGTGGAATCAAAGCCGTCCTCTTCCTCCTCAACCTCTGTCACCCAGGCTCAGAGTAGTTTGCCTTCCAACACAGCTGCCAAAGTGGCCAATTCCACCAGCTCCTTGTCCACAGTCACTCCTTCCGTAGCCCCACCATCATGCACGGAGGAGTCCCAAGAATTATTTAATCACAGTGTCGGGTACATGCTGCTGGAGGATGTGAGGCGATTTGAAGTCTCCGATGTTGGTTCCCAGGTTAAGGAAGGGAGTAACATGAGCCTAGAGAGAGAGGGTGCCCAAGAAGTACAAGAAACTGGCATTCATGTTCCCCCAGCTGTAGCATACTGCCAAGTTTGCTCCAGTGATGAGGAGGGAGGGGATGATGAGGTCACTGACTGTAATTGGGTGCCTGAGAAAAGAGAGGAGGAGGCACACCTCCAATGAGGCAGGATGTCCTCTAGGGGAGCCACACTATTGCATCACACCACAGAGCTCCGCTGGTGCTTATATAGCGCCAACAGTTTACGCAGCGCTTTACAATATAAAAGGGAGACAATACAGTTATAATACAATACAATACAAGAGGATTAAGAGGGTCCTGCTCAGAAGAGCTTACGAGGGACGTGACGCACCGGAAGTGACGCATGCGCTCCATCGACTGGGGGGGAATCAGAAAGCGTGTGGCTGTAGTCACACACAGTGAGCGCTCCTGACAAACTTTTCCGATTGGAGGACGCAACAGGCACAATGCACTTTGTTATCTTTGCTCTTTTTATAGATTCTTTGGTACGCATGTTTTGTAAGGGGGATATTTGGATGTTTTAATAAAGTGTTTTAGCAGTATCACACTATTTGGACATTCCATTTCTCCCACATATCTCATTGGAGCTACCAAGAGTAAGACTGACATCTGGTGGTCGTTTGGAAAGTGGTGCAGACCTACTATTATTAATCAAGGCTCATATTGGTTGGATTTCTGGTGAGTGCGTTTTTCATTGGGGGTCCCAGCACGTGGGGTATCGCTTGGTGAAAGGAATAACTACCCTCACAGAATACAGCAATATTTATTAGTGGGACTTTTACCGTCTGTTCCATTTTTTAACTCAATGAACTTGATTGAGAAGGGGACCCTATTAATTTGGCGCATACAGCGCTGCTGCAATACTGAAGAAACTTTATTTATTTAATTTATTCATTATTGCCTTATATACATTACCTGTCATTTAAGCAGCTGCTATCCATTTATTCATTTATTTATTTATGTGCTATATATATACTGTTAGATATATCGTACTAAGCGCAGAGCATTGTTGTTTTTGGGGCGGGCACATACAACATTTATTTATTTGAGGAATTCCTGTTACCAGTTCCTGCTCAGCGGCTCCTCCCTTCAAGGACCTCCACGCAAGTCTTCTACAGTCCACTGGGTAGCCTGTGCCTCTTTGTGCCATTCACCCCCTGTATCACCTCCAGGGGGCGGACTGCGCTTAGTTGCAAGGGTGAACCGCTCGGCCTCGGTAAGTACTTTCCTGACACTGTGAGGGGTTACAGTGTTGTGGCACAACCACCACCAAAGGCCCAATTTTTCTGCCCCTGTTTAACCACTTGCTTATAGGGCACTTAAACCCCCCTCCTATAGAGACCAATTTTCAGCTTTCAGCGCTGACGCAATTTGAATGACAATTGCGCGGTCATACAACACTGTACCCAAATGAAATTTTTATCATTTTTCACCACAAATATAGCTTTCTTTTGGTGGTATTTGATCACCTCTGTGGTTTTTACTTTTTGTTAAAAAAATTTAAAAAACTGAATTAAAAAAAAAAATATATATATTTTTTTATATTTTGTTATAAAAAATTTAAAACGGGTCAGTTTTCTCCTTCATTGATGTACGCTGATGAGGCGGCAGTGATGGGCACTGATAGGCGGCAGTGATGGGCACTGATGGGTGGCAGTGATGGGCACTGCCAGGTGGCACTGATTGGCACTATAGGTGGGCATTGAAAGGTGGCACTTGTGGGCATTGATAGGTGGCACTTGTTGGCATTGATAGGTGGCACTGTGGGCACTGTTTGGTGGCACTGTGGGCACTGTTTGGTGGCACTGTGGGCACTGTTAGGTAGCACTGTGGGCAGTGTTAGGTGGCACTTTTAGGTGGCACTGATGAGGCAGATGTGCCTCTTCCACTTGGGGACCGATGTCCCTTACATCCGAGCCAGTGACCAGCTTTTTTTCTTCTCGCGCTGTCAGCGTGAGTAAAAAAAAAACGATTACCGATCTTTTGTTTACATCATGTGATCATTGGCTGACAGCTGATCACATGGTAAGGGGCCAAGACCGGCCCTTTACTCGGATCGGTGATCAGCTGAGTCTCAGTGACTCGGTGATCACAGCGCGCCCGGCGCACGCCCTGCAGGGAGCGTGCACAGGGGAGGCCGTCATATGACGGCCTCCCGGGAATTCAGGTCCACGCTGTGGCCGTCATTCAGCCATAGCGCGGATGCGTAGTAGTTAACAGGGTCATGTTATTACAATTTTTGATATAATATTTCACAGCAGGGCCCATTCCTGCGCCCAACACGGTAGGATTTTCTGACAACAAAATCCATGTTTTTTTTCCAAAGGATGTTGGCTTAAACTTGTCTTGCATACACACGGTCACACAAATCTTGTCGGAAATTCTGAGCGTCAAGAACGCGGTGACGTACAACATGTAGGACGAGCCGAGAAAAATGAAGTTCAATAGCCAGTGCGGCTCTTCTGCTTGATTCCGAGCATGCGTTGGAGTTTGTGCGTCGGAATTGTGTACACACGATTGGAATTTGCGACAACGGATTTTGTTGTCGGAAAATTTGAGATCCAGATCTCAAATTTTGTGTGATGGAAATTCCATTGGAAAATGTCCGATGGAGCCTACACACAATCAGAATTTCGGACAACAAGCTCCCATCGAACATTTTTCGTCGGAAAATCCATTTGTGTGTACGGGGCATAACAGTGTTCTGGTACCACCAACACCCAAGGCCCAGTTTTACTGCAGTACATTGAAGTGTGTCAGTGCAGTTTTACTGCAGTATATTGTATTCCTTTAGTGCAGTTTTACTAAAGTACAGTGGGGCAAAAAAGTATTTAGTCAGCCACCAATTGTGCAAGTTCTCCCACTTAAAAAGATGAGAGAGGCCTGTAATTGTCATCATAGATATACCTCAACTATGAGAGACAAAATGTGGAAACAAATCCAGACAATCACATTGTCTGATTTTTGAAAGAATTTATTTGCAAATTATGGTGGAAAATAAGTATTCGGTCACAAACAAGCAAGATTTCTGGCTCTTACAGACCTGTATCTTCTTCTTTAAGAGGTTCATCTGTCCTCCACTCATTACCTGTATTAATGGCACCTGTTTGAACTTGTTATTAGTATAAAAGACACCTGTCCACAACCTCAAACAGTCACACTCCAAACTCCACTATGGTGAAGACCAAAGAGCTGTCGAAGGACACCAGAAACAAAATTGTAGACCTGCACCCGGCTGGGAAGACTGAATCTGCAATAGGCAAGCAGCTTGGTGTGAAGAAATCAACTGTGGGAGCAATAATTAGAAAATGGAAGACATACAAGACCACTGATAATCTGTGATAATCAAAGATCACAAGAACGGTGAGCAAAAATCCCAGAACCACACGGGGGGACCTAGTGAATGACCCGCAGAGAGCTGGGACCAATGTAACAAGGGCTACCATCAGTAACACACTACGCTGCCAGGGACTCAGATCCTGCAGTGCCAGACGTGTCCCCCTGCTTAAGCCATACATGTCCAGGCCCATCTGAGGTTTGCTAGAGAGCATTTGGATGACCCAGAAGAGGATTGGGAGAATGTCATATGGTCAGATGAAACCAAAGTAGAACTGTTTGGTAGAAACACAACTCGTCTTGTTTGGAGGAGAGAGAATGCTGAGTTGCAACCAAAGAACACCATACCTACTGTGAAGCATGGGGGTGGCAACATCATGCTTTGGGGCCGTTTCTTTGCAAAGGGAACCGGACGACTGATCCGTGTACATGAAAGAATGGGAGAGATTTTAAGTGCAAACCTCCTCCCATCAGCAAGGGCATTGAAGATGAAACGTGGCTGGGTCTTTCGGCATGACAATGATCCCAAACACACCGCCCGGGCAACGAAGGAGTGGCTTCGTAAGAAGCATTTCAAGGTCCTGGATTGGCCTAGCCAGTCTCCAGATCTAAACCCCATAGAAAACCTTTGGAGGGAGTTGAAAGTCCGTGTTGCCCAGCAACAGCCCCAAAACATCACTGCTCTAGAGGAGATCTGCATGGAGGAATGGGCCAACATACCAGCAACAGTGTGTGACAACCTTGTGAAGACTTACAGAAAACATTTGGCCTCTGTCATTGCCAGTAAAGGATATATAACAAAGTATTGAGATGAACTTTTGATATTGACCAAATACTTATTTTCCACCATAATTTGCAAATAAATTCTTTCAAAAATCAGACAATGTGATTGCCTGGATTTGTTTCCACATTTTGTCTCTCATAGTTGAGGTATACCAATGATGACAATTACAGGCCTCTCTCATCTTTTTAAGTGGGAGAACTTGCATAATTGGTGGCTGACTAAATACTTGTTTGCCCCACTGTATATTGTAGTGCGTCAGTGCCGTTTTACTGCAGTATATTGAAGTGCATCAGTGCAGTTTTACTGCAGTATATTGTAGTGTACCAGTGCAGTTTTACTGCAATATATTGAAGTGTGTCAGTGTCGTCTGTCAGGGCAGTTTTACTGCAGTATATTCAAGTGCATCAGTGCAGTTTTACTGCAGTATATTGTAGTGCGTCAGTGTAGTTTTTCTGCAGTATAATGTAGTGTGTCAGTGCAGTTTTACTGCAATATATTATAGTACGTCAGTGCAGTTTTACTGCAGTATATTGTAATTGCGTCAGTGAAGTTTTACTGCAGTTTATTGTAGTTTGTCAGTGCAGTTTTACTAAAGTATGTTGTAGTGCGTCAGTTTTACTGCACATTGTATTGTGTCAGCGTAGTTTTACTGCAGTATATTGTAGTGCATCAGTGCAGTTTTACTGCAGTATATTGTAGTGCGTCAGTGTAGTTTTTCTGCAGTATAATGTAGTGTGTCAGTGCAGTTTTACTGCAATATATTATAGTACGTCAGTGCAGTTTTACTGCAGTATATTGTAATTGCGTCAGTGAAGTTTTACTGCAGTTTATTGTAGTTTGTCAGTGCAGTTTTACTAAAGTATGTTGTAGTGCATCAGTTTTACTGCACATTGTATTGTGTCAGCGTAGTTTTACTGCAGTATATTGTAGTGCATCAGCGCAGTTTTACTGCAATATATTGAAGTGCATCAGTGCAGTTTTACTGCAGTATATTGAAATTGCATCAGTGAAGTTTTACTGCAGTTTATTGTAGTCTGTCAGTGCAGTTTTACTAAAGTATATTGTAATCCGTCAGTGCAGTTTTACTGCAGCATATTGTAGTGCATCGGTGCAGTTTTACTAAAGTATTTTGATGTGCGTCTGTGCAGTTTTACTAAAGTATACTGTAGTGCATTAATGCAGTTTTATTGCAGTATATTGAAGTGTGTCAGTGTAGTTTTTCTGCAGTATATTGTAGTGCATCATTGCAGTTTTATTGCAGGAAATTGTGGTGTGCCAGTGGAGTGTGTCTTTGTAGTACAGTGTTTTATACCGCATTACATAACATTTAGTGCTGTATACAGTGCTGTATATCTTTTTTTTTGGTTGCTTCACGTTATTTATTCATTTTTATCACCCCATGCCTGCCCCCTTTTTTGAAATTGTGAGCCACAGTTTTTCTGACTGTGGCACTGTTTTCCCCTTTTTAATTTTTTTTATAATTTTAACATTTCTGTCAGAGGCAGTCCTCAAGGTAATGTGCACCAAACACCACTTCCAATTGATTAAAGTGCATCCAATTACACATTTCCCCGTCTCTATTACATTTCAGTAATAAGCCCCCACCCATCATGTCTGGGAAGTCAACAAGGAGAGGCAAATGTTCTCATGCCACTGTGAAGGGGCCAGCAGCGTATGTGTCCACAGGCAAAGGTGGATGTGGTCTGTCCTCAGGCAGGGCACCATTTTCTCTGTTTAGTGATGTTGCCCAGGCCAGCCATAGCATACAGAGGAGGTCATGTACTGGCTTACGAAAACATCCTCATCCTCCTCACTCAAGCAGAGACCAGTGTTCTTAATTAGGGAGATTAAGGGGGATATGATAAACATGTACAAATGCATAAGTGGTCCATATAGTGAACTTGGTGTTGAGTTATTCACTTTAAGGTCATCACAGAGTACAAGGGGGCACTCTTTACATCTAGAGGAAAAAAGATTTCATCTCCAAATATGGAAAGGTTTCTTCACAGTAAGAGCTGTGAAAATGTGGAGTAGACTCCCTTCAGAGGTGGTTCTGGCAAGCTCAGTAGATTGCTTTAAAAAGGACTGGATTTTTTCTAACTATAACTGGGTACAAACATTTAAATGTAAAGTTGATCCAGGGAAAATCTGATTGCCTCTCGGGGGATCAGAAAATAATTTTTTCCCCTGCTATAGCAAATTGGAGCATGCTTTGCTGGGGTTTTTCACCTTCCTCTGGATCAACTGTGGGTATAGGATTGTGTATATGGGATTGTATTTTTTTTTTGGTTGAACTAGTTGGACTTGTGTCTTTTTCAACCTGACTAACTATGTAACTATGTAACTATGCTCAGTCCACCACAGATGCCAGAGCAGCTTATTCTGCTTCCTTGTCCACAGCTACTCCCGCCATAGTCCCAGCATCATGCATGGAGGAGTCAGCTGAGTTATTTAAATACAGCACCAGCCACTTGCTCCTTGACAATGCACAGGCATTACTTGTTTCTGATGTTGGTTCTGAGGTTGAGGAGGGTAGGAATATGAGTCTACAGAGGGGAGAACACTGATAAACAACAAATCGACAGTTTTGTTCCCCCAGCCTGAGCGTATTGCCAAGTTGGCTCCAGTGATGATGAGGATGGAGGGGATGTTGATGATGAAGTCACTGGCGAGGAGGAAATCATGGGTGAAGCACAACCCCAACAAAACAAGATGTCCTCCAGAGCAGCCATCGTGGAAGAGCAGCCACCCTATTCCATCAAGTTGTGGAGCTGTTATCTTCCGGCCCACTTTCCACAGCTTAGCTGTCTGGGCCTTTTTTAGCACATGTGCAGCCGATCGCACTGTTGCAATTTTCAAACTTTGTCTCAAGCAGATCAAGCATAGAAAAAAAGAGGGATGCAATTCCTCTCCTCCTCACTCCTCATCATTCAGATCTACCCCTGCTACATATCACGATCTCTCAGCAGCCTCTAGTGACAGGGGATGATGGTATAGCAATGGCAGGCTCCCAGTCACTATTTCTTTGCACGTAAGGCTATTCCAGCTCTGTACCATCACGTGGAAGGCAATGTTTTGGCATCGTTGGTCAAGGCAGTCAGCAGCAATGTCCACGTTACTGCTGACTCATGGTCCAGCAAGCATGGTCAGGGACAATATATTTAGTTGACAGCACAATCTGTAACTTTGCTTGCAACTTGGAAGAATGCATGACAGGGCTCAGTGCTGGAGCTTGGAGCCACCAAGTCTGCACACAGCTGGTGGTGATGATGCAAGAATTGTCAGCTAAACCCCCTCCTCCTTCATGCCCTCTTCTGCTGAATTGTCCTATGAACCACCAGTACCCCCTAAGCGTTCAAGGGCCTATTCAACGAGTCAGGCTAAAAGATGCCATGCAGTGCTTCAGCTGGTCTTTCTAGGTGACAGGATCCACACTGGAGCAGAGATTCGTCCAGCTCTGCAGGGGCAGGCCCAGATGGTACTCACGCCAGCTTGAGCCAGGAATTTTGGTGTGCGATAATGGCAAATGGCACTATGCTTGGCACATGTCCTTAATTTGTTGGTGCAGCATTTCTTAAACGGGTACCCAAGGTTGCAAGTTCTTCTAAAGCAGGCCAGAAGAGTCTGTAGCCATTTCAGGTGGTCATACACAGCCAGTGTTCGGTTGGCTGAAATTCAGTGGGAATTCCACCTGCCCATAAACCGCCTGTACATGCACATGCAGCAGAGGGCCATCAACTAGTATCTGTGTGAGTATGGCACAATGACAGGCTCAGGGCAGCTCAGATTTTTTTCCCATGCCAATGGCTGCTGATAAAGAATGCATGCACTGTACTGTCACCAATTGAGGAGGCGAAAAGGATCCCTGTTGTTTTCCTGCTGGAGCAGATTCTGCATGGCATTATGGACAGGGCACTCAAGGCAGAGCAGTGGAAGGAAGAGGAGGTCTTCCTTTCCTCTCAAGGCCCGCTTTATGCAGATACCATTCTTGCAATGCCACAGAGCACACAAGAGGAGAGGGAGGAGGAGGATTCTGGTAGTTTTGGAGGCATTGAAGAAGAGGAAGACATACGTCATACCTTTAAGAGATAGTTTTCCATCCCCTGAACCCTTGGGGGTAGTATGTGGCTGGGAGGAGGCAGTTCCAGATACTGTAATCCTGATACAATCCTAATCCTAATCCAATGATCATGAGGACTCTTCTTCTCATGCCTCCGCAAACATGCGGTGCATGGGCTCCCAAATTATTCAAAGCCTGGGAAAGGACCCAAAAAACAAGGAGAAGAATCATTATTGGTTGGCAACCCTCCTTGACCACCAATACAATAGGAAAGTCTCTGAACTCATCCAGTGCCCACAGAGGGAGCAGAGGATGAAATATCTTGGGGACACCTTAAAGAGGAGTTTATGTAACGTCTTTCCAGACCCTGGTAGGTTACAATCTCATGGAAAAGCTAGGTATGAGGCTTCTGTTGGTCAAAGGAGGAGTGGTGGAGAAGGGCCGCTTGAGTGATGCATTTCAAGTCCTCGGCGCCCAGGGCTGTTGGCTTCCACAAACCATCGGCAGTGTCTGCATGTAGGAGATTATTTAGGGTCGAAAACAGACACGGAGAGCTTTCCAGTCGATGCTCCACTGGATTACTGGGTTGTGAGAATAGACCACTGGCCAGAACTTTCCTCCTTATGTAATTGAGCTGCTGGGCTACCCTGCATCCAGTGTGCTGAATGGGCATTTAGTGCTGACAGAGGTTTTGTGACAGATAAAGGAGCGCATTTGTCCACAGACTCCGTTGACCTGCTGGCATTTATCAAAATGAATCATTCCTGGATTAGCAGCAGCTATCAAGCCCCTGATGCCGATGTCGCCGATTAAGTTTTTTTGGGAACTGGAATCTCTGCAAGACTGTCTGGGCTGCCTAGCTTTGTAGGTGTTGATTTTATCTGGAAGAAATATATTGGTATAGGTTTCAGGGGCACAATTAACACCCAAGGACCAATTTTTCTGCACCTGTTTGACAGGTGCATATCATTTACATTTTTTACAAGGCCAATTCTGTTTTTTATAAACAGTACCTCTATAGGGTTATGGTGTGAAGGCACCACTAACACCCAAAGCCCAATTTTTTTGCACCTGTTACTTCTAACCAAAGTCTGCAAAACAGACATCATAATGTATCCAAAATATCTCTAATCTTGTTCCGAGTGCACTAAATTGTGGTCTCATCATACAGACTAGCTCCCCAAGCCAAAATAAAGAAAGTTTGAAGGGTAATTTTTTTTTTCTTTATAAATGTAATTTTTGCTGCAGCAGGTTCTATACATGGTACAGATGCTCCACTTTACAGGCAGACTAAAGGGACACCCCCCCGGGGCTATATTTAAAGGAATTTTTAATTTTTTTGTTTCACCTTAAGCATCATTAAATCACTGCTCATTTACAAATTATCTTTATAAAAAACTTGTTTTGCATTGATACATGTCCCCCAGGGCAGTACCCATACCACAATACCTTTTCCTTTTGTATGCCCAATAAATTACATATAATTACATATAAGCCCTCAAAATTTTTCCAGTTTGGATCCCATAGACTTCAATGGGGTTCGTTGTTCGGCTCCAAACTTTTGCGATGTTCGAAAGTTCTGGCACAAACCAAACCAGGGGGTGTTTGGCCCTTCTCTACTCCTTACTAGCAATGACCATAGGTTTAGTCAGAACCTAAGTTCAGGCAGAACTTTGGCTATTTGGGCTCATTCAGTGGCTCCTGTGCCAAGCAGGAAACTGCCTGTGTTTAGAATGCAGCAGGACAGCCATTTGCTGCTGGAACCAAATGCAGGTGGAGATCACTAGAGTAGCTGGGTATTGGCCAGGTATAATATATGCATAGTTACTGTGGGGTTTATTTACTAAAGCTGGAGAGTGAAAAATCAAGCTCACTTCTGCATAAAAAACAATCGGCTTTCAGGTTTTATTGCCAAAGCATATTGAACAAGCTGAGATTAGAAGCTGATTGGTTTCTATGCAGAAGTGAGTCTGATTTTGCACTCTCCAGCTTTAGTAAATAAAGCCCTTTTGGTCAAGCTGGATTTTATATATAAAATATCAATATGTGGAATACCGCTTTAAAGTTTTCTTCCGTGGTAAGTTTAGATGCAGATATTACTTAGCAAATTTTTCTGAGATAGCTCTCATGTATGTGGAATCTTGGAAAGTAACATATTTCTCTTAAGATAGAGGTGACAAAGCACTCCATTCGTTTTTACGTCAATCCAGGAGAAATATTTCAAGGTACAGTGTGTTGCTAGTTATAATGTAACACAAGTCAAAGTCAATTACATTAGGTAAGCACTGAGGCATTCATTATAGTTGTGTTTGAGACACAGGGAGAAATCACTTATGTGAAACAAAATACATTGACATCAGTGTTCTACGATAACCCAGTTTATGATTCACTTCTTTGGTACTAGGTGCTCATAAACTGTAAGCAATTTGGGCTATTTTACAGCATATTTGAGTGTGTCTATGCCATCAAATTCTCAATATAGAATGTTTTTTTTTTTTTTTTATAAATGCAGAATATAAATAAAAAACTGAATATGCAATTTAGAATTGGTAAGGCGAGTCCCCTTCAATTTGCATGGAAATGAAATATCCAATAAAGAAAGTCTTATGAGGTGAGTTCAGTCAAATATCCAAGGTGCATTTGTCATTTTTAATGGCCTTATCACACAATTTCAGAATTCAGTGGACTACAATAACTCAAAGATATACCTCTCTAAAATATATTTATAGATCTTCTCCCAACCCAAACAATGGAGATCTTCCCACCTTTACTTGTTCAAGCTCTTCCAGATGCACTCTTCCTAAACCTCAGACTAATACTCAACTGTAAATGAAAAATAAAAATTAATTCAGTTGGGCCCCATAAGGTAGCACTAGATAGCTGATTTTACTGTTTAGCTCACTTGAGTATCCCAAATCTCCAAAAGCATCTATGCAAATGCCAGTTTCATGAATGTCAGAGCGTAGACATGTCCTCTGCTTCTAAACTGGCATAGATAGGGCCTCTGTATAGGTCATGGTGGACTTGTTACTATAATGTAAGATGATGGGTTGGTAAATGACTTAATGTGCTTCAGCTTTCATCAGGTAGTTTGGATGTCAGAGGATTGGGGAGCCATCTTGTATAATCATATGTTTATGCATTGACAGTTTAAAGTGAACCTGTTGGTTTTACCAAGTAAAAGCAGAAGTAAGTGGCACAAAGCAACATCTGGGAGCTTTGGCACAGCTATCTCTCTTCCATACCAGCATCCACTGCTGAGGAGCACCATTTGATATTGGGAATGTGGAAGGACAAATCAAGTTCAAGGTAATTTAGAGCTCTGAGTACAGGGATTAGCTTGCTGTCTGAGTTTCTGGATCACTTGCAGAAAACATAGACAAAACTAAAAGTACATGAAAGCACCTTGCAGTATCTGCGTTTCAGCACTGACTCTGACACTTAAGCCGCGTACACACGATCGGATTTACCCTCGGGAAATGTGTGATGACAGGCTGTTGGCGGAAAATCTGACCATTTGTGTGCTCCATCGGACAATTGTTGTAGGATTTTCTGCGTACAAATGTTGGATGGCAGACTTTAAAATTTTCTGTGGACAAATGTCTGTTGTCGGGTTTTCCGAGTGTATGTACACAAGTCTGTCGGACAAAAGTCCAAAGTACAAACACTCATTCTCGGAAGCAAGGACGAGCCAGAAGCGGTCAGTCTTGTAAACTAGCGTTTGTAATGGAGAATTAACATTCGTGACGTGGCAAATTATAAAATCTTGAAATGCAGCGCACATTCTCTTCTTCTTTAATGGGATAATAATGAAGCTGCTTTGCTGGTGATACTGATGGAAGTTTTGCAAATGAATTTTCAAAGGCATTTTTTTTCTAGTGATATCAAGAATAATATTATTATGCTTTTTTTTATTTTTGGGGGGGGCAAGTTACCACAACACCATTACCACTATGTTGGTGTCCCTTGTCAATTTTACATTGTATTTTTTTTTAAATGTAACTGCCTTCTCCCAAACTGTCATTTGAAGTAAAACACATAGCCAAGTATTATTCTCCACAATCTTTTTATTGTGCATTAAAAAAAGAAAACAAATAAAATTAGACATGCTATCTGGCAATAGAACTTAACCAAAAAGTGCATTCTATGCATACAAAAATATAGAAAATATAACAAATCAAATCATTATTATTCAACCAAAAAATAAAATAAAAGCCTCATGCATGTGTTCTGCTTCTTAATATAGGGGGTCAGCAATGCCAAGAGTTGGTGAACGCAGGGGTCTGTCATCTGGAGATAATTCCAAAAATCATCTGGAATATTCTCCTGGAGCTCCCGCAGCAAAGGCATATGACATAATTGGTCACGATTAATAAAGCAACCGATTTTTTGGTCCAAGAAATCCTCCTTCTCCTGTTCCTGGACTGGACTTGGGTCAACACACAATAACTCCAAGGCCAATAATAAATAGCACGTTATCTCCTCCGATTCCGCAACATGTCTGGTTGACGAACGATCATTTAGAAACGAACTGAGAAGCACGAAAATCTGATCTTGTGTGTATGAGACTTAACTCTGACATGGATTTTGAGCTTGTAAAACAAAAACTTTAAACTATATATCCAATCAAATCTTTGTTTAGTTTTACTGCTGGGGCTCCATTAGCCAAATTCTCTCTCACTATCTGCTTTTATTTATTGACTTATACTGTCTTGATGCCAACACAATTCTCAGATAAAAAGTTTATGTACTATTCTTAAATAGATGCATAATCATCCATTCATTAATGTTATTAAAATTGTGGTGTAAAGTAGGTTATTATGAGAATTATATTGTTTTGTGACTAAATTAAAAATATCTGTCACTAGTCAGTGTACAATCAGCTCTACGGGTGGACTAGTGTAATCTTCCAATATCCTCACTTCAGTTTCCTCATGTAGAGGTACGAAAATTAAGTCAAACTCTCAAACACTAGGGGGTCAATTTAATTGGTAAACCACAGCTTTTATTTTGTGACTGCAATCTTCCCTGGGGTCTATTAATCAAGAAATATGAAAAATAAGATTGAGAATCACCAATTATATTCAATAGCTGTAGACATTGTATGAGTTCTCACCATGGGTAATATCTTTTATCTGGAAAAAAAGATTAATTGGTTTACTAACAAACTAATTAACACTTGATTTCCAAAATGTAGTAGAATGTTTTTATTTTGAGGCTGAAGACTCAGAGTGTATCAGCCCTACATGGAAATGGCATATGCCTACAGAGCAGAGGCTGATTAGTACAAGAAAGATACACATCTACTCAAAGAGGATCTTCAGTCATTTAAAAAAAAAAGTCAGCAGCTACAAATCCCGTAGCTACTGATTTTAATAAAGAGACACTTACCAGTCCAGGGATCCAGTCCTTACCTGGCCAGTTCTTTGCCGGTTTTCAGTCTCTGGTGTTGCCATGTTGACTGTTGGAAGCCGGCTGTGACTTCATGTGGCTTCAGAGCCAGCTCCCAACTGCGCATGCACAAGTCACCCTGTGATCTGTGAATGGTTCTACAGCCTTTTGGGACCTGTGACATGTCCAAGAAAGTCGCTGGCAGGGAGGGAGGGGACAAACTTCAACTAGGCACCTGCTTCAGACCCCCCCCCCCCCCAAAAAAAAGGCATTTTTACTATTGGCAGAGGAGGGAGGGAGGAGGAAGGAGAGTGGCACTTCTGTTTTTTATTGAAATTCTGCTTTAAAGCTTTTCATTAGTAGAAGTATGTAAGTGATGCTAACTCCACTCCACCAGTGATTAGAAGGAGCAGTGATTATTTGCCTGACCTACTAGTTAGCTAGTTTAAATTGGCCAAAAAATACACTTACTAGTTCATTTAGACTGCAGAGTGTGCCAACAGGTTTCTCAAACCAAGGGTGTCTCTAGTTGCAGCAAATGGGCTGTAGTGACTATAAACTAATAGATTCATTCATCCTTACACTTACGTTCAATGATTTTGATGGCAATCCCTTCAATATTCAGCTTCAAATGTAAAGCTAGATCTAAAAATAAGATGGTGGTCAGAAAGATGTTAATGCTTAAAGACCTTTCTATGGAGAGACAAGATTGCTTCAGCCAAGTATGCATGTTTATGAACTTGGCTATGGAGCAGATATTGTTAGTGTTATTGTTAGGGTTGGGTCTTATTGCAGGGTATCTGTTTTGAAAGATTGTTGTTAACTCCAAGATAGAAGATGCATGCAAAAGTTGTGTGTCTGTAGGCATATCATTACTGGATCATCATTGCCTGGATCCAGCAGTCATACTATGTTTGATGGGCTGTCTAATGCCCTGTACACACGACCGGTTTTGCCATCGGAATAAACTCCGAAGATTTCTCAGACGGAACTCCTATGGAATTCCATTCAAGCGGTCTTGCCTACACACGGTTAAACCAAAGTCCGACCAAAGTCCAACCGTCTAGAACGAGGTGGCGTACAGCACGTACGATGGGGCTAGAAAAAGGAAGTTCAATACCCAGTGCGCCACCCTTTGGGCTCCTTCTGCTAATCTCGTGTTTATCTGGTGTTAGTAGAAGTTTGGTGAGAGACGATTCGCGTTTTTTAAGATTCCAGCTTTTTCAGATCGTTTTACTGCTGTTCAGTTTGTGCTTGTGGGTTTGCATCTGTTTTTTTGACTACAGTGCATGTAGTCAGTTCGTATCTGTTTTTTCAGTGCGTTCTTGTCCACTCATTGCTGATTTTCAGCCCACTCTTCACAGGCCTTGCTGTTCTTCAGTGCGTTCTGTTACGTTCATTCTGACCAGCCGACTGCTTTGAAGCCATGTTGCATGTACGTACTCATCTTAGAGTTCGTGCTGTGTGGGGGCTTGGTATTGGGGTTCATTCTTTGACCCAAGCCCAGTCCATGAACAGGGTGAGAGGAGAAGTTCATGTACTAAGAATTGGTTACTCCAGCGTGACCAATTCTCGCACATGCCTTTGCTTCGTGAGATCCGTGAGAATAATCCTGATGATTTCAGGAATTATCTCAGGATAACGGACCCCGTTTTTCACCATGTGTTGGCTTTGCTGACCCCTTATATCAACAGGCAGGATACCTGCATGAGGCAAGCCATCATTCTGGAGCAGAGGCTAGTCGCCACCTTGCGGTACTTGGCGACTTGGAGAAGCCTGCAGGACCTCAAGTTCTCAACAGGCATCTCCCCCCAGGCTCAGGGGATCATTATTCCAGAGACCTGTTCTGCCATCATTCAGGTCCTGCAGAAGGACTCTATTAAGGTAAGTATTCTCCTTTAACATCACATTATATGTATTTATTGTTTGCTAATGTATTGTATTTATTTCATCATTCCCTAATTACTATGATTGGAATATGCTGTGAATATCCCCTTTATCTTCATGCTTACTGGAAGCTTTTAATGCTCCATTTTTGGCCTACATGCATATTTGCCTTCACTAACCCCCCCAGCATGCTATCCTGGGCCCATATACGCCTATAGCCTAGTCCCTTAACAATGTATAATGTCAGCTCCATTGTACTGCTTTCCCCAAAACACCCCCCTAAAATGTGTCCAAATGTTATGTGTGCCCTTAAATTCAATTATAACCCCCCCCCCCCCCCCCGTAAAATGTGTCCAAATGTTATGTGTGTCCTTAAATTCAGGTAGAGTGCTGGAGGCTTTTTTTTGGCTCCCAAAGTCACCTCAAACCCTCCCCCCCATACAATTTTATCAATGGGCCATCAGAGGGGGTGAGGAATCTGATAAGTGGGCCTTATATTTTTGTCTTTAAATACTCCTTAAAATAAATGTTATACTGATGTTGTGCAAGAATGTTTTTTTTGTGTAATTTGCTATCAATGTTATGTGCAAAAGTACTTTTTTTTTTTCTTGTTTGATTCCATAGTTTCCTTCAATGTCACAGAAATGGCAGACTGTGGCCTCCCATTTTGCTGACCGTTGGGACTTTCCCAACTGTGGAGGGGGTATAGATGGGAAACATGTCCACATTGTGCCACCACCCCATTCGGGGTCTTACTATTATAAGTATAAGGGGTGTAATAGTGTAATGTTAAAGGCAGTGGTGTCGGCACACTATGAGTTCCTCTATGTGGATGTGGGGAAGAATGGCCGGATGTCAGATGGAGTTTTACCAGCATCTCCAGACTGGTGGCCTGGCATTGCCATCTGATGACGTGGAAGGACTCCTCTTCATCTTTATTGCAGATGAAGCCTTCGGTCTGGGCGAGCACCTGATGAGGCCATTCCCCCAAAGGACCCTCACCTCGGAGAGGAGGGTTTTTACTACCAGCTGGCCAGAGCGAAAAGAGCAGTTGAGAATGCCTTCGGGATAATGGCCAGCCAGTTCCGCCTGTTTCTGACAACAATCCATATGGCGGACTACAAAATCAACCATATCATCCTATGCTGCTGCATACTTCACAATTATTTACGCAACAATTCACAGAATTATTTAGCCTCAGTTGGGCCTGAGGCTGGACTAATTTAACAGAATTCCCTGATGGGCCTGGATACTGGCGTACTGGCTTGGCCCCCAAACGTGCCTGTGAAGTTAGGGAGAAATATGTTACTTATTTTACGGGTAGGGGGGTCATTGCAATGCCAGACAATGTCTAATTTTTATGAATAAAAAAAATGATCAGATAAAATCTTGAAATTTCTTTATTGCTTGCTTTTCTTTTTGGCTGTCTCCAAGGTTCTCCTAGTGCACTTGTAGTGCCAAGTGGATTTTCCTTTAGTAAATAAGCCCCATTGTCACTATAAACACAAAATTACTTACAAAACTGGCATTGAGCATTGAAAGCATTGCCACACATTGTTGTTTCTCAAAATTTTTACTCTGTGCCCATTCACATGTGCGTTTATAAAATTTAATTTTTTTTTTAACAAACAGGCATGTTTTAAAACATAACATACACAACTCTGGAACTTACAAAGTTCAACATATAAAAACTGAAGGCAATATCAGACGATAGTGTCAAAAATGTCTTGATATTGCCTTAATCAGATGGAGTGATATCACCCCTGTAAAAGCCAAATTTTGAAGATGCACACACATTGGGAGTCCAAATGGGTAATGTCAGCATGTGCTATCTCCCATCATGGGGGATCAATGGACATGTTTTGGGGGTGCAACCCCTTCCTTTCACCTACTAGAGTCATCAGGAAGGGGTTGCACCCACAAAACGCGTACATTGAGATCCCCTGATGGCAGATAGCACATATTGACACACCGTGTGCATCTTCAAAATGTGGCTTTTAAAATGTACAATACAAACACTTTTTGGGGAGTCGAAAAAAATAAAAAAACAGGATGTGATTATGGAAAAATTTATATTCTCCCCAACACATCTATCATGTTCTTCATTTGCTGTCCCATAATGTTCAGTCTATTTCTAATATTGTCGATTTCCCCATTCCATTGCATTATTTCCTGGATAAGCTTTTGGGCGCTGGCCCTATTGAAAGGTTCCGCCGCTTCCTGTTCCACAACCAGCACATCACCTAAAAATTGTTTAAAAAACATGTATTTAGAAATATGCAGGCATACATTGATTACCTGAATCTGGGGTGTCAGACACTCATCTGTTGGGGTGCCCATCTTGCCCACTTCCTCCACCCCTCCTTCCTCCAGATCCTCGGGGGGGGCTTGGGCTAATTTGCCAATCTAGTTGGTGATGTCAGGGGTCCCTGGTGTCCTCTGAGTGGTGTCCGAGTCTTTTCTCCCCTATGAGACTGAAACAGCTGTTTCAGTCTCATAGGTGTGTCAACATCCTCCTCCTGCTCCTGCCACAAGTCCACCACCAGAGCCACAGCCTCCAAGGAAGGCTGCAGGGAAGGGTGGAGGGAAGAGAAGAAAGTGATGGCCTGGGTTCAGTCTGGTCTGACAGAAGATGCAGGCTGGTGTAGTACCACAGCCTGGGGACATATATGTCATCTGCTGCTGGTCCTGATCTCTGGGATTCCTGGACCAGATTGTACTCCCTTTTATATGGACTCCTCAAGCTTCCAATTTTCTTTTCCACAGACTTGATTTGTGCCCTGGGGGTCAAAAGGCTTTGCATAGTCCAAAAGTTTCTCCATCGTTGCCCTACTCTTTATTTTGTTACCCAGAATAAATGGATATTTTATTTTCAATAAATAATTTCCTATGTGTTTTTTTTCTTCAAAAAGTACAGTTTGTTTGTGAGTAGGCAGGTACATTTCTAAAAGACAATGTAAAATGAACAAGGGACACCAACCTCCTTGAGGTTACTAAAAAAGACAAGATAATAATGTTATTGTGGTAACTTGATAAACAAAAAAAAAAACAAATTATATGGAGATCACTAGAAAATAATTTTTAACTAATCGTAAAATAAATCTTGATGAAATAAAAAATTATAAAAGATGAGTATAAAAAATAATTGTAAACATTATTATGGAGATCGGGCTTTTAAAAAATAAAATATTAATTATGAGATGAGGATAAATAATGAAGAAATAAGTTTGTGAGAACTCTGTGTGAATATGAGCAGCAAAACAACTTCATTCTTCTAGCATTATAAAGAAGAAAAGAATGTGCTGCATTAAAAGATCACAGAATTAGCAGCATCAGGAATGTGCTAGCTCCAAAGCACACCGAGCACTTCTGTCTCATACTTGCTTCAGAGCATGCGTTGTTTTTGGTCCGTCGGAACAGCATATTGGTTCCGTCGGAAATATTTAGGACATGTTCCGTTTCTAGGTCCGTCAGAATTTTCGAAAAAAAAGTCCGATGAGGCATACACGCGATCGGAATATACGATGAAAATCTTCCGTCAGACTTTTTCTGTCGGACATTCCGCTCGTGTGTACGCGGCATTAGTGTTCCTAAATGTGCCTCATCAAAACATCCTGACTTGTTTATAACCACCCTGCATGGCATGTGGGGGATAGATTAGTTCAGACATGTCATTGGACTAAGCAAATCTTCCAAGATCCATCTTGTCATTTTCTTCTTTGGAGTATGCCCCCTAGTCTCCTGCTGGAAATTTTTTCTTTATTCTAAATTACTCAATGTACACATTTTTCTCTCAAGCTATACATTTTCTGAAGTTGTGGATTTTATCCTAAGTGTCTTCTTTTTAGGAGAATATAGGAGAAGGCAATGTAGAACAACACAGCGTTACAACAGAAGGTGCCAACCAAAAACAAATCAGGGGTCACAAAAATATGGGTAAAGAGCAACAAATCTTTTTTTTTTTTTTTTGCAAAATTGTTCCTGGCCTCAATCATAGCTAAGATAATAAAGAAAACAGATTTCCATCTACCAGGCCAGAGAGAGATAAAAAAAAAAAAACTTCCATATTTTGGAACTGCACTGAGGTGTTCCCCAGAATGGACATAATTTGGCAAACTCCAGAAGGATCTTCCCAAGGGGAGCCAGTTAAACCATTTTAGCTATGTTTGCATTGAAAACAAATGGCTTTAACCTGAAATTCTCCTGCATTAATGATCTTCTCAAATGATCATGAAGTGTAGACTGGAAAACAATGAAAAGTAACCATTTCTACCACTGACACTCGACATCTTGTTTTTCAGTCTTTACTGTGAAGTTATACCTAATAATGTAAGTCTTATACCAAGATAACTATGAGCAATATATCAATATATCAAGGCAAATATTTGAAAAAAAAAACATAATTTCCAAAATAAATAAATACATACATAAACTAATAAATCTACTTTGAGTAATAGGTTGATTACAGTCTATGTCTTTCTCTCCCTCACTGTAGTTTCATGCTATACTCTTCAATAGAGAATGTGATGAGGGACAGCTGACACAATTTACGAAGTTCAGATATTTGTTGGAATGTCCCAAGAATAGATCAAAGATCCCTCAAGTCAGTCTGTATACAGTGGGGACGGAAAGTATTCAGACCCCCTTAAATTTTTCACTCTTTTTTATATTGCAGCCATTTGCTAAAATCATTTAAGTTCACTTTTTTCCTCATTAATGTACACACAGCACCCCATATTGACAGAAAAACACAGACTTGTTGACATTTTTGCAGATTTAACCACTTCAGCCCCGGAAGATTTTACCCCCTTCCTGACCAGAGCACTTTTTACAATTCGGCACTGCGTCGCTTTAACAGCTAATTGCGCGGTCATGCAATGCTGTACCCAAACGAAATTTGCATACTTTTCTTCCCACAAATAGAGCTTTCTTTTGATGGTATTTGATCACCTCTGCCATTTTTATTTTTTGCACTATAAATGGAAAAAGACCGAAAATTTTGAAAAAAAATGATATTTTCTACTTTTTGTTATAAAAAAAATCCAATATATCAAGGCAAATATTTGAAAAAAAAAACATAATTTCCAAAATAAATAAATACATACATAAATAAACTAATAAATCTACTTTGAGTAATAGGTTGATTACAGTCTATGTCTTTCTCTCCCTCACTGTAGTTTCATGCTATACTCTTCAATAGAGAATGTGATGAGGGACAGCTGACACAATTTACGAAGTTCAGATATTTGTTGGAATGTCCCAAGAATAGATCAAAGATCCCTCAAGTCGGTCTGTATACAGTGGGGACGGAAAGTATTCAGACCCCCTTAAATTTTTCACACTTTGTTATATTGCAGCCAGTTGCTAAAATCATTTAAGTTCACTTTTTTCCTCATTAATGTACACACAGCACCCCATATTGACAGAAAAACACAGACTTGTTGACATTTTTGCAGATTTAACCACTTCAGCCCCGGAAGATTTTACCCCCTTCCTGACCAGAGCACTTTTTACAATTCGGCACTGCGTCGCTTTAACTGCTAATTGCGCGGTCATGCAATGCTGTACCCAAACGAAATGTGCGTCTTTTTCTTCCTACAAATAGAGCTTTCTTTTGATGGTATTTGATCACCTCTGCCATTTTTATTTGTTGCGCTATAAACGGAAAAAGACCGAAAATTTTGAAAAAAAATGATATTTTCTACATTTGTTATAAAAAAAATCCAATTAACTAAATTTTAGTCATACATTTAGGCCAAAATGTATTCGGCCACATGTCTTTGGTAAAAAAAATGTCAATAAGCGTATATTTATTGGTTTGCGCAAAAGTTATAGCGTCTACAAACTAGGGTACATTTTCTGTAATTTACACAGCTTTTAGTTTATGACTGCCTATGTCATTTCTTGAGGTGCTAAAATGGCAGGGCAGTACAAACCCCCCCAAATGACCCCATTTTGGAAAGTAGACACCCCAAGGAAATTGCTGAGAGGCATATTGAACCCATTGAATATTTATTTTTTTTGTCCCAAGTGATTGAATAATGACAAAAAAAAAAAAATTACAAAAAGTTGTCACTAAATGATATATTGCTCACACAGGCCATGGGCATATGTGGAATTGCACCCCAAAATACATTCAGCTGCTTCTCCTGAGTATGGGGATACCACATGTGTGGGACTTTTTGGGAGCCTAGCTGCGTACGGGGCCCCGAAAACCAAGCACCGCCTTCAGGATTTCTAAGGGCATAAATTTTTGATTTCACGCCTCACTACCTATAACAGTTTTGAAGGCCATAAAATGCCAAGATAGCACAAAACCCCCCCAAATGACCCCATTTTGGAAAGTAGACACCCCAAGCTATTTGCTGAGAGGCATGGTGAGTATTTTGCAGCTCACATTTGTTTTTGAAAATGAAGAAAGACCAGAAAAAAACATTTTTTTTTTCTTTTTTCAATTTTCAAAACTTTGTGACAAAAAGTGAGGTCTGCAAAATACTCACTATACCTCAATAGCTTGGGGTGTCTACTTTCCAAAATGGGGGGGGTTTGTGCCACCTGGGCATTCCATGGCCTCCGAAACTGTGATAGGCAGTGAAGAGTGAAATCAAAAATTTACGCCCTTAGAAAGCCTGAAGGCGGTGCTTGGTTTTCGGGGTCCCGTGCGCGGCTAGGCTCCCAAAAAGTCCCACACATGTGGTATCCCCATACTCAGGAGAAGCAGCAGAATGTGTTTTGGGGTGTAATTTCACATATCCCCATGGCATGTTTGAGCAATATATCATTTCGTGACAACTTTGTGCAAAAAAAAAAAAAAAAATTTGTCTCTTTCCCGCAACTTGTGTCACAATATAAAATATTCCATGGACTCGACATGACTCTCAGCAAATAGCTTGGGGTGTCTACTTTCCAAAATGGGGTCATTTGGGGGGGTTTTGAACTGTCCTGGCATTTTATGCACAACATTTAGAAGCTTATGTCACACATCACCCACTCTTCTAACCACTTGAAGACAAAACCCTTTCTGACACTTTTTGATTACGTGAAAAAATTATTTTTTTTTGCAAGAAAATTACTTTGAACCCCCAAACATTATATATTTTTTTAAAGCAAATGCCCTACAGATTAAAATGGTGAGTGTTTCATTTTTTTTTTTCACACGGTATTTGCACAGCGATTTTTCAAACGCATTTTTTGTGGAAAAAACACACTTTTTTAAATTTTAATGCACTAAAACACACTATATTGCCCAAATGTTTGATGGAATAAAAAAGATGATCTTAAGCCGAGTACATGGATACCAAACATGACATGCTTTAAAATTGCGCACAAACGTTCAGTGGCAACAAAATTAATACATTTTTAAAAGCCTTTAAAAGCCTTTACAGGTTACCACTTTAGATTTACAGAAGAGGTCTACTGCTAAAAATACTGCCCTCGATCTGACCTTCGCGGTGATACCTCACATGCATGGTGCAATTGCTGTTTACATTTGAAGCCAGACCGACGCTTGCGTTCGCCTTAGCGCGAGAGCAGGGCGGACAGGGGTGCTTTTTTTTTTTTTTTTTTTTTTTTTCTTTATTTTTTTTTGCTTTTTTATCTTATTTTTAAAC
Source organism: Lithobates clamitans (assembly GCA_037952925.1). Lineage (NCBI taxonomy): Eukaryota > Metazoa > Chordata > Amphibia > Anura > Ranidae > Lithobates > Lithobates clamitans. The sequence goes on along the minus strand of JBBGZY010000589.1, from coordinate 4,391,033 downwards.
TGTTCCTTTCATTTTTTTTAAAATCATTTTTATTGTTATCTCAGGGAATGTAAATATCCCCTATGATAGCAATAGGTAATGACAGGTACTCTTTTTTGAAAAAATTGGGGTCTATTAGACCCTAGATCTCTCCTCTGCCCTCAAAGCATCTGACCACACCAAGATCGGTGTGATAAAATGCTTCCCCAATTTCCCAATGGCGCTGTTTACATCTGGCGAAATCTAAGTCATAAAATGCTCGTAGCTTCCGGTTTCTTAGGCCATAGAGATGTTTGAAGCCACTCTGGTCTCTGATCAGCTCTATGGTCAGCTGGCTGAATCACCGGCTGCTTTCTCAGGTTCCCTGTTGAGACAGGAGAGCCAGAGAAAAACACGGAAGACGGTGGGGGGGGCATTCCCTCCCACTGCTTGTAAAAGCAGTCTAGAGGCTAATTAGCCGCTAGGATTGCTTTTACATGAAAGCCGACTGCTGGCTGAAAAGAATGATACCAAGATGATACCTAAACCTGCAGACATCATTCTGGTATAACCACTCAAAGTCGTGAATGGCGTACCTGAAGACAAAAAAATAGTTAACAATAAAGCACAGTAAACGGTAAAGTATAAAAAATTGCATACCTGAAAAGCAAACATGATAAAACATAATAACAATAAAACATTGCAGAATAGAATACAGTAAAAAAGAACAATAGAGAGAGAGAATAGAGAGAGAGAGAACAATAAAACGACAACTATGTTTTTTAATTTTTGTTTGTGTTTTTTTTGCAAACTTGTAACTTTTATAACTGTAACCGGTTCCAGGTTCGGGTCTCTCAAAATGCGATGGCATCTTGGGAGACCCTGTGAAAGTGTGCCTAGTATGTGCAATGCTGTACCCTACGCTAATACTCAACTAGTGAATGGTAGCGTTCAAAACATTCACCAATGCAAAGACCAGGATTGTCAGGACAGGAGGGACAATAATAGCGGGTGTCACGCCTATATCCACGCTTGCTGCAGACACGACATCTATTTTGGGGGGGTTTGTTGGGTAGGGGTACTCGGGAGGACATAAAAATGCCTCTCATGCAGCCGACTACATTTGGTTGGGGATGTGAATGGGGGAAGTACGGGCGCTGCAGAAGCGGTGGGTTCCCAATTAGGATTGGCAAATGCAGTAGGAAGGGCACTATGGGCACGACGGGCCTGTGTTTGTCTTTTTGGTGGCAGCGGGAAACTACTTGTGCTTGCCACTTCACCAGCTTGAACTGCACATGGGACTGCACATGGGACTCGCCACGTCACCAAGTGTTACTGCAGTGCTGGTTTGACTACGACCAGGGTGTACTAGGCCGCTGGCGCTTGCCAGTTCACCAAAACGCTACCAAAAAAACTGTTAGCGATCACAGGGATCAGGCCTGACTCTGCGAACGCTGCAGTTATGCGTTTAGTGTTCTGTAAGTGACAGTGATTGATCGATACTGCACTTGGGTGGGCTGGGCTGGGCCGGGCGGAGGGGCAAAACGCAGGTGCTAGCAGGTATCTGGGCTGATCCCGCTAACACTGCGTTTTTGGGAACCCTAAACTGCTGGGGACGCTAATATAGATCTGATCGGATCAGATATTGATCCGTTCAGATACTATACCACTAAGGGAGGTGTACGGTGCGTGCGTGGGGGTTAGCGGTACTGGCGCTAACCTGACGCTGCCTGGGGCTGGTGCTTACCAGTTCACCAAAACGCTACCAAAAAAACTGTTAGCGATCGCAGGGATCAGGCCTGACTCTGCGAACGCTGCAGTTATGTGTGTTTAGTGTTTTGTAAGTGACAGTGATCGATCGATACTGCACTTGGGTGGGCTGGGCTAGGCTGGGCGAAGGGGCAAAACGCAGGTGCTAGCAGGTATCTGGGCTGATCCCGCTAACACTGCGTTTTTGGGAACCCTAAACTGCTGGGGACGCTAGTATAGATCTGATCGGATCAGATATTGATGCGTTCAGATACTATACCACTAAGGGAGGCGTATGCTGCGTGCGTGGGTGTTAGCGGTACTGGCGCTAATCTGACGCTGCCTGGGGCGACGCATATCACCGCCGGGCGATCAGGGGGCTAAACCTTTATTCGGTAATAAACGGCGGGTGCCCTGACACTATAAAAAATAAACGAACTAACCAGCGTCACCCGTAACAGTTATACGGTGATCAGTGGTGAAAGGGTTAACTAGGGGGCAATCAAGGGGTTAAAACATTTATTAGGTAGTATATGGGGGTCCCTGTCACTATAAAACGCTGACGGCGAACCTAAATATTTACCTCCCTAACTAGCGTCACCAGCGACACTAATACAGCGATCAGAAAAATGATCGCTTAGCGACACTGGTGAGGGGGGGTGATCAAGGGGTTAAAACTTTATTAGGGGGGGTTATGGGGGGTACCCTAGACCTACAGGGGGCTAACACTCACTGTCCTACCACTTCTAACTGTCACAAACTGACACTATGCAGTAATCAGAAAAAAAAAAAAAAAACCTGCTTGGTGTCAGTTTGTGACAGGGGGGGGTGATTGGGGGGGGATCGGGGGGTGATCGGGGGGGGGATCAGGGGTGTTTAGTGTGCCTGGCATGTTCTACTGTGTTGTGTAGTGTTGTGCACTTACTTACATGTCATCTCCCCATTGCGCTGGAACGGAAACTCCCGAGCCGAGGAGAGATGACATCACATCCTCTGCCTCTGTGTACTATACAGAGGCAGGGGATGTTTCTCATTGGCTGGGAGCGATCGCGAGGGGGGGGCCACGATCGGATGGCCTCCCCCTCGTCTCCCAACTCTCCCAGCCAAATGCCGACCGCAGCTGGCACCGGGGGGGGGGGGTCCGATCGGACCCCCCGCCCGCGGGAAGGCAATCACGTACCAGGTACGTGATTTTGCCTGCCCGTGCCATTCTGCTCACGTATATAGGCGTGAGGCGGTCGGCAAGTGGTTAATAACAAAGAAAAACTGAAATATCACATGGTCCTAAGTATTCAGACCCTTTGCTGTGACACTCATATATTTAACTCAGGTCCTGTCTATTTCTTCTGATCATCCTTGAGATGGTTCTACATCTTCATTTGAGTCCAGCTGTGTTTGATTATACTGATTGGACTTGATTAGGAAAGCCACACACCTGTCTATATAAGACCTTTCAGCTCACAGTGCATGTCAGAGCAAATGAGAATCATGAGGTCAAAGGAACTGCCTGAAGAGCTCAGAGACAGAATTGTGGCAAGGCACAGATCTGGCCAAGGTTACAAAAAAATTCTGCTGCACTTAAGGTTCCTAAGAGCACAGTGGCCTCCATAATCCTTAAATGGAAGATGTTTGGGATGACCAGAACCCTTCCTAGAGCTGGCCATCCGGCCAAACTGAGCTATCGAGGGAGAAGAGCCTTGGTGAGAGAGGTAAAGAAGAACCCAAAGATCACTGTGGCTGAGCTCCAGAGATGGAGATGGGAGAAAGTTGTAGAAAGTCAACCATCACTGTTTTATGGCAGAGTGGCCCAACGGAAGCCTCTCCTCAGTGCACGACACATGAAAGCCTGCATGGAGTTTGCTAAAAAACACCTGAAGGACTCCAAGATGGTGAGAAATAAGATTCTTTGGTCTGATTAGACCAAGATAGAACTTTTTGGCCTTAATTCTAAGTGGTATGTGTGTAGAAAACCAGGCACTGCTCATCACCTGTCCAATACAGTCCCAACAGTGAAGCATGGTGGTGGCAGCATTATGCTGTGGGGGTGTTTTTCAGCTGCAGGAACAGGACGACTGGTTGCAATTGATGGAAAGATGAATGCGGCCAAGTACAGGGATATCCTGGACGAAAACCTTCTGCAGAGTGCTCAGGACCTCAGACTGGGCCGAAGGTTTACCTTCCAACAAGACAATGACCCTAAGTACACAGCTAAAATAACGAAGGAGTGGCTTCACAACAACTCCATGACTGTTCTTGAATGGCCCAGCCAGAGCCCTGACTTAAACCCAATTGAGCATCTCTGGAGAGACCTAAAAATGGCTGTCCACCAACATTTACCATCCAACCTGACAGAACTGGAAAGGATCTGCAAGGAGGAATGGCAGAGGATCCCCAAATCCAGGTGTGAAAAACTTGTTGCATCTTTCCCAAAAAGACTCATGGCTGTTTTAGATCAAAAGGGTGCTTCTACTAAACACTGAGCAAAGGGTCTGAATACTTAGGACCATGTGATACTTCAGTTTTTCTTTTTTAATAAATCTGCAAAAATTTCAACAATTCTGTGTTTTTCTGTCAATATGGGGTGCTGTGTGTACATTAATGAGGAAAAAATGAATTTAAATGATTTTAGCAAATGGCTGCAATATAACAAAGAGTGAAAAAATTAAGGGGGTCTGAATACTTTCCGTTCCATTGTATTTGTCTCAGTAAAATGGGCAGGAAAAAGAAGAATTGAAATAAAAATGTACTCAACTATAAATGACATTCAAATGAAAGCATCATCACACAAAGGTACAAAGCAGGTACAAAACAGACAGTGGAAATTATGTATGTAAATAACAGATGGCTCCTAGGAAAATATGGATTTTACATTTTGTTTCTGTTGTACTTTGTCCTGGCAACCTGCTCTTACAGATGCTTTTGACAGTGCCCTGCACATTTCATGTGTTACAGTCAAGGTAAGGTCAAGGTATTAAAAAAATTGTTCACAGGAAGATGAGAGGTTTTTATAGCAGAAGAGACATACATCATTTCTTATACCATACAATTCTACCTAACAGTTTATTTTTTAAATTTAGTTCATTTTTAAAGGACATTTGCTGTTTGGGACTTTTATGGTAGATACTGGGAACTTTCAAGTACCTGTAGGTTTACCCCAATCCTTGATAGTCAAGTCTGCTTAGGGGTATAATCAATCATCCAAAATTGATTATTTCAGCTGATCACAATTTAATTTGTACCTGTAGTGAGACTTTAATAGCTTAACTGTGTGTCAGTGTAGCTCAGCCATATGTGTTTGCTATGATACGTATATAGGTACAACTTCCACCGTGAGGCAGACAATGATAATAATATGCAACGTTTCTGGCATATATGTACCTCCTTTCTGCAGCTATACCAGAGAGTTAAATTGCTGGCACCAATTTGGGGTAGTCTGAAAACCATTACTGGGAAGCTGTTAGGAATAGAGTGTAGCAGAGAACAGTCTGTGTGAAATTGTGAACCATTGCTGCTACATAAAAGTGAGTATATTTATTCACATTAGGTCTATATATTAACCAGCATGTATTATTGTGATATTATTCTGAATTATTGTTATTGTAGTAGTAGTAGTATTATTTATTTATGTATTTATTTATTAAGTTTTCTTGCATAGAAAGACCACTTACTGTTATCTCACATATATATTATTCTTATTATAGCCAAATTTACCACCATAAACTCCTCCCACAGCTTTTACACTACATAGATCGTAATATACCAAAACGTGCAGATTGTTCCTGATTGGTGTGCTATTACTTTGTGGAACGTTTCGCTGAATGGTTCACGAAATATTGTCGTTTTTGCGGTGAAATTGGTCCCATAGGAATGAATGGCGAAATGTTCAAAACTAGAGTGGGAGGTGACAAAAGCTGACAACCCCATGATCAGCCAAAACATTATGACCACCCCATGATCAGCCAAAACATTATGACCACCCCATGATCAGCAAAAACATTATGACCACCCCATGATCAGCCAAAACATTATGACCACAACATGACCAGCCAAAATATTATGACCACCCCATGATCAGCCAAAACATTATGACCACCCCATGAAAAAAAAAAAATCATTAAAAAAATAATAATAATTTTTGAATTAAAAAATCTTTTTTGGAAAATAAAATCATTTTAAAAAAATCATTTTTTGAGAAAAATCATTTTTGAAAAAAAAAAATCTTTTTTGAAAAAAAAAAAAAATAATAATTTTTGAAAAAAATGTTCAGCTCTTTCAGCTAATGATGGGACTTCTTCAACTTTTTTACTACTATTTATACTTTTTAAAATATTAAGCTTTTTAACACTTTTCACAGTTACTCCAGCCCCTCCAACCACACAACAGTTACTCAAGCCACTCCACCCAGTTATTCCACCCATTCCAGTTGTAGACTACTGTAGGTGGAGGCAAGAACACTTCACAGAATTTCCCCAGAAATTGTAGCTTTTCTAGTTTATTTATATTTATACCCAGTTGATGAAATATGTATGTAAATAACAGATGGCTCCTAGGAAAATATAGTATGGTTTAGTATTCATATTCTCATATTTGATTGAAGTTTTTGTATATTCAATTTGATACCTTCAATACTATTGGTTATTTGGTTTTAAATATAACCCCAAGGAAGGGGTATTGTATTAATAATAAATTGATTTGGAAATGCCTTTGTGTTCTTGCTATTCAAGATGAAGTGGGTGACCCTGGTCCCCCGAAATGCATAGGATAACCTTTAAGATTGTCTCCCTGACTTTTATTGGAATAAAGTTGTATATGGACCGATTAGCAGCGGTGTGCTGCTTCAGTTCCAATTTTTGTTGCATTACACTACAAGTCAAGGAGACTGTGGAGATCCTCTGGGATGTAGAATCTGCCGGCCTGGGCACCATTTTATTAACATCAATATCAATGCTTTAAGATAACAATACCAGTGAGAAAATCCTATGGATTCAGCGCTACTTTTCCACTTTCCTCAACATAAAATTGTTGTTTCAGTTATGCTTAGTGTAAAAGCTCTGCTGCACATCTACATAACATGAAGTAGAGCAAATGTCTCTGGTAGGTGGCTACATCAATCATGTACAAGGAATTCAATTTTTTTAACAATTTATTCCTTCCTGGGTATAATATTTTGCGTGATGTACATTTACTATGTTTTTCATATATTTGGTAGTTCAGGCCTTCCTTGCATTGAACAGTTGTTTGAGCTCTACACACTCTACTTTACTTATAATGTTGTAGTTACTTCAGCCCTGTGTCTCGGGTTGTTGCATGTAAACAGCTTTTCACTTTGTGCATTTATGACAGATATGCATTATTCCAAGAGTTCTTTTATAGTGTGTCTATGGAATATCCTTCTGAAAGCAGATTGAATATTCATGTACTTCTGTTTCAGAATAAAAAAAACACACTTAAAAGGAAACAGGTACTGAGATGATAAGGAAGCTGCTATATTCTGATCTTGCCTTCCAGAAATGCTAGTTGTTTAGCTGTCATGCAGGCAAGTGGCTTAATTACTTTCTGACCTAGAACAAGTAAACAGATCAGGATTAAGTTTTGACTTTACTCTGACTTTCTAAGCTCAATATTTATTTATTAGACTTTTGAGAAAAGGATACAGACCCATAGATTGGTACATATGACTGAGCATTGGATTGGCACAAACAGATGATCTACACTGATCAGCGATAGCATTATGGCCACTAACAAGTAAAGTGAATAACATTGATTATCTCATTACAGTGGCATCTGAAAATGAGTGTTATATAGTAGGCAGCAAGTGCACATGTTGCCCCTGAAGTTGAAGTGTTGAAACCAGAAAAAATGTTCAAGCATAAGAATTTGAGTGATTTTGACCACGGCCAAATTGTAATGACTAGGCAACTTTCTCAGACCAGCTCCAAAGCTACAGCTCTTGTGGGATGTTCCCAGTCTGCAGTGGTCAGGACCTTTAAAAAGTAGCCCAAGGAAGGAAAACCGACATACCGGCAACAAGGCCATGGGTGGCCAAGGCTCATTGATGCATGTGGGGAGCAAAGGATGACCCATGGGGACAAATCCAACAAAAGGGCTACTATAGTTCAAATTGCTGGAAAAGTTAATGCTGGTTCCGACAGAAAGGTGTCAGAACACACAGTGCATTGCAGTTTGTTGTGAATGTGGCTGCATAGCCTCAGACCAGTGAGGGTGCCCATGATGGCCAGTTTCCACAGCTAAAAGCATCTACAATGGGCATGTGAACATCACAACTGGACCATGGAGCTATGGAAGAAGGTGGCCTGGTCTGATGAATCGTGTTTTCTTACATTCTTACATTATGTGGATGGCCAGGTGCATATGCAGAAAGAAATAGAAGCAGGATGCGCTATAGGAAGAAGGCAAGCCAGTGTGATGCTTTGTCTGGTGGAGACCATGCCTCAATGGGTCAAGGCTATTTTGGCAGTAAAAGGGGATCTACTTAATATTAGATGGGTGGTCATAATGTAGTAATCATTGTATACATAGACACAACAAATGCACGTAAAAAACACATGCATGTTCAGTTGCTGGTGATCTTATGTTATCAAAGTCATAGTGACTTTGTCATAGAGGACAGTTTGACTTTATATTCCATATGTTTTCTTCAGGACAGTGACTGAGAAAGCAGTGAAGCTGGAGAGAACCAAGCAAATGGAACTTGTAGAAGTAGGTCCTCAGTGCAAGATCAGGTATGTCTCTCTATACAGGAGATGACACTGTCAGCAAACATGCAGATTTGAGAAACCTATTTAGGTTTAGCTGTCTGTAAAATGATTGTTACCTTATATAGTTTAAGGTGCATATTTAGCCAAAATGCTATTTTGGATTTAGGTACTGTGTGGAAAGGTTAGAACCCCTTTCGGGTTTTTATTGATGTCTTTGCCCTTGCAGGTTAGATTCTATCTGTCTATTTGTTCTGGTGACCATTGTCATTGAGGCAGAAAGTGATGGGAAGTCCAAAATGTTAGTGTGGTCATGAGAACAAGTGGTGAGGGGAAATCTTCCAACGGTGACATCAGTGACAACTATCTAAGAGGGGCTTCCCCTTTGATTCCCTCCACGTCCTGTCATGCCCCTGGCAGAGAAACCAAAGGGAAATCTTTCCAATGGGCAGAGGCATTAACTTGAATGGGTGGAGATTTAAAGTGCCCTGCCCTGTGGCTGGAAAAACATTCTTAACCACTTGCCTACTGGGCACCATTTCTGCCCAGGCCAATTTTCAGCTTTCAGCGCTCTCATACTTTGAGTGACAATTGTGCGGTCATGGAACACTGTACTGAAATTAAATTTTATATTTTTTTTCACACAGATAGAGCTTTCTTTTAGTGGTATTTAATCACCACAGGTTTTTTTTTTTTGCTAAATAAACAAATAAAGACCGAAAATTTTGAAAAAAAAAAAATCATAGTTTGCAATTTTTTTTCAAAATAGGTAATTTTTCTCCTTTGTTGATGTGCGCTGATGAGGCTGCACTGATAGGCAGCACTGATAGGCTGCACTGATGGACACTTATGAGGTGACATCGATGGACATTGATGGGCATTGATGGGCACTGATAGGCTGCATTGATGGGCACTGGTGAGGTGGCACTGATGGGCATTGATGGGCACTGATAGTGACCTCTGGACACTGAGATCACTGATAGGCTGCATCGATGAGCACTGATGAGGCGTCACTGGTGGGAACTGATAAGTAGGCACTAATGAGGGTGCACTGATAGGCAGTACTGATGAGCACTGATAGGTGACACTGATGGACACTAATAAGTGGCACTGATGGGCACTGATAGGCAGCACTGATAGGCATCACTGATGGGCACTCATAGGCCACACTGATAAGCGCTGATAGGCAGCACTGATGGGCACTGGTAGGCTACACTGATGGGCACTGATAGGCAGTACTGATGAGCACTGATAGGTGGCACTGATGAGCATTGATAGGCATCACTGATAGACAGCACTGAGAGGCATCACTGATGGGCACTTATAGGCTGCACTGATAAGCGCTGATAGGCAGCATTGATGGGCACTGGTAGGTGGCACTGATGGGCACTGGTATGCGGTACTGATAGGTGCCACTGATGGGGAGGCACTGGTGGGCACTGATTGGCAGCACTGATGGGCACTGATTGGCAGCACTGGTGGACATTGATTGGCAGCACTTGTGGGCACATATTGGCAGCGCTGGTGCTCACTGGTGGGACTGCACTGATCAGTGCCCCGATTATCAGTGTAGATGTCCCTGGTTATTGACTCTCTTATCTTCTCCTCATGCTTTCAGCAAGAGGAAGAGTGCTGATCACCGGCTTCTGTTGACATCTGTAATCAGCCGTGATTGGACACAGCTAATTACATGGTAAAGAGCCGCTGATTGGCTCTTTACCTCAATACGTGATCAGCAGGGACCTCTGGACACTGAGATCACAGAGCACACCGCCCATGCCTCACTGCGGGCGCGAACATGGGACACCGTCATATGACAGTGTCCCAGAACTAGATGACCATGCTGTAGCCATCATTAGATTATATGTGTAGAAACCACTCTTGTGTAGAAATCCGAAAAGCCCTAAGACTGCCGCTGGGTGCCACCATCTTGGATGTGATGTCAGCAGCCCCAGCAGAATTAGAGCTATCACTCAAGTGACACATTATAGTATTCCCCTTCATTCCTTCCCCAACAGCTACATAAAAGGTTATATAGGAGGATGAGCAGAGGGACAGATGCTGGGCCAGCACAGAGAGTAATTAGACATCCCTAGAAGAAGAAAGGGCTATGACATGCAAGGAGCGAGGTGGCTGTGCTAGGGCATTGACTCTTCCTGGAGTAGTCAAATGTTTCAGCTCAAGTTCAAAGGTACATTGCAAGTGAATAAAAAAATCATTTATAGAAAGGAAAAAAAAACATGGAAAGTAAACATTTAGAATACTTGATATTTCTCTGCATTTAACTACAATTTTTTAAATGATAATTTCACCTTTACAAAAAAGAAGCCTTTTGCTAGGAGCCTGTAAAGCATTGCACCCTCGATCAGTAGACCATGGGTGTAATGCCACGGTCCTGCAGACTGTGTAGCTGTCTGCCCATACCTCTGACATGGGCAAGCAGTTACTCCCTGGCAGGAAGACTTAATGAACTACTAGAGTGCTCAACATCACACTGGTAGTTCATTAAGAACTATAACTTAACTTTGCGGCTGTTGGTACTTGTAGTTTTCATATAAACAAAAACCTGTGAATGAATGACATGGCTGGTTGGGCAGAGCCAGAGAAGATCCCCTGCTCACTGTCAAAGTAGGGGATGGGAGGGATTCTTGAACCAGTGCATCTGTAACATGTTACATGTTACACCCTGAATATCTGTGTAACATGTAACATGTTACAAAAGGTGAATTTATCCTTTAAGTTGGTCACATGGTCTCTTTAGGTTTGCTGAATTGAACAATCATTATTTTAATGCCAGTCTCTATGATACACTTTCCCTACTGGCTGCATAAACATCAGCAGATCTGCTTGTCTTACACAATACTACTAAGATTTTCCTTTTCCGTGAAATGTTACTCTGGTAAACAACTAAAGGTCAAGTCAATTTACATACCGCTAAGGTCATTCTCCAAATTATACAGTCTAATGTTACACTGCATCCTCTAGTGTATGCAATATAAATTTATGGATTTCCTGTACTTCAAGTTATTATAAGCGCTATATATTAACGTTAACAAAACAAAAAAGTTGAAAAGCACAGACTTTGCAGCACTTGGGACCTGTGCTCAGTTCCCACCAGTAACACTATGTAAGTTGAGTTTACATCTATTCCTTGTCTGTTAGGACTTTCTTTAACTGCTTCAGATCCACGCTGTAGCCGTCATTCAGGAGTACGTCTATTGACGTCCTCTCATGCCCGAGCGGCCTGTGTGCCCCGCTCTGCGATCAGCGAGTCTATGAGATCAGAGATCAGAGTAAGGGGTCAATCCCGACCCCCTACCACGTGATCAGCTGTCAGCCAATGACAGCTGATCATGTGATGTAAACAATTTTTTCTCCTCGCGCTGACAGTGTGAGGAGAAAAAAAAGCCGATCACCGGCGGCTCTCAGAGGGACATTGGTCCCGACCAAGGAGAGCTCCTGCCAGCTCATCTGTGCCCCCTGCCAGGGCCACCTACCAGTGCGCAACAGTGCCACCTACCAGTGCCCACCAGAGCTACCCATCAGTGCCCACAGTGCCACCCATCAGTGCCCACAGTGCCACCTATCACTGCCCACAGTGCCACCTATCAGTGTCATCAATCAGTGCCTCACCAACAGTGCTGCCCATCAGTGTCACCTACCAGTGCCCATCAGTCCCACCTATCAGTGCCACCTATCAGTGCCCATCAGTGCCATCAGTGGTACCTATCAGTAACACCTATGAGTGCCCATCAGTGCCACCCATCAGTGTCACCCATCAGTGCCATCTTATCAGTGGCCATCAGTACCACCTTATCTGTCCCCATCAGTGCTGCCTTATCTGTGCCTATCAGTGCCACCTTATCTGTGCCTATCAGTGACCATCATTGCAGCCTATCAGTGCCCACCAGTGCGGGCTCATCAGCGTATATCAATGAAGGAGAAAAATTACTTGTTTGCAAAATTTTAAAACAAACTATGAAACATGATTTTTTTTTTTCAAAATTTTCCATCTTTTTTTGTTTGTTTAGCAAAAAATATAAACCCCAGCAGTGATTACATACCACCAAAAGAAAGCTCTATTTGTGTGAAAAAAAAGATAAACATTTCATTTGAGTATAATGTTGTTTGACCGCACAATTGTCATTCAAAGTGTGACAGCGCTGAAAGCTGAAAATTGGTCTGGGCAGGAGGGGGTTTAAATGCGCAGTAAGCAAGTGGTTAAGCTGGCTGTAGATAAAACTTTTTTTCTTTTTCTTTATTTTGATCAGTCAGCCTCATTTATACAGACCTCAACAATATAATATGCAGAAACTGATTGGCTAAACCACACGTTTTTTTTTTTTTAACCTCTAATTTGTATTTTATATTGGCTTTTCATAATAACAAACACAGTAATATAAAAGCTGGCTAAAACGTTTAGTGTAGCATAACACTTTTGGTAGCAAAATAGTACATTTTGTACACGTGTATAAATTAGCCACAACCCATGTGACCAGCACCGAACTAGGAGGTAATGTAAGATTTTGAATTATGAAAATCCTGAGTACCCCGTATACAGTATACGAGCGGGTATGGACAATTAGCAGTGTTAAGCACTTGTCCAAATATTTAGCTAACGGCATGGCAGAGTCGGTGCTGGATACAATTGGGCGTCCAGGGGGATTTACCTCCTGGCTCGGTGCTGGTCACATGGGATGTGGCTAATTTATACCAGGCCATTCCACACACTCTTGGCCTAGAAGCATGGAAACATTTACTATACAGATCTAAAAAATATACCCCTGCACAAATTTCTTTCTTTTTGGACTTGTTAAAAATAGTCCTGGAAGAGAATTTCTTTCTCTTCAAGGATACTTACTATTTGCAGCTCGCTGGAGCTGCGATGGGCTCAAATGTGGCTCCTCCATATGCCAATGCATTCATGGATATGTTAGAGCAGGCATTTATTTACATTTGTACACTCTTTAACGAAAATTGTACAGTATGGTGCAGGTTCATTGATGACGCCTTCGCTATCTGGACCGGAGATCTTGAATCTCTATCTCTGTTCAATACATATCTTAATTTATTGATTTCAGGCCTGAAATGTAACATGTTGGTTAACCATGAAGAAACTCCATTTTTAGACACACTGTTATCTATCAAAGAAAGGCATATTGTTAGTGACCTATATAGGAAACCAACTGATCGCAACCAGTTATTAAAATTCTGTAGTTTTCATCCTCCTGGAGTCTTCAAATCCACCCCCCACAGTCAATTCAAATGAGTAGCTAGAAATACTAGTAATCCCGATACATGAGAGATTAGATTAGGAGAGATGGAGGACAAGCTGCGACAACGGGGATATCCTAGAGACATGGTTCGTAAAAAACGCGCTGGTTTATATGATAATACTGAAATCCCTATCTCTGGCCGCAGAATGCCCTTCATCTCTCAATTCCAGTTATTTTCCCACAAAATTGACATCATTAAAAAACATTGGTCCATCCTTAACAATAGTTATCCTTTGGTTCCAGAGTTTTAACACCCCACAATGCGATCATACCATCGAGATAAGAGTATTTATGATAGAGCGGTAAAATCTGACCACTATTCTGCACCTATCCCTCGTGTGACCTTTTTTAGGTCCTAAAAATAAGGGATCGTTTCCCTGTCTTTCTTGCATACAATGCACTATTATGATGAAAGGCAAATGTTTTTCACACCCCTAAAAGGGTTATGACATACCTATCAATGATTATTATACCTGTCAGTCCGCTTATGTCATTTATATTATTAAATGTCTGAGTGGTCTCCTCTATGTGGGGGAGACCACACAGAAAATAAAAGATCGCATCGCGAGGCATAAATATTCCATTAGGAACAAGTTGGAGAAATTGCCACTAGCCAGACATTTTATGGAAAAAGGTCATACGGTTTCCCAACTCAGATTTATGGTGATTGATGGGGTGCCAAAGAACAGACGAGGTGGTAATAGGGAATTGGAGTTGAGAAAAAGAGAAGTGAATTGGATACATTAGCTTGACACCCTTCAACTAAAGAGGTTAAATTCAGATTTCGATTTGAATGTATTTCTTTACATGGTTTATTTTTTGTATAATTTTTTTTTATACTTTTCTTTATATTATTTTTTCATAGTTCACGTTACACGTCACGTTACACATTATTCTTATACAGCACACTTTAGTGTATGTTTGCTTGTGTGTGCATGCTCAGACATGTACATATACACACACATATACATATTGCTATTTTTATTTTATATATATCTTTATTTTATTATTTTTCATTGTTCTTTAGGATCCCTCATCGATTGATACTATCTGTGAAGTGTGGAAATTCCACCTGTTGATCTTTTTGTTCCGGGATTATATCATGTTATAGCATATTATGTAGTTCACTATAAAGTTTTTCCTATCTGTGATCCAGTAATTAATTGATTCCAGACAGACTGTTTGATTGCTTGATAGAATGCAGATGAGTTCTTACTATATAAATTGTACTTTGTATCTAGTCACTCGTAGGCATGGCGTTTTGAAGAAGGACGTGATCTGTACTAGCCTGAAACCATTAATACTATGACTGCCTGTTTACTTTGGATGTTTTAATTTTTTTCATTAAAACACTTTTTTGTGCAGCAATCCCTCTTGATTTTTTTTCTATGTTAAGATGATAGAAGATGCATGCTCGTCAAAGTAAAGTGCAGTCCTGGCATTCCGCATGGCTCTGTGGGTCCCACCGCTGTTCCGGATAGCTGGAAAGGATTGAGCATCTGCCTAGAATGGATCACAGTGTTTCTCCTGGAGCAAAGGAACCAAGCAGCTCCACACAGACCAGCATGGAACGTGGAACAGGAAGTGATGTCACCGGCGTCTGATTGGACCTAGGCAGGGCTGGAATCTTGTCACTCAGGGATGCAGTGATGGAGATCAATACAGTATGTACTGTAACCAGGCCAGCAGCTCCAAATGCCCTATAGTGGTCCTCCTCCACTGGTCAGACAAACCGAATCCCAGATAGAAAACTCAGACGGACCGCATACATTAATCACCATAAAAGGCTTCCCGTAGAAAGAGTCCAATGATTTAGGACGCATTGGTTTAGGAATCTGCTGAGTCATAATACCTATGGGGAGCGGATCTAACAAGGTGTGGTGATGGTATCTTTGGAGTTTATCACTCATATCAGCTGCCTGGAGATCAAAGCTTTGTGAACTACTCTAGTTACTTATGCGATTACAGCAGTGGAGTTTATTTTGAACTGTCTGAAAGTACGCAGTGTTATTACACTGGAGGGTTACAACTATTGACTGTAATTTGAGGCATTTGATGTCTAACAAAGGTTTACTTTTATAGCAGCAGCCGATGATGTAAAGAACTTGTGTGATGAGGATTGATTTTATATCTGCATGAGTGCTTTGATTAGTGAAATTTTGCTTTGTTTGAGTAATCTTTTTGCTTTTATTGAATGTGCAAAAGTACTGTGTTGTCAGGTCAAACAGGGTAGGAGTCCACTGGGCTTCTGGCACATATGCAGGCATGTTTCTTTACTTAGGCCCCTTTCACACTGGGGCGGGAGGTGCGTCGGCGGTAAAGCGCCGCTATTGTTAGCTGCGCTTTACCGTTATTTTAGTGGCGGTATTCGGCCGCTAGCGGGGCAGTTTTACCCCCCGATAGCGGCCGAGAAAGGGTTAAAAACCACCGCAAAGTGCCTCTGCAGAGGCGCTTTGCTGGCGGTATAGCCGTGCTGCCCCATTGATTTCAATGGGCAGAAGCGGTGAAGGAGCGGTGTATACACCGCTCCTTCACCTCTCTAAAGATGCTGCTAGCAGGACTTTTTTTCCCGTCCTGCCAGCGTACCGCTCCAGTGTGAAAGCCCTTGGGGCTTTCACACTGGTGACACAGCAGCGGCTGTTTTGGGTCGGTTTGTAGGCACTATTTTTTAGCGCAATAGCACCTGCAAACCGCCCCAGTGTGAAAGGAGTCTTACAGCATACTTTAATGGAAAATAATGGGGAAATGTGCATATACTGCAGAAGTTTACTAAAAATATTTCATTTTTGTATTTGCCCAGTCCTACACTTTAATCCTGTGCCTCTTTTTCTATGAACATAATAAGGAAGCTCAGATAATGATTATGACGTACTAAGAGTAAAGCAAGCAATGAGTAACTATCTCTGTTAGCTGACACTAGTACCATGAAATTTTCGATGACTGTGAGTTACTACAGTCTTCATGACAGCTCCAAAAAAGAAAAGGAGAACCACTGACCATGTTTAAAGCCCCAGTACTGTTTATTAATCCACACAACAAACAGAATAGTCCATCTGAGGTGCAAACAACTAACGCATTTCACCTTGACAAGGAGCTTATTTGTTTGATTAGACTCCTTGTCAAGTGAAACACTTTGAATGTTTTTATCTTGGATGGAATGGTCTGTTGTATGGATTAATACCATGGTCAGCAGAAAAGAAAGCTTTGTCTTTCTAAATGAACAGGATTTATATTTTGTCATTCATTCATAGCATATACTTTTTTGGCAATCGACCAACGCACAATACACTTTTAATTTCATAAAACTGTTAGCTGTGGAATTTATGAATGATCAAATTCTACATGAGAATGCCATATCATTGATGACCCTGAGTGTTAAGAATTCCAATTCACACTGTATCCATTAGTTCAGAGTTGATAAGCATGGTGTATGTTTGTGTAGTAGGATAGTGTTAATTCATTAATTAAATGTAACACATAAAAAACCCCACCTATTTTGGTTTTGTGTAAAGCACGGCTCTGTTATCCAGAGTAGGAAATGATGTACAATTTAAATAAACAGAATAAGCTCTACTCTGTGCTTTAATGCAAATCAATACTAACCCATACAATTATCACCCAGCAGAAGGTATGTGCTTAGCTCCTTCCCTCAGTTACACACTTTTCTTCCCCAGGATACAATGCCACTTCACAGCTGCTGTAAAGCAGTATGCTTAAATGTATCCACAAACAGACACAAAGCATAGGGAGTTTAGTGCCTCTTTTCAGATGAAAGGCACTTAGTTGGGCCCCTTTACAATCTCCCTGGAAGGTTAATACACCCATTAGAACATCCATTTTTTGTATCTCGAAGCAGGCCTGAAATGAGGAAAAAAAGGCAAGCAGAGGTTAAATATACAGTCACCGGTATTGCTGGTGGTCTCCCTGCAGCTGATATTTTCCCTATTTCCGACTTGCAATGCTTTGTTCTGCATTGTGTTTTTGTGCATGAGGGCACCATCTTAGTAGAGGCAGAGCTTTGCTTCTCCATGTCAGAGCAGTCCCCAATCACTGGTGATCTAATGACTGGTGGGGGAATTATCAAGAAGCATCAGGATAGGCTGAGGAAGCACAAATCCATAGAATGATTAAAGCAGGATCAGGGAGATCCTTGCACTACATGTACATAAATACAGTGTCCTTGTCAGCAAGGAGAACAGTGAGCAGCATATCACCAAATATCACTTTAATCTCCTGAAACAAGCAGTCAGAGGCAGCATATCTCACAGCTACAAGGCTCAAGGTACAGGAGTACCTAGGCACATGAAGTATGCTGCTGATATACACTATATTACCAAAAGTATTGGGACGCCTGCCTTTACACGCACATGAACTTTAATGGCATTCCAGTCTTAGTCTGTAGGGTTCAATAATGAGTTGGCCCACCCTTTACAGCTATAACAGCTTCAACTCTTCTGGGAAGGCTGTCCACAAGGTTTAGAAGTGTATCTATGGGAATGTTTGACCATTCTTCCAAAAGCGCATTTGTGAGGTCAGGCACCCATGTGGACGAGAAGGCCTCTGCTCTAATTCATCCCAAAGGTGTCCTATCGGGTTGAGGTCAGGACTCAACCCGATAAGAAGTCAAGTGCAGGGAAGTCAAGTTCTTTCACACCCAAACTCACTCATCTATGTCTTTATGGACCTTGCTTTATGCACTGGTCCGCAGTCATTTTGGAACAGGAAGGGGCCATCCCCAAACTGTTCCCACAAAGTTAGGGGCATGAAATTGTCCAAAATGTCTTGGTATGCTTATGCCTTAAGAGTTCCCTTTACTGGAACTAAGGGGTCAATCCCAAACCCTGAAAAACAATCACGCACCATAATCCCCCCTCCACAAATACATAGATGAGTGCATTTGGGGTGGAGGAACTTGACTGGTTTGCAGTCCTGACCTCAACCTGATAGAACACCTTTGGGATGAATTAGAGCAGAGACTGCGAGCCAGGTCTTCTCCTCCAACATCGTGGCGGAAAGGTTACTACAACCTGACTTACGACAAGTTAATAATACCTTTATATCATTAAGGATGTATTCCCTATATATTACTCCTACACTAACCTGTGTCGGCACTCTCCGTTCTTCACTCCCAGACACACACACACAGAGCTCTGCGGGGAGCAATGTAGACTGAAGTCAACACATGGACACAGAATAATTTATCACTCATCTTTAATTTCCTGGTTCAGTATCTTACATACAATATATTATCAGGATATGACCAAGCGATATTTACAACATTACTATTAGAAACCAATAGAAAAATGTCCACCCATTGCTTGTCATTATTAAAGACAAACCCACATTCATAGAATTGTCTATACACATGTTTGTCACTCTTAATAACACAGGTTAGTAATTACTACACATCTTTATAAAGTATATATGTATGTATATTATTGTACAATCTTAAAGTTAGTTCCAATTATGTCCCAGACTTATTTATCAGTGCTTATGTTTATATTTTGTAAACATTTCCTGGGTGTTTCGCCAAACCGTCTACAATTATCTTTCTCACGCTTAGTATTATCTTTTCTATGATAACAGTGTTGCCACATATTAACCACTTTGACCCCCTCCTGACCAGAGCACTTTTTACGATTCGACACTGCGTTACTTTAACTGACAATTGCGCGGTCGTGCGACGTGGCACCCAAACAAAATTGACGTCCTTTTTTTCCCACCAATAGAGCTTTAATTTGGTGGTATTTGATCACCTCTTCGGTTTTTATTTTTTGCGCTATAAACAAAAAAACAGCGACAGTTTTGAAAAAAAAGCAATATTTCTTACTTTTTGCTATAATAAATATCCCCAAAAAATATATTAAAAAAAACAAAATTTTTTTCTCAGTTTAGGCTGATATGTATTCTTCTACATATATTTGGTAAAAAAAATTGCAATAAGTGTATATTAATTGGTTTGCGCAAAAGTTATAGCGTCTACAAAACAGGGGATAGATTTATAGCATTTTTAATATTAGTAATGGCGGCGATCTGCAATTTTTATTGTGACTGTGACAATTTGGCGGACACTTCTGACACCATTTTGAGAGCATTGTCATTTATACAGCGATCAGTGCTATAAAAATGCACTAATTACTGTGTAAATGACAATGGCAGGGAAGGGGTTAAACACTAGGGGGTGATCAAGGGGATAAGTGTATCCTAGCGAGGTGTTCTAACTGTAGGGGGGGGATGGGCTTCCACTAACATGACATCGATCACTGCTCCCGATGACAGGGAGCAGTAGATCTCTGTCATGTCACTAGGCAGAATGGGGAAATGCCTTGTTTACATAGGCATCTCCCCGTTCTGCGGCTCCGTGACACAATCGCGGGCCCCTGGCAGACATTGAGTCTGCAGGACCTACGTGCATGCGCGCGTGCCCACAATGCCGCGATTTAAAGGGGACGTACCTGTACGCCCATTTGCCCAGCCGTGCCATTGTGCCAATGTACATCATCGTGCGCTGGTCGGCTAGTGGTTAAAACTTGTTAGATAAAAAGCCAATGTTAGAGAAGCACTCTAAATTAAGTTATAGCACAGGACAAACTGAAGCCAATGTTTAAGGGACACATCCTTACAAGTGCCTGACCTCACAAATGCACTTCTGGAAGAATGGTCAAACATTCCCATAGACACACTCCTAAACCTTGTGGACAGCTTTCCCTGAAGAGTTGAAGCTGTTATAGCTGCAAAGGGTGGGCCAACTCAATATTGAACCCTGCAGACTAGGGGGTTGATTTACTAAAGGCAAATCCATTTTACACTACAAGTGCACTTGGAAGTGCATTCGCTGTAGATCCGAGGGGGACATGCAAGGAAAATAAAAACAGCATTTTTGCTTGTACATGATTGGATGTTAAAATCAGCAGAGCTTCCCCTCATTTCAGATCTTTCGCTCAGCTTTAAAGCGAATGCACTTCCAAGTGCACTTGTAGTGCAAAGTGCATTGGCCTTTAGTAAATCACCCCATAAGACTTTGATGTCATTAAAGTCCATGGGAGTTATTTACTAAAGGCAAATCCACTTTGCACTACAAGTGCACTGCAAGTGCACTTGGAAGTGCAGTCACTGTAAATCCAAAGAGGACATGCAAGGCAAATAAAAAACAGCATTTTAGCTTGCACATGATTGGATGATAAAATCAGCAGAGCTTCCACTCATTTCAGATCTACCTCTTGGATTTACAGCGACTGCACTTCCAAGTGCACTTGCAGTGCAAAGTGGATTTGTCTTTCGTAAATAACCCCCCATGCGTGTGCAAAGGCAGGTGTCCCAATACTTTTGGTAATATAGTGTATTTTAATAGGACCAAAGAAACAAATAACATTTATAGATGTCTATAAGACATCAAATATTCAGTTTTTGAGCTCAAGTCCACCTAAAATGATTGTTTTTGGAATATCTTTGTTTCATAAACAGGAATGATTTAAAAGCTGTTTTAAATTTGCATTTGTGGCCGAAGAAAAATGGATTGACTCCCACAGTGTTTTCTTGCTCAGTGCATGCATAAACTGTGATGTCAGCCTGCATCATAATTTCAAAGTTGTCATAGATACACATATTGTGAGTCTGTGTGGATGTCAGCCAGCATCATCATTTTAATGTTGTCATAGATACACATATTGTGAGGTTGTCAGTCCTACTTCTAATTTCCATATTAACCACACTTGCATTTTATGTAATATAGGTAACAATGTTAATTAGCTTTATTTATTATTATGTCAGCAACATGGCTGTTATAAGCAATGTAACCTTGTTGGGGTCTTAGGTTTGCATATTTATGTGGTTTCCTTCGGGAAACTGCCATTCATGTTAAGTCTATCAGCTTAACACTACATTGGTTTCTGTGGATGGGTCAGACTGTGGAAGAGATATTGGACTATAACATCAACTAACATAAACAGCCTATCTACTTTGTAAAAACTCTACAATGTTGGGGTTGGATAAGTGAACAGTACATTTTGTGATTTCATCATTTTATGTACATACAGTGGGTATAGAAAAGAATCACCCCCTTTAAAATAATCACATTTTGTTGCTTTGCAGCCCGAAATGAAGACAGACACAGTTTTTTGTTTTATCCAGCTGTATTTACAAAATGAAACTTATGACATCCAAGTGAAAGATATAGATATCAGAAAAAAAATCAAAACTATTCAAAAACAAAATCACTGAGTTGGAAAAAGGATAACCCCCTTGTGTCAGTATTTTGTTGAACCACCTTTTGCTTTAATTACAGCCTTTAGTCTTTTGGGGTATGTCTCTGCTGACTTTGCACATCTAGACTTTGCAATATTTTGCCCACTCTTCTTTGCAGAACTGTTCTAATTCTGTTACAGTAAATGTGATGGTAACTATTTGTGAACTGCAGTCTTCAAGTCATTCCACAGATTTTCAATGGGGTTTCAGTCTGGGCCATTGAGAAGGTGATTAGCTACACCTGATTGAGATTACAAGTTATTTTTTTAGGAGGGGGTGATTCTATTTTAAACTCACCGATACTGTTTTGCTTTTTGTTTTATTTTATTTTGACATGTTGGTGTTATATCTTTCTTTTGGATGTTGTAAGTTGCACTGAGTAAAGACAACTGGATAAAACAATAACAATGTCTCTCTTAATTTCAGGTTGCCAAGGAGCAAAATGTGATTATTTAAAATGTGGGGGGGTTACAGATATCGGGGGTTTACTATGGTTAAATTTAGGGTGTGTGTTGTTTGCATTGATTTGTTAGTTGGAGATTTGGGGGAGAGATGGGTACTTTTAATAGGTGAGATCAGGGAGCATCTTAATGGTAGGGCTGAGTCCTTAGGTCCCCCTTCCTACACAATAAATGTTATTTTTATCATTTTTTTCCTCCTTTAATTTTTTTTTTTATAAGAGTAGTGCAATTGGGACAATATTAAGTATAGGGAACACGGGAATTGGATGAAACTGGTGAGACAGCAGTTCGCAGTTATCTCGGGTTACACCCCTTAAATTTAAATAAATTTATATGTTAAAATTACATTTTCACAATATTGGATATTTTAGGTTTTGAGGGTCAATAAAGGGATGGGTGGGAGTGCAAGAGTCCCAGCCTAGTTGTGTATACAGTGGGTATAGAAAATAATCAGGAAGATGTCACATATGACGAAACATGTTGGGCGGAGCTACATGCTGACGTCATTATGCCCCATGTGACCCCGGAAGTACGGGTGTCTATTTTTATAATTTTTTTGCCGGCTGTACTTATTGATTATTGAGGTTGTACCCATTCGTTTTTTAGCAATGAAGGCTACACTTTTTATCTTTCCGTGCTGTTGACTCACGTCACAGTGCGCCCCACTTTTTTTTAGATGTGACTTCCCATTTTCAAGTTGGATATTGAGGGGGACTTCCAGCCACTGTCGGACAGCTCCAGTGACGAGGAGGACCTACAGACCCTGCAGAGGGCTAAGTCTGCTGGCGTATATGACCTTGACTTTAGGGGGTTCACCAGTTCCAGTAAGATTCCCCACATATTGAGTGGGTTCTTTCTATTCAAGATACCCCAATCTCCTTGGTGACAGTGGAAGTGACCTGGAGTTCATAACCCCATATCACAGTGTGAAATATTTCTTGTGTGGACTCAATATGTTTTTTTTTTTCATTTCTTTTTATGCAGAATCTTTACTCATAGACTTATATTTGTATTTCACTTACACTTTATTTCATTTATTTAATCATTTTTTGTGATCACTCACGTTGTATATGAGCGGAACTTATTTATATATATATTTTTTGCACTGTGGAGATATCTGATAGTTTTTGTTGTTGCTGTATATGTTTATTGTATGCTCTAGCACGGTATAACCCCCTATATTTACATAGAAAATAATCACACCACCTCCTTTTTTTTTACCTTCAGAGAATTTCGGAACTATATGCATCCTAAGGGGCACCTGAAATGTTTTGTAGTATACATAATCGAGAAGTACTATATATTTATATGTTGAATTTGATAGTATGTCTTGTATTGTTGTTCTTAAGTATGTTCTTTAATGTTTTTTCTAAAGTAAAACTAATAAAAAAAGTTTGAAAAAATAAGAAAATAAAGGGGGGGTGATTCTTATTTATACCCACTGTATATACAACTAGGCTGGAACTCTTGCACTCTAATATTTTTTCAAGGTAAGATTTATATTGGGCGCTTGAAAAGTGTTTCTCTAAAAATAGTACAGTAATTTCATTCTCTGATCACATTTTATTAAGAGGATGATAAAACTGATCACCTTTATTCAGGAGACCTCTGATTATAATGACTCAGATGTGCAACAAGGTTCAATCAGGCATCAGCATGGACTTAGAAAAAAGGTGTGATGATAATCACCCTTTATTTTCTAAAAATAAAAAATGTTTTAAAGGAGAGTGTTTCTTAGTTAGTGGTACCACAGGCAATGCATGCTTCCAACAGGGATATTTCTCTCTGTTAAAAGCAGTCCTAAAGTGTAACAGCAAAAATAGTGAAAATGCAACTGTAGCTGCAATGCTTTCCAGTCACATGGTGCACACACTTTCCAGCTGCATCCTTGGAGATTGTCATCTGGATTGATGTCATCTGGCGTCTTACCTATAATCTGATGCACTGTAACAGCACAAACTACTTGCTAAGAGCTGGAAGCTCATTGTTTCCCAGCGTGCACCTGTACCTTTAAGAAGCGGTGGGCTCCCTTCAGTCCATCTGCCCTCCACCTATTCATCAGAATACATGTGCTTCCACTTTGGAGTCACTCATCAGCAGTGCCAGGACAAGGTCATCTAGAGCCCAGGGCGAACATGCCAAAATGCGCCCCCCCCCTTTAAGATGTATGAGCATTATGTGTCAGCAAAAATCCCCCCCCCAACAAAGACTCTGAGTATTAATGTGCATGCTTACCCCCTAAGCATAAATTCACCCTCCTCTCAGTACAAATCTGCCCCCCTGCTGAAATCCCCCTCTCAGCACAAATCTTTGCCCCCCCACCTCCCAATTCCCCCCGCCTCAAATGCCCACTCCATAAAAAAAATTCACCCCTCCTAGCGCACATCCTCTACCCCTAAAATTTTCCCCCCAGCACACATCTTCTCCCTCCCACTTCAAATCCCCCCTCCCAGTGCAAAGTCTCCCCTAATCCCCCTTCCTTCCACAAATCTTTGCCCCTCCCATCTCCCAAATGCCCCCCCCAAAAAAATCTAGCACAAGTACTCTACCCCTAAAATTTCCCCTCCTAGCACACATCTTTTCCCCCACTTAAAATCCCCCCTCCCAGCACAAAATCTCCCATAATCCCCCATCCTAGCAGAAATATTTTTCCTCCTATCCCCCCCAACACAGATCATCACTCCTAGCACCCCCCCTCCAAAATTTTCCCTCCTAGGACAATACTTACCCCCTGCCACCACCACAAATTCCCTCTTCCAACACAAATCCCCTCCCCACCAATCTCCTTGTGGCACCCCTCCTCACCTCACATGATACCACAGTGTCCAGGGCAACCGCCCCTCCTGCCCACCCCTTTTCCCGGCCCTGCTAATCAGTCAGTGATAGGAACTATAGATACCAGGGTGCCTTGATGGGCCTGTAGCTTACGCATGTATTTGCAAATGTGTGAAGACTAAACCCTTGTTTTTAACGCATACTGTTAGACAGGTTGATTTGGTTGTCCATGAGCTGGTCGGTAAGAAGGCTTGGATCTTTCCTTGGCCTTGTTTTTTTCCCAGTGCTCTCTCAGTCCCAATGAAACTGAGGCTTCTGGAAAGGCCGGTGAATGCAGAGGCAGGGGAGGCTCTTAATTATGTATCGTGGTTAGTTGGCGAGAGGGGGCACACCCAAGGCAGGAACCTCTCCTCCTGTTAGAGCCCTGTAGATTATATAGGGAGAGCAATTATTCAATGTAGTCCATGTGGCTCCACTGTCAGTTTGACTGTTGGTCTGCTCTGTATTTTAGGAGTGCTACAGATTACACTGGTAGAACTGCTGATTTTGCTGCCTTCCTATTTAGGCTGCTTTATAGAATAGAAAAGAACACAAAATATAGGATAGAATAGAAAATACTAGAAAATACAGAATAGAAAATATCAAATAAAATAAAAAACAGAATATAATAGAATAACATAGAATAGAAAATATAAAATGGAATAGAATAGAACATATAGAATAGAACAGAATATAAAATATAGAATAAAATATAATAGAGTAGAATTAATAATATAGCATAAGATTAAATAGAAAATAGTTGTGGATCTGCTTGTCAGTCCTGCCTACTTAAAGACGTCCAGCTCACTTCTTTCCTGCCTTTGCCTTAGTCACATCACAAGAAACCATCTCCTGCGTTCCTGTTTAAAGACTGGCTTGCTGACATCCCTTCCGGGTCCTTATGCTGCTTGCTGTTCCTCCACTTGGATTCCTGACTTCTAACCTGGCTAATTACCCGATCTGGTTACTGAACTCTGGCTTGGCTGACTACCCGATCCGGTTACTGGACTCTGGCTATGCTTTGCCTATGCTTACTCTATTTACCTTTTTATTTTTATTAATAAACAAGTGTGATTTAACTCTACTTCTGTCTCGGTCTGGTTCATGGTTTCTGACAGTAGGCGAAAGCCATGAATTCAGAAGATACAGTCAATCCACTTGTTGGTAATATTTTTTCCAGATTGGATGAGCAAGATCACCGCATGGATCAGTTTGCAATTGTGTTACAAACGCTCCTGAGTCACACGGCTCACCTGGAATCCCCCCACTGTGGCTGCTCCGGTACAACCTGAGTTGCAGGCCGTCCCTGCTGCTGCGCCAGTCTCTGTGCAGGCACCCGCCTTGAGTATTACCTCTATAAGAGGTATGTCTGGTTCCGCCCTGCTTCCCCAGTGATTTGGGGGCGATCCAGTTCAATGCAGAGGGTTTCTCAAACAAATTGAGGTATACTTTGAGATGCTGCCCCAGGCATTTCCCACGGACAGAAGCAAAGTAGGGTTTGTGATATCTTTGCTTTCTGAGAGAGCCTTGGCCTGGGCTAACCCTCTATGGGAGACGCAAAAACCTGTTGCCTTGAGTTACCCTGAGTTTGTGGCTTCCTTTAAAACGGTATTTGATGTTCCCGCATGCTCCGCTTCTGCTGCCAAGTGCCTCATGTCCATCAAACAGAGTATGAGAACTGTTACCGACTACGTCATTGAGTTCTGTACTCTGGCAGCAAAAGTTGCTTGGAACAATGAACCCCTTGTTGCTGCTTTTTCTCATGGTCTTTCGGATTCCATCAAGCCATCCTCATTGACTCCATACTCAGAGAAAGACTTTATTTTAAGGAGCACTTGCGGAAGCCTCCTGTACGTTTTCCTCCGAGCCTTGCAGTCCCAGCCATGCCTCCCTCACCTCCCATGCCTCCTGGTACCGAGCCGGTCAGTGAAGATGAACCCATGCACTTGGGCTTCATGCATCTCTCTGTAGATGAGAGAGCCTTTAGGAGGAGGGAGAGATTGTGCCTTTATTTTGGCCAGGCAGGTCACTTTTTGAAGTCTTGTCCTACTAGTCCTGGGAACACCTGAACCTTGAGGTCCTGTCATGGACAAACCTTGGGTGGTGTTGTGTCTTCCCCAGTTATCTAGAAGGATAAGCCCCTGGTTTTCAGTCACCCTTTCTTGGGCTAAGTCGTCTATCGAGATACAGGCTCTAATCGACTCTGAATGAATGAATGAATGAATGAAAAATTTGTAAAGCGCTGCATATGCAAACTGAATCGCCTCAAGACTCTGGGGATCCAGGCCTTTTCATTGATGCTGCCTTTGTATCAAAGCACTCGATTCCACTGCTGCTGCATGAGACTCCACTTGCCATTGAGGCTCTTGACAGGAGTCCTCTACAGCCTGCCCATGTGACTCATGAGACGGTTCCGTTGTCCATGGCTGTAGGGGCTCTTCACCATGAGATAATCCAATTCCAAGTGATTTCCTCTAGTTTCCACTGATTATTGGTTATCCTTGGTTACAGAGGCACAACCCCTCTTTTGATTGGCTCTGTGCTGAGGTTCTCTCCTGGTCACCACAATGCAGTGAAACATGCTTCTGGAAGGTAGCCAAGGTCCTGTGTACCTCTTCACTCTCCTCCCTGCCAGAGAAGTACCGTGATTTTAGCGATGTCTTTGACAAAGGTCAAGCCGGTAGTTTGCCTCCACATGTATGATTGCGCATTTGACCTTCACCCGCAGGATGTGGAAACCTTGCAAAAAGATCTGAACAAATTAATGGGGTGGGCGACTACATGGCAAATGAGGTTCAATGTAGAAAAATTTAAAATAATGCATTTGGGTGGCAAAAATATGAATGCAATCTATACACTGGGGAGAGAACCTCTGGGGGAATCTAGGATGGAAAAGGACCTGGGGGTCCTAGTAGATGAAGGCTCAGCAATGGCATGCAATGCCAAGCTGCTGCTAATAAAGCAAACAGAATATTGGCATGCATTAAAAGGGGGATCAACTCCAGAGATAAAATGATAATTCTCCCGCTCTACAAGACTCTGGTCTGGCCGCACCTGGAGTATGCTGTCCATTTCTGGGCACTAGTCCTCAGGAAGGATGTACTGGAAATGGAGCGAGTACAAAGAAGGGCAACAAAGCTTATAAAGGGGCTGGAGGATCTTAGTTATGAGGAAAGGTTGCGAGCGCTGAACTTATTCTCTCTGGAGAAGAGACGCTTGAGAGGGGATATGATTTCAATTTACAAATACTGTACTGGTGACCCCACAATAGGGATAAAACTTTTTTGCAGAAGAGAGTTTAATAAGACTCGTGGCCACTCATTACAATTAGAAGAAAAGAGGTTTAACCTTAAACTACGTAGAGGGTTCTTTACTGTAAGAGCGGCAAGGATGTGGAATTCCCTTCCACAGGCGGTGGTCTCAGCAGGGAGCATTGATAGCTTCAAGAAACTATTAGATAATTACCTGAATGACCGCAACATACAGGGATATGTAATGTAATACTGACACATAATCACACACATAGGTTGGACTTGATGGACTTGTGTCTTTTTTCAACCTCACCTACTATGTAACTATGTAACCTGGTGCCCCTCGTAGTCGCATTTACCCTTTGTCGGTCTTGGAGGATAAAGCCATGGAGAAGTATGTTGCAGACGCACTTTCTCGAAGTTTCATCCGCAAATCCTCATCTCCTGCTTTTGCTGGTTTCTTCTTTGTGAAGAAGAAGAGCGGTGAACTGAGACCTTGCATTGATTATAGGGGTCTCAATTGTTTCACGATTAAGAATGCCTACCCGATCCCGTTGATTACAGAATTATTTGACCGCCTCAAGGGAGCAACGGTTTTCGCTAAGCTTGATCTGAGAGGGGCTTACAATCTCGTGAGGATTAAGGAGGGCGACGAGTGGAAAACTGTGTTTAATACTAGAACAGGCCATTATGAGTACCTCATAATGCCTTTTGGCTTTTGTAACACCCCGGCAGTTTTCCAGGAATTTATTAACGATGTCCTCCGAGATCTGTTGCAGTTATGTGTGGTGGCTTATCTCGATGATATCCTCATATTTTCCAAGTCCCTGGAGAGCCACCACACAGATGTCTGTCGTGTGCTTCAGAAATGAAGAGAGAACCATCTCTATTGTAAACTGGAGAAGTGTGAGTTCCAGCGAGAACAGGTTAAATTCCTGGGCTATGTCATTTCCACTGCTGGTTTTTCGATGGACCCAGAGAAACTTTCGGCAGTCCTACAGTGGCCTCGACCCGTGGGGTTATGTCCTCTGCAGCGTTTCCTGGGTTTTGCCAACTATTATCGGAAGTTTATTCGTAACTTCCCGTCTCTGGTCAAGCCCCTGACCGATATGACAAGAAAGAACGGTAACCCCTTTTATCCTTGAGGTTGATGCTTCTGAGACTGGTGTTGGCCCCCTTCTGTCTCAACGTCCTACTTCTGAGAGTGCTATGCATCCTTGTGGCTACTTTTCCAAGAAATTGTCACCTGCGGAGTGCAATTACGAGATTGGTGACAGAGAGCTGTTGGCGATCATTTTAGCCCTGAAAGAATGGAGACATCTCCTCAAAGGTACCACTGTGCCGGTTCTCATTCTTACTGACCATAAGAATCTCACATTCTTGTCTGAGGCTAAACGCCTCTCTCCCAGAAGGGCATGATGGGCTCTTTTCTTGTCAAGTTTCAATTACATTGTCTCATTCCTACCAGGTACTAAGAATGTAAGGGCTGACACCTTGTCATGACAATTTTCCTCCATCTCCAAGTTGGAGTCGGTTCCCGTTCCTATGATTCCTCCTGATCGTATTCTGGCTACGGTTCGCACCAGTCTTACTTCTCCTTTGGGTGACAAAATTCTTGCTGCTCAGGTCGATGCTCTTCCTGAGAAACCTTGTGACCGCTGCTTTGTCCCAGAGTGTCTCCGTACTGCCGTGCTCCAGACTTACCATTCTCCCAAAGCAGCTGGCCACCCTGGGAAGAATCAACTCATTTGGGCCATTTCCCAACAATTCTGGTGGCCTAGTCTACGTGCTGATGTAACTGCCTTCGTAGCTGCCTGTTCCGTGTGTGCTCAGAGTAAGACTCCACGACACCTTCCAGTGGGCCTCCTACAACCCATACCCAATGGAGAGAGGCCCTGGACCCACCTGTCTATGAATTTCATTGTGGAGTTGCCCAACTCCCAAGGCAACACGGTTATCCTTATGATGGTTGACGGTTCTCAAAGATGTGTCATTGTATTCCACTTAAAAAGTTGCCCACTTCTAAGGAGCTGGCTTCCATTTTTGCTTGGGAGATCTTTCACTTACATGGGCTACCCAAGGTGATTGTCTCGGACAGGGGTAGTCAGTTTGTGTCCCGGTTCTGGCCAGCCTTTTGTGCACAGCTGGGAATTCAGCTTGCTTTCTCCTCTGCGTATCACCCGCAGGCTAATGGGGCTGCAGAATGAGCCAATCAGTCCTTGGAGCAATTCCTACGTTGCTATATTTCTGACCATCACAACAACTGGTCAGACCTATTACCATGGGCAGAGTTTGCTCACAACAGTGCCTTGAATTCTGCTTCCCGATTGTCTCCATTTATGGTGAATTATGGTTTCCAACCTTCCATGTTGCCTGTTTCGTTTGTTCCGCAGAGTATTCCTGCGCTAGAGGAGCATCTCCGTGGTCTTCGTTCCACTTGGGCACAAGGCCAGGAGGCTTTGCGTCATGCTAATAATAGGTACAGGCTCCATGCTGACCGCAGACGCCTGCCTGCGCCTTCCTACCAGGTTGGGGACAGGGTCTGGCTGTCATCTCGCAGCCTCTGACTTCGTGTTCCCTCAATAAAGTTCGCTCCTCGGTTTATTGGACCTTTCTGTATGCTTCGCAGGGTTAACCCAGTGGCTTACGCGTTGGACCTTCCTCCTAGTATGCGCGTCTCAAATGTGTTTCATGTCTCCTTATTGAAACCGTTGGTCTGCAACCGCTTTACCACCTCGGTGCCATGTCCTCAACCTATACAGGTTGAGAACCAGGAGGAATATGAGGTACAATCCATTGATAACTCCCATAGGTTCCGTGGGTGCATACAGTACCTGGTGCATTGGAAGGGGTACGGTCCGGAGGAACGCTTCTGGGTCTCATCCTCGCAGGTACATGCCCCGGCCCTCCTCCGTGAATTCCATAGATGTTTT
Source organism: Lithobates clamitans (assembly GCA_037952925.1). Lineage (NCBI taxonomy): Eukaryota > Metazoa > Chordata > Amphibia > Anura > Ranidae > Lithobates > Lithobates clamitans. The sequence goes on along the minus strand of JBBGZY010000589.1, from coordinate 4,359,631 downwards.
CCCCTCAAGCCCGGTGGTCCTCCGAGGGGGAGGGGTCGTTGAGGAGGGGGTACTGTCAGGGCTGGCTCAGCCCTTCCTTCTCTGAGCTGGCCTCTCAGCTGTCGGCTAATTGCCAGCTCTTTTCCCTCTCCACAGTTAACCAGCTGTTGTGGATCTGCTCATCAGTCCCGCCTATTTAAAGACGTCCAGCTCACTTCTTTCCTGCCTTCGCCTTGGTCACATCACAAGAAACCTGCGTTTCTGTTTAAAGACTGGCTTGCTGACATCCCTTCCGGTTCCTTATCCTGCTTGCTGTTCCTCCACTTGGATCCCTAACTTCTGGCATGGCTGATTACTGAACTCTGGCTTGGCTGACTACCCGATCTGGTTACTGGACTCTGGCTATGCTTTGACTACGCTTACTCTATTTACTCTATTTACCTTTTTATTTTTATTAATAAACATGTGTGATTTAACTGTACTTCTGTCTCGGTCTGGTTCATGGTTTCTGACAGTCCCACAGTTAACAGCGCATGTCAGAGCACAAACCAAGCTTTGAAGTCCAAGTAATTGTCTGTAGACCTCTCAGACAGGATTGTATCAAGGCACAGATCTGGGAAAGGGTACAGAAAAATGTATGCAGCATTCAAGATCACAATAAGCACAGTGGCCTGCATCATCCCTAAATGGAAAAGGACTCCCCCTAAAGCGGGCCGCCCGGCCAAACTGAGAGATAAGGGGAGAAGGGCTTTAGTTAGGGAGATGACCAAGAACCCGATGGTCACTCTGACAGAGCTCCAGCATTTCTTTGTGGAGAGAGGAGAACAACCATCTCTGCAGCACTCCACCAATCAGGCCTGTATGGCCAGACAGAAGCCATTTCTCAGTAAAAGGCACATGACAGCCCACCTGAATTAGCCAAAAGGCACCTGAAGGACTCTCAGACCATGAGAAACAAAATTCTCTGGTCTGATTAAACAAAGATTGGACTCTTTCACCTGAATGGCAAGCATCATGTCTGGAGCAAATAAGGCACCGTTTATCACCTGGCCAATACCATCCCTACAGTGAAGCATGGTGGTGGCAGCATCATGCTGTGGAGATGTATTTCAGTGGCAGAAACTGGGAGACTAGTCAGGTCGAGGGAAAAATGAATGCAGCAATGTACAGAGACATCCTTAAAGAAAATCTACTCCAGAGCGCTCTGGACCTCAGACTGAGACAACCACCCTAAGCATACAGCCAAGATAACAAAGGAGTGGCTATGGGACAACTCTGTGAATGTCCTTGAGTGGCCCAGCCAGAGCCCAGACTTGAACATCTCTGGAGAGATCTAAAATTGACTGTGCACTGATGCTCCCTAACCAACCTGTCAGAGTTTGAGAGGTCCTGCAAAGAACAATGGGAGAAACTGCCCAAAAATAGGCGTGCCAAGCTTGTAGCATCATACTCAAAAAGGCTTGAGGCTGCAATTGGTGCCAAAGGTGCTTCAACAAAGTATTGAACAAAGGCTGTGAATACTTATGTACATGTGATTTATTTATTTTTAACAAATTTGCAAAGATTTCAAATTTCTTTCACATTGTCGTTATGGGGTATTGTTTGTAGAATTTTGAGGAAAATAATAAATTTAATCCATTTTGGAATACGGCTGTAACATAAAAAAATGTGGAAAAAGTGAAGAGCTGTGAATACTTTCTGGATGCAGTGTACATTGACTACTCCTCAGGCACTCATCCATTCTATTGCCCCCACCTCACCTGTTAATTTACTAGGTAAGTTTAAGCTGGAGAAACAAAAGAGACTATCCTCACCATCACAGATCTCCACCAAGTACCTGACTTCTGATATTTGCTGTACTATTTATGGTGTTTTACTCTGAGACAGGTGGTGATGATGAAGTGCTGAACTGGCACAGGAAGAAGATGGTAATGGATGAAATAATAATAAAAAAGACAGAATTTTACCAAGGGAGGGTCTCTAATTAGGGCGGATCTGAAACTAGTTAAGCTGGACCTTGTTTTGAGAACTGTAGGAGCTCTCAAAGCAGAGGTGGTTCTCCCTATGCATCCTCAGTATAAAGTGTTATATCCGCATCAGAAGATATCTGTACCATAATGCTCAATGTGCTGACAAGCTAACAGCGATACCATGTCTGTCAAGCACACAATTTGTAACCTTTGCTTTTAAACAAAGGTTATATGATTTTCAAATGCAAAATAGATAAGTAAAATATACTTAATGTGTAACTGTTTAATCGACAGATTAAAAGGGCTACTAAACATTAGGGATGGGCAAAGTGTTTTCAGATAAATTGATTTAGCTGAGAAATTATGGATTGTACCATCAGTGACAGAGCTCCTTGGACAGCTTATCCCGCGTACACTCGACCGGACTTTCCGGCAGAAAAGGTCTGATGGAATCATTCCATCGGACATTCCGATCATGTGTGGGCTTCATCGGACATTTTCTTTCGAAAATTCTGACGGACCTAGAAATAGAACATGTTTCAAATCTTTCTGACAGAAATAGTTCCTATCGGGAAAACCGCTCGTCTGTATGCTGTTCCAATGGACCAAAAATGACGCAAGGGCAGCTATTGGCTACTGGCTATTGAAATTCCTTTTTCTAGTCCCGTCGTACATCATCGCATTCTAAATGATCGGACTTTGTTGTGATCATGTGTAGGCAAGTCCGTTTCAGCGAAACTCCATCGGAACTCGGTCGAAAAAAACGTCAGAGTTTATTCTGCCGGAAAGTCCGGTCATGTGTACGTGGCATTAGGCAAAATTTGCATGCCAAAAAATCTTTTATTTGGAGAGTTGTCCTATTTTTTTTTAGTTTGTAGTTTTTTTAAAACCTTTGGTCATTATTACTGTTGCTTTTACTGTTTAATTTTGATTTGTATACTGTTTTTTAATTTCTGTGCAAAAAATATAAAACATTGAGGCAATGTAAAGCCCATTGCATCCCTTAAAAAACTACCATACGTTCCTTCACCATTGACTCCAATGCAGTTTACCAAAATTGTGAACTTTTGACAAAAATAGTACAATTTTGACTGAGATTTCTGGAAAATGAAAACTCAGAATTTAGATCCCTCTTACTAAACACTGATATGAGCTGGTACACCTATAAATATGTAAAAAAATCACAATGAGGACAGGGGATTTTTCAAAACGAAAGACCAAAAGTGGGCAGCAAAATTTTCCTGCAAACCTCCTGTCCAATGGCCTCCATAGAAGAAAGCTACCATCTGTGTGTGTTTTCTTGCCTCATTTCCCCACCAACAGCTATGTAATAACTGCACAGAAAACGTATATAATATTAAATATTTTCAAATCTCTACTGGTATAGATTGCATTGATGGAATGTTACGGAACTCTTACATAATTTAACTTTTTGTTGTGCACTTAATAGTATACTACATTAACTGCTTATTAAATATGCACCTTAGAGTCCTTAAACTCAAATACCCAGGGTATAGCAGTATAATACCAGCCTTGTGTTTCCATGGACACCAATCTAACATTGCAATGAAAAGTGTAACATTATTCTCTGTCCTTGTGGAAGTATTCTCACAATAAATGGCTGTCATTGTTATGATGTACCTAACACATTGGTACAAAGGGTCATGATCTTTTTAAAGAGATTCTAAATTCAAAGTATGGATCCCTTTTTATTGGATAAAGCCTAGTCATAACTCTAGCACAATAATGTTGGAACCACAAAATTTTGATGTGGCCTCATGGGATTGTCACCCCCACCCAGTTCTATTTTGGTAAACCTCTATTCAATTGAATTAGTGTGCTGTGAAATACAATTTTTGTGGGTCTGCTTGCTGATTCTCCTTTCTCAAGTTGCTGCTGAGAAGTTATAGAAGTTGCCATCACTTAGATAAATACTAAACAGTTGACAAGAACATTGGAGCCAGCTTGGCATGAAAAGGAACATGATCATTTCACATACCAGGATAAAGATACTTTTTTTTTTTTAAAAAGTGACAGTTATTTTTAGTTGAGTCCAACAAACTCATTCACACCAGCTTTACTCTCTAAAGAGCAATATGAGTTCACATTGCATTTTAGAAAGCATTTGACAGGTGGTGGGGAAGCAGTGTATCGCTTCTTCACCACCTGCTTTAACCCCTTGAACCCTGCACTAGCATTGCATGCGGTTTCAGGGCACTTGCACAGCGGCAGGGGGTATAATTCTTGTTTCAGCCCCAATGCATGTATACACCCCCAACTAAAGGGGGTAGAAGTGCTGGGGGGTATTAAAGCACACCCCAACAGTGGGGACTGCCCCTCAACTGCTACTGTGAACAAGCCCTTTGGCAGCTATGGCTTGCCTTTGTATATCAGGCACTGAGGTTCAAGCTGTGACATTCATTTCCACCCTCCTTTTGTTGTGGCTATTCTTGTTGGTTGTATTGCTTCCCACCTTTGTGAACAGACAGTGTTGTACTAATTTTGAGGACTATCCCATATACAGGGTTCCCCTCTACTGACAGAGGCAGGGCATAAGCTTCCTTAACCCACTAGGATAGGATCTCATTGCTTCCTATAGTGACATCAAAAGGCAAAAAGGGAACTATATAAAGACAATTCTGTGCCCTTACACCATCTCAATATATTACATTTTTGTTTTTAACATTTTAAAGTGTTCAACTGGACCAAACTGGCTCAGATAAACTATTTTAATTCAAAAGATATAGGTGGTGTTGAGCAATTCCTCTATTGCTTCAATGTGAAATCAACATATAACCTTCATAACATATATTCAATGATTAAAAAGTGATAAATAATATAAATCAACATAAACCATAAATCAATAACTGAACCAAAGCATATAAACTAGTGAGTGTCCAAGTGATCTATTCAAATATAGTGTTTAGTCCTTAGCTGAAATCCAAAAACCGTTGGGCTTTCACCAATCACCTCAGTGCTCACAGAACTCTCACCTCATAGCCACATATAATCCTTCCTTGGGATATCCCTCTCCTTATCTCCTCTATGTTGGTTCCAAGATCCAGGCTCTTGAATTATCGCTAATAGCTTTTACATGCAAGGCGAGTCTGTCCCTGTCCTCTTGTGTCTTGAGCCTCTCTATTTGTCAGTGAGGTCACCTGTCGCAATAAATGACAGACGGGAGGACAAAAGCATTAATCTTAACTAACAGGCTACTCAAGCCCAACAGGCTACCCAAGTTGGTCTTGGGTAGCCTGTTAGTTAAGATTACTGCTTTTGCCCTCCCCTCTGTCATTTATTGTGATGGGTGACCTCACTAACAAATAGACCTCAAGATACAAGAGGACCGGGACAGACCCACCTTGCATGTAAAAGCTATTAGCGATATCTCAAGAGCCTGGATCTTGGAACCAACATAGAGGAGATAAGGAGAGGGATATCCCAAGGAAGGATTACCAGTCCCATATTCAAACCTGATCCTAAGGCTTTTTATATGTGGCTATGAGGTGAGAGTTCTGTGAGCACTGAGGTGATTGGTGAAAGCACAGCGATTTTTGGATATCAACAAAGAAGGACTTAATACTATATTTGTCTAGATCACTTGGTCACTCACTAGTTTATTGAACATATATATGCTTTGGTTCATAATTGATTCATGGTTTATGTTGATTTATATTATTTATCACTTTTTAATTATTGAATATATATTATAAAGGTTATACAGGAGGTCCTCTAGTTACAAACATCTGACTTACAAACAACTCCTACTTACAAACGGAGGGAGACAACAGGAAGTGAGATGAAATCTACCCCTAGGAAGGGAAATTCTCTCCTGTAAGAGTTATTATGGGAAAAGAGTAACTCCACTGATGCTTTATCAAGGCTTCTTTCCACAACAACCCAAAATTTTCAAAATCCAATTGTCATTGGGATAGAAAGTGAGGTGAAATCTTCTGAACAGGGGCACAGACAGCGAAACAAATATTACAGGGGTGTTAACCCTTCCTTATGCTACCCAAAAAGCTTGAAAATGTTTTTCTTGGCTGGAGCTACACTTAAAAAATGTACCTGTTACTACTTAAGCCGTGTACACACGATCTGATTTTCCGACGGGAAATGTGTGATGACAGGCTGTTGGCCGAATATATGACCATTTGTACGTTCTATCGCACAATTTTCAGATTTTCTGTGGACAAATGTTGGATGGCAGGCTTTAAAACTTTCCGCGTACAAATGTCTGTTGTCGGATTTTCCGATCGTGTGTACACAAGTCCGTCGGACAAAAGTCCAAAGTACAAACACACATGCTCGGAAGCAAGGACGAGCCAGAAGCGGTCGGTCTTGTAAACTAGCATTCGTAATGGGGTATTAACATTGGTAACGTGGCAAATTATGAAATCTCGAAATGCAGCGCACAATTCTCTTCTTCTTTAATGGGATAATAATGGAGCTGCTTTGCTGGTGATACTGATGGAGTTATTGCAAACAAATTTTCAAAGACTTTTTTTTTCTAGTGATATCAAGAATAATACTATTATGCTTGTTATTTTTTTTTTTTTTTTTGGTGCAAGTTACCGCTACACCATTATCCCGTATTTTTTATAATCAAAGATACAACTATGTTGGTGTCCCTTGTTAATTTTACATTGTATTTTTTAAAATGTAACTGCCTACTCCCAAACTGTCATTTGAAGTATTATTATTCTACACAATTTTTTTATTGTGCATTAAAAAAAGAAAACAAATAAAATTAGAAATGCTATCTGTCAATAGAACTTAACCAAAAAGTGCATTCTATGCATCCAAAAATTTAGAAAATATACCAAATCAAATCATTATTATTCAACTGCTGAGTCTGCTATTAATATTTTTGGTAATTGTCTCCTGCTGCCATATCTTTAAACTTCCTTATTTACTGCTAGCTCTATAACAAACACACTTGCAATAGCAATATTACTGGTGATTGATTCTCAACTCCATGTGGCTTGAGTGATCAAGAGAGGTAATTGGCTTTACGACCCTAGCCTGTGTCTGTATCTAGCCTGGCCCTGGCCATCTCCTCCCCATATTCAGGTGTCTCACATCAGACCCAAACATGACCAACTGAGAAATGCATCCCAGCTTAGTTTCTCTATAAATTTATGGCAGCTTATGGGGTGGCGCAGACAGGGGCATGGCGCAGACATCATGGCTCTTTCCTGAGTGGCTCTGTCACGAGTGATGCGCAGTTTCACCGACGCAGTTTAACGAAAGCAGGATAACTAAAGCTGCATGAACAACAGGAACTCTGCTCCACTCTGCAAGACGACAAGCAAACCAACTTTGAAATTTATTTTATATTAGGTTAGTTTCCCACTCTCTATCCACTAACATGCTCCTTATTCTCTTCCTTCTCACATTGGTGTCTTCTGTCCTCAAATTATCTTTACTCTACCCCTCCTCTCTTCCCTGCAGCATGCACATATCACCCTCACTCCTACCCTCTCCCTACTATGGCACCCATCATCTCCTGCAGTTGCTGCACCCACATGCTGACATAAACACCAGGGCCACTAGACACGTGCGCTCATGCACATCCCATTCCCACCTTGCCTTCCTCACCCTCCTCCTTCTCCTAGTCTCAGGTGACATTTCTCCTAATCCTGGTCCGCCATTTTCCAAATGCAAGCCACATATCCAATACCCCTCCCCCTCTGGCAACCACCACAATCCACACAGTTTAATTTCTATCCCCCTGCTTCCTCAAAGCACCCCACCAATCTCATGTGCCCTTTGGAACGCCCGCTCCATCTGTAACAAGCTAACATCTGTACATGACCTCTTCATCTCTCATGGCTTGAACATACTGGCCATAACAGAAACCTGGCTGCAAAATTTTGACTCCGCTTCTCCTGCTGCCCTCTCCCATGGTGGTCTCCATTGGACTCACTCCTCCAGACCCAAAAGACAGAAAGGAGGTGGAGTTGGCTTCCTTCTGTCCCCACAAAGCACCTTCCAAGTCCTTACTGTCCCTCCCTCTCTATCCCTCTCTTCTTTTGAGATGCACTGTATTCGTCTGTTTTCTCCCATTTCTCTGAGGATTGCAGCAATTCATAGGCCTCCAGGACCGGTATCGCGCTTCATTGATGACTTTGCTGCCTGGCTACCCTACTTTCTCTCCTCTGAAATACCCACCATTATTCTTGGTGACTTTAACATTCCTGTCAATGTTAACAGCCCAACTACAGCTAAACTTTTCAACTTAACCTCATCTTTTGACCTAACCCAATGGACACATACTTCCACTCACTCCAATGGTAATACCCTTGACCTTGTATTCTCCCATCTCTGCAACCCTGGCAACCTCACCAACACCCCCTTTCCTCTATCTGATCACAACCTCATTACTTTCACTGTATCCTTGTCTCCAACCACCCATCCCTCCAAGCAGCAAACAATTACTTGTAGAAACCTTCGCCACTTTAACCCTTCTCTTCTCTATTCTGCTACTGACCACCTATATGACATAATCTCTCCCCTGTCCTGTCCTGACCTGGCCACTTCTGTCTACAACAGTTCACTCTCATCATCACTAGATGCACTTGCTCCTCTAACCACACGCAGAATTAGGCCCCGACCGTTACAACCCTGGCAAACTGACAACACTAGAAATCTCAAGAGACATTGCCGTGCTCTTGAACGACTGTGGCGTAAAACCAAATGCCTGCAAGACTTCACCCTATATAAATCTGCCCTTCTAAAATACAATTCATGCCTCCATGCTGCCAAACAAGCCTACTTTGTCTCTCTTATTAATTCCTTGTCATCCAGTCCTTGTCGGCTCTTCTCAACCTTTAACTCTCTGCTTCGTCCACCACCCCCTCTACCCACTAACTCACTCACTGCCCAAGAGATTGCCAATCATTTCAAAGACAAGATCGATGCAATTCGTGAGGACATCTCCACTGTGCGTACGTCTTCCCCACCCATCATACCTTGCCCAGCAGCACATTCAATACTCTCCTCTTTTGAATTGGCTACTACGGAAGAGGTTACAAAAATTTTCTTGGATGTCCACCTAACCAATTGTCCCTTGGATCCTGTTCCCTCACAACTACTACGGTCACCCTCTTCTTCTATCCTATGCTTCCTCACCCACATCTTCAATCTCTCCCTTTCTAGTGGCATTTTCCCCTCCCCTCTAAAACATGCACAGATCACTCCCATTCTTAAAAAGTCCTCACTGGACCCCACCGACCTGAACAACTTAAGACCCATCTCATTACTCCCATTCACCTCTAAACATCTAGAACGCTTAGTCTACAACCGTCTTAGCTCCTACCTCAATGAAAATAACCTTCTTGACCCCTTACAGTCTGGCTTTCGCTCGCAGCACTCCACGGAAACTACCTTACTAAAACTCACTAACGATTTAATAACTGCTAAAACCAACAGCCAGTACTCCATACTCCTACTACTTGACCTCTCTGCGGCCTTTGATACTGTTGACCACCCACTCCTTCCCAATAAACTACATTCCCTTGGCCTCCGAGATTCTGCTCTATCCTGGTTCTCTGGCTATCTATCACAGCGCTCCTTCAGTGTCACCTACAACTCTGTCTCCTCCTCTCCATTGCCCCTTTCTGTGGGGGTCCCCCAAGGCTCGGTTCTTGGACCCCTTCTCTTCTCTATCTACACCTCCTCCCTTGGTCACTTAATAACTGCCCACGGCTTCCAATACCACTTATACGCTGATGACACTCAAATCTATCTGTCTACTCCTCACCTCACTCCTTCAGTCTCCTCTCGCATTACTAACTTACTAACTGACATATCAGCATGGATGTCGCACCACTTCCTTAAACTAAATCTCTCTAAAACTGAGCTATTAATATTCCCCCCTGCCCGTGCCCCCCTCCATGACTTTTCCATCAAAATCAACAATGCAACCATCAGTCCCTCCCCTCACGCCAGGGTACTAGGTGTAATCCTAGACTCTGACTTGTCATTTCAGCCTCAAATCCAATCGCTGTCAAAAGTTTGTAGAATTCACCTCCGTAACATCTCTAAAATTCGCCCTTTTTTAACAAATGAAACCACCAAGCTCCTCATTCACGCCCTTGTTATCTCTCGCCTTGACTATTGCAACTCCCTTCTTATTGGCCTACCGCTCCATAGGCTATCCCCTCTTCAGTCTATCATGAATGCTGCTGCCAGACTTATCCACCTTACCAACCGCTCAGTGTCTGCCAACCCTCTACTTCAATCCCTACAATGGCTCCCAATCACCCAGCGAATTAAATTCAAAATTCTAACAACAACATACAAAGCCATTCACAACTCTGCCCCAAGCTACATCACTAATCTTGTCTCCAAATATCACCCAAATCGACCTCTCCGCTCTTCTCAAGACCTCCTGCTTTCAAGCTCTCTCATCTCCTCCTCCCATGCTCGTCTCCAGGATTTCTCCAGAGCCTCTCCCATCCTCTGGAACTCGCTACCTCCATATATCCGGCTATCCCCTACTCTTGCTACCTTCAGGCAATCCCTGAAAACTCATCTCTTCAGGAAAGCCTATCACGTCTGCAACTAATCTCCTACCACTTCCACCAGCTCATTCCCCACAGTTACAACCTTTTGTACCACCTGCCCCACCCTATTAGATTGTAAGCTCTTCTGAGCAGGGCCCTCTTAAACCTATTGTATTGTACTGTGTTATAACTTTATTGTCTCCCTTTTATATTGTAAAGCGCTGCGTAAACTGTTGGCGCTATATAAATCCTGAATAATAATAATAATAATAATAATAACCAAAAAATAAAATAAAAGCCTCATGCATGTGTCTTGCTTGTTAACTACTTAAGGACCAGCCTCATTTGGGATTTTAGGTGTTTACATGTTTAAAACAGGTTTTTTTGCTAGAAAATTACTTAGAACCCCCAATTATATATTGTTTTTTTTTCTAACACCCTAGAGAATAAAATGGTGGTCATTGCAATACTTTTTTTTGCACCGTATTTGCGTAGCAGTCTTATAAGCGCACTTATTTTGGAAAAAATTCACTTTTTTGAATAAAAAAATAAGACAACAGTAAAGTTAGCCCAATTTTTTTTTATATTGTGAAATATAATGTTACGCCAAGTAAATTGATACCCAACATGTCACGCTTCAAATTTGCGCCCGCTCGTGGAATGGCGTCAAATTTTCCCCTCAAAAATCTCCATAGGCGATGTTTAAAAAATTCTACAGGTTGCATGTTTTGTGTTACAGAGGAGTTCTAGAGCTAGAATTATTGCTCTCGCTCTACTGGTTGCGGCGATACCTCACATGTGTGGTTTGACCACCGTTTTTATATGCGGGCGCTACTCACATATGCGTTCACTTCTGTGTACGAGCTCGTCGGGACAGGGGGTTTTAAAAAAAAATAATTTATTTTTATTATTTATTTTACATTATTTTATTTATTTTTACACCATTTAAACAAAAAAAATTGGGTCACTTTTATTACTGTTGTGTTGGTAGCTGGACTTACTCTAATTAGCTGCTGATTTGTTCAGGATTGGCCGGTCTGAACAGCCAAGGAAGCTGCCATCTAAAGCCTAGTGCACATAATTAGAAAATCGGACGATTGTCTGATTTTCCCAGAATGTCCGTACCATGCTGAAAACAAGAATGCTAATAATGGTATGAAAATTCTCGTACCACAGAGGAAAACTTCCCACGTATATAGCTTGCGTTCCAATGTAGAACTGGAAGTGATGTAATGTGCATGTGACCCTTTATTCACAAATAAATATACCACGTTTACAACTGTGAATATCGGCATAGGTTTGTGGGTGACCTGATAATTTCCCAAATGCCTGGTGAGACCACTGTTATGGTGGTCAACTCGAGCTGGTAAGGAGCCTCATATCTCACTTGGGTGTGAATTACTATGGATGCTGGACTCACCTATGTCACATTTCCTCTGAACATATGCACTCTGGTCATCAACTCACTTTGTTTATGGACTTTTTTGAGCTTTTGCATTGTTTATAACTGGGACTTGATTCACCTCCTTACATATATTTTTTGTTTTTTCACTTGTTGTATATGGTGAGACATCTGTCTTAGTCTTCTATGGGAGACTTGTTTTTTACTTCTTATATATTTTTCTTTATTTATTATTGGTGGGTCAATCACTCCTTATGGTTATTTTTAGTATGATATATAATTCATATTTAGTTTCAGCGCTGCACTTATTTTTTTGTTTTTTGATGTATTAGAGTTTAGTATTAGACTTTTAGTGCTGGCGGCTTTTACAACTCACTTTTCAATATACACTTTTCTAGCGCAGCATTAACCCTTTTTTGGGTTTTTTATTTCACTTTTATTACTATTACAAGGAATGTAAACATCCCTTGTAATAGAAAAAAGCATGACAGGACCTCTTAAATATGAGATCTGGGGTCAAAAAGACCTCAGATCTCATATTTACACTAAAATGCTATAAAAAAAAAAGTCATTTAAAAAAATGACTTTGAAAACAATATGCCTTTAAGAGGCGTGGGCGGAAGTGACGTTTTGACGTCGCTTCCACCCAGCAGTGTCATGGAGACGAGTGGGCACCATCTTAGCCTCACTTGTCTCCAGGCACAGCAGGCAGATAGATGCGGCGATCGCCTCCGCCACTACCGACGGCTCCGGTAGAAGGCGGAGGGCACCGGATCGCGGCGGGAGAGGGGCCCCTCTCCCGCCACCGTAAAAGTGATCTTGCGGCGAATCCGCTGCAGAGACCACTTTTATCAGAAAGAGGACCGCCGCACAAAAATGGGGATACCGGGGTTATGGCAGCTAGCTGCTGCCATAACAACGCTATACCCCTTCAAAGTTTGGACGTACATTGGAGTGCGGTGGTCCGGAAGTGGTTAATATAGGGGGTCAACAATGCCAAGAGTTGGTGAAAGCAGGGGTCCGTCATCCGGAGATAATTCCTAAAATCATCCGTATTATTCTCCTGGAGCTCCCACAGCAAAGGCATATGACATAATTGGTCACAATTTTTTAAAGCAACCAATTCTTGGTCCAAGAAATCTTCCTCCTCCTGTTCCTGGACTTTGGTCAAAGCAATAACTCCAAGGCCAATAATAAAATAACACATTATCTCCTCCGATTCCGCAACATGGCTGGTTGACGAACATCCGTTCAGAAACTAAATGAAAAGTGCGAAATGAAAAGTGCGAAATGAAAAGCGTGAATCAACACTCTCCAAACTTCTACTAACACGAAATTACAGAAGGAGCACAAAAGGTGGCGCCTGACAATTGAACTTCCTCTTTTTCGGCTCATAGTACGTCACTACGTTCGTGTTTGTTGGCCGACAATTGTGTGCCGTTTGTATGCAAGACAAAATCCAGGCACATGCCTTCAGACAAAAGTCAGAGGTTTTGTCTGCGGAAAATTCTATCGTGTGTACGAGGCTTAACAAACAGATTCAACTTAAGAACAAACCTACAGACCCCGGGGACCGCCTTTATGTTGATTTCACATTGAAGCAATAGAGGAATTGCGCAACACCACCTATATCTTTTAATGTATTACATGTGTAATTATGAACACATTAGGTATTGCAACAGCTCTATTGACCTAGATGGAAATTGTGATGTTGTCTGTCTGTCTTTCCACCTCGGCCAATCAGAGGAATCCTTGTATTCATTGTTAAAAATACAAGGCTTTTCCTGAATAGCAGAAAAACACTCAGCCCGATTTTCTCTCATTCTGGCAGCAGACGGATGAAAAGTCCCCTGTACTGCTGAGGGAACACAGCACTGCTTAATGTATGCTACTACAATATACTACGCACACTCAGGGACCACATCATTTTGTAATGGAAATAGTTCATTGGGGCCAACTTGGCCCAAGCAAACTGTTTGAAATTATTATAAAGCTTGAATTCTACTTATAATAGAATTTAGGAGTAAGCGAATTGTTGGTGTTATGTCTTTAGTATGATTAAAATGTATCTTTTCACTCCTCAGTCTCCTCATGTATCACTAATTTACTAACAGACATATCAGCCTCCCCCACATGCCCTTTCCCCTGACTTACAAATCCATCCACAACTCAGCCCCCAGCTACATCACTAGCCTGGTCTCAAAATACCAACCAAATAGTTCTCTTCATTCCTCCCAAGACCTGTTGCTCTGTTGCTCCCTCGTCACCTCCTCCCATGCTCACTTCTAGGACTTTTCCCGAGTCGCTCCCATCCTGTGGAACTCCCTACCCCAATCTGTCCAACTATCTCCTACTCTGTTTTCTTTTAGACTATCCCTGAAAACCCTCCTCTTCAGAGAAGCCTATTCTGCCCCCACCTAGCAACTATACTTTTATTTTCTCTATCAGCACATCCCCCACAGTTATTACCTTTTGTATCACTTGACCCTCCCTCCTAGATTGTAAGCTCTAATTAGCAGGGCCCTCTAATTATTCCTATATTGAATTGTATTGTAACTGTACTGTATGCCTTCATGTTGTAAAGTGCTGCACAAACTGTTGGTGCTATATAAATCCTGTATAATAGTAATTATCAAAGGTTATAGCTGAAGTTAAAGTTGTTTAAAACCCCAATAAATAGTTGCAGGCATATTTTTTTTGCCTCACACCTTGCATCATCATATTATATTATGGTTTATTCAGTAATGCCCCGTACACACGAGTGGGAATTCCGCCAGCAAAAGTCCGATGAGAGCTTTTGGTCGGAAATTGCGACCGTGTGTATGCTCCATCGGACTTTTGCTGGCAGAATTCCAGCCAGCAAAAGATTGAGAGCAGGTTCCCTATTTTTCGGTCGGAAAAAGTTCCTAACCGAAAATGCGTTCGTCTGTATGTAATTCGGACGTGCAAAAAATCACGCATGCTCGGAAACAATTCGACGCATGCTCAGAAGCATTGAACTTCATTTTCTCAGCTCATCGTAGTGTTGTACGTCACCATGTTCTTGATGGTCGAAAGTTCAGAGAACTTTTGTGTGACCGTGTGTATGCAAGCCAAGCTTGAGCGGAATTCCGTTGGAAAAACCATCCAAGATTTTTCCAACGGAAATTCCGCTCGTGTGTATGGGGCATTACTGTATTATTTATAGGTGGTGAGTGGATGTTAGTGGATATATACAATGCCACATCAAACCCAGGATGTAACAAAAGGCAAACCTAAAAAAAACAAAAAAAAAAACTATACATAGCTGTCGCCATGTGAACTCGTCGTAAGTATTGGATAACGTGACGTCTGCTGTAAATGACAGTAATATTAGGTTTCATTAAGCATTTCAGTGGCCATATAATTGTTCATACCCAGAGGATAAATGCATTCATCAGGCTCACAGAACTCTGATGTGAAATCTAATATGCTTTGTTTATTAAAGGGTTTTTTTTTCATCATAAAACAGCAAACGTTATACACTGCCAAGGGACCCAAGCAAAACAACTGCTCATAAAGCTGCAGCAATGCCTGATATGCATAGCTCCCAACTGTCCCTGATTTTGAGGGACTGCCCCTGATTTAGAGCACTGTCCCTCTGTCCCTCTTTCCTCCTCAATTGTCCCTCATTTTGGTCTGATCTATATAGATGTATATAAAATTCACATTTTATCTTTCAAAAAGTGTTTCCCAGTGCTAAACCTTTCATTCCATTTCTAAATTGCTGCATTTTTAAATTTCAAAAGCCTGTATAAATGAATAGTAGTGTTAAAAAAAGCACTTGTGGGTTTAACTAATCATTTTTTTTTTTGTATAATTCTCCTTTAAGCGGGTGTGGCAGGGGGTGTGTCCTATGCCCACATACTTTGCTAATAGGTATTCCTTATTCCCATCTCAAAAAGTTGTAAGGTATGTATATGCTTTCTATTTTTATTAGCAGTATTAAAACCCCCACCTCCAGCCAAAACATCTTATTTTTTATTTTAGGGCCGGTTCACACCATGAAATCGCAAATGATTCACAAGCAATTGGGGTGCAGAGCAATTGGAGCCCATTAATTTCAATAGGCTGAAATTGTATCAGGCTGGAGCAAAAGGAACCGGGTGGAGGAAAACTTTCACTAACAGAAAGGAAATCAGCACAGGGGAATTATCCTACTGACTATAAGTTATGTCCCTTATGCTGATTTTTCTGTTTGTTATTTTGGCTTTAATGTTACAGTACTTTGTCAATTGTGTTGACTTATGATGTGTCACAAATGATCCCTGTATATTTATAAAAGTATTGCCTATGTACAGGTGACATTTTAGAGTTGATGTCTGCACAGCATAAAGGCCGATGCAGCTAATAAGGCCTCAGAACATATCACATTACTGTATATTTCTCTGTGTCTCCCAAGTGCTTCTCACTTCTCCATCATTCTAATAATTAAAATAATATGTATTAGAAATATAGCAGAAATTGCCAGCAGTGATATCATTTTTCTCTTGCTCTGACATGCATGGCAGCTCACAGACATAGTTTGGAGAATCCCATATTGAAGTATAACTGATGAAATGTTTTATTCTCTGTAAAAGTTAGGTTTCCCAAATCCAAACCGTGAAGAAATTCTTCAACTGTCTGTTAAAAATAGAGGTTGATTTGGCTATAAGTTTACCTTTCAACTTCAAAAAAAGTCATAGTGCTTACACTTTTCATTAGGATATATTGTTCATTTCCAGTATTTCTTTAGCCTTTAGTATGTATAATGATCTCCGGTAAACGCTAGCTGCATCTTACGATGATCTAATAACATAATCCAAATGTAATTTCAGAAAAACATCAATCCTTTCAGTAGAATTAAAATGTATCTGAATTCAAGTCACTATATCTCTAATAGTTAGACAAATGAAAACATTTTGTGTCTACTCCCTTTTAGTCACCATACCATGTTACTTTAAAAAGTGCAGAAATGTAAAGTGTATCTAATGCTATATTTATTATTTTTTTCATTTTGAAAAAAGTGGTAAGGGCCAGGGTTAGAATCTTCATCTGGTTTGCATTGCTTTATTTGAAATTAAAATTACATTTGAAGAATCTTATCTTCAAAAAAGAAACACATGTCGCCAGCATCTTTGAAAGCCATGGTCTTGCCAGAATAAAATCTTTAGAGCTTTCCACTAAGGCCATCTCCCGCCCTGCCCCAGGGTATGGTGGTATATCACCCACAGTGACAGGCTGAAATTTAGTAGATTGTAAGCTCCTTGCAGGTCCAGTTTTGTGAAAATGTGAGCCCCATGGAGATAATCAAATGGTTTGGTGGGCTATATACTCAACCTCTAGGGACACTGGTACCAGAATCTAAATTAATTGCACAGTTGTGGGGCTTATGGGGTAGAAATTCATCCACATTTTTCTTGGAGAGGATGTCTAAGAAGTCTGCATAATGAGGTGGAACAAAATGTAAGGGCTTGGAAGACACCAAAATAAAAGGTTTAAGTGGAGTAACCTTGGCTAGAAATCTGGTGTGACAGGATGGGACCAAATCCAACAAGTGTGAGGCACCCCAATCATACACTGGTGGATGCTGTTGGAGCCATTGGAGGCTCAAGACAAATTTAGAGGAGACCCCTCAAAGAATGATGGGTTTTGCTTCTGAACACTCTCAGGTTGTGGCACTCTGACTCACCTAGGCAAGCTGCTTCTGGAAACTGTAAACAGGTATACAGATGAGAGTCTCTAGAAACACTGGAGAGACAGGAACATGGGAAAGGGCTAGTAGTTTATGACAGGCAGTGTTGCTTAGGGCAACAGAACACAGGCTGGAGTGCACAGGGTCACCTGAACAGGGTACAGACTGGAGTGCATGGTGTAAATGAAACAGAATAGTGTATGGGATCACTGGAGCAGGGTACAGACAAGAGTGCACTGGGGTCATGTTGAAACAGAGGATGAAGGATACAGGCCAGAAAGCACTGGGGTCACACAGGAACCCAAGATGCAGGAAACAGCCTGAACTACAATGAGGTCACTCTGAAACAGCTAGGAGGCACTGGGGATCTCAGGAGAAATCTCTGGAGATTACAAGTGGTCAGGTCGCTGGTGTGTGGATGTGTTGTTTGAACACTGAGCAACATGCATGCTAGAACTTTAGGACAATGCCCCTTCTGTGATTGACTGCAGTACCAATGGAACCCTGAAGCTTGTGGCCACATACAGAGGGGAAGGCCAAGCTCTGTAGTGTGGAACAGGTGAGTGTGACAGTGGACTTCTGCAGGAAAGCCATTTCTTAGGAACTTTCAGCCTTTAGTGCATGGTTCCATCCCTTAACCCCTGTACTAACATGCTAAGCAATTATCCGACTGCAGCCACCAAATGTCAAGGATCATGCCATGATGACTTGCTTATCGGATCAAAAGCCCTGTTTATGTAAGAAGAGGAATAAGGAAAAGGCTTACTTTGGGAAGGTATAACAAGACTGTAAAATAATTATCTCAGCCTGCAATACCACCAGTCACCACTAGAGGGAGATTCATCCAAATCTAGCTGTCTGAACTCACAGAGAGATACAAACCTTGCATACAATCTGATGCACTCTAAAAGTTGTGTGGCAGCTCAGCGATTTCCACACGCTTCTAAAATTCCCTAATTAGCTATCCGGTAAGCTGGAATATTTGCACACTTTCATCTTTCTCACTGTCCACACAGACACCCACAGAAGGCCACTTTTTAACTTTGTATATTTAAAATCCATATGCAGTTAGCTCATAGAAATATCTACAGAGGTAAAAATTACAATAGACAGTAAACAAAATTACACACTGAAATGTTGCTTTTTGCTATGAAATAAGAAGGGAGAAAACCAGAATTCAACTTTACTGTTTGGTTAGTGTTGTTTAATCCTGTTGGCATGAGAACACTGGAACTTCTAAAATTGCTATGTTTTGAATGACTGAATAAATTACCCGTTTCATTTTTAAGTTGCAAATTTATAGTGATGAGCAAATCTGCTTTGGTCTGATTAGAGGGAGGGTTTAGCAAACATGTCCAAAAATCTGCATACTGTAAATTGTATTGTGAACCCTATTGAAGTCAATAGTAGGAGAAGTCAAGAGTAGGAAAAAAAAAACAATTATCTTTTTTGTAAAGTTGATAGGCAAGGGATTGTCAAACAAAAGGGCATTGGGACATGGGCACAAAAAAAAAAACTACATGGAGCAACTCTTTTAACCATTTGACAATGTACGTATTAAAATGTAGAACCAAGTGGTTTTATCAGTATAATTGCTGCAACCATGATCCTGATATTGTTTTTTTTTTCGCAACCAATGACTGACTTTCTTGTAAAAGTGATTCAGTCAATTTTGAAGAATTCCCCTGACACCCACTCCACCCTGGTGGTTTCCAGGCCGGTTCCTCCGGGGAGCCCAGAACCATGGTAAGTAGTTGAGATGGCTCCCCACAGAGGAGATGCAGGAACATTCATTCCCCCATCTCCTCTGTGATGAATGAACTTGGAAGCCATAAGGGTTTTGTCACTTCCAGTCTTTAGAGATTTCAACATGTGTGCAAAAAAATTGCTGCAGTAAACAAGCTGTTAATAATGCTTAAAGTGTCATATCCTTTAAGTAACATGCTTGGGGGATGTCTTAAATTTGCCTGTGAAGTGACACATCTGTAGGATGTATTACAGCTAAAGTGAGTGACATTCAGAAAGAAAAAAAAGAAAAATACTGAAACCTGATATTTCCCTGCAAACGTGTTTCTCGGTAAAAACAGCATGGGAACTGACTGCCCTGGGGCAATGAAAAAAAAATACCTTTCAGCAGGGAGAAGCTCTTTTAATAAGGCGTAAAGTGGTTTTAAAGGCTCAAGGTTTTTTACCTTCATGCATTCTATGCATGAAGGTAAAAAACCTTCTGCGTGCAACAGCCCCCCCAATATTTACCTGAGCTCCCTCTCGATCCAGCAATGTGCAAGTGAGCTGAGCTTCTCCTGGGTCTCTCATGCCTCATTGGCTGAGGCAGCAGCAGGTGCCATTGGCTCCTGCTACTGTCAATCACAGTTAGTGAGCCAATGGCTGCAGAGGAAAAGCCAGAAGTGCCTGCGAGGGAGGAGGATCACGGCTGCTCTGTGCAAAACCACTGCACAGAACAGGTAAGTATACCATGTTTGTTATTATTTTTTTTAAAGAACCTTTAATGTCACTTTAAAATGGCAGCATTATGAATGCTAAAAGCTTGGGGATGCCTGAAAAATGTTCCCGTGAAGTGGTCCATCTGTATGATACATTAAAGTGAACAATTACAAAGAAGATAACAATGAAGTCACTGGCCATTAGAAGACATTCTACCCCAAAAACAGTATTTGATTCCACATAAAATACCAGATCTTTATGCTTTCCGAGGGTTGGTATGGATTTTAGGGGCTACATCATGCCAAAAATCTGAAAAAAGCTTGGGGTCCCCCAAAAATCAATACTCTTATTCAAACATGTGGCCTGGCTGGATAGCTAAGGGAGGGGACAGTGAATGTGCAAACTTCCCCCCCAAAACCATGTCAGGCAACATGCCCCCAACATAGGGTGGGTACTTTGCTGCAGAGCCCCAAATCCACTGGGCCAGAGATAAGGGCAAGGGGACCTAGTTCTCATCAACATGGGGACAAAGTGCTTCTCCCTATATTACTGGTCTGGCACATGCCCCCTGCCCCCCCCCCCTTCCTGGTGATGTAGGCTGCATGTGTGGTTAAAGTGATTGTAAAGGTAAATGTAAAATAAAAAAAACAACAAACATGTCTATATTTACTTGCTCTGTGCAATGGAGTTGCACAGAGCAACCAAAAACCTCCTCTTTTCGGGTCCCCTGCCGACTCCCCTGGCCCCTCCCCTCTGTCCAGTGTCTGCTACATTCATTGACACAGACAGCAGGACTCAGCTTTGCCCCCCCCCCACCTGATCCCTTGTCACTGGCTTTGATTGACAGCACTGGGAGCCAATGGCAAAGCCAGCAAGATCTGGAAGTGAGGGGAGAGAAGAGCTGCAGACGTGCAGGGCACTCGATCAAATGAGGGTTAAGGTAAGTAAAATGGGGGGGGGTGAGGGGGGATGCTGACACCTAAACATTTTTTACCTTAATGCAAGGAATGCATTAAGGTAAAAAATTTTTAGGATTTACAACCACTTTAATGGCCTTATGTGGATTTTGGGAGGTACACATGTTACTTTTTTACTTTCTTTGTGGGGTCTGGTATGGATTTTGAAAGTCATTCCAGACCCCTATCTAGGATAAGGTGAGTACTGCACATTTATGTAATAAAAATTGAGGATCTGCTGAGACTGCAGTGTCAATTATTCTTAATGAAAAGAGGCAGTTTTTCACCAAATAGTGGCATTTTTTTATTTTTAGTTTTATATAATCAACTTTTATTTGTTTTTTACTTTGTAAAATACCTTTTAAAAAATAAATCATGAAAGGATTTTACACCATAAGGAGCTTTCTCTCCGTTTATTGCACTACCTGCCTAACACGGTTTTGGAGCTCTGGGAAGGCCATTGGAGGTTATCTGTACCAGTGGAAGACACTAGTGGACACCGCACTGGGATAGTTCTCCCAACTAAAGACCTACAAGCCCAGCACTGCAGACTTCCCTTACTATAAGGTAGGGGAGTCAATAATATCTGGTGAGTGCAGAGTGTTTATATTCTTTCATGTGGTGAATGCACAGATACCTGGGATCCTGGGAATGGAGCACAGTCTGCACGACAACACTTCACTGCACAGCATAGTGACTTTTTTGCACAAAAAATATTCTTACACTATAATTGTAACTTTATACCAATTTAAAACATAGATTGATTATAATTTAAATCATAGCACAGTTCTTTTGCACTAATTTTTTTTGTTTGTTTTGGGATTTTGCAATTGTAACTATGTATTCATTTTTAACAAAGATTGGTTATAGCAATATTTTCACAGTATATATTACAAATAGAAGTGGTATCATTAATTGGATTATGGTGGAGCAAGCACTGTGTGTACATTTATTTACTTAGTTTAGGACACACAGAACTAAATGCCATCCAGTTATGGTTTACAGCTACTTTATTTCCTTTCATAGATACTGTATTTTAAATTGTGTAGGCAAGGATGCCATCTACTGATTGTTTTGAAAAACATTTTTTAGGAATTTATTTTTGTCCAGAACTAAAGGGAAGCTTTAAGCTTTCAACTTACTCGATCTTTGCCTACTATTTTTGAAACAGTGTTTCTGCTCTAACTGTATCATTTAACCTTATGAATAAGTATGTAATGCACCTATTTACTGAAACTTGTATTTACTTGATGTCAATTTGACCTGTTTTTGTTTCTATATATCTTTGAAAAATAGAGAATTAAAAAAAGTCACTAATTAGATGTCTTCATTGGTTCTTTAAATGTTAGCACCCTGGGTGGTGAAAAATACTTTATTTAACTAGTTGCCGCCCGCCCACCATCAAATGACAGTGGGGCAGTGCAGCTCTTGTTCTGGGACGCTGTCATATGACGGCGTCCCAGAACGGCCGCTCCCGTGTGCCCGCTAGGACACGGTGCGCACCCGATCTCTACACGGCTCTTTATTAATGTGATTGGCTGTGTCCAATCACAGCCGGTCACATGTAAACACGAAGATGCTGGTAATCATCGCTCCTCGACTCACACTGACAGAGTGAGGATATCTACACATGTAATAAGGGCACTGATCATCAGTGCTCTGATTACAATATAGCGCCAAAGTGTCACCAATCAGTGCCCACCAATGCCAGTAATCAATGCCCACCAGTGGCAGCAATCAGTGCCCATTAGTGATGCCAATCAGTGCTGGCTATCAGTGCTGCCTATCAGTGCTGCCCATCAATGGCCATCACTGCTGTTGATCAATGCCCATCAGTGTCACCTATCAGTGCCCATCAGTAATGCCTATCCGTGCCGCCTATCAGTGCCCACCATTTCCGCCTATCAGTGCCCACCAGTGCCACCTAACAGTGCCCATCAGTGCCACCTAACAGTGCCCATCAGTGCCCCCTATCAGTGCTCATCAGTGCCACATATCAGTGTCCATAAGTGCGGCATATTCTTGCCTCCTCATCAGTGCCACCTATCAGTGCCCATAAGTGCGGCATATTTGTGCCTCCTCATCAGTGCCACCTAATCAGTGCCCATAAGTGCCACCTCATCAATGCCCACCAGTTCAGCCTATCAGTGCCCATCAGTGCCACCTCATCAGCGCACATCAGTGAAGGAGAAAAATTACTTAGTTACAAAATTTACTGACAGAAACTAAGTAAAAAAAACTTTTTTTTTTTCAAAATGTTATGTCTTTTCTTTTGTAAAAAATAAAAAAACCCAGCAGTGATTACATACCACCAAAAGAAAGCTCTATTTGTGTGAAGAAAATGATAAAAAAAATTGTTCGTGTGCAGTGTAGCACGACCGCGCAATTGTCATTCAAAATGCAACAGCTCTGAAAGCTGAAAAATGGCCTGGCAGGAAGGGGGTGTAAGTGCCTGGTAGGCAAGTGGTTAATGTAGTTTCACACATATATTATTTTCTCTACATCAAAAAATTGGAAGTCAAATATTTAAATAAGTACACAGAAAGAATTCATAAGTTGATTAGCATGTCAATCGGTAGCATTATAGATACATGCTCACTTCAGCTTTTTCCTGGTCTATTATTTATTTATTTTTTTTTTTTTATCGCTTCTTCAGTCACTAAAGCTGTTTTGATATCCTGGACATTTTTCCACACATAGATGGTGAAATGGGCTCGGGGTTTCCCGGTTCACCGGAGCAGTTAGTTCCCAGAAGGGGCTCTGGTGCCGAGACTCCCAGAGCTCAAAACAATATATGTGTTTAGGGTACAAGTTGCTGACTATGCAAAACTTACTGTTGACATCATATATAACAGATGTACCGCTTTTATAACCTGTAACTGACGAGCGTTGTGCTCCTTTTCATCTATCTTGATTGATGTATTTTTTCAAGATTTCAATAAACTTTACTTTAAAAAAAAAAAAAAAAAAAAAAAAAAAAAAAAGAATTCATAAGTTGGAGCTGGGAAATGGGAGACTTTGAAAAAAGCAGATTACAGCAGCAAGGAATAGATATGTGGGATTTGTTTCACTACGAATCGAAATCTGGCCGAAATTTGTGTGATTTGGAGAATCAGATATAACAGATTTTAACTAATTCAAAATAAATTATAGGGAAAACAACAAATTTACTCATTAATTTGCTTCATTCGGATGACATGAT
The DNA here is from genome assembly GCA_037952925.1 of Lithobates clamitans. NCBI lineage: Eukaryota > Metazoa > Chordata > Amphibia > Anura > Ranidae > Lithobates > Lithobates clamitans. Next base: position 4,335,475 of record JBBGZY010000589.1, on the reverse strand, counting down.
GTGATAGTTTGGGCCTTTTGTTTATGTTTGAAACATCAAAAATAATGTAACAACATTTGATCCAAACTGATTTGGATTCATTTGTTTTTATTCTAGTGAGTGAAGCATGAATATTCTAAAACAGCCTTTCTCAACCTTTTCAACACAGAGGAACCCTTGAAATAGCTCTCTGGTCTCGGGGAACCCCTTCAAAAAATTAGAAATCTACTCATTAGAAAAGAATTAGGAAAAATTAGAAATCAACTCAAGATACATTAGTGTGATGGTCAGTGGGAAGAATGGTCCTTATACTTGTGGTCATTGGGAAGAATTACCTCCTTACAGATAGCTAACAAGATCAGTGGTGTGAGTGGGAATTTATCTGAGAGGCAGAAATTGCCCAATGCTGAAGGAACCCCTAGCAACCTCTGGAGGAACCCTCGCTGAGAATCACTGTTCTAAAACAATTCTTTTTGTATTGGGGCTGAGACCATTTGTTTCATTTGCATGTGCATAGCTCACCAAACAAAGTCAGTTGGGGATGGGGAAATGAATTCAATTTAAAAACATAATGAGTAAATACATATTCATTTTGATGTATTTGTTTTATTTGCATGAGAGTGGTGTGGTAATCATTGATGAATGAAAAAATAAATAAAATCAAGTAAAATAAATAAATAAAAAGCGCCCCGTCCCAACGAGCTCGCGCCCAGAAGCAAACGCATATGTGAGTAGCGCCCGCATATGAAATCGGTGGTCAAACCACACATAAGAGGTATTGTCGCAATCGTTAGAGCGAGATTGCATCCCTAGACTTTCTCTGTAACTCAAAACATGCAATCTGTAGAATTTTTTTTAATGTCGCCTATGGAGATTTTTAAGGGTAAAAGTTTGACGCCATTCCACGAGCGGGCACAATTTTGAAGCGTGACATGTTGGGTATCAATTTACTCGGCGTAATATTATCTTTCACAATATAAAAAAAAATTGGGCTAACTTTACTGTTCTCTTTTTTATTCAAAAAAATGAATTTTTTCCAAAAAAAGTGTGCTTGTAATACCGCTGCGCAAATACGGTGTGACAAAAAGTATTGCAATGACCGCCATTTTATTCTCAAGGGTGTTGGAAAAAAAATGTATAATGTTTGGGGATTCTAAGTAATTTTCTACCAAAAAAACTTGTTTTTAACTTGTAAACACTGAGCCAGAAAAAGAGGTCTGGTCTTTAAGTGGTTAAAACGAATATAGCCAATTTTTCAAAATAACAAAAGATTTTCCCAGTTAATATGCTTTTCAGCCTACCTTATAGAAGAACTTGATAAAATAGTCGGTGACCACTTAGACATCTTCACATCAGGAGCTCCCTCAGATCAGAAGCCCCTCCTCACATCAAAGCCTCCTCTTATGTCAGGGGTCCCCCTTTACAATAGGAGTTTCTCCTTTACATCAAAAGTTTCCCCTTCACATCAGAGTCCCCCCTTATATCACGAGTCTCTTCTTTACATAGCAGTCTTTTTTCGCACCACACCAAGGGAGACTCTGATGTGAAGGTGAAACTCTTGATGTCCACACCCCATCAGTGCCACCTATCAGTGCCCATCAGTGCTGCATATTAATACCAATGTCACATGACATTAAAAAAAGAATCGGTAATCGGTATCAGCGAGTACTTGAAAAAAAGTATCGGTACTTGTACTCGGTCTCAAAAAAGTGGTCTCGGTGCAACCCTAGTGCACACCACATGAACAGCAAGAAACACCAAGAAAAACATTAGCATACATTGCATTTTGATTCCAGGTATATAAAGGTATAACTGTTGTATGTTTAGACGATGCTTAGGACCACCTTTGTTAGGGGAACAGCCAAATGCGTGCTGTCATAGCTGTGCACAGCATTGTATTAGCTGCTCAACCTCATTTCGGGGTCTAACAGTGCAACAGTATGTTCTATAGCCGCTTCCTGACCGCCTCACACAGATGTACTGCAGCAGAAGGGCACGTACAGGCAGATTAACGTACCTGTACGTTGCCCTTTAAGAGGCAGCTTGCGGCCGTGCCCGCCGGGAACTCCATGAGCGTGATCGCTGGTCCCGCGGACTCGATATCTGCAGGTATACCCGCGATCGTCTCATGGAAAGGAAGAACGGTGAAATGCTGATGTAAACAAGCATTTCCCCATTCTGCCTAGTGACAGGACACTGATCAGCTCTCCCTGTAATCGGGAGCGGTGATCAGTGTCATGACACACGTAGCCCATCCCCCTACAGTTAGAATCACTCCCTAGGACACACTTAATCCCTACAGTGCCACCTAGTGGTTAACCCCTTCACTGCCAGTCACATTTACACAGTAATCAATGCATTTTTAATCGCACCGATCACTGTATAAATGTGAATGGTCCCAAAATAGCGCCAAAAGTGTCCGATCTGTCCGCCATAATGTCGCAGTCATGATAAAAATCGCTGATCGCCGCCATTACAGTAAAAAAAAAAAAAATAATAAAAATGCCATAAAACTGTCCCCTATTTTGTAGACGCTATAACTTTTGCACAAACCAATCAATAAATGCTTATTGTGATTTTTTTTTACCAAAAATATGTAGAAGAATACGTATCGGCCTAAACTGAAGAAAAAAAATGTTTTTTTATATATTTTTTGGGGATATTTATTATAGCAAAAAGTAAAAAATATTGTTTTTTTTGTCAAAATTATCGCTCTTTTTTTGTTTATAGCGCAAAAAATAAAAAACGCAGGGGCGATTAAATACCACCAAAAGAAAGCTCGATTTGTGGGGAAAAAAGGACGTCAATTTTGTTTGGGAGCCACGTCGCTCGACCGCGCAATTGTCAGTTAAAACGGCGCAGTGCCGAATTGCAAAAAGTGCTCTGGTGTTTGGGCAGCCAAATGGTCCGGGGCTTAAGAAGATAGTAAATAGGGACAGCTTTCTTCCTTTTTTATTATTGCAATTCACATACGGTATTCTGTAGATGAGTAAGCTAGCTTGTGATGATCTCATATGGCTTGGAATTTCTTTAGTGCCATCTTGTGGACAAACAGGAAAGCACAGGTAAACATCCTCGGATGGGTATGCGAATCTATATTTCTCTGTGAATCTCCTCCTGAGCAATACTTTTCCAGGTTGCTTATTTCTTCCATAGAGACAGATGACTATAAGTCAAAGGTTTACAGTGAAAGGTTTCAGAAGTCATTTCCAATCTTTTTACATTATTTTAAATCTGCAGCTTTTATCAGGTTAACCACTTGACCTCTGGAAGATTTATCCCCCTTCATGAACAGGCCTTTTTTTTGCGATGCAGCATTGCGCTATTTTAACTGACAATCGCGCAGGCATATCACACTGTACCCAAATAAAATGTTTACTTTTTTGTCCTTTTTTTTCTCCCCACAAATAGAGCTTTCCTTTGGTGGTATTTGATCACCTCTGTTTTTTTTATTTTTTGCATTAAAAACATTCTTTACTTTTGTGCTATGAAACATATCCAAAAAAAAAAATGGAAAATATAAAATTTCTTCATAAATTTAGGCCAATACAGTATGTATTCTGCTACATATTTTTGGTATAAAAATTCCCAATAAGCGTATATTGATAGAACAAACTATGGGAAATTTTTATTCATTTTTTTTTTAGCTAGTAATGGCGGCAATCAGCGACTTATAGCAGGACTGCGATATAATAGTGGACACCTTTGACACTTTTTGGGGACCTGTGACACTAATACAGTGATCAGTACTAAAAATATGCACTGTCACTGTACTGACACTGACTGGGAAGGGGTTAAAAGCAGGGGCCATCAAAGGGTTAACTGTGTGCCTAGCCAGTGTTTTACTACAGCGTGGGAGGTGATTTTACTAGAGGAAGACATGGATCCTAGTCCACGCATGTACTAGCCATCGGGACTACCGGGAGATTCACGGTGGGCCGATGGCTCAGTGGGCCAGTCAGGTGCGGTCCTGGAGCTGCTCCTCTCTGACAGTGAGTGATCGCAATTTCACTCCTGTCAGGAGGAGCAGCTTCTGTCATATGCTGGAGAGAGCATTAGGCGTTATGCTCCCTCCAGCCTGCAGGGGGAGATAGACCAATGGCAGACTTTCCTTCCTCTCTCCCCTTATCACTTGTTATCACATGACTGGAAAGAGGAAGGAGAAGCTGCCTTAAAAACTGTGAGTACATGTGGGAGGGGGAGGAGAGGGAGGACACACTGATGTGAAGGGGACTGCTGACGGGGACACACTGATGTGAAGGGCTCTCTGATGGGGACACACTGATGTGAAGTGGGCTGCTGGTGGGGACTCTGATGTGAAGTGGGCTGCTGGTGGGGACTCTGATGTAAGGGGGACGCTGTTGGGGACACTCTGATGTAAGGGGGACGCTGTTGGGGACACTCTGATGTAAGGGGGACGCTGTTGGGGACACTCTGATGTAAGGGGGATGCTGTTGCGGACACTCTGATGTAAGGGGGATGCTGTTGGGGACACTCTGATGTAAGGGGGACACTGTTGGGGACACTCAAAATTAAAATGGGCCATCGGGACTACCGGGAGATTCCCGGTGGGCCAATGGCTCAGTGGGCCAGTCAGGTGCGGTCCTGGAGCTGCTCCTTTCTGACAGTGAGTGATCGCAATTTCACTCCTGTCAGGAGAAGCAGCTTCCGTCATATGCTGGAGAGAGCATTAGGCGTTATGCTCCCTCCAGCCTGCAGGGGGAGATAAACCAACGGCAGACTTTCCTTCCTCTCTCCCCTTATCACTTGTTATCACATGACTGGAAAGAGGAACGAGAAGCTGCCTTCAAAACTGTGAGTACATGTGGGAGGGGGAGGAGAGGGAGGACACACTGATGTGAAGGGGACTGCTGATGGGGACACACTGATGTGAAGGGCTCTCTGATGGGGACACACTGATGTGAAGTGGGCTGCTGGTGGGGACACTGATGTGAAGTGGGCTGCTGGTGGGGACTCTGATGTGAAGTGGGCTGCTGGTGGGGACTCTGATGTGAAGTGGGCTGCTGGTGGGGACTCTGATGTAAGGGGGACGCTGTTGGGGACACTCTGATGTAAGGGGAACGCTGTTAGGGACACTCTGATGTAAGGGGGATGCTGTTGGGGACACTCTGATGTAAGGGGGACGCTGTTGGGGACACTCAAAATTAAGCCGGTCATGAGGAAATCCAGGGCCAAATTTTTGTCCCGGTCCAGCCCTGTCCAAGTCCCTATGTTGCAAAAACACAGAATCCATGCCTTCCCTCCTGTCCTGTTCACATAGGCCAGAGATGGTGAAACTTGGCACCCCAGATGTTTTGGAACTACATTTCCCATGATGCTCAACTACACTGCAGAGTGCATGAGCATCATGGAAAATGTAGTTCCAAAACAGCTGGGGTGCCAAGGTTCACCATCACTGATATAGGCAGACCACCGTTCTGTTTCACTGCAGGATGATTGGTGGGTGCCGGTGTACATCGAGTCCGTGGTACCCACTGATTGGCTTCCACTGTGTATCATCACAGTGGGAGTCAGCCGGCGGTGGCACGCATTCTTGCCCACTACCCAGAAGAGCCAGATCACACGTGATATATATGTGATCTGGCGCACAGCTGTCATCCTGTAGCAGTAAAACTGCTATAGGGCGGTCAGCAAGTGGTTAATACCTGGTTATTTTGCCACAAAGGTTTTTGCTCAGACACTTGCTGTTATAGGGTGACAACAATCTGGATGCATGATCCACTGTTGTCATCATCAGAAAATCTGCCCTGAGAACGACCATGCAGCCACCGCTGGGGTTCATGAACATTTATAGGAAGTGACTGTAAAGAGGCTGCAGGAGGTCAATAATACTTTTCAGTAATGAAGTGGCACACTGAATGGTGGTCTTGGCCACTTTGCGCTATTAGTGGAAGGCACAGCATACATATCTCAAAGTCCGCAGGAGTATGTGTCAGTAATGTGTATTAGAGAGAGTGAAAGACTCAGGAGTGTGTAGAGCAGAAAGTGTATAGGTCCGAACTGTGCAACAGAAAGAGTGCAGGTCTGTGCAATACAAAGAATGTAAGGGTTAGGACTGTGCAACACAGAAAGTGCAGGGGTCAGAAGTTTGTAGAGAGTGCATGGGTGAGGAGTGTGTAACACACAGAGTGCAGAGATTCGGAGTGTGTAATGCACAGAGTACATCGGTCAGGAGTGTGTAATACTGAGAGTTTAGGGGTCAGGAATGTGAAACACAGAGAGTGTATGGGTCAGGAGTGCGTTATGCACAGAGTGCATGGGTCAGGAGTGTGTAAAGCAAAGAATGCAGTGGCCAGGAGTGTGTAATACTGAAAGTTCAGGGGTAAGGAATGTGAAGCACAGAGAGTGCAGGGGTCAGGATTTTGAAATGCAGAGAGGGCAGAGGTCAGTTATGTGTAACACAGAGTGTAGAGGTCAGGAGTGTGTAACGCAGAGAGGGCACGGGTCAGGATTGTGTAATGCAGAGAGTGCAGAGGCCAGAAGTGTGTAATGTAGAGAGTGTAGGGGTCAAAAGTGTGTACTGCAGAGAGTGCAGGGGTCAGGTGTGTGTGACGCAGAGAGGGCAGAAGTCAGAATTGTGTAATGTAGAGAGTGCAGGGGTCAGTAGTGTGTAATGCAGAGAGGGCAGAGGTCAGGACTGTGTAATGCAGAGAGTGAAGGGGTCAGGAGTGTGTAACACAGAAAGGGTAGGGGTCAGGTTTGTGTAACGCAGAGAGGACAGAGGTCAGAAGTGTGTATCACAGAGTGCAGGGGTCAGGAGTGTGTAACGCAGAGAGGGAAGGGGTGGGGATTGTGAAACACAGTGCGGAGGTCAGGAGTGTGTACTGCAGGGAGTGCAGGGGTCTAGAGTGTAATTCAGAGAGTATGGAGAGGGGGCAGAGGTCAGGAGAATGTAATTCAGAGGGGGCAGAGGTCAGGAGTATGTAATGCAGAGAGTGCAGGGATCAGGAGCGTGTAATGTAGAGAATGCAGGGATCAGGAGTGTGTAATGCAGAGAATGCAGGGATCAGGAGTGTGCAATGTAGACAGTGCAGGGGTCAGGAGTGTGTAATGCAGAGAATGCAGGGATCAGGAGTGTTTACGCAGAAGGTGTAGGGGTTATGAGTGTATAACACAGAGATTGCAGGGGTTAGGACTGCATAACACAGAGAGCACAGAGTACAGAATACAACTAAAAATGACCTCCTTAGCCCACCCACTCAGTACAAACCCCCTTCTCAGCATAGACCCCCCTCAGTACAGACTCCACTCCCCTAGTATAGACTCTTCCTCAGTACAAACCCTCCTCCTTCCCAGCCCCCCTTCCCGTCCAATCTCTGCAGATCTTCCCTCTTCCTCCCTAGATGCAGCAGCAGTTTGGAGTGAGAGATGTCCTCCCCTTGGCTGTGTCATGTGACAGTAGCCAAGGAGGAGTCTGTACTGCCACTGTGAGGCGGGCAGAAGCAGTACTGCAGTGCAAATGCAATAGGATCTGCAGTGCCAAACAGTACACGCAGAAAAAACATTGGAAGTTAACAAGCGATAGTGCCTGGCATGGACCACACCCTCCGCACCCCTCCTAGCTACACCACTTTCAACTTATTGTCCTGAAGCAGAATTGTGACCTTATTTTCAGTCTTGCATAGGTCCCTCTCCTGTATTGGAATTGGTTACTCTGATTTCATTGCATGCTGCAAGCTCTTCAATCATGGAGGTTCAGCATCACATGTGGCCATTACCTAGAATGGTCCCCATGTAAATCCAGTCCACTTAGGAACATCCACTCCTCCAGACTGATGTTTTCAGGAAGCTATGTACAGCATGCTGCCAGCCCCATCCACCATCCATGATCTGCCTGCATTGCACAGAAAAGCTCAGAGATCAAATGAAGACATCACTGGGCTTAAAATAAGGTATGGAATGAAAACAGAAAAGTTTTCATTAAATGTGTTATTCGAATGAGAGGAGAAAAAAACGAACCAAGGCAAAATCTAAGCAGATTAAACTTCAGCTTTCTAATTTGAGTCTTATCGCTTTATTTGTAAATCCTAAGTGGGATGTATTATTGTTCGCATTTTATCATGTATGCTGTGCTGATATTGTTTAATAAAAAATGATTAAAAAAAAAAAAAAGATTAAGTCACATTTGAATTGCATTGTTGTTTATAACCTGACGTATTTCATAAAGACTTTATCAGGAAACAGTTATTTTACCTGGTATATTGTAACTTTAAAGTGACAGTAAAAGATATCAATAATAAAGAGAATAATGAATATATAATAATAGTAAATAAAATATTATAAAAAAGATAAAATAATTAATAAAATAACAACAAAAAATAAATACAATATAATAATAAATAATATAAAATAAATAAATTAAAAAATAATAAATAAATAAGCACATAATACAGTGATACCTCGGTTCACGAATGCTTCTGTTCATGAACAACTTGGTTCGCAAACAGAAGAGTTCACAAAAATTTGCTTCATTACGTGAACTCCGTTTCGTTTCATGAACACAAGCCGCTGCCATCTTCCCTGCTCTGACACCTGGTCATGACTTCCTGTAGGTCGTGACTTCCTGTAGGTCAGATTGTGGTCACAGAGAGACACTGAAAGTGTACTGTGAAGACATTTACAGTATTGAGAAGCTTTTTGGTGTGCTTTTTAGCACATACTGTACAATACTGTACTGTACATCCCTGTCCACACTTGTTGTAAAGTTTTTTTGTGTGCTTTTTATCACATACTGTACTGTATCAGACATCCAGTATGGCTCCAAAGAAAATTCAGAGCAAGCATCATGGTAAGAAGAAAGTGCGGAGCAGTAATGAAGGTGACAAGACTGTTCAGAGCAAGCATGTTGTTGAAAAGAAAGTGCAGAGCTGTAATGAAGGTGAAAAAAATGTGCAGAGCGGAAATGCAGTTGACAAGAATGTGCAGAACGGAAATGAAGGTGAAAAGAATGTGCAGAGCGGAAATGCAGGTGACAAGAATGTGCAGAGTGGAAATGAAGATGACAAAAATGTGGAGAGTGGAAATGAAGGTGACAAGTATGTGGAGAATGGAAATGAAGGTGACAAGAATGTGGAGAGTGGAAATGAAGGTGACAAGAATGTGCAGAGTGGAAATGAAGGTGACAAGAATGTGCAGAGCAGAAAAGCAGGTGACAAGAATGTGCAGAGCGGTAATGAAGGTGACAAGAATGTGCAGAGCGGAAATGCTGGTGGCAAGAATGTGCAGAGCGGAAATCCTGGTGGCAAGAATGTGCAGAGCGCAAATCCTGGTGGCAAGAATGTGCAGAGTGGAAATGAAGGTGACAAGAATATGCAGAGTGGAAATGAAGGTGACAAGAATGTGCAGAGTGGAAATGAAGGTGACAAGAATGTGCAGAGCGGAAATGCAGGTGACAAGAATGTGCAGAGCGGAAATGCTGGTGGCAAGAATGTGCAGAGCAGAAATGCTGGTGGCAAGAATGTGCAGAGCGGAAATGCTGGTGACAAGAATGTGCAGAGCGGAAATGCAGGTGGCAAGAATGTGCAGAGCGGAAATGCAGGTGGCAAGAATGTGCAGAGTGGAAATGAAGGTGACAAGAATGTGCAGAGCAGAAAAGCAGGTGACAAGAATGTGCAGAGCGGTAATGAAGGTGACAAGAATGTGCAGAGCGGAAATGCTGGTGGCAAGAATGTGCAGAGCGGAAATCCTGGTGGCAAGAATGTGCAGAGCGCAAATCCTGGTGGCAAGAATGTGCAGAGTGGAAATGAAGGTGACAAGAATATGCAGAGTGGAAATGAAGGTGACAAGAATGTGCAGAGTGGAAATGAAGGTGACAAGAATGTGCAGAGCGGAAATGCAGGTGACAAGAATGTGCAGAGCGGAAATGCTGGTGGCAAGAATGTGCAGAGCAGAAATGCTGGTGGCAAGAATGTGCAGAGCGGAAATGCTGGTGACAAGAATGTGCAGAGCGGAAATGCAGGTGGCAAGAATGTGCAGAGCGGAAATGCAGGTGGCAAGAATGTGCAGAGCGGTAATGAAGGTGACAAGAATGTGCAGAGCGGTAATGAAGGTGACAAGAATGTGCAGAGCAGAAATTCAGGTGAGAAGAATGTGCAGAGTGGAAATGCAGGCGACAAGAATGTGCAGAGTGGATATGCAGGTGACAAGAAAGTGTAGAGTGGTAATGAAGGTGAAAATAATGTGCAGAGCGGAAATGCAGGTGACAAGAATGTGCAGAGTGGAAATGAAGGTGACATCTCCCCAATGTCCTTATGGAGGGGGAGAAACACTCACGAGAGAACACATTTAACCCCTTGATCACCCCCTAGTGTTAACCCCCTCCCTTCCAGTGACATTTACACAGTGATCAGTGCATTTGTATAGCACTGATCGCTGTATAAAGGTCAATGGTCCCACAAATGTGTCAAAAGTGTCCGATCTGTCTGCCGCAATGTTGCAGTCCCGCTAAAAATCGCAGCTCACCACCATTACTAGTAAAAAAAAAATAATAATAAAAATTCCATAAATCTATTCCCTGTTTTGTAGACGCTATAACCTTTTGCGCAAACCAATCAATATACGCTTATTGCAATTTTTTTTTTACCAAAAATATGTAGAAGAATACATATCAGCCTAAACTGAGGAAGAAATTATTTTTATTTTTTGGGAGGAATATTTATTATAGCAAACAGTACAAAATATTGCTTATTTTTCAAAATTGTCACTCTTGTTTTGTTTATAGCACAAAAAATAAAAACTGCAGAGGTGATCAATTACCATCAAAAGAAATCTCTATATGTGGGGGAAAAAAAGGATGTCAATTTTGTTTAGGTACAGCATCGCATGACCGCATAATTGTCAGTTAAAACGAAGCAGTGCTGTATCACAAAAAATAGCCTGGTCATTAAGGGGGCAAATCTTTCCGGGGCTGAAGTGGTTAAAGTGGAAGTCCATGCAAAAACTAAAATCCCTGCATCTATAGCCACCAACATGCTAACACTAACCTCTCTAGCCCTGTAAAGAAAAAACAAGTATACATACCTTTTCTGTAGGTGATCCGACACGATCTCCAGCGACGGAATTTCTGCTGAGTACACGTCCAACAATGGCTGTGAAATAAATAGGAAGTGACGTCACCCATATAGTTACTATGGGGCTTCCGTTGATGGACGTGTCCTCTGCACTTGTCTCCCCAGCGAAGCCGCGGCTGACATCGACAGCTCAACATGGGATCAGAGCTTCCACCATTGGAGATCGGGTCAGATCACCTGTAGAAAAGGTATATATAATATTTTTTTCTTTTCAGGGCTAGAGAAGTTAGTGTTGTGTATATAGATGCAGGGATTTTATTTTTTGCATGGACTTCCACTTAAAATCATATACAGTACGACTAAAACAACCAGCAAAAGCCATTCTCCATTTGCTAACAGCTTTGGCTTTCGAAGATTGTTTTAGTCAGTCATTGCACTGTTTTTTGTCTTAGCGGGCTGGCCCCTCCCCCCCATTTTTACTTGTCCCCGTCCATTCAAGGGGAAGTGCTCTGGGTCCTCATGTTGTGTATGAAAGTTTAAAGTGGTTGTAAGCCTCAGTCATGGAATCTGAGCAAAGCATAAATATCTGTAGTGTTTACTTGTCTCTCTCCAAAGCTCTAAGTGTTGCTTATCTCTGGTACTTTGTTCCTCTGTTATTAGCACGAGATACATTTGTGTCGGGAGGGAGAGGAGGGGGGGCTCAGCAGACAGCTTGTCTATTCAGAACAGAGTTATTCTGCTGTGTGAGGGGGGTGTGTGCCTTTCCTCCAATCAGCTCTCACTGGTACTGCAGGCTCTCGGCTCCCTCCTCTGTGCTCCTGACAGATGAAGAAAGATTTGAACAGTTTTCTGCCTATTTGAAGGGGCGTAGGAAAGAAAAGCCTGCGGATAAACAAGTAAAACTTATGTAAGAGGATTTGTTTAATCTCTGTGTACCATCTGAGGCTGATAACTTCACTGGTTATATGTGAGGGTTTACATCTATTATTATTATTATTATTCAGGATTTATATAGCGCCAACAGTTTACGCAGCGCTTTAAATTCACTGGAAGGAACTTGTGTGGTTTGGCTCTGATGAAGGGGTCACCTTCAAAATGCATTAGTCATAAAGGATCCCAGTGAGGTCCCTCTGCATACTGGAGTGTGCCAAGTCTAGGACTACTGGGCTATAGATGAGTAGTTTAAAGAGCGATTTTAATTCACATGTTTGTGAGTATTATTTTTGTTAATCCTAAATTAATGGTGTGGGATAATGCACTAGGCTGGAGTGCCCTCTTTTGTTTATTCTTCATAAATTGTGTTTGTTGGGTGGGTTTGCCCCCCCTGGTACCAGCACCCTGCAGTTGTGGGCTGCTCGGCAACTTTTTTTTTTGCCAGACATGCAGAAGTGGTGCTGTAGTGCTAGTATCATAGATGACAGCTACAGAAAATGATTGGGGGTGCCCACATAAGGGGGAGTGGGGGCGCAGCTTGGCATCTTCACCCTGGGCTCTGGCTGACCTTGCCCTGGCACTGGGTGGCACCCTTTTCTTTGTTAAGAGATTAGGAATATGGTGGTGTCACCTTCACACTCTCAGCCAGCTAATTTGACAATAAAAGAACAGCAACACAGGCAGGGGCGAATTAATGCACAGGCTGGTCTAGGCTGCAGCCTAGGGCTCCATGTGTGCAAGGGCCCCCGATTGACCATGATATTTTTATTAATTTATATATATTTATGTATATGTAGAATAAAAACCATGCCTGCGTGTTATACGAATACGCCGATAAATGTCTTTTTACCAACAGGGGGCGGGGATCGGGCGGTCCGCCCCGGGTGCCACCCATTGGGGGGGGGGGGGTCAGGCCAGCTGTACCGTCTCTCCTGGCCCTGGGACAGCGCTGCCAGCATACATTAAAGTTGAGAAAACATTACTGCCAGCCCTTTCTCATGCACAGCTCCTCGTGTGTCACTCTCAATGTAAATGGAAGTCTCTTAATACCTCAATTAAAGCCGCTCTGTCTGGCTGCTCTCCTCCTCCCGCTCCACCTCCTTCCCGGGTATAGCCTTTGATTGCAGGAGGAGAGCGGTCATGTGACCGTCAATGAAACAGCAGAGGGGAGCAGTCACATGACCGGGTCATGAAGAACGGCATTAATTGAGGTATTTAGAAGTTTTGATTTACAATGAGTGACACAGGAGGAGCGGTGTATGAAAAAGGGCTGGCAGTGATGTTTTCTCAACTCTAGAGTATTCTTTCCCAGGAGACTGGGGGTCTCCTGGGAGTGCAGGGGGGCTTTATAATGAAAGAGGCCTGTGTGATATGCAGGCAAAAGGGTTTGTGTACTATGAAGATGTCTGTGTACTGTGCAGGGAAAGGGGGCTGTGTTATGTGCAGGGGGTCTGTGTACTGTGCAGAGGGTTGTGTACTGTGCAGGGAAAGGGGGCTGTGTACTGTGCAGGGGGTCTGTGTACTGTGCAGGGGGTCTGTGTACTGTGCAAGGGGTCTGTGTACTGTGCAGGGGTTCTGTGTACTGTGCAGGGGTTCTGTGTACTGTGCAGGGGGTCTGTGTACTGTACAGGGGGTCTGTGTACTGTGCAAGGGGTCTGTGTACTGTGCAAGGGGTCTGTGTGTACTGTGCAGGGGGTCTGTCTACTGTGCAGATGGTTGTGTACTGTGCAGGGAAAGGGGTCTGTTTACTGTGCAGGGGGTCTGTGTACTGTGCAGAGGGTCATGTACTGTGCAGGGAAAGGGGTATGTGTACTGTGCAGGGGGCTGTGTACTGTGCAGGGGGGCTGTGTACTGTGCAGGGGGCTGTGGGAAGTTTTTTTTCCTGAAACTTCCCTCTTAATGTTAGGGTGCGTGTTATATGCATTCTGAAAATGTAACAAAGGCGCCACTCTAAGTGCAGTAAAAAACATGGAGTTTAATAAAACTGTAAAAAGGTACCCACAAAGGTACATAGTGAACAAGCATGTTGGCAAAAGCTGCCGGATATCCTGGGAGTGAGTCTGGTCTGTTTCCTGGATTGCAGTGGTGTCCGATGGACAGGCTGCGCCGATGGAAGCTGGCACTTCCTGCCGCTGGAACGTATGATTGTTCTGCTGTTGATTATTGCTTGCTTTTATGTGCTGCTGCTGCTGTTTATGGTATTTGTATGGCTTCTATTTTGGAATATTACACAGCGTAGGAGGGGGCAAACAAAAAGTAGCCTAGGGGCCCATCACCACCTTAATCCTCCACTGAACACAGGTCATCAACTCTGCTCACTCTGCTTTTTTCTTCTGTAAGCACATGAAGCAGAGTCTGATTGGCACCTAGTCCTTTCCATCTCATAGTCTGTGCAATGGTTAACATGATGCTGATATCAAGACAGATCCAGATACTTATGCTAGTTGTATGTAACAATACATATAAATAATTTTAATGAAATACACAAATACATTTAATAGGGACTTTCTTTTTTGCCTGGAGTTCCTTAAATGTCTTTTAATACCTTATTGTTACCACTGGGTGTCAGTAGTTTATTACTGCAAATATATTGGATAAAAAGGTCATATTTTAAAAAAAATGCAAGTTATGTTCTACTACTGTATTCCATTGTGTAGAAAAGCAATACAAATGTAAATGATTTAATGGCTTGATAGAAAAAAAAATGACACTGGTTTGCGGTGAGTAACGCCAGGGTCTGCTCTTTGCATGTGTTCTTTCTAATTTCCGTCTGTAACAATTTTATTTGCATTAAATCGCTTCCTGTCACAAAACCCTCAGAACATGCTGTATTAAACCTGAGTTTTACTTTTAAAAAAAAAACAACATTGAGGGCCAGCGCACACCAGAACATGGTGCGGAAAATCTGCGTTCCGTGCAAGTTTGCCACACCATGTTTAAAACATCCTGCAGATTAGACATGTGCATTCGTTATCGTCTGGATGCATTTTTGTCTGAACTTTTCGGGTTAACAAAACAATAACGAACCTACAAAGTCCGAAATCCGAAAGGTCCGAAATAAAAAAATGCTTTATTTTCGTATCCATTATATTTTCGTTGCGACAACCGTTCCATATCGATAGATAGAAGATTCAACATAATGGTGACAACAGCGATCTGTGTCTATCGAACCTGCGGTTGAATGTGCCTAACCTAACTCTATTAGTCCAAGATTATTCGACATAGAGAGAAAAGATTTGACATTATAGAGACAAGATTCGACGAAGCAGCTAAAAATATACGATTGTCGCAAGCGGACATTTACGGTCAAATGCTCCGCCCATAGGCTATAGAAGAATTCTAATGTTGTTGTTTGACTAGTAATAATAATTCCTAATTATAATTATCACTAGTCAAACAACATTAAAATTCTACTATAACGTGAGCTTTCGACCAGAAATGTACGATCGCAGCGTTGTACAGTTTAGCTGCTTTTTTGAATCTTCTTAGAACATCCAACAGACACCATAAGCCTTCAATTAACAGATTTGACCTTAATTAATTTGGATTTTCATACGACTGCAATGTTAACAAAACAAAATAAATAAAAACGAATTTCAAGAGTAACTAAATAAATATATTTATTTTTCGGATGAAACCGAATTTCCGAAATAAAATATTTCACATGTCTACTGCAGATGTGATCAGCAGCGGATGTCATTATTGAGTTAGACACCACAAACGCAGTTTGCACATGCAGTGCATTTGCCCACACTGGATCGCCAGGTACAGACGTAATATGGGATGTGGTTGCAGTGATTTTCCAAAATGCACTGCACAGAACTGCATGTGAATCGCACAGAAACACACAGCACCTGTGTAATTCCCGGTGTAAACTGGCCCTTACAGTTTACAAAAAGTTTGTGAACAAGTTTGTGAACCCACACAATCCCTGAGAAGAATAACATTGACAAGTAATCTGCCCCTTCAATAGTTTTTGCACCTGAATCTTATTATTTGATCTGCAAGTGCTAATATTTGTGCAAGAGTTAACTGGCTAGTGAACAGGTCCATTGAGCTACTTAAAGTGATTGTAAAGTCTCGTTTTTTTTTTTTTTCCTGTAAAAACCTCTTCTCAGGTCCCTCTTCTGTGATCCTGGTCCCTCCATCCTGTTAAGTGCCCCCACAGCAAGAAGCTTGCTATGGGGGCACCCAAGCCAAGCTGCAGCTCCTTGTGTCCATTCAGACACAGAGCTGTGGTTCAGCCCTGCCCCCTCTCTTCTGATTGGCCAACTGACTTTGATTGAAAGCAGCGGGAGCTAATGTACCCACTGCTGTGTCTCAGCCAAATCAGGAGGGAGAGTCTCGGCTGGCTGAGACACTCGTGGACATGGCTGGACAGAGATGGGACTCAGGTAAGTATTAAGGGGACTGAGGGGGGGCTGCTGCACACAGAAACCTTTTTATTTTCTTGCATAGAATGCATTAAGGCACAAAACCTTCTGCCTTTCCAACCCCTTTAAGGGTCCATTCACACGTGTGCAACTTGTCATGCAACTTTGTACATCAAAGTCGCATGACAAGTCGTTCCCCATGTTTTCCAATGATAACCATTCATATATGTGTGACTTAAAGTTGCAGCAACTTCAAAGTAGTTCATGCACTACTTTGGTCTGACTTTCATGCAACTTGAGGGCCATAGACTTTAATGTTAATCCTCAAAAGTTATATGAAATTCGTACCTGAATGTTATACATTGCAACAGTTGTGCAATAGTTGTCCATTATCACTGGTCAAAGCCAATGTGGTATCCAAGTTGCACCCATCCAAAGGTGTGTCAAAGTTGCAAAAAAGTGGCACTTCAAAGTCAGGGCAACTTTTGAGTCATACAAGTGTGAATGGAGCCTTATGGTTTACTTTGGGTTTCATACAGAGTGCAAGTTTCCAACACACCTCAGCCCTGTAGGAAATCCAGATTACGACTGAACCCTGAGTCTTACAGGTAATTAATTTTTGCTGGAATAAGCAATATGGGTCTCCTGCTTATATAAATGAAGAGACTTATAGGGCAAGAACGCCTGCCCTTTTTCACTGTCCCAAAGCTGAGCACTGGCCAAAAATTGTTTTTGGTTGTCTGTACTGTAAAAATAGAAGAACACTAATAAAGTGTGAGCAAGATGGCTCTCCAAGAAGACTGCTTGGAGCCCATGAGAGTGGGAAACTTTAGTCCTCTATGAGTTCTAAAGAAGTTCCCAGTGCCAGATTTAGACCTGGGGGGGGGGGGGGGGGCTGTCGCACATCAGGTTGGGGGGGCACTCAACATAGAATTTAAATTACACAACACATAAAAAAGTTAACTGAAATAAATGATAAACCCCACGCCTGTCCTAAATTCGATCTCATAATTTTGGGTAAAAATTGCTAACAAAATTTTACCTTAATGCAATATCACAAAGTGTAGAATTTGCCCCTTGACCCAATCAGGGTCAAGCGGGGGAGTGAGCTTCTCTATAATATTTCTCACTGCGATAAATCGTTGCTGGTCATTAACAATCAGGTCGGGGCTGTTGCTTGGCATTTTCCAACATTTTTCAAACTTCTCCCTTGTCCCACTCACTTGTCTGTCATAAACAAGGTAATAAATTGTACAACACAGTCATATTAAAACAAGCATCCCGAATAGTAAAATAATATGAGAAGTTGAAATGTAAAACATCTAGACGTGTGCAATTAATTTAGTTCCAAATTCAGTTTTCAACAAAATTCGACAAATTCGGAAATATTCGAATTAACGAAAACCTGTTTATTGAATTTTTCCGAAATTGGAAAATCCCCAAATTAGAAAAGTTTGAAATTCGGAAATTCAAAAATTTGAAAATCGAAAATTCCAAAATTCGAAGATTCGGAAATGCGAAAATTTGAAAATTTTGAAATTCGAAAATTCGGAAGTTCGGATATTCGAAAATCCGAAAACCCCAAAATTTGAAAATCAGAAAAACTAACTAACTAACTAATAACTATTACTAACTATTAAATTATAGGTAGTGGAATTTCCTTTCAAATTTGGCTGTTAGTGAACGTAATGAATACGAATTTATCCGAAGTTTCGAATTATCCGAAATAATGAATGCCTCATCTAAAACGAATGGAACGTAACAAATTAATAATAATAAATAATATTAATTAAAACTTTTTATTATTATTTATTATTCATTACATTCCATTCATTTAGATGCGGCATTTCAGATTTTCTTTCTTATTTTAGGGGTTTTCAAATTTTTGGATTTTCAAATTTTTGGAATTTTCATATTTTTGAATTTCCAACTTTTCGGATTTTCCAATTTATGAATTTTCAAATTTCTGAATTTTATAATTTTCAGATTTCAAATTCATGAATTTTTTGAATTTGCGAATTTTCAAATTTATGAATTTATTTGAAATAACAAATTTTGATTATAACGAGTGATCCGAAAAAATAACAAACGGAACGAAAATGAAAGTAAACACATTTTTATCAAAAAGATAAAGAAAAACAGTGGTGATTAAATACCAACAAAAGAAAACTGTATTTGTGTGAATAAAATGTTAAAAATTGAGTTTGGTTTCAGCGTTGCATGACAGTGTAATTGTCATTCAAAGTGTGACAGCGCAGAAAGCTGAAAATTGGCCTGGGCAGGAAGGGGGTAAAAGTGCCCGGTATTGAAGTGGTTACAGAAGAACTTCATTGGGTACTACATAGAAATGATCACCTGTGAAAACAATGAACACCCTGTAATGTACAGCACAGCTTACAAATTGCAGTGGTCAGGACATTATAACATTACAGTGTATACAGTGTGGGAGTATGTAACCTACAACATAACTTATAGAAATCCGGAATGGGACACACAGCACAGAATTCAGAGTGCAAAGGTCATGGGTATGTAACATACTGTAGCTCCACCGGCTGGTTAGTGGGAAGCAAAAATGTTCCGTCATCAGCCGTCGGTGGAAGGAAAAAATGACTGTGGTCAGTGGGGGGAAGAATCCCCTTCTCAAGGTTTAGTATACACAGCCGCACAGTAAAGTTCCAATACACACTATTCAAAACGGTTAAAACAGAAATGAAAAGAATGACTTGCACTTAAAGTGGAGTTCCACCCAAAAATGGAACTTCCACTTTTACGGTTCCTCCCCCCCCTCCTGTGTCACATTTGACACCTTTCGGGGGGGGGGGGGAAGCAAATGCCTGTCTAATACAGGTATTTTGCTCCCACTTCTTGGCATAGATACCCGAGCTACCCACGGGTATCTACGCCACTTCCCCCCCTGCTGTCTTCTGGGAGACACACGGGTCCCAGAAAACAGCAGGGACCAGTGGAATAGCGCAGCGCGAGTCGTGCATGCGCAGTAAGGAACCAGGAAGTGAAGCTGCAAGGCTTCCCTCACCGAGGACAACACCGGCAACACCTGAGAGCCGAGGGATAGATCGGCTTCGCGTGCCAACATCGCGGGCACCCTGGACAGGTAAGTATCCTTATTTTAAAAGTCAGCAGCTAAAGTATTTGTTACTTTTTAAAAAAAAACTTTAATAGTTTGGAGCAAACGGAGTCACTGAACCAAATTTGGCATTAAATGGAGGGTATAGGGTTAAGCGGCTACCATAAACAGCGAAGGCCTACAGGCATATGCAGAAAGAGGAACAGAGAGATTCATGGACAGACCAAGTACATTAAACATAATGCCAATTTATTATAGTAAAAAATATACAGTATTTTAAGCACTCACAAGTTTCGGCTATGACAGCACATGTAGAGTAAAATGCAAAGCCCTTTGTGACCAGTGATAAGTATCTGAAAATGATCATACGTGATCACCGCTGTAATCTTGTGCTACCCAGAAGAGGACATTTGCTGTCAGATGTGCTTCACATGGGTCATCATTGTTAAAATACAAACAGTCAGCGCTCATGTGAAAAAAAGGATACAATCTTGTTGCTTGACAACTATGGAATATGTCTTTTCCAGGTAAATGGTTTCTTTTCCTGCTGTGATTATAATACACAGCATTGTGCTGCTTTGTTACTTCCTAATACACAATATCCACAGCTTTGCTGCTTGCTCCAGAATGAGAATCTTTATAAAACATTTGTACTCACAAACATTCTTTGCAAACTCACTTTGCCATATTAAAGAGGAAGTAAACCCTGATGGGTTTCACTTTCTCTTTGTTTCCCTGCAAAGGTAAAGCATAATGAGCTACTACGCATAGTAGCCCATTATGTGTCACTTACCTGACACTGAAGCCCGCAATGTCCCCAAAGTTCCCACTGGCTGGAAGCATTCATCTTCGCCCCTCTTCCTGCCGGGGCTGCAAACTCCGGCCAGTCACTGTGACTGGCCGGAGTTGTATGACATCACTCCCGTGCATGGACGCGGGAGCCGCCAGTCACGGCATGACCCCAGCTAGAACCGGCACAGCATTCCCTTTCTAAAGTGCGCATGTGCCGAATACATCAGCACATGCGCAGAACAACTCATCGTATGGGGAATTGTAAATATCTCCTAAACCGTGTAGGTTTAGGAGATATTACCAGCACCTACAGGTAAGCCTTAATCTAGACTTACCTGTAGGTGAAAGTGGCTGTAAAGGGTTTACAACCACTTTAAATAGCATCCAGGAAGAAGCCTGCTCAACATTCATTGCACAGGAGAGATCCCTGTAGTAGATACTGTTATGACATGTACACACGGTCAGATTTTCCGACAGGAAATGATGGAGCATACACACTGCTGGACTTTCAGCCAACAAGCTCATATCCAACATTTCCCGTTGTAAAATCTGACCGTGTGTACACGGCATAACAGTATCTTCTACAGGGATCTCTCCTGTGCAGTGAATGTTGAGCAGGCTTCTTCCTGGATGCTATTTAAAGTGGTTGTAAACCCTTTACAACCACTTTCACCTGCAGGATTAAGGCTTACCTGTAGGTGCTGGTAATATCTCCTAATCCTACACGGTTTAGGAGATACCGTATTAATTGGCGTATAACATGCACCCCAAGTTTAGGAGAGAATTTTAAGGAAAAAAACTTTTAGGAGGGAAGTTTAAGGAAAAGAAACTTACATTAAAATGCCCATCAATGCAGCCTCATCAGTGTTCATCTGCAGCCTTGTTAGTGTCATTGCAGCCTTTTCAGTGTCAGTGCAGCCTTGTCAGTGCAGCTTTACCCCGAGTACAGCCTTGTTAGTGCAGCTTTACCTCAGTGCAGCCTTGTCAGTGCAGCTTTGCCCCAGTGCAGTCTTGTCAGTGCAGCCTTGCCCCAGTGCAGCCTTGTCAGTGCAGCTTTGCCCCAGTGCAGCCTTATCAGTGCAGTCTTGTCAGTGCAGCTTTGCCCCAGTGCAGCCTTGTCAGTGCAGTCTTGTCAGTGCAGTCTTGTCAGTGCAGCCTTGCCCCAGTGCAGCCTTGTCAGTGCAGCCTTGCCCCAGTGCAGCCTTGTCAGTGCAATCTTGTCAGTGCAGTCTTGTCAGTGCAGCCTTGCCCCAGTGCAGCCTTGTCAGTGCAGTCTTGTCAGTGCAGCTTTGCCCCAGTGCAGCCTTGTCAGTGCAGTCTTGTCAGTGCAGCTTTGCCCCAGTGCAGCCTTGTCAGTGCAGCCTTGCCCCAGTGCAGCCTTGCCCCCAGTGTCCATGCCTACCGCAGCCGCCGACATACACATGCATGTAGTTTTAAATATGACGCCGCGGAGTTCGGAGGGACTCGGCGCCGGCGGAACTGAACGAATGCCGCCGAGATACACATAGTCGAGTGTATTCGGCTCTTTCCGGCGCCGCTCACAGTCCTGCCCAGTCCTGCCCTATGATGGACATAACACAGTGGCGGGACTGAGCGTGACTGTGAGCGGCGCCGGAAAGAGCCGCATACACTCGACTATGTGTATGTCGGCTCTGTGATTTCGGCGGCGCTCGTTCAGCTCCGCCGAGTCCCTCCGATCTCCACGGCTCCATATTTAAAACTACTCGCTATGTGATTGTCGGCGGCAATCGCTGCCGATAGCTCACAATTAGCGGGGATCGGCGTATAACACGCACCCACGATTTTTCCCTGATTTTAAGGGGAAAAAAGTGTGTGTTATACGCCGATAAATACGGTATTTACAATTCCCCATACAACGACGGATTTTCCGCCAACAAATGTTTGCTAGCAGGTTCTCAAATTTTCTGCCAACAAAACTTTGTTGTCGGACTTTCCGATCATGTGTACACAAGTCCGTCGCCTAAAAGTTCATGCATGCTCGGAAACAAGTGCGAGCCAGAAGTGCCACGTACATATACTGCGGTAGAGCGGCCCTTAAGTGCAAAATCACATATCTGTACGTGATTTCTTCTTCCTGGTCTGTGACGCACGCATGAGCCAATCAGCAGGAACCAATGCCTGCCGGGAACCTGGCAATCGTTTGGAGGGAGGCAGAACGGCGGTCTGCCTATGTAAACAAGGCAGGCCGCCGTTCTGCCAAAGGGAAGAAATGGAGAACTTGTGTAAGCAGAAACACGGATCTCTGTTTCTCTTTACAATAGTCAAAGCACACTCCCCCCACAGTTAGAAAGACCTCCCTGAGGGACACATTTAACCCTTTGGTCGCCCCTGATGTTAACCCCTTCCCTGCCAGTGTCATTTGTACAGTGACAGTGCATTTTTTTAGCACTGATCACTGTATTGGTGTCACTGGTCCCCAAAAAGTGTCACTTAGTGTCAGATTTGTCCGCCACAAAGTCCCGCTATAAGTCACTGATCGCCGCCATTACTAGTAAAAAAATATAAAAAAATTAAAAGTCCCTAAATCTATCCCATAGTTTGTAGACACTATAACTTTTGTGCAAACCAATCATTATACACTTATTGGGATTTTTTTTTAACAAAAACATGTAGCAGAATACATATTGGCCTAAACTGATGAAGAAATTAGATTTTTAAAAAAATGTTATTTGATATGTTTTATATCAGAAAGTAAAAATATGTATTTATTTTTTCAAAATTGTTGGTCTTAGTTTGTTTATAGCACAAAAAATAGGTGGTGATCAAATACCACCAAAAGAAAGCTCTACTTGTGGAAAAAAAAGGACATCAACTTTTCTTGGGTACAGCGAC
Organism: Lithobates clamitans; assembly: GCA_037952925.1. Lineage (NCBI taxonomy): Eukaryota > Metazoa > Chordata > Amphibia > Anura > Ranidae > Lithobates > Lithobates clamitans. The sequence continues at coordinate 4,312,430 of JBBGZY010000589.1, read as the reverse complement.
ACACGACGGTGCAATTGTCAATTAAATTAACGCAGTGCCGTATTGCAAAAAATGGCCTGGTCAGGAATGGGGTAAAACCTTCCAGAGCTGAAGTGGTTAAAATTATAGACAATCTCAAGGCACATTTTAAAATTATGGACAGTCTCGAGGCACCCCTTTTTAAAATGTAAAAAACTATTCTAATAGCTTTACATAATGCAGAAGCATCCACACGTAGGACATGCAACGTTAGAGGTGATTTAATCTTCCAAAGCAAATACCGTATATACTCGAGTATAAGCCGAGTTTTTCAGCACTTTTTTTGTGCTGAAAGTGCCCCCCTCGGCTTATACTCGAGTCACTGCCATCTGCCTACCTGACCAGCCCATGTGTAATGCTCAGACGACAGCCGACCAATGTATAAAAGCCGCGACGACTCCTCGTCCTCGTCTGTGATGGGGGAACACTCAGGGGTTGATTTACTAAAGGCAACTAGACTGTGCACTTTGCAAAGTGCAGTTGCACTCTGCAGGTGCAATTGCTCCAGAGCTTAGTAAATGAGGTAAAGCTTCACTTTGCAAAGAAAACTCAATCACATGCAAAGGAAAATAAAAAAACAGCATGTTTGCTTGCATGTGATTGGATGATGGAAGTCAGCAGAGCTTCTGCTCATTTACTAAGCTCTGGAGCAACTGCTCTTGTAGAGTGCAACTGCACTTTGCAAAGTGCACAGTCAATTTGCCTTTAGTAAATCAACCCCTCAGTTTCCCCGCAGTGAGTCAGTGTTCAGTGTTCCGCCTATCACCGACGTCCTCTCATCCTCATCCCACGGACGAGGATGAGAGAATGTCCGTGATAGGCAGAACACTGAACAATGACTGCTGGGAAACTGAGTGTTTAGCCTATCACAGATGAGGACGAGGAGGAGGCGCGGCTTTTGTACACTGGAATGGCCGCCGTCTGACTGCATGACACAGGCTGATCAGGTAGGCAGATCGGCACACTGAGGCTGCAATGGACACAGGAAAGGTATGCAATGGACACAGGGAAGTATGCAATGGACACAGGGAGGCTGCAATGGACACAGGGAGGTATGCAATGGACACAGGGAGGCTGCAATGGACACAGGGAGGTATGCAATGGACACAGGGAAGGCATGCAATGGACACAGGGAGGTAAGCAATGGACACAGGGAGGTTGCAATGGACACAGGGAGGCTGCAATGGACACTAGGGATGAGCCGAACACCCCCCGGTTCGGTTCGCACCAGAACCCGCGAACGGACCGCAAGTTCGCACGAACGTTAGAACCCCATTGACGTCTATGGGACTCGAACGTTCGAAATCAAAAGTGCTCATTTTAAAGGCTAATTTGCATGGTATTGTCCTAAAAAGGGTTTGGGGACCCGGGTCCTACCCCAGGGGACATGTATCAATGCAAAAAAAACTTTTAAAAACGGCCGTTTTTTCGGGAGCAGTGATTTTAATGATGCTTAAAGTAAAAAAAAAAAAGTGAAATATTCCTTTAAATATCGTACCTGGGGGGTGTCTATAGTATGCCTGTAAAGTGACGCGTGTTTCCCATGTTTAGAACAGTCCCTGCACCAAATGTCATTTTTAAAGGAAAAAATCTCATTTAAAACTGCTTGCGGGTTTAATGTCATGTCGGGTCATGGCAATATGGATGAAAATCAGTGAGACAAACGGCATGGGTACCCCCCAGTCCATTACCAGGCCCTTTGGGTCTTGTATGGATATTAAGGGGAACCCCGCACCCAAATTAAAATAAGGAAAGGTCCCTATATACTCTGAACAGCAGTATACAGGCGGTGCAAACAAGACAGGGACTGTAGGTTTGTTGTTAAGTAGAATCTGTTTGTAATTTTGAACATTTTTAATGTGTTTAGCTCCAGCCAAAAAATCTTTTCTAAGCTTTTTGGAAAACATAGGGAAGGGTTATCACCCCTGTGACATTTGTTTTGCGTCTTTCCTCCTCTTCAGAAGATTTCACCTCACTTTTTTGTCCCAATGAAAAATGTTTTTTGAAAATTTGTGTTTTTTTGTGGAACAAGGATTGGAAAGCATCAGTGGAAAGGAAAAATTGTTTTCCCATATTAACTCTTACAGGAGAGAATTTCCCTTCCTTAGGGGTAGATTTCATCTCACTTCCTGTTGTCTCCTTCCGTTTGCAAGTAGGAGTCGTTTGTAAGTTAGATGTTTGAAAGTAGGGTCCTACCCTATATACTCAGCAGAAATTTGGGCCTTAGGTGTTGCTGTGGCCAAAACACTGTAAGCCCTCACAGGGCCCTGCTGTGAAATATTAGATCAAGAATTGTAATTACATGCTCCTGTTGAACAGGAGCTGAAAAATTAGGCCTTAGGCACTGGTGCTGGTGCCACAACACTGCAACCCCTCACAGACACTCTAGTTGGAACGCAGGAACGAGCCCTGCTGCAAAGTATTGCATCAAAAATTGTAATTACACGCCCCTGTTAGACAGGGGCTGAAAAATTGGGTCTTAGGCACTGGTGCTGGTGCCACAACACTGCAACCCCTCACAGACACTCTAGTTGAAACGCAGGAACAAGCCCTGCTGCAAAGTATTGCATCAAAAATTGTAATTACACGCCCCTGTTAGACAGGGGCAGAAAAATTGGGTCTTAGGCACTGGTGCTGGTGCCACAACACTGCAACCCCTCACAGACACTCTAGTTGGAATGCAGGAACAAGCCCTGCTGCAAAGTATTGCATCAAAAATTGTAATTACACGCCCCTGTTAGACAGGGGCAGAAAAATTGGGTCTTAGGCACTGGTGCTGGTGCCACAACACTGCAACCCCTCACAGACACTCTAGTTGGAATGCAGGAACAAGCCCTGCTGCAAAGTATTGCATCAAAAATTGTAATTACACGCCCCTGTTAGACAGGGGCTGAAAAATTGGGTCTTAGGCACTGGTGCTGGTGCCACAACACTGCAACCCCTCACAGACACTCTAGTTGGAATGCAGGAACGAGCCCTGCTGCAAAGTATTACATCAAAAATTGTAATTACACGCCCCTGTTAAACAGGGGCTGAAAAATTGTGCCTTAGGCACTGGTGGTGGCGCCCAGAACCAAAAATGTTCTTACAAGCTATCAGCGTGATGATTGAGGAGGAAGAGGATAATTACTCAGGGATAGTCACTCAGCATCAGCATAGGCAGTCTTTGAAGGGATCTGAGATTTCAAAAAAAATTATTCGGTTACATCTGCATCAGGTGCTTGGTAGCTGGTGGTGATCCAAGACTGATTCATTTTTATGAAGGTCAGCCGATCGACCGAGTCGGTGGACAGACGCACCCTGTGATCGGTTACCACGCCTCCAGCAGCACTGAATGTGCGTTCCGAAAGAACGCTGGATGCAGGACAGGCCAGTAGCTCAATTGCATACTGTGCAAGCTCTGGCCAGTGATCCATCCTCAAGACCCAGTAACCCAGAGGATTTTCGGTGGGAAAGGTGTCCAAGTCTGATCTTGCCCCTAGGTATTCCTGCACCATGTAAAACAGACGCTGGCGATGGTTGCTGGAACCGATCATACCTTGGGGCTGCGGACCAAAAAATTGTCTGAACGCATCGGTCAGACGGCCACCTTCTCCACCGCTCCTTCTTTGACTGACCGAAGCCTCAGCAACACGTTGTCCAGAAACAGGAGTTTGTAACCTCCCAGTCTCTGGGAACGCGTTGCACAGACCTTTCTGCAAGGCCTCCCGAAGATGTTTCATCCTCTGCTCCCTCTGCGATGGCAAGATAAGGTCCGCAACCTTACCCTTGTAACGTGGATCAAGGAGGGTTGCCAGCCAGTATTGGTCCTTCTCCTTGATACCACGAATACGAGGATCCTTACGCAGGCTTTGCAGGATCAGGGAGGCCATGCAGCGTAGGTTTGCTGAGGCATTCGGTCCGGAGTCCTCTGGGTCACTAAGGACAACAACGTCCGCAGCCACCTCCTCCCAGCCACGTACAAGTCCATGTGTTCCTTGGGACTGATCCCTTAAAGACTGCTGATGCTGAGTGCCAGGCTCCACCTCCATACTGACACAATCTTCCTCCTCCTCCTCCTCCTCCTCCTCCTCCTCGTCCTCTTCCTGTGTGATCGGCGGGCACGCAGGAACACTGTCTGGATAAAGGGGGCCTTGAGAGCTAAGGAAGTCCTCCTCTTCCTGCCTCTGTTCTGCCTCAAGTGCCCTGTCCATTATCCCACGCAGCGTGTGCTCCAACAGGTGGACAAGGGGGACAGTGTCACTGATGCATGCACTGTCAGTGCTCACCATCCTCGTGGCCTCCTCGAATGGTGACAGGACAGTGCATGCATCCCTGATCATGGCCCACTGGCGTGGGGAAAAAAAACCAAGGTCCCCTGACCCTGTCCTGGTGCCATAGTCGCACAGGTACTCATTGATGGCCCTCTGCTGCGTGTGCAGCCGCTGCAGCATGGCCAACGTCGAGTTCCACCTGGTGGGCATGTCACAGATTAGGCGGTTCTTGGGCAGGTTAAACTCCTTTTGGAGGTCCGTCAGCCGAGCACTGGCATTATATGACCGGCGGAAATGCACAGAGACTTTCCTGGCCTGCCTCAGGACATCCTGTAAGCCCGGGTACCTGCCCAAGAACCGCTGCACCACCAAGTTAAGGACGTGAGCCAAACAGGGCACATGGGTCAGTTGTCCCTGTCGGAGGGCAGAGAGGAGGTTGGTGCCATTGTCGCAAACCACCATTCCTGCCTTAAGTTGGCGTGGCGTCAACCACCTCTGAACCTGCCCCTGCAGAGCTGACAGAACCTCTGCCCCAGTGTGGCTCCTGTCCCCCAAGCACACCAGCTCAAGCACCGCATGGCATCTTTTGGCCTGCGTACTTGCGTAGCCCCTTGAACGCCTACGGAGCACCGCTGGTTCCGAGGAAGAGGCCATGGAGGAAGAAGAAGAGGAGGGGGTGGAGGAGAGAGGTGTGTCACAATCAGCATTTTGGAGGCGTGGTGGCGGAACAACCTCCAACACTACTGCACCTTGTCCTGCATCCTTCCCAGCTGCCAGCAGAGTCACCCAATGCGCCGTGAAACTTAAGTAACGTCCCTGTCCATGCCTGCTGGACCATGAGTCAGCGGTAATATGCACCTTACCGCTGACCGCCCTGTCCAGCGAGGCATGGACATTGCCTTCCACATGCCGGTAGAGAGCCGGAATCGCCTTCCGTGAGAAAAAGTGGCGTTTGGGTACCTGCCACTGAGGAACCGCACATTCCACAAACTCACGGAAGGGGGCAGAGTCTACCAACTGAAAAGGCAGCAGTTGAAGTGCTAGCAATTTTGCCAAGCTAGCATTCAACCGCTGGGCATGTGGATGGCTGGGAGCAAACTTTTTTCGGCGGTGCAGCAGCTGGGGCAGGGAAATTTGCCTGGTACAATCTGACGTCGGTGTACCCAAAGCAGATTGCCCATAAGTACTTGGCTGTGACACACCTAATTCTACACCTTCATTCCTCTCACTGCAGGTCGCAGAGAGGACTGAAGGTCTAGTGGGGTTGGAAATCTCAGCTGATGAGGAGCAAGGAGAGATCGTCTTTGTTCTTTGGTGTGGGTCTTTTAGATACGCTTGCCAACGAACTGCATGGCAGGTCAACATATGTCTGGTCAAGCATGTGGTACCCAAGCGGGAGATGTTTTGGCCACGCGAGATACGCTTGAGACATATATTGCAAATAGCAGCGGTGCGATCTGATGCACTCGTCTCAAAAAAGGCCCACACCAAAGAACTTTTTGAATAACGCGCAGAGACTGCAGCGCCCTGCACATGTGGAGCTTTGGGGTGTGATGCAGTCAATGTGCTGCCCTTAGGCTGGCCCCTGGAGGGCATCCTGCCTAGTTGGTGATGTGCCACCTCCTCCTCCTCCTCCTCCTCCTCCTCTCTCCTATCAGGCACCCACGTTGAGTCAGTGACCTCATCATCCCCTCCCTCCTCATCACTGGAGCAAACCTGGCAGTATGCTGCAGCAGGGGGAGCATGACTGCCAGATTGCTGTCCTTCTTGGGCACCCCCTCTGTCCGTGCTCATGTTACTGCCTTCATTGAGCTCAGTATCATCATCAGAGCCTTCCAAACGCTGGGCATCCTCCTGGAGCATGTACCCAACACTGTGGTCAAACAGTTCGAGGGAATCCTCAGGAGGACATGGTGGGGCTAGGGAAGGAGTCACTGATGACATTGAGCTGAGGGAAGAGGCCGCTGCTTTGCCAGACAAAGCACCCTGGGCATGGGTGAGAGAGGATGAGGAGGATGAGGACGGCTTGGTCATCCACTCGACCAAGTCTTCCGCATGTTGCGGCTCAACACGGCCAGCTGCCGAAAAAAAGGCCAAGCGTGTCCCATGGCCACGTGCTGATGAGGATGCACCGTCTCCACGACCAGCACTAGACACAGAGCCTGCTTGCCCTCTCTTATTGGCTTGTGACTGTCTGCCTCTCCTTCTTGGCCTTCCAGACATACTAATGGCCTGTAGCTGCACTAAGCTGGGATAGAACACCTGTAATTTTCTTCAGGTAGCTTTATATACTGTAACCAGACAAGCCTGCCTGTCAGTAGGAAGATAACAGGAACGGATCTAGCTGAACACTGTGAGCAGGACGCACTGCACTGAATGTAAATAGCAGGAACGGATCTAGCTAAACACTGTGAGCAGGACGCACTGCACTGAATGTAAATAGCAGGAAGGGATCTAGCTGAACACTGTGAGCAGGACGCACTGCACTGAATGTAAATAGCAGGAACGGATCTAGCTGAACACTGTGAGCAGGACGCACTGCACTGAATGTAAATAACAGGAACTGATCTAGCTGAACACTGTGAGCAGGACACACTGTACTAAATGTAAATAGTCTAGCTGCCTGACCGTGGTACTAATAGGATCAAAAAGAACACCTGTAATTTTCTTCAGGTAGCTTTATATACTGTAACCAGACAAGCCTGCCTGTCAGTAGGAAGATAACAGGAACGGATCTAGCTGAACACTGTGAGCAGGACGTACTGCACTAAATGTATATAGCAGGAACGGATCTAGCTGAACACTGTGAGCAGGACGCACTGCACTGAATGTAAATAGCAGGAACGGATCTAGCTGAACACTGTGAGCAGGACACACTGTACTAAATGTAAATAGTCTAGCTGCCTGACCGTGGTACTAATAGGATCAAAAAGAACACCTGTAATTTTCTTCAGGTAGCTTTATATACTGTAACCAGACAAGCCTGCCTGTCAGTAGGAAGATAACAGGAACGGATCTAGCTGAACACTGTGAGCAGGACGCACTGCACTGAATGTAAATAGCAGGAACGGATCTAGCTGAACACTGTGAGCAGGACGCACTGCACTGAATGTAAATAGCAGGAACGGATCTAGCTGAACACTGTGAGCAGCACGCACTGCACTGAATGTAAATAGCAGGAACGGATCTAGCTGAACACTGTGAGCAGGACGCACTGCACTGAATGTAAATAACAGGAACGGATCTAGCTGAACACTGTGAGCAGGACGCACTGTACTAAATGTAAATAGTCTAGCTGCCTGACCGTGGTACTAATAGGATCAAAAAGAACACCTGTAATTTTCTTCAGGTAGCTTTATATACTGTAACCAGACAAGCCTGCCTGTCAGTAGGAAGATAACAGGAACGGATCTAGCTGAACACTGTGAGCAGGACGCACTGCACTGAATGTAAATAGCAGGAACGGATCTAGCTGAACACTGTGAGCAGGACGCACTGCACTGAATGTAAATAGCAGGAACGGATCTAGCTAAACACTGTGAGCAGGACGCACTGCACTGAATGTAAATAGCAGGAACGGATCTAGCTGAACACTGTGAGCAGGACGCACTGCACTGAATGTAAATAGCAGGAACGGATCTAGCTGAACACTGTGAGCAGCACGCACTGCACTGAATGTAAATAGCAGGAACGGATCTAGCTGAACACTGTGAGCAGGACGCACTGCACTGAATGTAAATAGCAGGAACGGATCTAGCTGAACACTGTGAGCAGGACGCACTGCACTGAATGTAAATAGCAGGAACGGATCTAGCTGAACACTGTGAGCAGCACGCACTGCACTGAATGTAAATAGCAGGAACGGATCTAGCTGAACACTGTGAGCAGGACGCACTGCACTGAATGTAAATAGCAGGAACGGATCTAGCTGAACACTGTGAGCAGGACGCACTGCACTGAATGTAAATAGCAGGAACGGATCTAGCTGAACACTGTGAGCAGGACGCACTGCACTGAATGTAAATAACAGGAACGGATCTAGCTGAACACTGTGAGCAGGACACACTGTACTAAATGTAAATAGTCTAGCTGCCTGACCGTGGTACTAATAGGATCAAAAAGAACACCTGTAATTTTCTTCAGGTAGCTTTATATACTGTAACCAGACAAGCCTGCCTGTCAGTAGGAAGATAACAGGAACGGATCTAGCTGAACACTGTGAGCAGGACGTACTGCACTAAATGTATATAGCAGGAACGGATCTAGCTGAACACTGTGAGCAGGACGCACTGCACTGAATGTAAATAGCAGGAACGGATCTAGCTGAACACTGTGAGCAGGACACACTGTACTAAATGTAAATAGTCTAGCTGCCTGACCGTGGTACTAATAGGATCAAAAAGAACACCTGTAATTTTCTTCAGGTAGCTTTATATACTGTAACCAGACAAGCCTGCCTGTCAGTAGGAAGATAACAGGAACGGATCTAGCTGAACACTGTGAGCAGGACGCACTGCACTGAATGTAAATAGCAGGAACGGATCTAGCTGAACACTGTGAGCAGGACGCACTGCACTGAATGTAAATAGCAGGAACGGATCTAGCTAAACACTGTGAGCAGGACGCACTGCACTGAATGTAAATAGCAGGAACGGATCTAGCTGAACACTGTGAGCAGGACGCACTGCACTGAATGTAAATAGCAGGAACGGATCTAGCTGAACACTGTGAGCAGCACGCACTGCACTGAATGTAAATAGCAGGAACGGATCTAGCTGAACACTGTGAGCAGGACGCACTGCACTGAATGTAAATAGCAGGAACGGATCTAGCTGAACACTGTGAGCAGGACGCACTGCACTGAATGTAAATAGCAGGAACGGATCTAGCTGAACACTGTGAGCAGCACGCACTGCACTGAATGTAAATAGCAGGAACGGATCTAGCTGAACACTGTGAGCAGGACGCACTGCACTGAATGTAAATAGCAGGAACGGATCTAGCTGAACACTGTGAGCAGGACGCACTGCACTGAATGTAAATAGCAGGAACAGATCTAGCTGAACACTGTGAGCAGGACGCACTGCACTGAATGTAAACAGCAGGAACGGATGTAGCTAAACACTGTGAGCAGCACGCACTGCACTGAATGTAAATAGCAGGAACGGATCTAGCTGAACACTGTGAGCAGCACGCACTGCACTGAATGTAAATAGCAGGAACGGATCTAGCTGAACACTGTGAGCAGGACGCACTGCACTGAATGTAAATAGCAGGAACGGATCTAGCTGAACACTGTGAGCAGCACGCACTGCACTGAATGTAAATAGCAGGAACGGATCTAGCTGAACACTGTGAGCAGGAAGCACTGTACTGAATGTAAATAGCAGGAACGGATCTAGCTGAACACTGTGAGCAGGACACACTGCACTGAATGTAAATAGTCTAGATAGAAGATAACAGGAACGGATCTAGCTAAACTGAATACAGTGTATATATATATATGCAACACCTGGGATGCATATATATACACAATACACTGTAAGTGCAGCTAACTGACTGACTGTTCTGCCTAATCTATCTAACTCAAATCAAATGACACTGTCTCTCTCTCTCTCTATCGCTCAGCACACCGGAACACACACTACACAGGGCCGCCGTGCAGGCGGCCTTATATAGTGTGGGGTGTGTACTAAATCCCCTGAGCCATAATTGGCCAAAGCCACCCTGGCTTTGGCCAATTACAGCTCTCTCTACTGACGGCGCTGTGATTGGCCAAGCATGCGGGTCATAGTGCATGCTTGGCCAATCATCAGCCAGCAATGCACTGCGATGCCGCAGTGAATTATGGGCCGTGACGCGCCACACGAATTTGGCGCGAACGGCCCATATCGTTCGCAATTCGACGGACGGTCGAACAGCCGATGTTCGAGTCGAACATGGGTTCGACTCGAACACGAAGCTCATCCCTAATGGACACAGGGAGGTATGCAATGGACATAGGGAAGGCATGCAATGGACACAGGGAGGTATGCAATGGACACAGGGAGGTATGCAATGGACATAGGGAAGGCATGCAATGGACACAGGGAGGTATGCAATGGACACTGGGAGGTATGCAATGGACATAGAGAAGGCATGCAATGGACATAGGGAGGCATGCAATGGACACAGGGAGGCTTCAATGGACACAGGGAGGTATTCAATGGACACAGGGAAGGTATGCAATGGACACAGGGCATGCAATGGACACAGGGAGGTATGCAATGGACACAGGGAGGTATGCAATGGACACAGGGAGGCTGCAATGGACACAGGGAGGCTGCAATGGACACAGGGAGGCTGCAATGGACACAGGGAGGCTGCAATGGACACAGGGAAGGCATGCAATGGACACAGGGAGGTATGCAATGGACACAAGGAGGCTTCAATGGACACAGGGAGGTATGCAATGGACATAGGAAAGGCATGCAATGGACACAGGGAGGTATGCAATGGACACAGGGAGGTATGCAATGGACATAGGGAAGGCATGCAGTGGACACAGGGAGGTATGCAATGGACACAGGGAGGTATGCAATGGGAATAGGGAAGGCATGCAATGGACACAGGGAGGCATGCAATGGACACAGGGAAGGTATGCAATGGACATAGGGAATGCATGCAATGGACACAGGGAGGCATGCAATGGACACAGAGAGGCTTCAATGGACACAGGGAGGTATGCAATGGACACAGGGAAGGCATGCAATGGACACAGGGAGGCTTCAATTGACACAGGGAAGGTATGCAATGGACATAGGGAAGGCATGCAATGGACACAGGGAAGGTATGCAATGGACATAGGGGGGCTGCAATGGACACAGGGAGGTATGCAATGGACACAGGGAGAATGCAATGGACACAGGGAGGTATGCAATGGACACAGGGAGGATTCAATGGACACAGGGAAGATATGCAATGGACACAGGTAGACTGCAATGGACACAGGGAGGCATGCAATGGACACAGGGAGGCATGCAATGGACACAGGGAGGCATGCAATGGACACAGAGAGGCTTCAATGGACACAGGGAGGTATGCAATGGACACAGGGAGGCTGCAATGTACACAGGGAGGCTTCAATTGACACAGGGAAGGTATGCAATGGACATAGGGAAGGCATGCAATGGACACAGGGAAGGTATGCAATGGACACAGGGAGGTATGCAATGGACACAGGGAGGTATGCAATGGACACAGGGAGAATGCAATGGACACAGGGAGGTATGCAATGGACACAGGGAGGATTCAATGGACACAGGGAAGATATGCAATGGACACAGGTAGACTGCAATGGACACAGGGAGGCATGCAATGGACACAGGGAGGCATGCAATGGACACAGGTAGACTGCAATGGACACAGGGAGGCATGCAATGGACACAGGGAGGCATGCAATGGACACAGGGAGGTATACAGTTGCAGATGGGCATTGTTGACCCTCTTTTCCACTTACAGTAGCTGCTGCATTTCTCACCCTCGGCTTATACTCGAGTCAATAAGTTTTGTCAGTTTTTTGTGGTAAAAGTAGGTGCCTTATATTCGACTTATATTCGCAATGACTTATACTCGAGTATATATGGTACACTGATACTGACTAGAATTGCAATGTTTCTCTTCTCCCTCAATTTCTCTCCATCACTCAGCTAATGTCACCCCAGTGCTGAGGGAGAGGGGCACAGGAGGGTCAAACAAGGATTCTGTGGAAGCAACAGGCATCCTCCTTATTTCGTAATGATGCACAATGAAAACATGTGGCTTTGTGTAACTAAAAGGCAGGCTTGATCCACCTGCTGGCTTGTATACATTTTTGATCAAATTTTCGGTATTTGCACTTTAACATTGTATCTCTATACAGTGCCGGGACAAGGTCAAACAGCGCCCAGGGCCAACATGCTGAGCTGCACCCCCCCATGACCAATTATCTTACACACACACCTGATCATTATAACTACATATAGAGTGCAGAGGTCAGGATTGTGTAAATTAAAAAGTACAAGGATCAGGAGCAAAGATAATGTACAGTGTGCAGGAGTCAGGAGAGGAAAACATAACAAGGGCAGAGGCAAGGTGTATGTGTAGTAATATACAATGTGCAGGAGTCAAGAGCGGTAAACTGCAGAGTACAGAGACCAGGAGTATATACACCCTATTGCATAGCAGTACCCCTATAAATTATATCAAATTTAGTGTATGTGTCATTATCAAATATGACCAAGTGAATTATATATATCACATAAATCTGGAACCAAAATACCAGTGCTGCAAACAAAATTGTGAGGGGGCGAATCCCAGACTCCTGGTGCTGTATGTGGAATACCAAAACATATAATGTGTACAACTCATAAATATTCAATTACATATCACATGTATGTGGGACCAAAATCCCTGTGCTGCAAAAACATTTTGTAGGGAAGTTAAGACCACACTCCTGGTGCTGTAAATAAAAAAATGTAAATACTATAACATAATGTGAATAACTCCAGAATAATATTCAAATAACTCTAGTCAAATTCTTATGGTTCATTTGCACAAAATTTGGTGTTGGAGTTACTACCAAATCCCCAGTGCTGCAAATCAAACACACCATGCAAAGTACTATAACGTGCACTATAAACAAACAGTCCATTAGAGAACAAGTGGCTGACAGATTCGTCCATTCACACAAGTGGGGGGTGGATGTGGGAATCCCCCCTTACTGGGACATTCTAGCGTGCACTCCAGCCTCCACTCCAGCCTCCACTTTGGACCATAGAGGGTTATTCTTCTTGTAGATGTGATGATGTTTAGGGAGGAGGAGGACACTGGAGCTGGCTGAAGCATAGAATCAGGTAAGTAAAAAAAGACTATACCCCTTTCTCCCCCCTCCCCCACACTGCAGGAATGGACTTTCTTGGAGTTAAGAAATCACATCCTTTGCTGTGTAATGCTTATATTCTTGAACAGGTTAGGAATTAGTGTGACATGTCAGGTGCTACATAGATGTAATCCGCATTCACATTATATCTTATTAAAAATCATTCTTTTTACAAGAATTTAACTTTCACATTCACAGACATCCCAACCTGCAAAAACTCATTTTAGGGAGGTGGCGCTTTGCGCCTGCAAACAACACCCCCACTGCGGCAAAATATTATTTAAATTACTTTCTCAATATTTTTTCGCAGTGCTTCTGGGGAAGTGGGTGGGGGGGGTGGGTGGCAGTGGATGGTGTCAGTAGTTTTTTTACTTTTAATAATTGATTTTTTTTACATTTTAATTTGTTTTTAATTTTTTTTCACAATGCTTTTTTTAAATTTTTTTACACTTTTTAATTTTTTAGAATTTTTTTACAATATTTTATTTTTTATTTTTGGGAGGGCTTTGGTGAGATGTCAGGGGTCTAAACAGACCCCTGACATCTCCCCTTTAAGACAGACAAAAGGACTGGGGACACAGATTCCCCAGTCCCTTTCTCAGCACTAAAGATGAATGAACAGGAGACAGCGGCTCCTGTCCATTCATAAACTGAGCAGAGTAAACACAGTTTACTCTGCTCAGTAATCACAGGACACAGGAGCGATCTCACTCACTGTGTCCTATTACTAGTTCCCCCCCACAGTCAGCGGGAGAGGAGAGGAGGGGGGCCGGTTGCGGGGGATGAGGGGGGGCAGAAAAGGACACAGAGGGGGACGGGGGAGGAGTACACAGAGAAGCTGGGGATGATCGGTGCGCAGCAGGAGGGACAGCTGCCGCACCGATCATTCCCGAGAGATGGGGAGGCACTTGTGGGTGTGCAGGGGCCACCACAGAAATGCGGGAGTCTCCCGCACCTTCCGGGAGACTTGAGATGTCTGCTTTCAATAAACCTGCACTGAAAAGTGCAGGGCACGTTTACATCACAGTGAGGAATGCAGAGCAGTCAGGACTCACAATAGAAGAAGATCAAGTCTGCCAGCCCTAATTTACACATCTCCACTCTGCTCCGGAGGACGTCTCTGCTGTGTGCTGGGCGGGAACCAAAGATCGATGCTGCAGTGTGAGGTTCACTTCCTGCTCCGCCCACATGCAAAGTCTTTCGGACTGTACCAGCTCCGATCTAGGGAGGGGGGAGACTCACAGGAACTCAATAAGGGAGCCTGGAAAGGGGTGTATTTGCTGCCGCAGAGCAGCGAGCAGGGGTGTATAATCATTGGTTTAGGCAGGCAACAGGGGCATACAAGTGTCACAGCTAGATTTTGTGGACAGATTGTTCAGCTCACAACCTAGCGCCCCCTTCCACATTGCCCCCAGGGCAGAAGCCCCGCCGGCCCACCCCTTGTACCGGCCCTGTCTCTATGCATATACTGTGTCTATATGTAGCATGATCATATATTGAAAATTATATTAGATCTATATGGACTATGTTGCATAACTTCCATTCTTGCATTTCCTTATATAGAACTCATTTATTACAAGTATTGTTATATGCAGGTGCAGATTACTATCTCTAGGACCCAGTGCCACTTTATTATACACTGCTGTCTGCATTTGCTTTTATTGTATAATTGGTTAATTGGATTCATTTACTATGTTAATTTGTCTTTGGGTGGAGTCCAAAATATGATATGACTAAGGCTCTCGCCGAAATGCGTCAGTATCTTATTTGATTATCACCCTTATGTAGTCAATAAACTTGAAATACAGATTACAGGGTTGACAGCTCCATCTATTCATTTATCTTGCTCTGGTGTGGGAGGACACACGGAGCCTGAGCACCTGTGTGTGGATCTTGCATTCGGTTTAGGCTGTTCCTCGCTGTCACGCACCTGAGGGGAGACTGAAATGACGAGGTCGGCCTCTCTTGTATCTCCAGCCCAGGCCCCACTGAGAGTGAAATAGAGGGCGCCGAGGGACAGGAGGAACACCAGTGCCTGCAGATGAATTTCTGGGAACTTACAGCAGGAGATGCGATTCCAAGGCAGCAGGAGAACCATCAAATCAGGAACATTAGCCATGCACAGTACTTCACCTGAGGTTAAGGAAGCACTCCACTTGCGCTGCGGGGCCAGGACATGTGGCTGGTCAGAGCTCTCAGCAGACTTGGAACATTCAGCGGTGTGCAAAACTGCAGCAGCAAACAGCCTGGCAGACACTCGAATGGGGTTGTAAGCCAGGGTCAGAGACAGAAGCGTGGTTATAGGATTACCCAGGGTCATCAACAGGCGGCCAACAAGATAGCAAATAAGGAGGAGAGCCAAAGTCAGGAACGAGCCGGGTCAGGAATGAGCCAGGTCAGGAACGAGCCGGGTCAGGAACTAACGACAAGACAGAAGCGGGATCCGAGATCAGGTCAGGAGTAAGCTGGGTCAGCAACCAAGGGAACACACTAGAGGTACACAGGGCACAGGGAACAGCTGAAGACCAGTCAGCATCGAAGCACAGGCAGAAGCATCCCTAAGCCCAGGTTCAAACTACTGCGATCACAGACATCACATGTGATTGGCACCCACAACTGTATGTACAGTTGAACTCACATTTGATTTGCAGGAAAAAAGTGCAGGGACTTTTTTTCCCCCACACTGAAATTGGATCGCATGGGTGTTCTCACCTATGTGATCCAATTCCTGTGTGAGTTCACAGTTCGCACTGTGATCTGTGAACTGATCTGGAGGTGTCATTAACAATGTAATGACACCCACAGCAGTACGCAGATGGCAGTGTGAACTGCCTGCTGGAGAGATGCGATGCGGGAACCAGCGCTGTTCTCACGCTGGTTCCCGCATCGCATCAGTGTGAACCCAGGCTAAATAGTCTGTCTGGCGCCAACATACACATTCTTGATAGCCATTCTGCAGAGATTCATGCGCGCATACACATTTCTATTAGCCAAACGTCTTCATTCATGCACATTTCTCTTAGCCAAATGGCTGGTTGGTATTCTCTATCACTCGCAGTGAGCGCTGCACCTACAAGACTTTCTGCTCCTGCATCTGCTTGTACATAATCAGTTTAACATTGTTCTATTCTGCATGCACACCCCTTTGCCATTTTTACCCTGTATGGTAATCCTACTCTGCATCTGTTCAGTAAAATTTAAGTTAAAGTTATCCTCTGTCCAATCATTTCTCTTACTAATTACAATTTACATTACAAACATACAGCAGAAAAATTCAGAAGTAAAGGCACAGTGGTAAATAACGTATATACTCGAGTATAAGTCGTTCCGAGTATAAGTCGAGGCCCTAATTTACCACAAAAAAAAATGGGAAAAACTTATTGACCCGAGTATAAGACGAGGGTGAGAAATGCACAGCTACTGTAAGTGGAAAAGAGGGTCAACAATGCCCATTTGCAGCATCACTGTGCCCATTTGCAGCCATAGGTCCCCTGAACTTCAAACTCGGTAGT
Source organism: Lithobates clamitans (assembly GCA_037952925.1). Lineage (NCBI taxonomy): Eukaryota > Metazoa > Chordata > Amphibia > Anura > Ranidae > Lithobates > Lithobates clamitans. Next base: position 4,295,748 of record JBBGZY010000589.1, on the reverse strand, counting down.
TAAGGGTTCCTAGATGCCCCCTAGCTGCAGCCAAAATTTGGGGTCTCTGAACCCAAAGGGTCCGAAATGACATTGCTGCAGATGGACACAGTTGCCTGAATTTGGGGCCCTATATCTTGGGGCCACTTAGTGCTAAGAACCCCAAATTTGGTGTGCAAACACAGTTGAACTAGCACCATAAAATTTCCAAAGCTAGTGTTTCTAGCACCAAGTGGCCCCGAGATACAGGGCCCCAAAATTCAGTTCAGAAAATGTCACGCACTATTCTGCAGCAGAGAATGACATTTTCTGAACCGTTTTTGGGGCCCCATATCTCAGGGCCACGTGGTGCTAGGAACCCCAGCTTTGGATATGTTATGGTACCAGTGCCACTGGGTTTGCACATCAAATTTGGGGTTCCTAGCACCAAGTGGCCCTGAGATATGAGGCCCCAAAATAGGTTCAGAAAATGTCAAGCACTTTTCTGCAGCAGAGAATGACATTTTCTGAACCAATTTTGGGGCCCCGTATCTCGGGGCCACTTGGTGCTAGGAACTTCAGCTTTGGATATGTTGTGGTACCAGTTCCACTGGGTTTGCGCACCAAATTTGTCGGTTCGGCAAATGAAAAATTCAACTTATACTCGAGTATATATGGTAATTAGTTTCTGGAATTCCCCAAAAGATTCAAAGGGGCAGTGAGTAATTCAGCCCAGTGGTATTCATTGAGAACTGAATTACAACAGGTGGGTGGACGATCCTTTAAAATTTTTGAATGAATTCACTAGGAATTTAAGCTAACCAAAGGAGTTTTGCTTAGCCGTAATTGTAATTCCAACTCTGATTTCTAAAATAATATATTCAATTAATCAGCAGAGTGAAACTCTTCTTAAAGTTTGATTACCAGCATTCAAGTATGGGCATCAGAATTTAATTCAAGGGCAACACATTATCATTACAAGAGACCTGACTGTAATGAAGAGTAAAAGGGATGATAATAGATAGTTTTTATTTATTTTTTTCCTGTATCTTGTTTGCTCAAAGTTCAAGAAAACTCAGCTGACACCCAAAGGCAACAGTCTTTAAAAACAACAGGAGATTTATGTCGCTTATTTACAGGTGTTAAAGCAATCCTTACAACGTTGCTGGCGGGCACTGTTAAAACTTGCTAGAATAATTCACGATGAGATCTTCATTTTGTTATTTATTAACAGACAAGTAGTTATTGCAGTCATTCTGCTAGACTGGAGCTAACAGCATAATAAAACTTAAGGGTATTTATTTCCCACTGTGATCACTGTGTTTTAAGCTGAAATAAGTTCATTAAAGGTACATTCCGGTCTAGCATGAAAGTTTTGCATTTAAATTGAGTTAAGGGACACAGCCTCCCTGCTAAATAGCTTTCATTTTCATTCTGATGTTCATCTTCTGCTCTGCTTGTTAAAGAAATTCTATAGTTATGTGTGGTCATCTTTTTGAAAGACCTGTAGTCAGTGGGATTGATTTACCGTACTAAAGACAAAGTGCAGTTGCACACTGCAAGGGCAGTTGCTCCAGAGCTTAGTAAATAAGCTGAAGCTCTGCTGACTTCCATCATCCAAACACATGCAAGCAAAAATGCTGCTTTTTTTAAATTTTCCTTGCACGTAGTTGGGTATTCTTTGCAAAGTGACACTTTACTTCATTTACTAAGCTCTGGAGCAACTGCACTTGCAGAGTACAACTTCCCTTTGCAAAGTGCACAGTCTATTTGCCTATAGTAAATCGACCCCTGTGTGTTTACTGGTTCTTAGCACTTCACACTCTTTAGTGCACTAAAGCTTTGCACACTCACATTTAATGAAAAAACCTAGAAGTGTCTATATCTAATGCAAACTGTCCCCTTAAAGCCAAATTCCAGCCACAATGTTTTTTTTTTCTGGATAAGGTGGAGAAGGGTTGGAACCTCTGTAAGGCACTTACCCCTGTATGGAGCCACGGGAATGTTAAGTCCCTACAAGTATCACAGTTGGTCACTAACCTACTGTTGCCCCAAGAGACTTTCCAAACCACCAGTGGCTACCATATGACTGACTTCCACTCTGTCAATCTTTGTTTACAGGTTTAATTGCATCAAAGTCCAGGGAAGAGAGGGTCTGGGTTTACAGGATACACAAACTATGAAAAATCCCTTCACTCAAAGAGAAATAACTTCACCGCCTCTCATGGGCCAAGAGTATGCCATTAAGCTTAGACCATCAAATCCTTATTGAGTACCATTAAGCAGAGAAAAGCAATTCTTAAATGTGGGCTTTAAACAGAGAAAATAAATTATTTAAGCAAGCCTTCCTAAGCCCCCCTTTTCTAGCCACCTCCCTATCTTCCAGACTCTAGCATAGGCCTCTTTTCTGTTCCCTGGGGTATTCTGAAGTTGTTGTGGCCTCCCCAGGCAGCAGGCCTGAGAAGCAAGAAAAAGCTCCTCACTGTGGACCTCTTCTCCACGCAAAGTCTAGGAAACAAAGACTAGGTCCTTGGACTCACATTCTCTTCAAGCAAAGCCTGGGATACAAAGACTCTTTTAGAAGAGCTACCTCCTAGTTATTGGCTAGGGTGAAGTAAAAATTCATGAGTCATAACATTGTTGTTATTCACTGGAGGACATCCCCCAGCAACAGTCAGATGCAAACAATATTCTGAGGGGACACACAAAAAATGCAGAAAACAATAGAAATTAGACCTCAGGCTGGCTACAGCCTTGCTGCCCACTAGATTTAGATTAGTTCCACTTCAACTTTGGCATTGACACTGGTCAATGGGAAGAATTACCCTTGGTTATTGTTCTAGTGATACCCTGACAACGAATGGAACACAGGTTACATAGTTACATAGTTAGTAACATTGGTCCCGACCCTCAAGGAGTCCACAATCCAAGGTTCCCAACGCACATTAATTTACTAGGGCCAATTTTGGACAGAAGCCAATTAACCTACCAGCATGTCTTTGGAGTGTGGGAAGAAACCGGAGTACCCAGAGGAAACCCACGCAAGCACAGGGAGAACATGCAAACTCCAGGCAGGTAGTGTTGTGGTTGGGATTCAAACCAGCGACCCTTTTTACTGCTAGGTGAGAGTGCTAACCACTACACCACTGTGCCGCCCCATTGCTGCCAGGTCTCTAAGTTAGTCTCTAAGTTGTGTGAACTTTTTCCAAGGGGCTACAGAAAGCAATTACATCCTGACAGGAAAACTAACCATTCTTCACTCCACTTAATAAAAAAATTTTTTTTTGTTGGTCGTATCCCCATTGGAGGCACAAAAAACACACCATTGCCATGTCCCAATTACACAGATCATAATGAATTGTACCAAAATGGCTGGTACTTTGTTTTACCACTACTTTTCCTTTATAATGGCTTTTCAAAATAACAAATGTTATGGTTTAGGTGTTGGATGAAATGTAGTTAAATTGAAAATTTTTATAGCAGGCTAGATATTAGACCAAAAAGAAGGACAATTCTGGAGAACTGGGGGACAGAAAGATTTGGTTCCAAAAGAGGCCAGTCCATCCAAAGAAGAAGGGTTTGAAGACATACTTTAAAGCAGCTCTGTCACCTAACTAAAATACCAATTAACTATGTCCTTGTAAAGAAGAAAGTGAAGACTTAACACCCATGTGTCATTCTCTGTACTCAATGGTTCCTCCCACTCACGCTCAAGTTCCTATAGGGCATAATAGTGACGTAGGAGTCAGTGGGAGATACCACTAAGCATGGTGAGAGAAGCAGAGGACTGAGACTTCTTGATGTGTCGGTTATATGGAGTGGCATTTGGCGGTGCAGGCAGCAGTAGATGTAAGTATTCACTTTCTTCAGAGACAGGGTTTATTTGCAATTTTAAAGGGCTTCTTTAAACCTTGTTTATGCTTCCAGTCTGCATAGCCAAAGCTTATCATTTTGGGGTATTATCACCAGATCCTTTTTACTGGCAATTTGAACTTAGGCCACAGAGCTGGCTTTAAGAAATGTGTATGGCTTTTGCGTCTGAGCAGGAAGACAAAAAGTTTTATTTTCACAAAGAAAATGTAAAAATATATATTTTGGTTATTTTTGCCTCAGTATTTCTGTGATATGTGTAGCACACTGGGATTTGTGATGTTCATACCTCAGCTTTGTAAATGTCACTTTTTACAGTTGTTAAATGTATAATATATAATACTTTCTATACACTGCACAAGTTAGTTCCGGTTCCTGATCCTGTTAGGATATACTCAGAAGGCTGCACATGTTTTATGGTTGCCTGAGCTTGTTAATAAAGTACTCTGTAACTACTCTTCCTCCCAGAATACAGGACACAGTGAGACTAGCAATGAAGATGTATTTTCTATAGCTTCTAGCATACACTGGTGAACCTGCAATGCCTTTTACTGCTTGAATTTATATATTTGGGAATTACATACTTACTTCAAATTAGTGATGAGCTCAAGCATGTTCCAAACCCACATGTGTGACCTGACAGGAAGCTGGCACCTGTATGGGCCAATCTTTGTGGCTGCGGAATCCCCTGGCCCGCAGCCACATGTATACATGTTACTTGTATATGTGCTTCTATGGGGGGGGGGGGGGGCACTGGCCACAGATGATTGGCGTGTACAGATGACAGCTTGCTGGCAGACTGTTGCTAGAAAGTGTGCTTTACTTATTTACTGCTTGGGAGCAGAAGGGTAACATATTTTCTATACTTTACCAACAGCAGATGACTCTCCATATACAACTTGTGCATGAGAGTCACTAAGAAATTGTAAGAACGATGCATAGACTGCAGGGTCTATACTGTTGGCCAGGCATGGATGCCCAAGTACTAACTTGCATTCAGTCTTGTTTTACTTCTGCTGTCACACACATTCCACTACTCCATTCAATGTCATTCAATGATTCTGCTTGAAAGAAGCTTGCAAATGATGTTGCAGGTCTACTCATAGAGGCACCTGGGGACTGCCTATTTGCTATAACATTAAAGGATACGTTCACCTTTGGTGGAAAAAAAATAAATGCACATATTTTTGCAGATAAGAGACGTGCATTTATTAGTTGTTTCCCCAAAAAGCCTCCAAAGCATTGCACCTGCAATCAGTGGATTGTGGTTGCATTATCAGGGTCCTGCAGACATCTTTTTTGCCTATAGCCTCTGCATGGACTTTCTTTGAAAAAAGGTGTAGGAAGTGTCAATGAACTACTAGGGGGCTCATCAGCATCCTTGCAGTCCAATAAGAACTAAAATCTGACTGCCACAGTGATAGACAGAACTTGTAGCTTGTTCATTTACAGATTGCTGCCAATTTTGAATGTGACAGTGGGTGTGGGGGAGAAGAAATATGGGTGCAACGTGTAACATGTTCCAAAAGTGGGTTTTTAAAGGGTATCTCTAGGCAAAACCTTTTTTTAGTTTTGGAAAGAGTAGGAGAGGGCCGGATGATTTGTAAACTTTTTATTGTTGTCTGGGTACCCATTGGGGAAATTCACCCTCTCTTTTTGTACTGGTGATCAACGTGACTGAGAGACCAAGTGAGGGAAAATCCAACACTTTAGAGGGGGTAAAGGGAAATCCCCCCCCCCCCCACCAGGATATTGTTTTCCGAAAGTAAAACGCAGGAGCAACAAATCTTTTCCAAATTGTCCTTTCGTTCAATCTAACAATCAGTTTCTGTTGAACAGGGGTCAAATTGCAGTGCACTACACTACATCATATATCTGTCCCACAAAGTCCAATAACTCTCAAGTCATCATCAGCTAAGACTGTTAACGTCAACATGATAAAAGTAAGACATATACTGACTGGAAGTGTGGTTTTAGGGAAGTGTACTTTGAGCCTGGAACTCTAGTTAGAGTTAGGAAACCTGGCTTATTATTACAGAGACAATCCAAGCTTTTCAATACACTTATTCTGCGTACAGACGATCGGAATTTCTGACAACAAATGTTCGATGTGAGCTTGTTGTCAGAAATTCCGATCGTGTGTAGGCTCCATCGGACATTTGCTGTCGGAATTTCCCACAACAACTGTTTGAGAGCTGGTTCTCAAATTTTCTGACAAAAAAACTTGTTGTTGGAAATTCCGACGCACAAAATTCCACGCATGCTCTTAATCAAGTACGAGACGGAAGCGCTCGGTCTGGTAAAACTAGCGCTCGTAATGGAGTTTATCATCTTTTAATGCAGCACATTCTTTTCTTCTTTATAATGCTAGAATAATGAAGTTGTTTTGCTGCTGATAGTCACACAGAGTTCTGACAAACTGATTTATTAATTATTTCTCGTGATCTCCTGAATAATCTTTTATTTTTTTTGCCAAATCTCCTGAATAATGTTTATTTATTTTTTTAAATAGTGATCTACTTTTTTTTTAGCAAGCTCTTCTGAATTTTTTTTTCTAGTGATCTCCATAATATTTTTGTCATTTTGTGTGTCAAGTTACCACAACACCATTATTATCTTGTATTTTTGAACCTCAAACAGGTTGGTTGGTGTTGGTGTCCCTTGTTAATTTGACATTGCATTTTTGAAATGTACCTGCCTATTCACAAACAAACTGTCCTTTTTGAACTAAAACACATAGCCAAGGATTTTTAACAAAAAAATGTGAAATTTATTAGGGGTCAACAAAATAAAGAGGAAGGCAACGCTGGATAAACTGTTGAAATTGGCAAAGCCTTTGTACCCCAGGGCAGACATCAGTTATTTGACAGGCCAAATTGGTAACCTGAGGAGTCCATTTAATAGGGAGCACAATCTGGTCCAGGACTCAGAGAGATCGGGAGCAGCAGCAGATGACATATATGTCCCGAGGCTGTGGTCTTACAACAGCCTGCCTCTTTTGCCAGACCAGACCAAACCCAGGCCATCACACTCTTGTCTTCCCTCCACGCTTCCTTCCAGGCTGTGGCTGTGGTGTTGGAGTTGTGGCAGGAGGTGGAGGAGGAGTATGGTCCAAATTACATATGTGACTTTTTTTGCGAGTTTGCCCATCACCCCCTTATTTAGGACCTGAAATATGAGCTCCTCACTGATGATGCGTTGACCCACCTCCATTTCCTGCATCTTACTGGCCGTCATACAGGCAAAAGCCTCTTGAACACTGGGGGTTGTTGTGAGGACCGCAATAGCCTGCCGAATCAAACCAAGCGCTGACTCCTCCACGTTCCTCCCCTTCCTGGGCCTTTTTGTTGGAAGGTGGAGGGGAGGAGCCTGCGATTCAGTCAGGCTACTGGGCCCAGCCACCTCCTGGTTGCCACTTTCCATGGCCTCCTCCAGGGTGAGACTTTCCTGTGTATGAAAATGGGACATAGTTTTAGTTTTTTGGTCATCAATCACACACAATTTTGAGCTCATGACTGTTGCAAATTCAATGTTAACAAATAGAAAAGTCTATCATTCTGACCCCAGCATTTTTCATTCTTGTCCCAATCATTTTTGGCTACTACTGTTTATTAATATGTAAACCACTTTGTTAAATCTGAAATGAGTGATCAATAATAACATCTAGTTTTAATTAAATTTTTGACAAGAAATATGTTGAACAATGCTATACCTGGCTCAAGCTGGGCTCCTCCACATCTTCCTGGGTGGAAGGCCCAGGTTGTACGTCGGAAGCCTCACTTGAGGTGTAAGGAAGTGTGGAAGGAAGAGTGGAAAGAAGGGTTGAGAGTGATTGCCTGATTTCAGTCTGGTCTGACAAAAACTGCAGTCTGTTGTAGTACCACAGCCTGGGGACATATACATCATCTGCTGCTGCTCCTGATCTCATGGAATCCTGGACCTTTTTGCGCTCCGTATTATATGTGCTCCAAATAGTTGATGTCTGCCGTGGGAATCACCGGCTTCACTAATTCCAACAGTTGATCAAGCGCTGCCTTCCTCTTTAGTTTGTTATTATAAAAAGGGTGTTTCACTTGCCACAGACATGGCAGCTCTCTGTACTGTCCCATGACCACGTCCGCTAGTGATGAAATGACGTAGGGAGGACGAGCTACATTCTGACGTCACCGCTGCACATCCAGTCCCGGATGCTACGGGCTCTTTTTATGCCTACCTTGCCTATTAACATCTTTCAATTTGTAAGTGTCCATTTGTCTTTTTTACAATCTTAAATAAATGTTAAGGATTTACGCTATGTGGAGCTTTTTGTTTTTTTTGGTGAATTTACTGCCCACCTACCGATCTATCTGCTGACCATTCCCGCTGATGCTGAGGAGCCCAGTACATGCCAGTGAGATCCCGGATTGGGGTTACAGCCACTCGCCCAGTGTGGTCCCCTGTAATAAAGGACCACCGATTTCTGGTAAGCGGCAGTCCTTTCTGTGGTGGAGGATATATTTTTTCACTTGTCACTTCAGTGTGGGACCTCACGACACATCACTTTGGGATTAACATCACAATTGGACTTTTTTATGTTTTACCTTGTTCACTTTTCTGCAACTTGGATTGATTTTCTGTTTTTTCACTTTCATCAAGTCTTTGGACAATTTTTTATTATTAGATTCCTTTATTATACTTCATTTGTATTATTTGCTATATACATATCTGCATTCATATGTCTGATGCATTATATATTTTGTTCAACATATAGTTTGATGCACTCCATTTTTACACCTTTGTTTTGGGTCTCTTTAACTTTAATTTGTGTTACTTAGTGTGACTTTTTGACACCTATCATTGGGAGCACATGTCAATATATTATTTTACTATCTAGCGCAACTTTTTGCTCTGTTTATCTGTTTAGTGTCGTATAACACTTTTTAGTTGCAGCTCATCACATCATGGTGATTGAATTTATTCATATTCTCCGCAAGACACAACACAAGACAAACCCTAATGTCAGGCTAAATTCTCCTAATCTTGTCCCAATATAGGCCTCAATCTATAAGCAGTATAGGCCACTGATGCCCCAAGTTAAAATGTGACCTTCGTTAGCACGATCGGCACTTACGCTACTCCGTCTTCCGCTAACAGATCGTACATACGACGCATGCGTGTTATGCTTTATATACACTGCACATGTGTGAAACTCTGCCCCTGACCTTCTTTCTAGTATATTCCCCGCCCCTTCTCTTTCGGCGCAGTGGGAGAGCACATGGCGAAAACAGAGCAGGTGCATGAGAGTAGCAGCAACGATGAAAGCCCGGAGCCACAAATGTCCCAATCCAGGGGATTTAAGGCCTCAAATGTGTCCTTTGCTGAGATGGTGGAGATGGTGGACATCTTGAAGAGGGCCGACTATGATGGGATATATGGACCGTACAGAAACCCAAATGTGAGAAAGGCCAAAATCATGACTAAAGTTGTGAAAAGTCTGCAGAAGAATTTTGTGATACGAGGAGCAGGATCAGTACAGAAGGATCAAGAGAGTGCTGCAAAAAAGTAAGTATTTTGTCGTGTGTGCCTATTATTATCATTATTACTTTCATGCTGCTCCATGTGCTTTTCTTTACTGTTGTACAGTTTAAAATGGCATTTAAAATGGCAAGTTTCAGGTCCGTGGGCACAGTAATCGTTCGTAGTAAACATCGTTCGTTCGCCCACTAATACGATGTTTTTGGCAGATGCAGGTTAACTACATTTGTTCAGGCCTATTTGTATTAAAAGAAGTTTATTGTCTAGATGTGTTTATAACTAGAATGAAAACCAAACTTCATTCAGTGTAAGGAGAGGACACTCAGCAGCTGTTTACACATCTGGATGCAGGAGCACTAGTGTGGGACACCAGAACACCCTTTTTAGGATGTCCCACAAAGGTGCTCCAGTGGATACTAAGGGTCTCTACATGTGTAATACTTTACCAAAAAAGGTAAGTATTCCAGCTTTAAGAAAGGGAAAAAATCATGTATTCAGCTTGGAACTTTGCCAAAACAGACAATTGTACGACACTTCCAAGCAATGTTACATATTACTATTTCTTGCCTCAAATATCTGTCTGCTAAGTATACCTTTTTTTTTTAATTCACATAGGGGAGAAAAGACTCGGGACATCTGAGGACACCAGGGACCCCCAGCCTCCTAAAGAAGGGGAAGTCACCACACCACAACCTGAGGATGTGAAGGGAGAGGTTAATGACGTAGTGAGCACAACAGATGAGTGTCTGAGACCACAGCTTCAGGTAATAGATGTATGCCTGCATATTTATAATACATGGCGTGTTTTATTCTTTTTAGATAATGTGGATGTTGTGGAAGAAGAAACTCATTTCACAAATGCAAGTGCACAGATCCTCATCGGGGAGATCATGGTGTGCAATAGTGATTTAGAAAAGATAAAGGAAAACATCAATGATGTTCAACAAAATATGAAGAACATCACTGATGTTTTAGGCAGAATCTAAAACACACAAGAATTGAATCGTTTTGTCGTGGAATTTGTTATTTTAAATCCAGTTTTAAAGTATTTTAAAAGCCAAATTTTGAAGATGCAAACAGTGTAGTGTCAACATGTGCTATCTGCCATCACGGAATATCAATGTACGTGTTTTGTGGGTGCAACCCCTTCCTCCCAACTCAAGTAGGTGAGAGGAAGGGGTTGCACCCCCGAAACACTTCCATTGATCCTCCATGATGGGAACTAGCACATGTTGACATTAGGCATGGGATCAGGAGTGAAATCCACATTTGACTCCCAATTTGTGTGCATCTTCAAAATTTGGCTATTACAGGGGTGACATCACCCCATCTGATGAAGGCAAGATCAACACAGTTTTAACATACTCATGTCTGATATTGCCTTCACTTTTTCAAAGTTGAAATTTGTAAGTTCCTGAGTTGTGTATGTTATTAAGGTTTTAAACATGCCTGTTTAACCAAAAAAAGGCTATTTCTAATGCCAACCATAAAAATGTTATACACCAAAGATGTTGGTTTATTAAAAAACCCTTTTCTAATGCACATGTGAATGTGCATGGAGTAAAATGTTTTATACTCAACAGTGTGTGGCTTCTTATTTCAATGCTCAATACCAGTTTTTGGAGTAAGCTGTTGTAGTTTACAGTGACAATGGGGGTATTTACTAAAGGCAAATCCACTTTGCACCACAAGTGCACTTTTAGTGCAGTTTCAGTGCACTTTCAAGTGTACTTGCAGTGCACTTGTAGTGCAAAGTGGATTTGCCTTTAGTAAATAACCCCCACAGTGCTCTAAAATTGGCGCCAATCAGGCCATTTTAGGGACTCAAAACAATGAGTTCATGGTGCTGAAAAGGATGATTCTTTGTATCTTTATTGCATTACATACATTACCAAAAAAACAAGGTGTGTGCGTAACAGACCCACAACATAATAGTTAGCTGAAGAAGAGATTGTCACCGCATGTATCAAATAAATAACGTTTGCACTATTGAAGAAAATGGCCAAAAAGAAAAGCCCATTGAGATCTATTTCACAATACATGATTTTCCACTCAGATGAACACAGGGGGATGCCTCTTTTTGATATGTTATGAAACATACACTGGCGTAGTCTGAGGTTTTTTTTTTTAAAGCAAATTAAATCTGATAACTGCTTAAAATATATGTGATATGTGCATCTGCTCTGGATATGGTTTGCTCATGTACCACTGGATTATATATCACTTGAGCACCTGTTTTGTTTTAGTTCGCCATGCTTTCCAGCCACAGCATGCAGAGGAGGTGGTGGACTGGCTTACTAAACCTTCCTCATCCTCCTCATCCACTGTCACACAAGTAGAAACAAGTGTGCAGTCCCCTGCAGTTGCCAGAGTGGATAAACCTGCCTCCTTTTCCACATCTATTCCTGCCATAGCCCCAACATCAGCCATTGGGGAGTCAGCTGAGTTATTTTACCACAGCGTCAGCCACTTGCTCCTTGATGATGCCCATCCATTACTGGATTCATATGTTGCTTCTGAGGTTGAGGATGACAGGAGCATGAGCCCAGAGACAGGGAGGAACACTGGTAGACAAATTGGCATTCATGTTCCCCCAGCTGCAGCGTATTGCCAAGTTGTCTCCAGTGGTAATGATGAAGATGGAGGAGATGGAGATGATGATGAGGTCACTGATGCGACTTGGGTGCCAGATAGAGCAGAGGAGGAAACTGAAGGTGAGGCAGCACAACTCCAAGGAGGCCAACATCAAGAAAGAGTAGAAAGCAGCCACCCTATTCAATCACATTCTGCAGCTGTTATCTCCCGGCCCACTCCCCAAAGCTCAGCTGTCTGGGCCCTTTTTAGCACTTCTGCAGCAAATTGCACTGTTGCTATCTGCAAACTGTGTCTCAGGCACATCAAACGTGGCAAAAACACCAACCATTTGGGTACCACATACCTAACAAGGCATTTAATGTACAACCACTCAGCCCGTTGGCAAAAGCACCTAAAAGCCACACAAAATGGGCACAAATCTGTTTCCTCCTCCTCCTCCTCCTCCTCACCTACTTCAGTCTGCCCCTGCGATACCGAGTCATTACCTTTCAGCAGCCTCCACTGACAGGGATGATGGTATAGCACAGGGTGTCCCGGGTCCTAGCAGCACATCTGCTAGCAGCACATCACCAGCTGTAGACTGTAGCCGGCAAATTTCTCTGTCCCATCTGCTGCAGCGGAAAAAAAAATACAGTCTCTGCCACTCACATGCCTAGCGTCTGAATGCAAGCTTGTCAAAGCTGTTGGCTCTCCAACTTCTGCCTTTCAGCCTGGTGGATTCTGCCCCCTTCCGTGAATTTGCACAATGTGCTGTACCACAATGGCAGGTTCCCAGTCACTACTACTTTTCAAGTAAGGCTGTTCCATCTCTCTACCATCACGTGGAAGGGAATGTTCTGGCATTCTTGGGCAAGGCAGTCAGCCATAAAATCCACCTTACTGCTGACACATGGCCCAGCATGCATGGGCAGGGTCGATATATTTTTTCGTTCACAGCATACTGGGTAATGCTGCTTGCAACTCGAATAGATGCAGGACAGGGCTCAGTGCTGCAGCTTGTTGTGTCCCTACGTCTCCATACAGCTGGTGGTGATGTCATACCTGTGAGCTCTACCCCCTCCTCCTCCTTCGCCACCTTCATGTCCTCCTCTGCAGAATTGTCCTATGAACATCAGGTACCCCGTAGGTGTTCAAAGGGCTATTCTCAGAGCCAGGCTAAAAGGTGCCCTGCAGTGCTTCAGCTGGTGTGTTTAGGGGACAGGAAACACACCAGGGCAGAGATTCTTGCAGCTCTGCAGGGACAGGACCAGAGGTGGTTCACACCATGCCAGCTGGAGCCAGGAATGGTGGTTTACGATAATGTCTCAAACCTCCTGTTCGCCCTTAGACAGGGAAAGTTGACACGTGCCATGCCTGGCACATGTCCTCAATTTGATGGTTCAGCGTTTCCTAACTACGTATTCAGGGTTGCAAGATGTACTAAAACAGGCCAGAAGAGTCTGTGGCCATTTCAGGCGGTCATACACAGCCGCTGCTCGGTTGGCTGAAATTCAGCGGGAATTCCACCTGCCTGTAAACCGCCTGATTTGTGACATGCCCACCAGGTGGAACTCAACTTTGGGAATGCTGCAGCGGCTTACATGCAGCAGAGGACCATCAACGAGTATACGTGCCTCTGCTTTTTTTCCCCACGCAAATGGCTGATCATTAAGGATGCATGCAATGTATTGTCAACATTTGAGGAGGCCACATGGATGGTGAACAGTGACAGTGCATACATCAGTAACATAATCCCTGTTGTGTTCCTGCTGGAGCAGACCCTGCATGGCATTATGGACAGGGCACTGGAGGCAGAGCAGCAGGAGGAAGAGGAGGAATTCCTTTCCTCTCAAGGCCAACTTTATCCAGACACCATCATTCCTATGTCACAGAACTCGCAGGAGGAGAGAGGGGAGGAGGATTTTGGCACTTTCATAGGCTTCAAAGGAGAGGAAGACATGCGTCAATCTGTAAGCGATGGCTTTCCAACCCCAGGACCCTTGGGAGTAGTACGTGGCTGGGAGGAGGAAGTTGCAGATGCTGTCAAGCTGAGTGACCCCAAGGAGTCTGCTTCTCAAGCCTCAGCAAATTTAAGGTGCATGGGCAACCTCATGCTTCAAAGCCTGCGAAAGGACACAAGAATACGTGGCATAAAGGTGAAGGTCTCAGAACTCATGCCGCCCTCACAGAGAGTGTAGAAGATAAAATCTCTTGAGGACACATTAAAGAGGATTTTATTGAACGTTTTTCCTGACTCCAGTAGTTTACAGTGTGGTGGAAAACATCATCTTGAGTCTTCTGTTGGTCAAGAGTAGGGATGAGCTTCGTGTTCGAGTCGAACCCATGTTCGACTCGAACATCGGCTGTTCGACCGTCCGTCGAATTGCGAACGTTATGGGCCGTTCGCGCCAAATTCGTGTGGCGCGTCACGGCCCATAATTCACTGCGGCATCGCAGTGCATTGCTGGCTGATGATTGGCCAAGCATGCACTATGACCCGCATGCTTGGCCAATCACAGCGCCGTCAGTAGAGAGAGCTGTAATTGGCCAAAGCAGGGCGTCCTGCTCACAGTGTTCAGGTAGATCTGTTCCTGCTATTTACATTTAGTGCAGTCAGTGCGTCCTGCTCACAGTGTTCAGCTAGATCTGTTCCTGCTATTTACATTTAGTGCAGTCAGTGCGTCCTGCTCACAGTGTTCAGCTAGATCCGTTCCTGCTATTTACATTTAGTGCAGTGCGTCCTGCTCACAGTGTTCAGCTAGATCTGTTCCTGCTATTTACATTTAGTGCAGTGCGTCCTGCTCACAGTGTTCAGCTAGATCCGTTCCTGCTATTTACATTTAGTGCAGTGCGTCCTGCTCACAGTGTTCAGCTAGATCTGTTCCTGCTATTTACATTTAGTGCAGTGCGTCCTGCTCACAGTGTTCAGCTAGATCCGTTCCTGCTATTTACATTTAGTGCAGTGCGTCCTGCTCACAGTGTTCAGCTAGATCTGTTCCTGCTATTTACATTTAGTGCAGTGCGTCCTGCTCACAGTGTTCAGCTAGATCCGTTCCTGCTATTTACATTTAGTGCAGTGCGTCCTGCTCACAGTGTTCAGCTAGATCTGTTCCTGCTATTTACATTTAGTGCAGTCAGTGCGTCCTGCTCACAGTGTTCAGCTAGATCTGTTCCTGCTATTTACATTTAGTGCAGTGCGTCCTGCTCACAGTGTTCAGCTAGATCCGTTCCTGCTATTTACATTTAGTGCAGTGCGTCCTGCTCACAGTGTTCAGCTAGATCTGTTCCTGCTATTTACATTTAGTGCAGTTCGTCCTGCTCACAGTGTTCAGCTAGATCCGTTCCTGCTATTTACATTTAGTGCAGTGCGTCCTGCTCACAATGTTCAGCTAGATCCGTTCCTGCTATTTACATTTAGTGCAGTGCGTCCTGCTCACAGTGTTCAGCTAGATCCGTTCCTGCTATTTACATTTAGTGCAGTGCGTCCTGCTCACAGTGTTCAGCTAGATCTGTTCCTGCTATTTACATTTAGTGCAGTTCGTCCTGCTCACAGTGTTCAGCTAGATCCGTTCCTGCTATTTACATTTAGTGCAGTGCGTCCTGCTCACAGTGTTCAGCTAGATCCGTTCCTGCTATTTACATTTAGTGCAGTGCGTCCTGCTCACAGTGTTCAGCTAGATCTGTTCCTGCTATTTACATTTAGTGCAGTGCGTCCTGCTCACAGTGTTCAGCTAGATCCGTTCCTGCTATTTACATTTAGTGCAGTGCGTCCTGCTCACAGTGTTCAGCTAGATCCGTTCCTGCTATTTACATTTAGTGCAGTGCGTCCTGCTCACAGTGTTCAGCTAGATCCGTTCCTGCTATTTACATTTAGTGCAGTGCGTCCTGCTCACAGTGTTCAGCTAGATCTGTTCCTGCTATTTACATTTAGTGCAGTGCGTCCTGCTCACAGTGTTCAGCTAGATCCGTTCCTGCTATTTACATTTAGTGCAGTGCGTCCTGCTCACAGTGTTCAGCTAGATCCGTTCCTGCTATTTACATTTAGTGCAGTCAGTGCGTCCTGCTCACAGTGTTCAGCTAGATCCGTTCTTGCTATTTACATTTAGTGCAGTCAGTGCGTCCTGCTCACAGTGTTCAGCTAGATCTGTTCCTGCTATTTACATTTAGTGCAGTCAGTGCGTCCTGCTCACAGTGTTCAGCTAGATCCGTTCCTGTTATCTTCCTACTGACAGGCAGGCTTGTCTGGTTACAGTATATAAAGCTACCTGAAGAAAATTACAGGTGTTCTATCCCAGCTTAGTGCAGCTACAGGCCATTAGTATGTCTGGAAGGCCAAGAAGGAGAGGCAGACAGTCACAAGCCAATAAGAGAGGGCAAGCAGGCTCTGTGTCTAGTGCTGGTCGTGGAGACGGTGCATCCTCATCAGCCCGTGGCCATGGGACACACTTGGCCTTTTTTTCGGCAGCTGGCCGTGTTGAGCCGCAACATGCAGAAAACTTGGTCGAGTGGATGACCAAGCCGTCCTCATCCTCCTCATCCTCTCTCACCCATGCCCAGGGTGCTTTGTCTGGCAAAGCAGCGGCCTCTTCCCTCAGCTCAATGTCATCAGTGACTCCTTCCCTAGCTCCACCATGTCCTCCTGAGGATTCCCTCGAACTGTTTGACCACAGTGTTGGGTACATGCTCCAGGAGGATGCCCAGCGTTTGGAAGGCTCTGATGATGATACTGAGCTCGATGAAGGCAGTAACATGAGCACGGACAGAGGGGGTGCCCAAGAAGGACAGCAATCTGGCAGTCATGCTCCCCCTGCTGCAGCATACTGCCAGGTTTGCTCCAGTGATGAGGAGGGAGGGGATGATGAGGTCACTGACTCAACGTGGGTGCCTGATAGGAGAGAGGAGGAGGAGGAGGAGGAGGAGGCGGCACATCACCAACGAGGCAGGATGCCCTCCAGGGGCCAGCCTAAGGGCAGCACATTGACTGCATCACACCCCAAAGCTCCACATGTGCAGGGCGCTGCAGTCTCTGCGCGTTATTCAAAAAGTTCTTTGGTGTGGGCCTTTTTTGAGACGAGTGCATCAGATCGCACCGCTGCTATTTGCAACATATGTCTCAAGCGTATCTCGCGTGGCCAAAACATCTCCCGCTTGGGTACCACATGCTTGACCAGACATATGTTGACCTGCCATGCAGTTCGTTGGCAAGCATATCTAAAAGACCCACACCAAAGAACAAAGAGGATCTCTCCTTGCTCCTCATCAGCTGAGATTTCCAACCCCACTAGACCTTCAGTCCTCTCTGAGACCTGCAGTGAGAGGAATGAAGGTGTAGAATTAGGTGTGTCACAGCCAAGTACTTGTGGGCAATCTGCTTTTGGTACACCGACGTCAGATTGTACCAGGCAAATTTCCCTGCCCCAGCTGCTGCACCGCCGAAAGAAGTTTGCTCCCAGCCATCCACATGCCCAGCGGTTGAATGCTAGCTTGGCAAAATTGCTAGCACTTCAACTGCTGCCTTTTCAGTTGGTAGACTCTGCCCCCTTCCGTGAGTTTGTGGAATGTGCGGTTCCTCAGTGGCAGGTACCCAAACGCCACTTTTTCTCACGGAAGGCGATTCCGGCTCTCTACCGGCATGTGGAAGGCAATGTCCATGCCTCGCTGGACAGGGCGGTCAGCGGTAAGGTGCATATTACCGCTGACTCATGGTCCAGCAGGCATGGACAGGGACGTTACTTAAGTTTCACGGCGCATTGGGTGACTCTGCTGGCAGCTGGGAAGGATGCAGGACAAGGTGCAGTAGTGTTGGAGGTTGTTCCGCCACCACGCCTCCAAAATGCTGATTGTGACACACCTCTCTCCTCCACCCCCTCCTCTTCTTCTTCCTCCATGGCCTCTTCCTCGGAACCAGCGGTGCTCCGTAGGCGTTCAAGGGGCTACGCAAGTACGCAGGCCAAAAGATGCCATGCGGTGCTTGAGCTGGTGTGCTTGGGGGACAGGAGCCACACTGGGGCAGAGGTTCTGTCAGCTCTGCAGGGGCAGGTTCAGAGGTGGTTGACGCCACGCCAACTTAAGGCAGGAATGGTGGTTTGCGACAATGGCACCAACCTCCTCTCTGCCCTCCGACAGGGACAACTGACCCATGTGCCCTGTTTGGCTCACGTCCTTAACTTGGTGGTGCAGCGGTTCTTGGGCAGGTACCCGGGCTTACAGGATGTCCTGAGGCAGGCCAGGAAAGTCTGTGTGCATTTCCGCCGGTCATATAATGCCAGTGCTCGGCTGACGGACCTCCAAAAGGAGTTTAACCTGCCCAAGAACCGCCTAATCTGTGACATGCCCACCAGGTGGAACTCGACATTGGCCATGCTGCAGCGGCTGCACACGCAGCAGAGGGCCATCAATGAGTACCTGTGCGACTATGGCACCAGGACAGGGTCAGGGGACCTTGGTTTTTTTTCCCCACACCAGTGGGCCATGATCAGGGATGCATGCACTGTCCTGTCACCATTCGAGGAGGCCACGAGGATGGTGAGCACTGACAGTGCATGCATCAGTGACACTGTCCCCCTTGTCCACCTGTTGGAGCACACGCTGCGTGGAATAATGGACAGGGCACTTGAGGCAGAACAGAGGCAGGAAGAGGAGGACTTCCTTAGCTCTCAAGGCCCCCTTTATCCAGACAGTGTTCCTGCGTGCCCGCCGATCACACAGGAAGAGGACAAGGAGGAGGAGGAGGAGGAGGAGGAGGAAGATTGTGTCAGTATGGAGGTGGAGCCTGGCACTCAGCATCAGCAGTCTTTAAGGGATCAGTCCCAAGGAACACATGGGCTTGTACGTGGCTGGGAGGAGGTGGCTGCGGACGTTGTTGTCCTTAGTGACCCAGAGGACTCCGGACCGAATGCCTCAGCAAACCTACGCTGCATGGCCTCCCTGATCCTGCAAAGCCTGCGTAAGGATCCTCGTATTCGTGGTATCAAGGAGAAGGACCAATACTGGCTGGCAACCCTCCTTGATCCACGTTACAAGGGTAAGGTTGCGGACCTTATCTTGCCATCGCAGAGGGAGCAGAGGATGAAACATCTTCGGGAGGCATTGCAGAAAGGTCTGTGCAACGCGTTCCCAGAGACTGGGAGGTTACAAACTCCTGTTTCTGGACAACGTGTTGCTGAGGCTTCGGTCAGTCAAAGAAGGAGCGGTGGAGAAGGTGGCCGTCTGACCGATGCGTTCAGACAATTTTTTGGTCCGCAGCCCCAAGGTATGATCGGTTCCAGCAACCATCGCCAGCGTCTGTTTTACATGGTGCAGGAATACCTAGGGGCAAGATCAGACTTGGACACCTTTCCCACCGAAAATCCTCTGGGTTACTGGGTCTTGAGGATGGATCACTGGCCAGAGCTTGCACAGTATGCAATTGAGCTACTGGCCTGTCCTGCATCCAGCGTTCTTTCGGAACGCACATTCAGTGCTGCTGGAGGCGTGGTAACCGATCACAGGGTGCGTCTGTCCACTGACTCGGTCGATCGGCTGACCTTCATAAAAATGAATCAGTCTTGGATCACCACCAGCTACCAAGCACCTGATGCTGATGTAACTGAATAATTTTTTTCAGATCCCTTCAAAGACTGCCTATGCTGATGCTGAGTGACTATCCCTGAGTAATTATCCTCTTCCTCCTCAATCATCACGCTGATAGCTTGCATTTTTGGTTCTGGGCGCCACCACCAGTGCCTAAGGCACAATTTTTCAGCCCCTGTTTAACAGGGGCGTGTAATTACAATTTTTGATGTAATACTTTGCAGCAGGGCTCGTTCCTGCGTTCCAACTAGAGTGTCTGTGAGGGGTTGCAGTGTTGTGGCACCAGCACCAGTGCCTAAGGCCCAATTTTTCTGCCCCTGTCTAACAGGGGCGTGTAATTACAATTTTTGATGCAATACTTTGCAGCAGGGCTCGTTCCTGCGTTCCAACTATAGTGTCTGTGAGGGGTTGCAGTGTTGTGGCACCAGCACCAGTGCCTAAGGCCTAATTTTTCAGCTCCTGTTCAACAGGGGCATGTAATTACAATTCTTGATCTAATATTTCACAGCAGGGCCCTGTGAGGGCTTACAGTGTTTTGGCCACAGCAACACCTAAGGCCCAAATTTCTGCTGAGTATATAGGGCAGGACCCTACTTTCAAACATCTAACTTACAAACGACTCCTACTTGCAAACGGAAGGAGACAACAGGAAGTGAGATGAAATCTACCCCTAGGAAGGGAAATTCTCTCCTGTAAGAGTTAATATGGGAAAACAATTTCTCCTTTCCACTGATGCTTTCCAATCCTTGTTCCACAAAAAAACCCAAATTTTCAAAAAACATTTTTCATTGGGACAAAAAAGTGAGGTGAAATCTTCTGAAGAGGAGGAAAGACGCAAAACGAATGTCACAGGGGTGATAACCCTTCCCTATGTTTTCCAAAAAGCTTAGAAAAGATTTTTTGGCTGGAGCTAAACACGTTAAAAATGTTCAAAATTACAAACAGATTCTACTTAACAACAAACCTACAGTCCCTGTCTTGTTTGCACCGCCTGTATACTGCTGTTCAGAGTATATAGGGACCTTTCCTTATTTTAATTTGGGTGCGGGGTTCCCCTTAATATCCATACAAGACCCAAAGGGCCTGGTAATGGACTGGGGGGTACCCATGCCGTTTGTCTCACTGATTTTCATCCATATTGCCATGACCCGACATGACATTAAACCCGCAAGCAGTTTTAAATTAGATTTTTTCCTTTAAAAATGACATTTGGTGCAGGAACTGTTCTAAACATGGGAAACACGCGTCACTTTACAGGCATACTATAGACACCCCCCAGGTACGATATTTAAAGGAATATTTCACTTTTTTTTTTTTACTTTAAGCATCATTAAAATCACTGCTCCCGAAAAAACGGCCGTTTTTAAAAGTTTTTTTTGCATTGATACATGTCCCCTGGGGTAGGACCCGGGTCCCCACACCCTTTTTAGGACAATACCATGCAAATTAGCCTTTAAAATGAGCACTTTTGATTTCGAACGTTCGAGTCCCATAGACGTCAATAGGGTTCTAACGTTCGTGCGAACTTGCGGTCCGTTCGCGGGTTCTGGTGCGAACCGAACCGGGGGTTGTTCGGCTCATCCCTAGTCAAGAGAGGAGCGTTGGAGAAGGTGTCCGCCTAAGTGAGACATTTCAGAATTTTTTTAGTCCTCGCCACCCAGGGCTTTCAGCTTCCACATCCCATCGGCAGCATCTGCATCACATGGTGAATGATTACCTCGGGGCCAAAACAGAGATGGAGAGCTTTCCAGCTGACAATCCACTGACTTACTGGGTCATGAGAATAGACCACTGGCCAGAACTTGCCCAGTATGCTATTGAGTTGTTGGGCTGCCCTACATCCAGTGTGCTTTCAGAATGGACATTCAGTGCTGCAGGAGGTTTTGTTACTGATCATAGAAGGCATCTGTCCACAGACTCCATGGACCGCTTGACTTTTATAAAAATGAATCAGTTCTGAATTACCAGCTATGAAGCCCCTGATGCCCATATCACTGATTTAGTCTTTTTGGGATGTGGAATCTCTGCAGAAATTCGAGGCTACCTAGCTTTGAGGGTGTTCAATCATTTCATCTAAAAGAATGTTTTTAGTATAGGTTTCATGGGCACAATTAACACCCAAAGACCATTTTTTTCAGCACCTGTTTGACAGGTGCATATCATTGCAATTTTTTACAGCAAGGCCAATTCTTGCTTTCATCAAGAGTACCTCTATAGGGTTATGGTGGGAAGGCTCCCCCCATACCCAAAGAGTCATTTTTCTGCACTTGTTTGACAGTTGCATATCATTGAAATGTTTTACAGCAAGGCCAATTCTTGCTTTTTATTAAGAGTACTTCTATAGGGTTACAGTGGGAAGGCGCCACGACACCCAAAGACCAATTTTTACGCACCCGTTACTTCTATCCAAAGTCAAAGTGACACCAGAATGTATCCAAAACATCTCCAATCTTTTTCCCAGTGCACTACATTGTGGCCTTATTATACACACTGGCTCCCTAGCTGTTGCTGAGCAAAATAAAGGCAGCTCGCAGGGAAAATGCCATTTTTTTGGCTTTATAAATGCAATTATTGCTGCGGCAGATTCTAGACATGGTACAGTTCTCCCACTTTACAGGTAGACTAAGGGGACCCCCCAGGCACTATATTGGAAGGAATTTTTCATTTTTATGCTTTTACTTTAAAAATAAAAAAAAAATCACTGCTCATTTAAAAATAATGTTTTTCACAAACTTTTTTTATTGATACATGTCCCCCAGGGCAGGACCTGGAACCCTAAACCATTGTATGCCCAATTACTTGCATATAAGCCTTCAAAATGGACACTTTTGATTTTTGATGTTCAGGTCCCATTGACTTTAATGGGGTTCGTTATTCAGGTCTGGCCTTTCACGGTGTTCGAAATTTCTGGTGCGAACCGAACGTTCGGCCTATCCCTAGTCTCTGGCCTCAGCTGCACTAAAGATGATCCAATAGGGATAAACCTTCCCCCAACCCTCTCCTTCATTGGGAAAAGTTTTTCACTGGTCACACTGCCTATAACACAATCTGTGAATGGGAAAGTCTGATCAATGGCAGGATTGTTTCCCCCTTTCACAGATCAGGAAGTGTAAACAATGAAAGAACTTTTCTCAATGCAGGAGAGAGCATGCCCCCTAGGACCACCATGTGCAGCTGGAGCCAGAGAACTAAACCTTCGCAGTGCCTGAAATTCAGCAGCAGGAAGAGGACAGGACGACCCTGCAGGGAAGATTTCTACAGAATCCAGCAGCCTGCACATTGTAGGACATACTTAATTACAGGTAAGTAAAGTAACTAAAGCTGTAGAGAAAGAAATGTGTTTTTTTAGATAAAGATCAGCTTTAACCACTTTAGCCCCAGAAGGTTTTACCTCCTTAACCTCTTGCCACCCGCCGGCTGTCATATGACAGCCAGGCGGCACGGCTCTCATTCTGGGAGGGCGTTTCCCCCCCCATGAGGCGGCGCGCGCGTCTCCAACGGCACTTGCGCGCGCCCGTTGTGTCACTCGGGACCCGATGCACGTGCTTGGCAACCGCGATGTCCGCTGGGCACCCGCGATTGCCCGGTAACACAGCAGGACCGTGGATCTGTGTGTGTAAACACACAGATCCACATCCTGTCAGAGGAGAGGAGACCGATGGTGTGTTCCCAGTACAGAGGAACACTGATCGGTCTCCTCTCCTTGTGAGTTCCCTCCCCCTACAGTTAGAAACACTCCCTAGGAAACATAATTAACCCCTTGATCACCCCCTAGTGTTAACCCCTTCCCTGCCAGTCACATTTATACAGTAATCAGTACATTTTTATAGCACGAATCGCTGTATAAATGTGAATGATCCCAATAATGTGTCAAAAGTGTCTGATATGTCCGCTGCAATATCGCAGTCACGATAAAAATCACAGATTGCCACCATTACTAGTAAAAATAAATAATAAAAATGCTATAAATCTATCCCCTATTTTGTAGACGCTATAACTTTTGCGCAAACCAATCAATATACGCTTATTGCGATTTTTTTTTTTTACCAAAAATCTGTAGAAGAATACAAAAAATTGTTTAAAAGAAAAAAATTGGATATTTATTATAGCAAAAAGTAAAAAATAATGCGTTTTTTTCAAACTTATCACTTTTCTTTTGTTTATAGCGCAAAAAATAAAAACTGCAGAGATGATACCACCAAAAGAAAGCTCTATTTGTGGGGAAAGAATGATAACAATTTAATTTGGGTACAGTGTTGCATGACCACACAATTGTCATTCAAAGTGTGACTGCGCTGAAAGCTGAAAAATGGCTTGGGCAGGAAGGGGGTGAAAGTACCCTGTATTGAGGTGGTTAATGTTCAGGCCATTTTTTGTGATATGGCACTGCGTTATTTTAACTGAAAATTGCGCAACGCTGTACACAAATAAAATTGATGTCCTTTTTTTTCCCACAAATAGAGCTTTTTTTGGTGGTATTTGATCACCTCTGCAGTTTATTTTTTGTGCTACAAAAAAAGATCAACAGTTTAAAAAAAAAAATATGTATTTTTTACTTTCTGCTATAAAACATATCCATTAAAAAAATGTAAAAAATCCAATTTCTTTATCAGTTTAGGCCAATATATATTCTGCTACATATTTTTGGTAAAAAAAATCCCTATAAGCATATATTGATTGGTTTGCGCAAAAGTTATAACTTCTACAAACTAGGGGATATTTTTATGGAATTTTTGTATTTATTTATTTTTACTATAAATGACACTGGCAGGGAAAGAGATAACATCGGGGGCGATCAAAGGGTTAAGTGTGATCCTAGGGAGTGCTTTCTAACTGTGGGCGGAATGTTCTGAATGGAGGAACAAAGAGATTAGCAGAAACACAAGATCTCCATCTTTCTCTCTCACAGAACGGCAGTCTGCCTTGTTTACATAGGCAGAACGCTATTCTGCCTCTCCTGTGAACGATTGTGGGTGGCCAGTGGCCATCGGAACCACTGATTGGCTCCAGCTGGGTTCACTCACAGTGGGAATGGACCGCTACTGGCGCGCACCCACGCTTCAGGCTTACTGCACAAAGTCACGTACCTGTTCGTGATTTCGCGCAGGAGGGCCGCCCTGCCGCAGTATATGTGCATAGGTGGTTAAACAATTTCTAATGCACACCATTTTAATTCTTTTTCTTTATAGGCATAATGAAAAATGTACATTTAAATTGTAATTACAGTTAAAATTAATGTAAACTTGTTTTTGATATTTTAATTCTCTTCTTCATAGCCAGTGATCTTTTACGCCAGAGACTGACAAATATATTTGTCAACTCTTTGTTAAAAAAATAAAGTTCATCACTTCAAATCACTACACATCAAATCTTTATTTCACACTGCACAGCAGCTGGAATCTAACAGCGGGAAAAAATAATTCACAGATCAAACAATTAAAGTAAATAAGCTTTAAAAATCACTGAAACACAACAAGCAAAACCAGGGGTGCAACTATAGATCATAAAGTCCAATAGCAAAATTTTGATGGGGGGGCATCCTGCCTCTCTCTGTGGCACCTGGCTGTGTCAACACTGTCATTAAGATCTAGAATGCATGAATCATGAACTGGTAGCAGGAGAGCTATCAGCATAGTACACTACTAGGAACCAGTGTTGTGAATAAAAGTCATCCGGGAAGAACAGCACTGTGTAAAATTACTTTTTAACATTAAAGTTATATTGAAGGTTTGTTTTTTTCTTTTTAAAAAACAAACCTAACATGTTTTACTTACCTGCTCTGTGTAATGAATTTGCATAGAGCAGCCTTGATCCTCTTCTTCTCAGGTCACCTGCTCCTGGCTCCTCCCCCATGACCAGTGTTCCCCCAATAGCAAACAGCTTGCTATGGGGCACTGGTGCGTGCTTGCTCCTGAGCCCTGCTCTATGCGTCCATAAGGCACATGTGGCTGTGATTGACAGAAGTGGGAGCCAATGAGGAGAGGGAGTCCAGGGACAGACGAGGCTCTCGTGCACATTGCTGGATTGAGAAGGTGCTTAGGTAAAGATTAGGGTGGCTGTGGGAGGAGCAACACACAGAAAGTTATATACCTTCATGCAGCCTTCAGCCTTTACAACCACTTTAATTTTCCAGCAAACTGCTCAATGAGTACTTAGTTACTCCCCAACTTTTGTAAGCATATATAATACATCCATAATACATGTACACAATACAAAATAACAACAACAGGTATAAACACTTTACTATTGCATGCAGGAGCTTTTAAAGAGACGCTACCCCTAGCCATCCAATGCAAGGGTTTGGGCCCCAACGAGCTGGCTAGAAGAACATCTAGGACATATGTACTACTGAGTGCTGTGGTGGTGATCATTTATAGATCCTCCCCTTAGTTAGGCTACCCAGTGCAAGTTTAATAAAGAGGTGGACTATTAAAGTGATTGAATACCCTCTTTTTTCTTTTTTTTTGTAATAACAAACATATCATATTTACCACCACTGTGCAGTTAGTTTTGTGGCCCAGATCCACCTGTTCTGCTGTCCCCTGGCGGTGCTATCAGTTCTGCATGGTAACCCCCAGGGAGAGTGCTTCTCCTAGGGGGTTACCACGCGGGCACGCTCCCGAGTCCAGCATTTGCATCCATAGACACAGAATGCCAGACTCGGCCCTGCCCCCCGGTGCCCGCGTCATTGGATTCGATTGACAGCAGCGGGAGCCAATCAAGAGGATGCCTTAAGGTGAAAAAACACAAGGGTTTACAACCCCTTTTAGCATTCACTGTTGGCAGCCTGTTAATTACATTGGTTAAAGTGGTCCTAAAGGCTTAAGGTTTTTTTTAACCTTAATGCATTTTCTGCATTAAGGTAAAAAAACTTCTGTAAACAGGATCCCCTTAGTCCCGCCCAAATACTTACATGAGCCAGATCTCGATCCAGTGCTGTGCACAAGAGCATCGGCTGTCCTCCCAGGACAGAGAGGCAGCAGCTGAAGCCATTGGCTCCTGCTGCTGTCAATCACATTCTGTGAGTAGAAGGGCAGGGCTAAGTCACACTGTCTGTGCCTATAGACACAGGCAGCATGGCTCAGGATTGAGGCCACACAAATGCCCCTATAGAAAGTAGCTTCCTAAGGGGGCACCTGCTGAAGAGGAAAAAGCCAGGAATGCTGACGGAGACACCAGAAGAGGAGGATTGGGGCTGCTCTGTGCAAAACCACTGCATATAAATGCTGGCGATCAGTGGTAAATGATGTGGTGTTTTTTCCGCTATAAAATTAATAGTCAGCGCACCCCCTTGCTGCTCTGTGTACCATTTTGCTGCTCAGGGTGCCCCTTTGTGTTTAGTGTGTCCCATTTTATTCATGGTTACCGGGAGCAGTTTTACAGAGCTACAAATAAAACTCAAAGCTGCAAATGAAACTGGAAAAGGGTCAGTGAGAGATGTGGAAGGGGGGAGTTTGTTGACTTTTTTCTTATATTTGTGATCACTGTGATTGGTTGCACAAGGTATAGAGTCACCCTGATTGGCTCTGTACATTTTCGTTGTGATCTCTGGTGACTCAATTACAATCAATTACAGGTTTCTCCACAGCTGCCATCTTCACCTGGTCTTCCTTGGCATCTGATATATTTTTTTTCAGCCTTTGGGCAGCCACTGATGCTAAAACGGATGTGAATGCACATGGGAGTTACATTATCTTGGTACTCAACTGCTATTCTTGGCATTTTACCAATGCAAGGAGTGTACACTGTGGCACGGTGTGACAAAGTCAGTGTACGATTAAAAAGATCGCCATCAGGAAGAACAAGAATGTTTTAGGTCCACCACAGCCCTCATTGGTTTCTCCTGCTGACCTTCATGTCACTGCAGGAGAGAGTAATCAGTGCCATCTTAAGAGCATTATAGGCCCCCGGGGCAATACAGTGCACTGGGGCCCTGTCTACACAATCATGCACGATTGCCCATCAAATGTAGCTTTACTGTGCCCATGAATGCAGCCTCACTGTGCCCGTGAATGCAGCCTCACTGTGCCCATCGAATGCAGCCTCACTGTGTCCATGAATACAGCCTCATTGTGCCCACCAATTCAGCCTCACTGTGCCCGTAAATGCAGCCTCACTGTGCCCGCCATTGCAGCTTCACTGTGCCCACCATTGCACCCTCACTGTGCCCACCATTACAGCTTCACTGTGCCCATGAATGCAGTCTCACTGTGCCCACAATTACACCCTCACTGTGCCCATGAATGCAGCATCACTGGGCCAATTAATACAGACTCACCATCGCCTGGTAACACACACACAGCGGGCATCTCCTCCTGTGTATCACGGAGCTGGCTGGGTCTGTGTTCGACGGCCGCGCTGTAACAAGGTCTCGCCCCCCTAGATGGCTCGTTTGATAGGCGGAACACTGATTCAATCTACTATTACACGAGCTGGTCTAGGGGGGCGGGACCTTGTTACAGCGCGGCCACCGAACACAGACCCAGCCAGCTCAGTGATACACAGGAGGAGGAGGAGAGAGGGAAGGAGCGGAGCGCTGCAGCCTCAACTCAAAGCAGCCCCAGGGCAGGCGGCCTACCTGGAAATTTACTGGTATCCCGGTAGGCCAGTCCAGCCCTGGCCAGCGTGCCCATGCGAAAAGAGTACTAGCATGGAGGTCAACAGGAGGAACTAATATGAACTGCATTGGAACATGGAGACTGGAACTCTTGGAGGTATTGGTTTCCCAGCAGAATTTGGTGGACCAGGTCTTTGCATCTAACCAGAACTGAACAGTATACAGGCAGCAAAAGACAAAAAATAATTCTCTTTTTGGCCAGTATGTGCTTTTCTGTAAATGGTAGGGTCACTTTAAGTGAATCAAGCCGATATTATATCTGCTTTTGTTAACTTTCAAAACTGTATGCTGACATACTTGCAAATATTATCCTACCTCATGTGTAGTTTTGATTTAGCTCTAGATTAATGTAAAAAGCCAACTCTGAAAATGACAAGAGCATTGCATAAAACTGTCTTGTGTACTGCAAAGCTGTCCTGCACTTAGTACCTTACCTCAGGGAAAAATGTCCCATTCCCATACCATGCCTATGCCGACCGTAATGGGATTTTATAATTACAAAGCCATAATCTAAGCAATTTGTGTCCCATTACAGTTGGAAGGAGAATCAGGCAGGAATAAATAAGAAAACAAGCAACATCTTGGAAGTGACCAACCAGGCCTGTACTATAATCTAAAAGTGATAAACATTCATCACCAAGAAGTGTTATGTCCTGAAATGAAGTATTATTTTATGGTGTTCTTGATGTTTTACAAGATAGGAAAATGTTTTGTTCAGCCAAGTGAGCTTTTATAATTGCTTATCTTACAAGCTGATAAGCAGTAGATTGAATTCTCTATAGAAAATAAATCAATTGTTCCAACTTTTCTGAAGAGTCTGCGATGGTGAAGGAACTTTTCCTTTCTACCTGCTAACTTTATTTTTTATTTTTTTTTGTATTGCGGAACTATTTTAATATTTTATCTGCTATCCTTCATCGCTGATGAAAAGCCTCTGTTCTCCATTCTACATAGCCTGCACTCTCGTTTGACATGATGAGGCTTCACAATAAATACACCAAGGCAATAAAAATAAGTTTAAATCAAAGGCAGGTGCCCCAAAGTAAAAGACACGTTAATGTTATATTCTGCCAAGTTTGTTTTGCTGCACATTTAAAGGCCAAGTAAACATACTAATCAATGTTAATGTACAAAGGTACATGAAGTGTGCCAACAGTGAAATTAAACCTGTTAAACTGACAGCGGAAATTCTTAGTCTTAGTTATCATCTAGAGGGCTCAGTGCTTTCGAAGCACTGAAATATACAGTAAGTAGGCCAAAATATAGGTCTCAGTTCAGAGCAATGAACTCTGGCAAACCCCCTTCCCTTTTGCTATGAGAAAGACAGCAGAAGTTAGGACAGGTAGCCTAGATCTATGTTGTAAAGTATAACTATACTTTTAAAACCCGTTATATGTTTTAATAAATTGATGGACACTAGGCACGAGCCAGCGGTTTGAGTCGAACATAAGTTCAACTCGAATATCGGGTGTTTGTTTGTTCTAAAATGAAATGAATATATGGGGCGTGCGTGGGAAACTCAAGCATTGTGGAACGTCCCATAATGCACTGCGAGATCGCAGTGCATTGCTGTATGATGATTGGCCAAAGCATGCACCTGACCTGCATGCTTTGGCCAATCACAGCGCACTCTGCTGAGAGAGCCATAATTGGCCAAAGGCAGGGTTCATGGCTCAAGTCCACACCCCACACTATATAAGGTTGCTGCTTACACGGCGGCCGTATAGTGTAATGAATGAAGAGAGATTAGGCAGCTTAGTTAGTGGCGTGCAGGCAGTATATTTGATATATATATATATATATATATATATATACTCTGCATTTAGCATAGATTAGATATTCAGTGTAGAATCTATATTCAGTCAGTACAGGGAGTGTATTTGATATATATATATATATGTGTGACAGACCTAGCCGGGAGAGAGACTTTTGGAGGGGACTGAATGCTATCCTCTTGCCAGTTGATCGTGGGCCCTGGCATTTGGGGGAACGATGCTCTTTGTGAGCTGTATGCCTGGGGACCCTTGAGGTGGTATTACTGTGGATTCGGGTCCTGGTTCCCCAGGACACACAGACTCTGGGGACCCTGGATTTGCCATATTAGAAATAGTGGCTAATTCATAATGCTGGGACAAATACTGTTAGGAGAAGCTGATGTCAATTCCAGCCACCTGTCTGTCTGTTGCCTGCTAGAATGTGTATTGTAAATAAGTCTCTAGTATGGGATCTAAGAGTCATTAGATCCCCATTGTTGTTTGTGTTAATTAACTCTGCTATTGTGATAATGTTGATTGGGTTTTCTGAGCTACAAGATGGCCAGTCTGGCCTAAAGGTCATGTCTGAGTCATCTAGGCTGTCTAAAGGGATTAGTTAATTAGCCCATGTTAAATATCAGAGTAATATGAGCAGGAGGTATACACCTCCTCTTTTACTGTATAAAAAGAGCCTGTATTCCTAGCAATAAATGAGATTCCTGGTTGAACTTACATACAGCCTGCCTGGTGTTTGTTCTGAGCTACACAACTGGATTAGAATGGCACATAGCTGTAGTTCTAGTCCCGGAGCATCGGATGACCGAACCATCAGATGGTGCGACCTGCAATCTGATTCTATAGCAGCAGAGGAGTGTCGAGAGAGTGGAACCGAGCGAGCAGGGGATGGTTACAATATACATGTGCTGCCTTTGCAAGCTAATTACGTTATAATTACTTATATAGAATGTGTAGTTTACCACTGCCATCTAGTGGCCAAAGTCTGTAGCAGCTTTATCTTCAGTCATGTAAATTTCTCATACAAGATGTGACCTTTGGTTCAGGAAGATCTTCAGCCATTTTAGATTGTCATTCTACATGGTTGCAGCATGTCTGTTTCTCTCCCAAGGAGCTTGAGACATCATCACCTGTAAGTGTCTTTCTGTTGTGTCATCTGTCATTTATGCTAGATTAGTTATTCTATGTGTACTGATATCTTGTTATTGTATTATATTGCAGTTTCACAAAAAACTAAAAATAATATAAGTAAAGTTGGATTACTTCGGTAGACAAATCAAGCATTGGGCTTCCGTTTACTGGAGTCTCTGACAAGTGTTTAGCTGTCCGTTTAGAACCACACATAGTCAGTATTTTGAGAGCGGAACAGTGAAAAGGTGTAGCGCAACAAGCCTGGAGATATTAGTCTCTGCACAGACAGAATGAGTCTAAGATCAGGAAGACAGTATGAGGCTGAAGATCAGCTACCCGGGACACATCAAGACAGGGAGAGCATGCCAAGTGTCCAGCAAGACGATGCATGCTCACACTCGTCTAAATCAACCATTATAAAAGAAAAATCAGAGCAGGAAGCAAAGTTGCATATACTTCAGTGTCAGTGCGCAGCCGCCGCTGCAGCAGCAGAGGCCGCAGCTTATGCTGATATTGAGCGGTCTGGAAGTGGGTCTATCCACAAAGACCCAGATGTGACTGAGAAATCCCGTTCCTCAGCAGAACATACAAAGGAGTATGTCCAAGAACTTTTAGGCCCCTTTCACACTGGGGTGGTTTGCAGGCGTTATTGCGCTAAAAATAGCGCCTGCAAACCACCCCTAAACAGCCTCCGCTGTTAGTTCAGTGTGAATGCCCGAGCGCTTTCACAGTGAAACGGTGCGCTGGCAGGAGAAGAAAAAATCTCCTGCAAGCCGCATCTTTGGAGCGGTGAAGGAGCGGTGTATTCACCGCTCCTAAACCGCTCCTGCCCATTGAAATCAATGGGACAGCGCGGCTATACCGCGGTAATACTGCGGCTATAGCCGCGCTATACGAGGGGGGTTAAAACCAGCGGGGGGTTAAAACCACACCGCTATCGGCCGAATACTGCGGTAAAACAGCGCTAAAAATAGCGCTGTTTTACCGCCGACGCCCCCTACCGCCCCAGTGTGAAAGGGGCCTAAAACGGCAATTCAACGAAACAGTTTCCCAAACCAGCAGAACCCCTGAGTGTACGAAAACAAACCCATGAAGCCAGCAATGCCAGAACATTTAAGATGAACCATTAGAGACATATAGAAACAGGCCAAGTGAATCCTTACTACAGCAACCCAAACACCAGAGTGCACAAGATGTCACTAAATATCTTATCCGTAAAGAGATGGTTAATTCAGGCTTTCTCAAGTTTGATGACTCCCCCGAGAATTACTGGGCATGGAAGTCTTCTTTTCTGAATGCAGTCAAAGAGTTAGAATTACCAGCAGCTGTGATGCTAGACCTGATGATAAAATGGCTTGGGACTGAGTCAGCAGAGCATGCAAGAAGGATGCGCAGGATACTCATATTTAACCCTTCAGCAGGATTTGATATGGCCTGGCAAAGGCTAGAGGAAAGATATGGATCACCAGAAGCAATTGAAGGTGCTCTAATGAAAAGACTGGAGTCTTTCCCTAAGCTAAACAGCAGAGACAATTTCAAACTGCAAGAGCTGGGTGATATACTTTGGGAAGTCCAGTGTGCCAAAGAAGAAGGCTATTTAAGAGGACTTGCACATTTAGATACCGCTAGCGGTACAAAGCCTATAGTGGTGAAACTACTTCACAACCTACAAGAAAAATGAGTGTTGGAGCCAAATACAAAGAAGATCATGATGTCCCTTTTCCCCCATTCATTGTGTTTTCTAGGTTTGTGCAGCAGCAAGCTAAGATCAGGTGTGATCCCAGATTTTCCTTTATCACCAGCAGTCAACTGCCGAAAGCAGAAAAGCCACCTAGAGCCTTCCATAGGACTTCAGTGATTGCCCATAAGACAACTGTACCCTCTGAGGACCCAGACTGTCTAAGCAGCTACAAGGTAAACACCTTTGAAGACCCTGACAGATTTTGCCCACTTCATAAAAAGCCCCACCCCCTAAACAAGTGCAAAGGGTTCAAAAGTAAACCTGTCAAGGAAAGGATAGCCTTTCTTAGACAAAACGGCATCTACTTCAAGTGTTGTGGATCCACTAAACATGTAGCCAAAGACTACAAAATACAAGCGGATTGCTCAGAATGTGGCAGGAATAGACACATCACAGCTTTCTTCCCTGATACTTTTCACCGACCATTAGAGGTCACAGAAGCCCCGAAAGGCGGGGACAGGGAGCAAAAAGATAATTCATCTACCCCAGTGATGTCCAAATGCACAGAAATCTGTGGTGACAGTATAACTCCACGTTCATGTTCCAAGATCTGCCTAGCAACAGTGTACCCCACAGCGGAAAAGCAAAAAGCAGTTAAGATCTATGTGGTTCTGGATGAACAGAGTAACAGGTCACTGGCAAGGTCAGAGTGATGCTTTCAACATTACATCGAGTGCAGTTCCATACACCCTAAAGACATGTGTAGGAGTGATGGAAACTTCAGGAAGAAGAGTTACCGACTTTACTATCGAGTCTCTTGACAAGAGAGTCCATCTCTCACTTCCCACCTTGATAGAGTGTGATATGTTACCAGACGATAAAGCAGAGATACCTTCACCAGAAGTGGCCCTTCATCATCCTCATCTCAATTCGATATCACACCTTATTCCAGCTATCCAGAAAGATGCCTCTATTCTTCTACTTCTTGGAAGAGACATTCTACAGGTACATAAGGTACGCCAACAAATTAATGGGCCCTTTAATGCCCCCTATGCTCAAAGACTTGACCTAGGGTGGGTTATAGTAGGAGAAGTTTGTCTAGGAGCAACACATCGGCCCGACAGCGTCAACACTTCAAAGACATCTGTGCTAGTGAATGGGCGAACGTCCCTTTTTAGTTCATGTCAGAACAGCTTTGTCATCAAAGAAACCCTAAAACCATACTGTGACTCTCTTCTTTACAGACAGTAAAACAGTCTTAGGCTATATCTGTAACACTACCAAGAGATTATTCTTATATGTTTCCAATTGGGTGAATAGGATCAGACAAGCAACCTGTCCAGAGCAATGGTTCTATGTGCCCTCAGAACAAAATCCTGCAGATTATGCTACCAGGCCTACACAGATAGCTTGCCTTCAGAACTCTATATGGTTCTCAGGCCCACATTTTCTGTATCAGACAGTTGTAGATAATCCTGCTAACACCAATATTTACTCTTTAGTGGAACCCGAAGCTGATCCTGAAATTAGGTCAGAAGTAGTAAGCTT
This sequence comes from Lithobates clamitans, assembly GCA_037952925.1. Lineage (NCBI taxonomy): Eukaryota > Metazoa > Chordata > Amphibia > Anura > Ranidae > Lithobates > Lithobates clamitans. The sequence continues at coordinate 4,261,514 of JBBGZY010000589.1, read as the reverse complement.
CAGTACTAAAGCTGTTGACAATAGACTGCAGTTACATTGCTTCGAAAGATTTTCCAACTGGAAGAGACTAAACAGGGTCATAGCAAGACTAATTAATGTTGCGAAAAGCTTCCAGAAGAAAACCAGTGATGATCGACCCGGAAGCTGGGGAGTTTTCCATGAAAGAGTCAGTTTAGAATAACCTTCACAAGCCAAGATAGTCAAGCAAGCAGAAACAACTGGCCTATGGGAATTGTCACTAATATGTTGCCAAGTAAAGATGGTAATGTCAGAAAGGTTGAGGTCAAAGTGACAAAACAAGGGACTGTTAAAGTGTACGCCAGACCAGTTTCGGATGTCATTGTTCTCCTTTGAACAGGCGTTTCTGTTATGTTGTTGACACAATACATAATATAGAGCTTGTCACTGACAGCTTTCAGACGTGACATTCGCCAAGAGTTAAAATTCATCCTGTGGATTACAATTGGCATTGGAGATAGTTTGGCCTAGTGCGGCTTCTCCAATCTGAAGATGGGTTTAAGGACAAAACTATTTCTTCATGTGGGCTTCCAGCTTGAAGTACCATAGCCAAGAGACACGATATTGTGGACTCATGTTTTAGTTTATGTTACCAGTTCTAGACGGGAACGTATTTTCTTATGAGTGTGTTTTTTCCCTGTACAGTATATATGTATAAGTAGTGATATAATGTATTATATCAGACAGGGAGTGTGCTGCCTTTGCAAGCTAATTACGTTATAATTACTTATATAGAATGTGTAGTTTACCACTGCCATCTAGTGGCCAAAGTCTGTAGCAGCTTTATCTTCAGTCATGTAAATTTCTCATACAAGATGTGACCTTTGGTTCAGGAAGTTCTTCAGCCATTTTAGATTGTCATTCTACATGGATGCAGCATGTCTGTTTCTCTCCCAAGGGGCTTGAGACATCATCACCTGTAAGTGTCTTTCTGTTGTGTCATCTGTCATTTATGCTAGATTAGTTATTCTATGTGTACTGATATGTTGTTATTGTATTGTGTTGCAGTTTCACAAAAAACTAAAAATAATAAAGAAGTAATGTTGGATTACTTCGGTAGACAAATTAAGCATTGGGCTTCCGTTTACTGGAGTCTGTGACAAGTGTTTAGCTTAAGGTGACCAGACGTCCCCGTTTTCCGGGGACAGTCCCCGTTTTCCGGGGACAGTTCCCGTTTTCCAACTATGATTCCAGGACCCCGTTTGTCCCTGCTTTTGTCCCCGGTTTTGCCGGTCGGCATTTAGGCAGCGGCAGTTTCCCGATGTATGGGGGCGTTTCCCGATGGACGGGGGCGTTTCCCAGTGGACGGGGGCGTTGCCCCAAGAGATAGCACATGCAGAGCTATGTAGAGTGACTGTAGAGGAGGAGCTGGAGCGTCTCCAGCCTACCTATGCTGTGCTAGTGTAGTTAGTAGCTGCCACTCCTCCTCAGCTGAAAAATCCATCAGGTGACTCTTCCAGCATCCCGCCCCTCTCCTCCTACCTCTGCTCCCTCCTCCAATCGCGCTCCTGGCAGCATAGGGGAGAGGACAGAGTACAGCATTCCTCCCCTTCCCTCTGGTCCTGCAAGGCACTATGGGAATTGTAGGCAAGAAGTAGTATAGAGTGAATGGCCACAAGCAGGTGAGTTTTTATGCTAGCAGCTAACATGATAAAATTTTTCTCCTTCACTGGTGGGCACTGACAGGCAGCACTCATGTGGCACTATATATATATAGATATATATATATAGATCTATAGATATATATAGATCTATATCTATCTATCTATCTATCTATCTATCTATCTATCTATCTATCTATCTATCTATCTATCTATCTATCTATCTATCTATCTATCTATCTATCTATCTATCTATCTATCTATCTATCATAATATGCTTATGATTATATAAAAAAAAAAAATCAAATATATGTGATAGTTTTCTTTAACTAGCATTGCAGGAAATGTCATTCTTGAATGTGTGCGCTGTAATATGTTTCTCCACTAATTCAGGGTACTTTGTCGCAGTAAGACCCCTTTCACACCGAGCCGCCTATAGCGTCGGCGGTAAAACGCCACTATTTTTAGCGGAGTTTTACCGTCGGATTTGCGGCGCATTTCGGCCGCTAGCGGGGCGCTTTTACCCCCCGCTAGCGGCCGAGAAAGGGTTAAAACCGCCCGCAATGCACCGCAATAGCGGGCTTTTGCCGGCGGTATCCCAGCACTGCCCCATTGATTTCAATGGGGAGCAGCGGTGAAGGAGCGGTAAACACACCGCTCCTTCACCGCTCCAAAGAAGCTGCTGACAGGACTTTTCCTGATGTCCTGCCAGCACACCGCTCCGGTGTGAAAGCCCTCGGGCTTTCACACTGGAAACAATGCTGCAGCTGTTTGAGGGCGGATTGCAGGCGCTATTTTTAACGCTATAGCGCCTGCAAAACGCCCTCGGTGTGAAAGGGGTCTTAGTGGGCTTAGCACTATATGACCATATAGTGTGACCAAACCCCCGTATTTTTTTGAATATGTTCAGGTGTTTAACTAGCCTTGCAGGAAATGTCATTCTTGAATGTGTGCGCTGTAATCTGTTTTGTACTGTTTGTAGGTCTTATAGCAGCACCATCTTGAATTTAAACGCATTGTAGGGTGTGCCCCCAAATATGTTTTTGTATATGTGATAGTCAGTCGTGCAAAAACCATACAATTATAGTCCAATTAGAGCTGTGTATATCAAAACAGTCCAAAAAAACTGTATTCCTGAATCCAATGAAACATACAGGAGCTCAGTCCACAAATGACATCTGCTGTAAGGCTGCTTTGACGCTGGGGCGGGGTCGGCGGTAAAGCGCCGCTATTTTTAGCGGCACTTTACCGTACATTTGTAGTCTTATAACAGTTAGCTATTAATATTTTATTATTTATGTTCGAAGATATCCTACATGTTGTTACCATGTATTCTTTTACTGTTCTGAATTGTTAATTTATTGTTCATTGTTATTGTTGAACCAAAATTCTTTGGCAAGAATAAAATACAAAATATGCATTGAAAAGTTTTATCTCCATCTTATCTTCTTAACATTTGGTAGTCGTATCCCAAAAAATTCTAAGAATTTTTTTTTTTAATCTCATGGATAAAATGTGAGAAATAACGTATATATCGTATAATCCTTCCATAAACATATACCACATACACTGCATATATAATTTGAGGAATATATGCTTATAAAATCGTTTACCATTTGCCAAAAAAAAAATGTCCCCGGATTTCATTTTGAAAATCTGGTCACCTTAGTTTAGCTGTCTGTTTAGAACCACACATAGTCAGTGTTTTGAGAGCGAAACAATATATATATATACAGTATCTCACAAAAGTGAGTACACCCCTCACATTTTTGTAAATATTGTATTATATCTTTTCATGTGACAACACTGAAGAAATGACACTTTGCTACAATGTAAAGTTGTGCGTGTACAGCTTGTATAACAGTGTAAATTTGCTATCCCTTCAAAATAGCTCAACACACACAGCCATTAATGTCTAAACCGCTGGCAACAAAAGTGAGTACACCCCTAAGTGAAAATGTCCAAATTGGACCCAAATTGTCAATATTTTGTGTGGCCACCATTATTTTCCAGCACTGCCTAACCTTCTTAGGCATGGAGTTCACCAGAGCTTCACAGATTGCCACTGGAGTCCTCTTCCACTCCTCCATGATGACATCACGGAGTTGATGGATGTTAGAGACCTTGTGCTCCTCCACCTTCCATTTGAGGATGTTCCACAGATGCTAAATAGTGTTTAGGTCTGGAGACATGCTTGGCCAGTCCATCACCTCTACCCTCAGCTTCTTTAGCAAGGCAGTGGTTGTCTTGGAGGTGTGTTTGGGGTTGTTATCATGTTGGAATACTGCCCTGGGGCCCAGTCTCCAAAGGGAGGGGATCATGCTCTGCTTCAGTATGTCACAGTGCATGTTGGCATTCATGGTTTCCCTCAATGAACTGTAGCTCCCCAGTGCCGGCAGCACTCATGCAGCCCCAGACCATGACACTCCCACCACCATGCTTGACTGTAGGCAAGACACACTTGTCTTTGTACTCTTCACCTGGTTGCCGCCACACACGCTTAACACCATCTAAACCAAATAAGTTTATTTTGGTCTCATCAGACCACAGGACATGGTTCCAGTAATCCATGTCTTTAGTCTGCTTGTCTTCAGCAAAATGCTTACTTGTGCATCATCTTTAGAAGAGGCTTCCTTCTGGGACGACAGCCATGCAGACCAATTTGATGCAGTGTGCAGCGTATGGTCTGAGCACAGACAGGTTGACCCCCCACCCCTTCAACCTCTGCAGCAATACTGGCAGCACTCATACGTCTATTTCCCAAAGACAACCTCTGAATATGACGCTGAGCACATGCACTCAACTTCTTTGGTCGACCCATGGCGAGGCCTGTTCTGAGTGGAACCTGTCCTGTTAAACGGCTGTATGGTCTTGGCCACCATGCTGCAGCTCGATTTCAGGGTCTTGGCAATCTTCTTATAGCCTAAGCCATCTTTATGTAGAGCAACAGTTCTTTTATTCAGATCCTCAGAGAGTTCTTTGCCATGAGGTGCCATGTTGAACTTCCAGTGACCAGTATGAGAGAGTGAGAGCAATAACATCAAATTTAACACACCTGCTCTCCGCTCACACCTGAGACCTTGTAAGACTAATGAGTCACATGACACCAGGGAGGGAAAATGGCTAATTGGGCTCAATTTGGACATTTTCACTTAAAGGTGTACTCACTTTTGTTGCCAGCGGTTTAGACATTAATGGCTGTGTGTTGAGTTATTTTGAGGAGCCAGCAAATTTATTATACAAGCTGTACACTCACTACTTTACGTTGTAGCAAAGTGTCATTTCTTCATTTCTTCAGAGCCTCATCCTCACAACCCTTACCCAGTGGTTTTGCCGGTGGGGGGCTTATCAGAATCTGGAAGCCCCCTTTAACTATGTGAAGGGGTAGGGGTACATTGTACAAATGACAGGAGACAGTTTTGGACAATTGATTTATGAAAAAAAAGTGTCCCGCAATGTCAATCCATCTTCAATCACGGCGCCGACAGTCCCAGAAAAAAACGGAAAAACTCTGCCTCCATTGGAGGCGTCCCGCTGACTGCAGTCTTTTTGCTTTGACAGCTCTTATATAGTCAAGGGCAGTGCCACCCGGTGACGTAAACGTGTGTCCCCACTCCCCTCTGACATCACATGATGTCAGAAGGGGTGGGGTCACTTGGTTACGTCAGCAGGTGGCCCCATACCCATGGGGGGGTGGGGTCTGTGGCCCCCTTGTTAACAGGGGCTTCCAGATTACAATAAGCCCCCCGCCCGCAGACCCCCATAACCACCGGGCAAGGGTTGTGGGGATGAGGCCCTTGGCCTGCCAGGTTGCGTGCTCGGATAAGGGTCTGGTATGGATTTTGGCATTTTGGGGGGACGCCTTTTTTTACATTTTGGCACGGGATTCCACTTAAAATCCATACTAGACCTGAAGGGCATGGTATGGATTTTGGGGGGACCCCCACACCATTTTTTTTTTACATTTTGGCACGGGGTTCCCCTTAATATTCATACCAGGCCTGAAGGGCCTGGTATGGATTTTGGGACGCCCCACGCCATTTTTTTTTTATTGTGGCACGGGGTTCCCCTTAATATCAATACCAGACCCAAATGGCCTGGTAATGGACTGGGGGGGAACCCATGTAATTTTTTTCAATGATTTTTTATGTATATTGCTGGGATCTGGCAATACATTACAGTCACAAGCAATTTTAACCACTTGTCGACCGGGTCCTGTACATATACGTCGGCACTTTGAAGATAGGTATCTCGGTAACGGCAGCAGCTGCTGCCACAATCGAGGTATCCATCTCTTCAGGAGCCAGTCGTGTTTATAATGGTGGTCTCTGTGGTGGATTCACCGCTAAATCACCATTATCGGCGGCGGCGGCTCTCCAGCGCCCTCCGCTGCTTATCGGAGCCGTCGCCAGAGGCGGAGGCGATCGGCTCCTTGTCGTGGCTGGGTATGTAGATGAGTGAGGCTAAGATGGCCCCACCCGTCTTCATATCATAGCAGGGCCACGTCATAACGTCACTTCCGCCCATACGTCTTAAAGACACATTTTTTCAATGTCATTTATTCAAATGACAATATTTTTTGTTGCATTTTAGTCCAAATATGAGATCTGAGGACTTTTTGACCCCAGATCTCATATTTAAGAGGACCTGTCATGCTTTTTTCTATTACAAGGGATGTTTACATTCCTTGTAATAGGAATTAAACTGACCCCCTTTTTTTTAAAAAAACTGTGAAAAAATAAATAAATTCAAGTAAAATAAATAAGAATTTTTTTTTTTAACGCTCCCTGTCCCTACGAGCTCGCGCGCAGAAGCGAACGCATACGTGAGTAATGCTCACATATGAAAACGGTGGTCAAACCACACATGTGAGGTATCGCCGCGATCGTTAGAGTGAGAGCAATAATTCTAGCCCTAGACCTCCTCTGTAACACAAAACATGCAACCTGTAGATTTTTTTAAACGTCGCCTATGGAGATTTTTAAGGTTAAAAGTTTGACGCCATTCCACAAGCGGGCGCAATTTTGAAGCGTGACATGTTGGGTACAAATTTACTTGGCGTAACATTATCTTGGTCTAACTTTACTGTTGTCTTATTTTTTTATTCAAAAAATGAATTTTTTCCAAAAAAAGTGCGCTTGTAAGACCGCTGCGTAAATACGGTGTGAAAAAAAGTATTGTAATGACCGCCATTTTATTCTCTAGGGTGTTAGAAAAAAACAATATATAATGTTTGGGGGTTCTAAGTAATTTTCTAGCAAACTGTTTTAAACTTGTAAACACCAAAATCTCAAAACGAGGCTAGAATTTAAGTGGATAACATTTTTTCCTTTAGAAATGTCATTTTGCTGTGGGAATGTTATGAACATGGGAAAATGCGCTACTTTACAGGCAGACTAAGGAGATCCCCCAGGCATGATATTTAAAGGAATATTTATTTTTTATTGTTTCACTTTAAGCATTATTAAAATAACTGCTCCTAAAAAAAAAGTCAGTTTTTAAAACTTTTTTTTTAATTGATACATGTCCCCTGGGGAAGTATCCGGGTCCCCATACACTTTTAATGGCAATAACTTGCATATAAGCCTTTAAAATTAGTACTTTCGATTTTTCAGGTTCGTGTCCCATAGACTTTAACGGTGTTCGCGTGTTTGCTCAAATTTTTTGTCCGTTCGCATGTTCTGGTGCAAACCGAACCGGTGGGTGTTTGGCTCATCCCTAATGGACACCAAGCAACTTTTGTCAGTGTAACTTTTTACCTCTTTTTTTTTAATGCACCTTTTGGAGCTGTCATCAGGTCCAGCTCGGTGTTAAAGCTGCTCCATTAAAAAAAATAAAAAAATAAATATAAATATATATATATATATATATATATATATATATATATATATATATATATATATATATATATATATATATATATAACACTCCCCCCCTTCTTTTTGCACCTCTTCCCTGCTTATGGCAGCATTGGTCGGTCTTCAATACTTCAGAGATCTGCCTTCTGCAGTATTGTATTGTAATCTAAAGCTGACATGGTAACACACCCCTAGGGGGGTGTATCCATGACAGGCAGGGCTCACAGCAAGTGGGTTAAATGATACTTGGCATACATTCAACCATAGGAACACTGATATAAAGAATAATCTCACGCTAAATAAATAATAAAGACTGCTGCACTTTTACTACTCCTTGAATACGAGGAAATAACAAAAAATGGTGCTAAAACATAAAAGATTTGCGCTGTCTAATATGTGAAAAAAATATCAACTACGTATACTGTGACTCAACTCTGAATATTTCAACATGTGATATTAACACCAAAACAATTAAAAACAAGTTCCACAAATTAAGTGTCCATGTGTATTCATTCAGGATATGTGTTCAAATCTTGTTCCAACAAAATATTTATACTGTGCACCACTCCCAGTGACAAAATAGCGACCAATCCGTGATCCATATAAAAGATTAAATGTTCCTCTTACCAGATCCGCATGATCTCTATATTATAGGGACGCATGAGGGAAACAGATATTAGATAATATTAATATTAATATTAGATAATTAACATGGATTGTTTGAGGATTTGCATAATTTAATTTACAGAACATTCCCACAACTTTGAAGATTTTTTTTTTTTATTGTGAAACAAACAACATATAGGGCAAAATAACAGAAAAAGTCAATGTGCATAACTATTCACCCCCCTAAAGTCAATACTTTCTAGAGCCACCTTTTGCGGCTATCACAGCTCCAATTCGCTTTGGATAAGTCTCTATGAGCTTGCCACATCTTACCACTGGGATTTTTGCCCATTCCTCCTTGCAAAACTGCTCCAGCTCCTTCAAGTTGGATGGTTTGCGCTTGTGAACAGTAATCTTTAAGTCTGACCACAGATTTTCTATTGGATTGAGGTCTGGACTTTGACTAGGCCATTCCAACACATTTACATGTTTCCCCTTAAACCACTCAAGTGTTTCTTTAGCATTGTGTTTGGGGTCATTGTCCTGCTGGAAGGTGAACCTCCGTCCTATCCTCAAATCACACACAGAGTGGTACAGGTTTTGGTCATGAATATCCCTGTATTTAGCACCATCCATCTTTCCCTCAACTTTGACCAGTTTCCCAGTCTCGACTGCTGAAAAACATCCCCACAGCATGATGCTGCCACCACCATGTTTCACTGTGGGGATGCTGTTCTTTGGGTGATCTGATGAGTTGGGTTTACACCAGACATAGCATTTTCTTTGAGGGCCAAAAAATTTAATTTTAGTCTCATTAGACCAAAGCACTTTCCTCCATACATTTTGGGAGTCTCCCACATGCCTTTTCGCAAAGTCAAAATGTGCCATTTTATTTTTTGCTGCAATCATTGGCTTTCTTCTGGTAACTCTGCCATAAAGCCCAACTCTATGGAGTGTACGGCTTATTGTCGTCCTTTGTACAGATACTCCAGTCTCTGCTGTGGAACTCTGCAGCTTCCATGGTCCATGAGTTTTGGTGTGCGGTCGTCTCTTGGCAGGTTTGCTGTTGTGCCATGTTCTTTCTATCCTACCATTTGGTTATAATAGATTGGATGGTGCTCCTAGGGATCATCAAAGGTTTGGATTTTTTTAATAACCAAACCCTGACTTGCACTTCTCAACAACATTGTCCCTTACTTGTTTGGAGAGTTATTGAATATTTTTTAGATAAATTAGAGCGGAGACTGCGAGCCAGGCCTTCTCGCCCACATCAGTGCCTGACCTCACAAATGCTCTTCTGGAGGAATGGTAAAACATTACCATAGACACACTCCTAAACCTTGTAGACAGCCTTCCCAGAAGAGTTGAAGCTGTTATAGCTGCAAAGGGTGGGCAAGGTCAATAGCTTATGGACTAAGACTGGCATGCCAATAAAGTTCATGTGCGTGTAAAAGCAGGTGTCCCAATACTTTTGGTAATATAGTGTATTTATGTAAAGAATTTATTTAAATTGGAGTTTCACTTTAAACTTGCTTTAACCTGTCTGCAGTCTACTAGTACTGTGTAGTGTAGAAAAAAGCTTGCCGCAGGCCAGGACTGAGGACAAGGGAATTTTTATGAGTGCCTCTAGAAGATATACATTCTTCCTTCCACAGCCTACACTCATAAGAGATGTGGACAGGTTTTAGATAATCCTATAACAGAGCTACCGTCTTCTTACAGTGCATGACCTGTTTCTCCAGTATGTATGTGGGCAAGTGGAACCGCGCTTACTAATGTCTGAACTCCAGGCTGAGAGCTGCGATCATGTGACAGTCAACATTAAAGCAGGTCTCCTGACCTTAGAAGTGAGTTGCAATGACACTGTTACTCGTTGTACTCCGTGTCTAAACTTGTTATATTAATGACACTTGAACACTCCTTCTGCTTAGAGGACACCACCCACAGGTGTGCAGCATTTAGGGGCTGGCACCACTGAGCTTGTACTGGTCTCCACCAATGCAGTATTCATGTCACCTCTCTCCCAGTGACTAATCCCACAATTGCTATGGGAAACAGAAAATGATCTCTCCTTCTCCAACCATCATATTTTCCCTTATTCCCTCCAGAGGTACCTCATACATTTCTCATGTGACTCCAGGCTGAGTTCTAAGCACTCTGTGTCGTGGGTCCAGTCCCAAAGTGTGGGGAACTGGCTGCTAGTGGAGGTGTCAAGCACTTAATCCCCTCCATTACAAGAGTAACCGTCAACTCTGTCTTGCATGTGACACAAACACTGTCCTTAGCAACAGTACATTTGTTTCCTCTTGATAGCACCCTATGTATTATACCCATGTATTACATCTTCCTCTAACTCAGTCCCATTGTTGTGTTGCAAGCCCTGTTCTTTTGATACACTGTGCATCCACCCCTTTAAGAGGCTTCAGACCAGGCAAAGCAAGTAAACAAACGATAACCTTTACTGAGGTAGTTGCTGATAACCGTACAGTTCTCAAGAAACATTCTCAACACAGTTGCTATACAGAGCTCCTCTAATATCCCATAAAGTGTGCATACTTTATACAGAAGGCAAGTCCATAAGGCAATTCCTTTTAGGGCAAGAGTCCATTTAGGCATTATTAACAGCTACAAGGCCATAGGGTCCCCAGGCTTGGGATCCCACCAGGAGCTCCGATTAGGCTTCCAAAGGGGGTGATCACTCCAGCATAGTATCCAGCTAAATCTTGTCAGAATTTCTCCAGGGCTCGACTTAAGGGCTTCGAGGTGGCACATGTTATATTGGTTGACCTGTAGTGGGTGGTAATCTTGCCAAAAATGGCAGGAAAAATTTTAATCTTACAGCCTGGTTACCTCCAGCTCCCAGGTCAACCTGAGGACACAGTGCAACATCAAGACATTGTAACATTTTGCACCTGGCTGGCTCAACTAACATGGGGAAATGAGCACAGCCATGAAAAACAAGTGCTTACACAGGAAGACATGGTAACCGCTTGTAGGCACCTCCCTACAATTACATGAATGCATTGCAATATAGAAATCATTATGTATGGTTCCTGGCACAGAATACATTGAACCAAACAGGTAGCTGTATGGTACTGTTTATCCATTCAGAATGTAGATAAGCTTACCCAAAGCGGGAACGACCGATTTTTGTAAATTGCGATTTACAAAACACGATTCCCACACGAGTCAGACATGTCACACATGGGGCAGCCCATTCAAGTGAATGCGCATGTGTCATCCAAATGAAGCTCCTGCTCCATTTTGGTAGACAAGCTTCATGTGATTTTTAACAGCTGTTTTTCTGTGAAATGAATGACACTCAGAAGTGCATTGCATGTTTTGCAGAAATTGCAGCTCGATTTGAAATTGCAGGCGGAATTGCACCGATTACATGAGCGATTCCAAATCGCCAAGTGCAAATGGGGCCTAAATGTTACAAAACAATGTTTACACTAGCCTGGGCTTGTAAAGAAAGGTCTCAAATCACGAGAAAAGGCAGACGTAAGAAAAAATAATTGCAAAGTTGCTTAGTTTCTTTAACATTATTTTTTAAGAGTTACAGGCTGACATATACTAACTGAGCACGCCAGGTCTAGGGTATTCAAGTAGTCCTGGAAGACAACTAGAAGTATACATTTAACTAAATCTGTCAGTTTTAAAGTGGTTATAAAGCCAAAAGGTTTTTTACTTTGGTTTTTACCAAAGCCTGGTCAGAACCATCAGAGATAATAAGAATATCAACTATATAGTGTAGACCAGTGGTTCTCAACCTGGGGGTCAGGACCCCTTTGGGGTTCAAATTATGATTTGTCAGGGGTCACCAAATCCTTGGCTGTTCCTGAAACCTGCACTGCTCTCCCAGCCTTTTTGTGGCCGCCCAGCAGGGCTGTCTCTGGAGCCCGCAGCTGCCCACTCAGTCTCTTCACAGCCGCCCATTCAGTTCACGATATGACTGGGGGGCAGAGACTAGAGGGCAGCTGACTGGTGAGGAATGTGAAGTGGGAGGGGCTTGAGGAGACCCTGTCTCCTGATTTCGGCATAGGTGTCACTGCTACGAGACACCACAAAGTCAGAGACACATTGAGTAACACTACCTGTGATTATAGTTGCCATTAAAAGGTCCCCACTACAGTTCTCAGATCAGCAGATGACCTTGATCAAGAGCACCTAAGTTGGCTGATCAGAACTCCCCGCCAACACTGCCACTTATCCCATTCCCCCCACCCCCCCACCAAGGAGTAAGAGAAGGAATACAAATAGAGAATACATGGAAGGGAGAGGAAAAGAGGGGGAGGAACAAAGAAAAAGGGAGTGAAAGAATAAGAGAAAGAACAAGAAAGATGGCTAGAGAGAGGGATGGGGGGGACGACAAGAAATTAGGATAGTGAGAAATAAAAGGGAAAGAAAGGAGAACAAAGAGAAAGAGTGGTACATCCTAAAATGTACCATAAAGGGTTCTAATACTGTACGAGTGGAAGGAACTCAGGGAGTGCTAAATGTCCATGGGTTAGGGGCGCAAATTACTTGTCTTGCCTTGGGTGCTGACAACCCACGCTACGAAAATAAATTTATGGTTGGGGGTCTCCACAACTTGGGAAATTTTATCAAGGGGTCACGGCACTGGAGAGGTTGAGAACCACTGGTGTAGACTAAAGCAGTGTTTGTCAACCTTGAGTTAAGGCACCCTTTAAACCTATACACAATCTAGAGGCACCTGATTCTAAAATGTAAAAACTGAACTAATAGTTTTACATAACGAAGTAACATCCACACACGTAGGACACCCAATGTTAGAGGTAATATATTCTTCCAAAGCAATTACTGCTTTGCGCACCATTCCTGACTAGTATTCTAATGTTTCTCTCCTTCACTCAGCTAATGTGCCCCCAAGTGCTGATGGGGAGGGGCAAACAAAAATGCTGTGCAGGCACCTGACATCCTCTCCTCCTTATCAACCGATGATGTCATTGGTTGTTAGGAGGCTGGCGGATGGAAAGTTGTAATGGTGCAAAATGAAAACCTGTGGCTTTGTGTAAGTAAAAGGAAAGCTTGATACACTTGCTGGCTTATATCAAATGATTGGGCAATTTTAAGGCATTTTGCTAAGGCACCCCGGAAGAAACCTGAAGGCACCCTGGTTGAAAAAGGCTGGTGTAGAGGACCACATATTCCACATATATGGATGTTCCCAAAAACCCATAAACAAAAAAGGTTCTTTGCCCGGGTGTCTTCACATATTTTGTTCTATTTTATATTTTTTTCTGTTTATTTTTGAGCGCGGTATTTACTTTCTTTTTCTTACTAACACTCAATTGTTTCTTTCAAGATGAATATATATACTGTACTCTGCTGTCAGGGTGTCTCAGTTCGCTCTGATGAAGGGGGAACTATCCTTGAAATGCCTAAGCCAGCCACTCCCTTGTGCATGGGCATCGTCTGAGTATTTGTACTGGATTAATTTTATATGCCTGGAGTGTTATTTCTTTGTATCACATACTGGTAGCAGAGCCTGATATTATGAGTATGGCCTCTCTTACACCTCTGACTCAGGACCCCTGGTGGTGTGAACAGAAGGCGCAGGAGTGCAGCGTGGCATGAGTGCCCGTAGGTCTTGCCAGTAGCAGAGCGGGTATCCACGCCAGGCAGAAGAGGTCGTCAGTAGTCTTCAGTGAAGCCTATGGGCTGTTAGACAACTGGAGAATGGCAGACTGAAGCAGGTTGGCACTAGTGACAGCAGGCAGGCATGCATTGGTAGCAGACTGTAGAACAGCATCCACAGCAGGATGTGTAAGGAAGCAGGGTTAGGCAAGCTGGGTCATATACTTGCAGGACAGATCAGGTACAGAGGAGCAGACAATAGCGTGGTCTTGGTACAGGAGCCAATCAGTTCACTAGAAGCCAATGGAGCAGACAGAAGTGGAGGTCAAGGACAAGCTAGGGTCAGTGCAGAGGGAGTTCAGAGACTTTTTTCTTTTCACTATGTAACAGTCAGCTACTCTTGGTTGCTCATTTTCTTCACTTTTCTTAGATTTCTTTTACCTCCAAGAAGCTCTATTTGAAGAGTGAAACATGTTAGGTTCGGGTGATTTGATTTTGGGAGCACCTCCTGACTTTATTTTCACGTCCTTTCCCCCCTTTTTTTCATTTCTTGGGGTGGGATATGCCTTGTGTCAATGCAGTCTTGATTAATAGAGCAACTTTTTTGTGGATATGGTTGATATATGGGGCTTGTCCATCAGTGGTTATTTGTGTCCATGTGGATGAGTGTACCCGTATTACATATCTGAGAGATAGATCATTTCATAGGGCAGAAGACATATAGCCCATATCTTCAGTAAGACAGTGTTTACTAATATACTTTCTCTTTTTCTGTTCATCTCATTTTTATATGTGGCCAATAGACAGGAGGAGAGACAGATATACCCCCATCTCTTTATAACAGTTGGTGGTAATGAGTAGACCTTGAGTTTATATGTCCTCTAAACAGCCTGGAGCCTTTATATTGAATGTAAGAGGAGATTATAACCCCTATATTGTCTATATGTATAGAGTATATCAAGAGAAGTTTCACCAATTAAACTTGGTAGATGTTAATATTACCTAATAACGATAGAACGTTGGTTCATATACAGTGGGGACGGAAAGTATTCAGACCCCCTTAAATTTTTCACTTGTTGTTATATTGCAGCCATTTGCTAAAATCATTTAAGTTCAATTTTTTTCCTCATTAATGTACACACAGCACCCCATATTGACAGAAAAACACAGAATTGTTGACATTTATGCAGATTTATTAAAAAAGAAAAACTGAAATATCACATGGTCCTTAAGCATTCAGACCCTTTGCTCAGTATTTAGTAGAAGCACCCTTTTGATCTAATACAGCCATGAGTCTTTTTGAGAAAGATGCAACAAGTTTTTCACACCTGGATTTGGGGATCCTCTGCCATTCCTCCTTGCAGATCCTCTCCAGTTCTGTCAGGTTGGATGGTAAACGTTGGTAGACAGCCATTTTTAGGTCTCCCCAGAGATGCTCAATTGGGTTTAAGTCAGGGCTCTGGCTGGACCATTCAAGAACAGTGACAGAGTTGTTGTGAAGCCACTCCTTTGTTATTTTAGCTGTGTGCTTAGGCTCATTGTCTTGTTGGAAGGTAAACCTTCGGCCCAGTCTGAGGTCCTGAGCATTCTGGAGAAGGTTTTCGTCCAGGATATCCCTGTACTTGGCCGCATTCATCTTTCCCTCAATTGCAACCAGTCGTCCTGTCCCTGCAGCTGAAAAACACCCCCACAGGATGATGCTGCCACCAACATGCTTCACTGTTGGGACTGTATTGGACAGGTGATGAGCAGTGCCTGGTTTTCTCCACATATACCGCTTAGAATTAAGGCCAAAAAGTTATATCTTGGTCTCATCAGAGCAGAGAATCTTATTTCTCACCATCTTGGAGTCCATCAGGTGCGGGCTTTCATGTGTCTTGTGCTGAGGAGAGGCTTCTGTCGGGCCACTCTGCCATAATGCCCCGACTGGTAGAGGGCTGCAGTGATGGTTGACTTTCCACAACTTTCTCCCATCTCCCGACTGCATCTCTGGAGCTCAGCCACAGTGATCTGTGAGTTCTTCTTTACCTCTCTCACCAAGGCTCTTGTCCCCCGATCTCAGTTTGGCCGGACGGCCAGCTCTAGGAAGGGTTCTGGTCATCCCAAACGTCTTCCATTTAAGGATTATGGAGGCCACTGTGCTCTTAGGAACCTTAAGTGCAGCAGAATTTTTTTGTAACCTTGGCCAAATCTATGCCTTTCCACAATTCTGTCTCTGAGCTCTTCAGGCAGTTCCTTTGACCTCATGATTCTCATTTGCTCTGATATGCACTGTGAGCTGTAAGGTCTTATATAGACAGGTGTGTGGCTTTCCTAATCAAGTCCAATCAGTATAATCAAACACAGCTGGACTCAAATGAAGGTGTAGAACCATCTCAAGGATGATCAGAAGAAATGGACAGCACCTGAGTTAAATATATGAGTGTCACAGCAAAGGGTCTGATTACTTAGGACCATGTGATATTTCAGTTTTTCTTTTTTAATAAATCTGCAAAAAAATTCTGTCCTTTTCTGTCAATATGGGGTGCTGTGTGTACATTATTGAGGAAAAAATGAACTTAAATGATTTTAGCAAATGGCTGCAATATAACAAAGAGTGAAAAATGTAAGGGGGTCTGAATACTTTCCATCCCCACTGTATAATGGCATTGACCTCACCCTATAGGTATACCTTTTATGGTCATTTGCATACTTTTTATGATAAACAATAAATGTTAAGTTTTAGTTAAGTGGCCTTTTGGTGCATAGGGAAGTGCATCCACGTGTATTTCTAATTCATCTTTGCCACAGTTAAGTGTTTTCAATATCAAAGGCTTTTGTATATATGAGAGTTCAGAGAGTGGTCAGACAAGCCGGGTCAGCAACTGGAATCAGGATAGAGGATAACAGGATCACAAGATGAAGGGAAGGCTGAAAGACAAAGCAGCACTGATGCTGAGCACTGGCTGAGTTTAAATAGCCTGTGTGGCACCAACATCTGTCACAGGTGCACATGTGTGCCGTCGCACACAAGAATGCATGACGGTTTGTGTACGCACGCGAGTTTGCGCATGCGCATATGCATTAGCCAATGCCCAATTCTTGCAAGCACAAAAAGGAACATGTTTTAGCCTGTGCACAGAAGGTCTTTCCTTAAACTTTGTGTGTATATTGGAGGTTTTTTTTGTTTTTTTATATATAAATAATTTTTAAGGTATTGCATTAGGCTGGTGCATCCTCTCTTTTTGTGTGTGTTTCAGAGACAAATGCTTTTTTTCTTCTTCTCCCAACAGCAGGTGCTCCCATACAATCTGCTAGTCCTAACTTCTATGTGGTGACTTTGGAAAGTGAACAGCCACACGACCAGTGAAAAGGAGTGACTTTATAAGACTGGATACCTGTCAGGATGGAAGAATGCAGGATTCTGTCTATTCCATGTCTACTAGACTAAATGAGCACTAAAGCATTCCTCATCAAATACAACACAGAATGGAACTCTAATGAGATTATCTTTTAACTTTATTATATAGAAACACAAAAAGAGTCTTACAACCTGTCCAACTCTATCACGTTTCAACCCATACAGGCTTTATTATAGGGCTAGGGATGATTAGGACAAAGCATTCTTTATATACAACATAATTATAATTCAAATAACAAAAAAACATCAATCTAGTCATTAACCCCACAGTCAACAAATCTCTTAAAATCTTTCTGGCATGATGGAAGTGTGTTTAATGAGCTCAATTGCTTCCCAGCAGCCTTGAGGGCACTCATGCATAAAAATACATAATTGAGCATACCAAACACTCTACTACATAGATTGTCCATATCCAAAGGATATACTGTAATAACTTAATAGCTCATGTTGCTCGAAGCAATATCCTTTCTTCCCTTCTGTCTATTCTGATTCAGAAAAGGTGTTCTAAAAAACAAAAGGTGAAAATCAAAATATTAAATAATAGATACTGTAAATGCAGTAAGTCCCCACAACCATGTACTAGAGCCTTATTATACAGGCGGTACAGGGAACTACCAAAATGAGATTTTTATCAGCTAAGTTTAGCTTTAATTAAATGATATTACAGTAAATTAGATAACAATGTCACCTTTAAAGTTTATACCCAAAAATCAGCAAAGATTGGAATATTTCTGACATGAGAATATTTGTGATTGTATTCATGTGCATATAACTATGATTTTATCATTGTCTTGCACACATTATACACCTTTATATGTTTCTGGATCATTTTATCATCATTTCAAGCCTTTTGTTAAATTCAGCGGAATGTCAGAATGTGAAAGCGTTCTCTGGGTTAAGAAAGGGTAATAAATAAAGTTCCTTTCTTGTTAAATGTCAAGTTTAAAAAATGAATTATTCAGGATACATTATACTGTAGGCAAGGAAAGAAAAAAAATCCTCCACATAGATCTATATCAAGCATGCAAAGAACTGTATCAATACTCTGTTGCACACTCGGAGTCCTGTATTTTTTGCTGGGGAAAAAAGAAATAACATTTTCTTTGATGTTATCATAAAAAAATAGGTGTTTCCAATATATATTTTAGCTTTAGAATTTCTTTTAAATATATTGTACATTTTCAGTAAGTGGTGAGTATAAGTGGGCTAAATGGTGGCATTGTAAGGCTATAAGTAAGAAGTTATAGACAATCAACTGGAGGAAAAATGTTGTACTAAAGTTCAACAAAAAAGCCTGACCTACTACTTAAGGGAGGCCAAAAATGTAAAGGTAATCTCCAAGAATGACCCAAATTAACCCAAAAACCTCCCTCTAGAGCCCTCCTGCCCAACTTGCAGCACTTTGGCAGTTTTTGTGCAGGCCCCAAGGCCTCTGCAGACACAAATCTGTATTTCCCTATTGCCCTGATATAGAGAAGTGATTTTAAGTAGTTTATGTCTCCAGTCTATGACTGTCTCCTGAATCATATCATCAGTCACCAACAACTCATATAGCATGTCTGCAGTCTCTGACCATCTCTTTTACCATGTCTACAGTCTCTGACCATCTCTTGTACCAAGTCCACAGTCTCTGACTATCTCTTGTACAATGTCCACAGCCTCTAACCATCTCTTGTACCATGTCCACAGTCTCTGACCATCTTTTATGTTACATCTGCAGTTTCTGTTCATCACTTGTATTATGTCCACAGTCTCCAACCATCTCTTGTATCACGTCCACAATGTTTGCTTAAATGTTGTATGACTGCAATCAAACATCGGCCCATAGTAACAACGACACCCACAGGCACAGTGCGAAATTATATGCAACTCAGCTGAGCTGGAACAGAGGCAAATCCGACTATGTATAAACATATAACCCACTAAATTTACCTATCAGCAGTAGATTAAAAATCTACCAGCGCTACATACTCCCCCACTACAATAGACGTTGTCCTCAACGTCTGTCAAAATAACTCCCAAGCCTGAGAGTAGGTATTTGAACTTTAAAATAAACTTGGATGAAGAGGAAGAAAGGACAGTATAGAAATATTACAGTTTTAACATTTATAAAATAACACATTCACATCCGTGAAAGAAATCACATTTAGAACTGTTACAAGCCCCACTATCTATCTAGCTCAAAAGCCTAACAGCTTGATAGAAGGTCCAATTGTTCCTGAAAAACAAAGTTAGACACATGTTAAATATGTACAATGTCCTCACTAAACAGTTTAGGAGCAAAGCCTCATTTCAAAAGAAGAATGACACTCTCTTCCCATAGATTTTCCTTTTAATAGAAACAAACTAGAGTAACTTAAAAAGTCCATCCCTATCTTTGAAGAAAATCCAGCTAGCAAAGAGTCTTTAGATTTGGAAATGCTGGGATAAATATAATTTCTTGACCACGAAGATCTCTATATACTGACACTCTCTAACTATATACCCCAAAGTTCTTCACAATCACCAATAAAACCGAGGATCTGGCAATGTCAGTTTCTTTCCCAGTTTATTCACTGTAGTGATAAAGTACACATCATCTTTTCCAGGTCTGCAAATGACCACTTTGTCAGCATAGATGTGTCGACCATAGTTCCAATGTAAGAAACATCCACTGAAACGTTCATCCATGGCAACAGAACACCCAATTCTCCGGAAAGGTTTTGGCACAAACAAATAG
The DNA here is from genome assembly GCA_037952925.1 of Lithobates clamitans. Lineage (NCBI taxonomy): Eukaryota > Metazoa > Chordata > Amphibia > Anura > Ranidae > Lithobates > Lithobates clamitans. The sequence continues at coordinate 4,241,711 of JBBGZY010000589.1, read as the reverse complement.
TCCCAAACAGCTTCACTGTACCACTGTTCCCGGTTGGCCTCAATTTCCTGCATAATTTCCTCAGTAACATAGGGAAATTCCAGACCATATTCTGTGGCAACTCATTTAGTGAGCATTCTCTGCAAACAGACAAGTTTAGGCAAAGGTCTATTTTTCCCCAAACCAGGAGGCACACAAGGGTTCGGTGATTTTCTCACCATAGACCCGACAGGTGTCGGAAGCAAACTAGCAACTTTAGACAATGTCTCTTTGGTAGTACTGTGCGGCTCCACACAAGGTGATGTCCTCCCAGAATCCAGGGCTGTCCACTGTAGGAAAGTTAAGGCAGAAGCAACATCTTCACCCTGGGCCCACAATATTTCCTGTGACATAGTCTCAAACAAATCATCATCACCGGAGAGATCTGACATGGAATCAATCTCCGATTCTCTCAACTCTTCTGCTGGCAAATATTTACAAAGAGTCCCAGATACGTTCCCCTTTGATCTCTCACCCGTTCCTGACATGGACTTCTCTGGATCCATATATTTCTCCGGCTCCAGGTCGGGTAGTCTCTGGGGTAGGCCTCGACCATGGCCGCGGGAAGCCTTCACATATCCCACCTTCCTCTGGACAGGTGCAATGGGGATAGGTGTAGTAGACGCTGAAATCAAAGTAATGTCCGCTGATGAATCGGTAACAGCGACATCTTCCTCGGAAGCGCTCACGGTAGCAGGCAAGATCACGGCCTGTTGCTCTCTAGTAGCAATGGTAGCAGTTTCCACTGTGGCAATTCCTGTAGCCCAATCCACTCAACAAGCACGGGGCGACATGGTAGGTTGCTCCACTGTGAACAAATATTCCCTGCACTGCAAACAACGGACAAATGGATGGAGATGTATGGCCAGTCCTTCACATCTATAGCAAAGCATGCCCAGCCCTTCAATATCTCCAACTGTGTATAGCACAAACCGCCCCTGCGGCTTCAAACGAATGCCGGTATCTGTCAGCAGGTTTCCGGTCAGCATAGCACTCACAGCGGTACTCGTAGGAAACATCTTAGGTTCCATAATTGGCGGCACCAATGGATAAAAAGACATGGCTGCATCTTCTCAGCACGATCACGAGGCTTCTCTTCTTCTCTGGCGCCAAACACACACACAAGCTCGTCCCACGCGGTAACAAGTAGGTTAGGAATCTCCCACTTGTTCCTCTGAACACGTAGCTCCGGGACTTTTACTTCTCACCCGCAGCCTACGCAGTCAGAAATAAAGTCCTGCACTTAACCCCTTCTTCTCCTGGAAAATGACAAAGTCCAGAAACTTCTTCTACCGTAAACTCCTGGTGAAACACTTCTCAGGGTTGCGGGAGGTTGACGGCTAACAATCCCGGACGATGCCCCCACATGTAGCAATAACTCTCGGTAAAGCTACTGGTTTATAGCGGGCTGTTACCGTCACCTTCGTTACCTCAATTTCACCAGAACCGGGTCTAGGGTCCCGTTGAGTTTAATACCAGACAATGTGGGCACCGGACACTTGAGTATCTTTTCCAGTGCTTTAATAAATGTGATTAAAGGAAGTAGCAGGAAAGAGGCAGCAGAAGAGTTGCAGGGAAGTTCAAATACCTTTTCTTAGTGGATCATTATAACTTGGAATCTTTTAGTCGAATGTGCTCTCACTTTAGAGTTGAATTTTTGCCCGCCTGGATAAGTTTCTCTCACTAACCTAGCAGCCAGTACGCAGCACGAACAAAAGTCTCTGCCACAGACTTGAATGAACTAGAAACCCGTACGATCCTCTGCCACAGGATGTAATGGTTTACGATGAATAGCAAACACAGCACTAGAACCTTTAAGCCAACCCGGCAGTACTATGCCGTAGGATTACTTTAGAATGCGTCCTCCAACTGAGTCACCAGGCCCCTCTCCAGACCAGCACTCTGCATGATCCTTCCATGAGGGGTCCTCCCCTGGGATCTTCTCAGTTGTCCAGCTTCTTCCTGTAGGACAGACAGCCCAGGACCATTCCCTGGCCTCTGTGGTAGGCCCCAGACAGGCTTCTGGGCCCACCCACATGCTGCAGCAATGTGGGCCTCCCGATCGGAGGACCACGAGGCAGTACTCCTAACACATACCTGTCGGCCAGGAGGGCCAGCAGGTGGAACGAAAGACCCCTAAAACATGGTGTCTGTCCCATAAATACCCTCTCCCAGAATGCAACTCAGAGGACCACCTCCACCGAGTTATATCTGGGACAGAGGCGCACTCATACACTTCAACGTGTTGCCTTTCCAACACCGGCCCATAGTAACAACGACACCCACAGGCACAGTGCAAAATTACATGTAACTCAGCTGAGCTGGAACAGAGGCAAATCCGACTATGTATAAACAGATAACCCACTAAATTTACTTATCAGCAGTAGATTAAAAATCTACCAGTGCTACATAAAATTCTTGCAGGGGCAGCGAGGAGGGAGGATTAGCAGGGTGTACTATGTTAGGTCCTATTAATGTAGGCATGCTCCTTCTCCCAAATCGATATCTCCCAAGACCCCTTTTTCTCCAACACAGTGTGTGGAAGGCTTATTGGAATCAAGATGGCAGCCTTTTTTACTGGGAAAGATATAAATATGTACATGCGGTAGAGAAGGACAGAGAGTGTTTGGGAACAAGCTTTTTAGTCCAGTAGGTAGTGGTGACAACACTGTTTGAGATTTGGGGCAGCAGAGGCACTATATGTTCAGCCCACAACAGGATTTTGGAGGCTCACTGGAAATTTGGCAGATTTGCCAGGTAATCTTCTGCACTTGCAGCATTTTAAAGGAAACAAAATGGAGGAATGTGCATGTACTGCAGAGATGCATAGCTCCCAACTGTCCCTGATTTGGAGGGACTGTCCCTGATTTGGACCAATGTTCCTCTGTCCCTCTTTCCCCCTCATTTGTCCCTCATTTTGGTCTGATCCCTATAGTTGTATATAAAATTCACTTTTTTTCTTTCAAAAAGTGTTTCCCAGTGCTAAACCTTTCATGCAATTTCTAAATTGCCGCATTTGTACACTTCAAAAGCCAATATAAAGGAATAGTAGTGATAAAAAAGCCCTTGTGGATTTATTTAACCTTTTTTTTGTTAATTCTCCTTTAAGGGGGTGTGACAGGGGGTGTATCCTATGCCTACATACATTTGCTAGTAGGTGTCCCTCATCCCCATCTCAAACTGTTGGGAGGTATGGAGATGTGTTGCATATGCTTTTTTGCCTTGATATATACTTCAAATATTTCTGAAAGAACTGATCAAAAGACATGCTTTTTAAACTTGGAACACATTTCACCTGCTCTACAACTTAGCTGTCTGGACAGTCAGTTGGTTGGTTGCTTTTAATGCTGGAATCTTGTCATAGGTTGTTTTTGGTTGTTTTTCATGCAGGGGCCAGGAGCTTCTGGCCTGGATTTCAGCACAGGATGTCCTTATTCTTTTGGCATTGACAAGGTACAGTGCTTTAGTATAAGAGATTAATGCTACTGTTAAGTTCAAAGGTTAGTGATTAGGCTTATGATTTTAGGGGGCTACCAGTTAGGTTTAATTTTAAGGTTATGCTTAACGTGTACATCAGGGCAAAGAAAACAAAACACATATGCAGTAAATTTCTGCAATACATGCACATTTCCCTGTGTTTCATTTCTTTAAAAACCCAGCAAGAACAGAAAAATACCCGTTAGTATGCCAGAAATGCACTCAGCTATTAGCTCTGTTGTGGGCTGGAACACACACAGCATTTTCATGGAATGAGTGGTTGAGTGGTGCCAGCCCTGCCAAGTGTCTTTTGCTAAACTACTCAACTATGCTTGTTCTCAGATATTCTGTGGTCCATAAAAAGAACTAGGTGGGCTAAATAGGCTTTTTGAGATAACATATGAAGTGTGGAGACAGCTATGAATGTCTGACAGGATCAACATTTTTTTTCATTTTAAAAAAAAATAAATTCATTTTTTAAACATACAAAATAATTACAATAATATATTTAACAGACCAAATCATAATTCCCATCTCTTTTCTGCAGGGGTGGGGGTGTGTGGTTACATTGGAAAAATCCAGCCAGTGTAGCTGTCAACCAACATGATTAGGGCTGGGTGGAGGTGTAAATTAGTCTATGATGACACAGGTTGACTTTGGAGTACAGGCATTGGCATGGCATCTTGTAAGTCCCAGTAAAGAAGAAGGGACACACCCTGATCACACTAGCATGGATCTCAGTGGTGGCTGGTGCTCAACATTTTTTGGGGTGGTGCAAATAAACAGCCTCACTGCGCCCATCAAATGCCAGCCACTGTGCTATCAATTGCAGCCACTGTGCCATCAAATGCAGCCACCGTGCCTATCATATCCAGCTTCTGTGCCCATCAAATGCAGCCACTGTGCCCATCAAATGCAGCCACTGTGCCCATCATATGCAGCCACTGTGCCCATCATATGCAGCCACTGTGCCCCATCAAGTGCAGCCTCACTGTAACCCCCCCTCCCCCACTCGTCCACACGCTGTCTGACCAGCACTTACACATCTTGGTGGCGGGTAGGGATGAGCCGAACACCCCCCTGTTCGGTTCGCACCAGAACATGCGAACAGGAAAAAAGTTCGTTCGAACACGCGAACACCGTTAAAGTCTATGGGACACGAACATGAATAATCAAAAGTGCTAATTTTAAAGGCTAATATGCAAGTTATTGTCATAAAAAGTGTTTGGGGACCTGGGTCCTGCCCCAGGGGACATGGATCAATGCAAAAATTTTTTTTAAAAACGGCCGTTTTTTCAGGAGCAGTGATTTTAATAATGCTTAAAGTCAAACAATAAAAGTGTAATATCCCTTTAAATTTCGTACCTGGAGGGTGTCTATAGTATGCCTGTAAAGGGGCGCATGTTTCCTGTGTTTAGAACAGTCTGACAGCAAAATGACATTTTGAAGGAAAAAACTCATTTAAAACTACCGCGGCTATTGCATTGCCGACAATACACATAGAAGTTCATTGATAAAAACGGCATGGGAATTCCCCAAAGGGGAACCCCGAACCAAAATTAAAAAAAAAAAAAGACGTAGGAGTCCCCCTAAATTCCATACCAGGCCCTTCAGGGCTGATATGGATATTAAGGGGAACCCCGGCCAAAATTAAAAAAAAAAAATGACGTGGGGTTCCCCCTAAATTCCATACCAGACCCTTAGGACTGGTATGGATTTTAAGGGGAACCCCGCGCCAAAAAAAAAAAAAAAAACGGCGTTGGGTCCCCCCAAAAATCCATACCAGACCCTTATCTGAGCACGCAACCTGGCAGGCCGCAGGAAAAGAGGGGGGGACGAGAGTGCGGCCCCCCCCTCCTGAACCGTACCAGGCCACATGCCCTCAACATTGGGAGGGTGCTTTGGGGTAGCCCCCCAAAACACCTTGTCCCCATGTTGATGAGGACAAGGGCCTCATCCCCACAACCCTGGCCGGTGGTTGTGGGGGTCTGCGGGCGGGGGGCTTATCGGAATCTGGAAGCCCCCTTTAACAAGTACCCCTACCATTTCACTAAAAAACTGTCAAAAATGTTAAAAATGACAAGAGACAGTTTTTGACAATTCCTTTATTTAAATACTTCTTCTTTCTTCTATCTTCCTTCATCTTCTGGTTCTTCTGGTTCTTCTGGCTCTTCTGGTTCTTCCTCCGGCGTTCTCGTCCAGCATCTCCTCCGCGGCGTCTTCTATCTTCTTCTCCTCGGGCCGCTCCGCACCCATGGCATGGGGGGAGGCTCCCGCTCTTCTCTTCATCTTCTTCTCTTCTTCTTTTCTTCTCTTCTTCTCTTCTTCATTTTCTTCTCCGGGCCGCTCCGCACCCATGCTGGCATGGAGGGAGGCTCCCGCTGTGTGACGGCGCTCCTCGTCTGACAGTTCTTAAATAACGGGGGCGGGGCCACCCGGTGACCCCGCCCCCCTCTGATGCACGGGACATGACGGGACTTCCCTGTGGCATTCCCCGTGACGTCACAGGGAAGTCCCGTCAAGTCACCGTGCGCCAGAGAGGGGCGGGGTCACCGGGTGGCCCCGCCCCCCGTTATTTAAGAACTGTCAGACGAGGAGCGCCGTCACACAGTCACACATTTCTCCCATAGACTTTTAAAGGGTGTTCCGCGGCATTCGAATTTGCCGCAAACACCCCAAATTGTTCGCTGTTCGGCGAACTTGCGAACAGCCAATGTTCGGGTCGAACATGAGTTCGACTCGAACTCGAAGCTCATCCCTAGTGGCGGGTCAGGCAGTGGGTAATGGCGGCAAGCTGTTGGATGGGCAGTGGGTCAGGCGATGACTCCTGTGTCCTCCATGCTTCCTGTGCATCTCTTGTTCCCTTCTGCTAGGCGTCTGTGCCTTCAGTCAATCAGGTGATGGGTATTAGACCCACACTTCCTGATTGGCTGAGAGGCAGTTTAACTGACAATTGCGCGGTCATGCGACGCTGTACCCAAATTGAATGTACCGCATATCCTTTTTTCCTACAAATAGAGCTCTATTTTGGTGGCATTTGATCACCTCTGCAGTTTTTATTTTTTGCGCTATAAACAAAAAATGACCGACAAATTTCAAGAAAAAACAATATTTTTTACTTTCTGCTATAAAACGCACCCAATAAAAAAAAATTGAAAAATCTAATTTCTTCATCTATTTAGGCTAATATGTATACTGCTACATATTTTAGTAAAGAAAAAACCCAATAAGCGTATATTGATTGGTTTGCAGAAAAGTTATAGCGTCTACAAACTATGTGATATTTTTATTTATTTATTTTTTACTAGTAATGGCGGTGATCAGCGACTTATAGCGGGACTGTTTTATTGCAGCAGACAGTCGGACACTAACTGACACTTTTGATACTTTTTGGGGACCAGTGACACTAATACAGTGATCAGTGCTAAAAAATATGCACTGTCACTGTACTAATGACACTGGTTTAGAAGGGGTTAAACTTCAGGGGCGATCAAAGAGTTAACTGTGCTCCTAGCCAGTGTTTTAGTGTACTGTGTGGGAGGTGCTTTTACTATGGTAAGGCATGGACACAGGATCCATGCCTTCCCTCCTGTCAGAATGGCAATTTGCCTTGCTTACATAGGCAGGCCGCCATTCTGCCTCTGTGCTGGATGATTGGTGGGTGTCAGTGGACATTGGGGGTTATTTACGAAAGGCAAAGTAACTAAATGTAAAACGGGGTATGTAGTTTAATTGAGTTTCCAAAGTCTTTTCCTAACATTTTACACGCTCCATGAAGTATTTGCTGTTGGTCTTGTTGGAAGATTTTTAACACAATATTTTTTTAACCATCATAATATTTTTATGTGTACGAGGGGGTGCTGATAAGTATTGAGCCTTCAACTACCTATAATTTTAACTTATCTTTCTTTTTCAGGTCCAAAGTGAACATGGCAGCACCTCCAGAAATAATCATTGTGGAAGAGCATAGGACCATAATCAAGTTCCTGTTTCTCCAAGGGAAAGGTGCGAAGCAGATCCATGATGAAATGTCACAAACTTTGGGTGACAGTGGCCCTTTATATGCAACATTGGGTCGTCAATTTTAAAACTGGCCATTTCTGTGTTGAAAGTGAGAACCCTAGTGGAAGGCCTGTTTCTGTCTCTGTTCCTGCAAGTCAAAAGTTTTGGGATCCACTTTGCTGCAAGTTTTCTCATTTCCGAGTCGTTGTGGATAATGGTACCAACTCTCTCACGTAAATGGCAATTTGCCTTGTTTACATAGGCAGGCCGCCGTTCTGCCTCTGTGCTGGATGATCGGTGGGTGCCAGTGGACATTGGGGGTTATTTACGAAAGGCAAAGTAACTAAATGTAAAACAGGGTATGTAGTTTAACCACCTCAATACTAGGCACTTTCGCCCCCTTCCTTCCCAGACCAATTTTCAGCTTTCAGCACTCTCACACTTTTAATGACAATTACTCAGTCATGCTACGCTGTACCCAAATGAAATTTTTATCATTTTGTTTGCACAAATAGAGCTTTCTTTTGGTGGTATTTATTCACGACTCCGTTATTTTTTTTTCGCGATATAAGCGCAAAAATAGTGGAAATTTGGAAAAAAAACAATATTTTCTTTTTTCTGTTTTAAAAGAAATCCAGTAAAATCGAATTTTGTCATAAATTTAAGCCAAAATGTATTCTGCTACATGTTTTTGATAAAAAAAATCCTGTTAAGTGTATAATAATTGGTTTGTGTGATCACGGACATATGTACGCAAATGATCATGTACAGATGTGTGCAGGTGATCACGTACATATGTGTGCAGATTACCATTGGGACATGTGATTTTAGTGGGACATATGTGGGGGACAGCTTTTTTTATTATTTGGGGACATGTGTTTTGGAAACATGTGTGTTTTACATTATGTGGGGACATGTGTGTGTTTTACATTATGTGGGGACATGTGTGTGAATTACATGTATGAATTTACATGTGTGTTGACTAGGGATGAGCTTCGTGTTCGAGTCGAACCCATGTTCGACTCGAACATCGGCTGTTCGACCGTCCGTCGAATTGCGAACGATATGGGCCGTTCGCGCCAAATTCGTGTGGCGCGTCACGGCCCATAATTCACTGCGGCATCGCAGTGCATTGCTGGCTGATGATTGGCCAAGCATGCACTATGACCCGCATGCTTGGCCAATCACAGCGCCGTCAGTAGAGAGAGCTGTAATTGGCCAAAGCCAGGGTGGCTTTGGCCAATTATGGCTCAGGGGATTTAGTACACACCCCACACTATATAAGGCCGCCTGCACGGCGGCCCTGTGTAGTGTGTGTTCCGGTGTGCTGAGCGATAGAGAGAGAGAGAGACAGTGTCATTTGATTTGAGTTAGATAGATTAGGCAGAACAGTCAGTCAGTTAGCTGCACTTACAGTGTATTGTGTATATATATGCATCCCAGGTGTTGCATATATATATATACACTGTATTCAGTTTAGCTAGATCCGTTCCTGTTATCTTCTATCTAGACTATTTACATTCAGTGCAGTGTGTCCTGCTCACAGTGTTCAGCTAGATCCGTTCCTGCTATTTACATTCAGTACAGTGCTTCCTGCTCACAGTGTTCAGCTAGATCCGTTCCTGCTATTTACATTCAGTGCAGTGCGTGCTGCTCACAGTGTTCAGCTAGATCCGTTCCTGCTATTTACATTCAGTGCAGTGCGTCCTGCTCACAGTGTTCAGCTAGATCCGTTCCTGCTATTTACATTCAGTACAGTGCTTCCTGCTCACAGTGTTCAGCTAGATCCGTTCCTGCTATTTACATTCAGTGCAGTGCGTGCTGCTCACAGTGTTCAGCTAGATCCGTTCCTGCTATTTACATTCAGTGCAGTGCGTCCTGCTCACAGTGTTCAGCTAGATCCGTTCCTGCTATTTACATTCAGTGCAGTGCGTCCTGCTCACAGTGTTCAGCTAGATCCGTTCCTGGTATTTACATTTAGTGCAGTGCGTCCTGCTCACAGTGTTCAGCTAGATCCGTTCCTGCTATTTACATTCAGTGCAGTGCGTCCTGCTCACAGTGTTCAGCTAGATCCGTTCCTGCTATTTACATTCAGTGCAGTGCGTGCTGCTCACAGTGTTCAGCTAGATCCGTTCCTGCTATTTACATTCTGTGCAGTGCGTCCTGCTCACAGTGTTCAGCTACATCCGTTCCTGCTATTTACATTCAGTGCAGTGCGTCCTGCTCACAGTGTTCAGCTAGATCCGTTCCTGGTATTTACATTTAGTGCAGTGCGTCCTGCTCACAGTGTTCAGCTAGATCCGTTCCTGCTATTTACATTCAGTGCAGTGCGTCCTGCTCACAGTGTTCAGCTAGATCCGTTCCTGCTATTTACATTCAGTGCAGTGCGTGCTGCTCACAGTGTTCAGCTAGATCCGTTCCTGCTATTTACATTCAGTGCAGTGCGTCCTGCTCACAGTGTTCAGCTACATCCGTTCCTGCTGTTTACATTCAGTGCAGTGCGTCCTGCTCACAGTGTTCAGCTAGATCCGTTCCTGCTATTTACATTCAGTGCAGTGCGTCCTGCTCACAGTGTTCAGCTAGATCCGTTGCTGCTATTTACATTCAGTGCAGTGCGTCCTGCTCACAGTGTTCAGCTAGATCCGTTCCTGCTATATACATTTAGTGCAGTACGTCCTGCTCACAGTGTTCAGCTAGATCCGTTCCTGTTATCTTCCTACTGACAGGCAGGCTTGTCTGGTTACAGTATATAAAGCTACCTGAAGAAAATTACAGGTGTTCTTTTTGATCCTATTAGTACCACGGTCAGGCAGCTAGACTATTTACATTTAGTACAGTGTGTCCTGCTCACAGTGTTCAGCTAGATCCGTTCCTGTTATTTACATTCAGTGCAGTGCGTCCTGCTCACAGTGTTCAGCTAGATCCGTTCCTGGTATTTACATTTAGTGCAGTGCGTCCTGCTCACAGTGTTCAGCTAGATCCGTTCCTGCTATTTACATTCAGTGCAGTGCGTCCTGCTCACAGTGTTCAGCTAGATCCGTTCCTGCTATTTACATTCAGTGCAGTGCGTGCTGCTCACAGTGTTCAGCTAGATCCGTTCCTGCTATTTACATTCAGTGCAGTGCGTCCTGCTCACAGTGTTCAGCTAGATCCGTTGCTGCTATTTACATTCAGTGCAGTGCGTCCTGCTCACAGTGTTCAGCTAGATCCGTTCCTGCTATATACATTTAGTGCAGTACGTCCTGCTCACAGTGTTCAGCTAGATCCGTTCCTGTTATCTTCCTACTGACAGGCAGGCTTGTCTGGTTACAGTATATAAAGCTACCTGAAGAAAATTACAGGTGTTCTTTTTGATCCTATTAGTACCACGGTCAGGCAGCTAGACTATTTACATTTAGTACAGTGCGTCCTGCTCACAGTGTTCAGCTAGATCCGTTCCTGCTATTTACATTCAGTGCAGTGCGTCCTGCTCACAGTGTTCAGCTAGATCCGTTCCTGCTATATACATTTAGTGCAGTACGTCCTGCTCACAGTGTTCAGCTAGATCCGTTCCTGTTATCTTCCTACTGACAGGCAGGCTTGTCTGGTTACAGTATATAAAGCTACCTGAAGAAAATTACAGGTGTTCTATCCCAGCTTAGTGCAGCTACAGGCCATTAGTATGTCTGGAAGGCCAAGAAGGAGAGGCAGACAGTCACAAGCCAATAAGAGAGGGCAAGCAGGCTCTGTGTCTAGTGCTGGTCGTGGAGACGGTGCATCCTCATCAGCACGTGGCCATGGGACACGCTTGGCCTTTTTTTCGGCAGCTGGCCGTGTTGAGCCGCAACATGCGGAAGACTTGGTCGAGTGGATGACCAAGCCGTCCTCATCCTCCTCATCCTCTCTCACCCATGCCCAGGGTGCTTTGTCTGGCAAAGCAGCGGCCTCTTCCCTCAGCTCAATGTCATCAGTGACTCCTTCCCTAGCTCCACCATGTCCTCATGAGGATTCCCTCGAACTGTTTGACCACAGTGTTGGGTACATGCTCCAGGAGGATGCCCAGCGTTTGGAAGGCTCTGATGATGATACTGAGCTCAATGAAGGCAGTAACATGAGCACGGACAGAGGGGGTGCCCAAGAAGGACAGCAATCTGGCAGTCATGCTCCCCCTGCTGCAGCATACTGCCAGGTTTGCTCCAGTGATGAGGAGGGAGGGAATGATGAGGTCACTGACTCAACGTGGGTGCCTGATAGGAGAGAGGAGGAGGAGGAGGAGGAGGAGGAGGTGGCACATCACCAACTAGGCAGGATGCCCTCCAGGGGCCAGCCTAAGGGCAGCACATTGACTGCATCACACCCCAAAGCTCCACATGTGCAGGGCGCTGCAGTCTCTGCGCGTTATTCAAAAAGTTCTTTGGTGTGGGCCTTTTTTGAGACGAGTGCATCAGATCGCACCGCTGCTATTTGCAATATATGTCTCAAGCGTATCTCGCGTGGCCAAAACATCTCCCGCTTGGGTACCACATGCTTGACCAGACATATGTTGACCTGCCATGCAGTTCGTTGGCAAGCGTATCTAAAAGACCCACACCAAAGAACAAAGACGATCTCTCCTTGCTCCTCATCAGCTGAGATTTCCAACCCCACTAGACCTTCAGTCCTCTCTGCGACCTGCAGTGAGAGGAATGAAGGTGTAGAATTAGGTGTGTCACAGCCAAGTACTTATGGGCAATCTGCTTTTGGTACACCGACGTCAGATTGTACCAGGCAAATTTCCCTGCCCCAGCTGCTGCACCGCCGAAAGAAGTTTGCTCCCAGCCATCCACATACCCAGCGGTTGAATGCTAGCTTGGCAAAATTGCTAGCACTTCAACTGCTGCCTTTTCAGTTGGTAGACTCTGCCCCCTTCCGTGAGTTTGTGGAATGTGCGGTTCCTCAGTGGCAGGTACCCAAACGCCACTTTTTCTCACGGAAGGCGATTCCGGCTCTCTACCGGCATGTGGAAGGCAATGTCCATGCCTCGCTGGACAGGGCGGTCAGCGGTAAGGTGCATATTACCGCTGACTCATGGTCCAGCAGGCATGGACAGGGACGTTACCTAAGTTTCACGGCGCATTGGGTGACTCTGCTGGCAGCTGGGAAGGATGCAGGACAAGGTGCAGTAGTGTTGGAGGTTGTTCCGCCACCACGCCTCCAAAATGCTGATTGTGACACACCTCTCTCCTCCACCCCCTCCTCTTCTTCTTCCTCCATGGCCTCTTCCTCGGAACCAGCGGTGCTCCGTAGGCGTTCAAGGGGCTACGCAAGTACGCAGGCCAAAAGATGCCATGCGGTGCTTGAGCTGGTGTGCTTGGGGGACAGGAGCCACACTTGGGGCAGAGGTTCTGTCAGCTCTGCAGGGGCAGGTTCAGAGGTGGTTGACGCCACGCCAACTTAAGGCAGGAATGGTGGTTTGCGACAATGGCACCAACCTCCTCTCTGCCCTCCGACAGGGACAACTGACCCATGTGCCCTGTTTGGCTCACGTCCTTAACTTGGTGGTGCAGCGGTTCTTGGGCAGGTACCCGGGCTTACAGGATGTCCTGAGGCAGGCCAGGAAAGTCTGTGTGCATTTCCGCCGGTCATATAATGCCAGTGCTCGGCTGACGGACCTCCAAAAGGAGTTTAACCTGCCCAAGAACCGCCTAATCTGTGACATGCCCACCAGGTGGAACTCGACGTTGGCCATGCTGCAGCGGCAGCACACGCAGCAGAGGGCCATCAATGAGTACCTGTGCGACTATGGCACCAGGACAGGGTCAGGGGACCTTGGTTTTTTTTCCCCACGCCAGTGGGCCATGATCAGGGATGCATGCACTGTCCTGTCACCATTCGAGGAGGCCACGAGGATGGTGAGCACTGACAGTGCATGCATCAGTGACACTGTCCCCCTTGTCCACCTGTTGGAGCACACGCTGCGTGGAATAATGGACAGGGCACTTGAGGCAGAACAGAGGCAGGAAGAGGAGGACTTCCTTAGCTCTCAAGGCCCCCTTTATCCAGACAGTGTTCCTGCGTGCCCGCCGATCACACAGGAAGAGGACGAGGAGGAGGAGGAGGAGGAGGAGGAAGATTGTGTCAGTATGGAGGTGGAGCCTGGCACTCAGCATCAGCAGTCTTTAAGGGATCAGTCCCAAGGAACACATGGACTTGTACGTGGCTGGGAGGAGGTGGCTGCGGACGTTGTTGTCCTTAGTGACCCAGAGGACTCCGGACCGAATGCCTCAGCAAACCTACGCTGCATGGCCTCCCTGATCCTGCAAAGCCTGCGTAAGGATCCTCGTATTCGTGGTATCAAGGAGAAGGACCAATACTGGCTGGCAACCCTCCTTGATCCACGTTACAAGGGTAAGGTTGCGGACCTTATCTTGCCATCGCAGAGGGAGCAGAGGATGAAACATCTTCGGGAGGCCTTGCAGAAAGGTCTGTGCAACGCGTTCCCAGAGACTGGGAGGTTACAAACTCCTGTTTCTGGACAACGTGTTGCTGAGGCTTCGGTCAGTCAAAGAAGGAGCGGTGGAGAAGGTGGCCGTCTGACCGATGCGTTCAGACAATTTTTTGGTCCGCAGCCCCAAGGTATGATCGGTTCCAGCAACCATCGCCAGCGTCTGTTTTACATGGTGCAGGAATACCTAGGGGCAAGATCAGACTTGGACACCTTTCCCACCGAAAATCCTCTGGGTTACTGGGTCTTGAGGATGGATCACTGGCCAGAGCTTGCACAGTATGCAATTGAGCTACTGGCCTGTCCTGCATCCAGCGTTCTTTCGGAACGCACATTCAGTGCTGCTGGAGGCGTGGTAACCGATCACAGGGTGCGTCTGTCCACCGACTCGGTCGATCGGCTGACCTTCATAAAAATGAATCAGTCTTGGATCACCACCAGCTACCAAGCACCTGATGCAGATGTAACCGAATAATTTTTTTTGAAATCTCAGATCCCTTCAAAGACTGCCTATGCTGATGCTGAGTGACTATCCCTGAGTAATTATCCTCTTCCTCCTCAATCATCACGCTGATAGCTTGTAAGAACATTTTTGGTTCTGGGCGCCACCACCAGTGCCTAAGGCACAATTTTTCAGCCCCTGTTTAACAGGGGCGTGTAATTACAATTTTTGATGCAATACTTTGCAGCAGGGCTTGTTCCTGCGTTTCAACTAGAGTGTCTGTGAGGGGTTGCAGTGTTGTGGCACCAGCACCAGTGCCTAAGACCCAATTTTTCTGCCCCTGTCTAACAGGGGCGTGTAATTACAATTTTTGATGCAATACTTTGCAGCAGGGCTCGTTCCTGCGTTCCAACTAGAGTGTCTGTGAGGGGTTGCAGTGTTGTGGCACCAGCACCAGTGCCTAAGGCCTAATTTTTCAGCTCCTGTTCAACAGGGGCATGTAATTACAATTCTTGATCTAATATTTCACAGCAGGGCCCTGTGAGGGCTTACAGTGTTTTGGCCACAGCAACACCTAAGGCCCAAATTTCTGCTGAGTATATAGGGCAGGACCCTACTTTCAAACATCTAACTTACAAACGACTCCTACTTGCAAACGGAAGGAGACAACAGGAAGTGAGATGAAATCTACCCCTAAGGAAGGGAAATTCTCTCCTGTAAGAGTTAATATGGGAAAACAATTTTTCCTTTCCACTGATGCTTTCCAATCCTTGTTCCACAAAAAAACCCAAATTTTCAAAAAACATTTTTCATTGGGACAAAAAAGTGAGGTGAAATCTTCTGAAGAGGAGGAAAGACGCAAAACAAATGTCACAGGGGTGATAACAGGGGTAAAAAGCTTAGAAAAGATTTTTTGGCTGGAGCTAAACACATTAAAAATGTTCAAAATTACAAACAGATTCTACTTAACAACAAACCTACAGTCCCTGTCTTGTTTGCACCGCCTGTATACTGCTGTTCAGAGTATATAGGGACCTTTCCTTATTTTAATTTGGGTGCGGGGTTCCCCTTAATATCCATACAAGACCCAAAGGGCCTGGTAATGGACTGGGGGGTACCCATGCCGTTTGTCTCACTGATTTTCATCCATATTGCCATGACCCGACATGACATTAAACCCGCAAGCAGTTTTAAATGAGATTTTTTCCTTTAAAAATGACATTTGGTGCAGGGACTGTTCTAAACATGGGAAACACGCGTCACTTTACAGGCATACTATAGACACCCCCCAGGTACGATATTTAAAGGAATATTTCACTTTTTTTTTTTTACTTTAAGCATCATTAAAATCACTGCTCCCGAAAAAACGGCCGTTTTTAAAAGTTTTTTTTGCATTGATACATGTCCCCTGGGGTAGGACCCGGGTCCCCAAACCCTTTTTAGGACAATACCATGCAAATTAGCCTTTAAAATGAGCACTTTTGATTTCGAACGTTCGAGTCCCATAGACGTCAATGGGGTTCTAACGTTCGTGCGAACTTGCGGTCCGTTCGCGGGTTCTGGTGCGAACCGAACCGGGGGGTGTTCGGCTCATCCCTAGTGTTGACACTAGGCTGGTGATCAGTGAGTAAAAAGCTGTAAAAAACAGCTCATACTCACTGATCATCAGCCGGCTGCAGCGATCCCCTCTCCTCTCCTCCTCAGCGACAACTTCCGTGTGAGGAGAGGAGAGCTGATCGCCTAGCAACCGGCTGTGTTTACATCACATGACGGCTGTGATTGGACACGGCCGTCATGTGATCAGGAGGGCCAATCACAGAGCCCTCCTGCCGATCCGAGATGCGCCGTGTCCGGGTGACACGAGCGCATCGGGATCGCGCCGATGCGCGGGCACGCGCGCGCGCGATCCCGCTCCTTCTGAGGGACGTTCCTGAACGTCCACTCAGAAAGAGAGAGCACCCACCCGGCCGTTTATGTACATTGGCCGGGTGGGAAGTAGTTAATTGAGTTTCCAAAATGTCACAAACTTTGGGTGAAAGTGGCCCTTTATATGCAACATTGGGTCGTCAATTTTAAAACTGGCCATTTCCGTGTTGAAAGTGAGAACCCTAGTGGAAGGCCTGTTTCTGTCTCTGTTCCTGCAAGTCAAATGTTTTGGGATCTACTTTGCTGCAAGTTTTCTCAATTCCGAGTCGTTGTGGATAATGGCACCAACTCTCTCACGTGATATTCCCAGATATGTAGCAATACTTTTGGCTGATATTCGGCGGTCCTCCGTGATCATGTCATGGATGGCTTTCACATTTTCAAGTAGAGACAGAAATAGGCCTTCCACTGGGTTCCTCAATTTCAACACTGAAATGGCCAATTTTAAAATTGGCAACCCGACATTTTAACTGTTGCATATGAAGGGCCACTGTCACCCAAAGTTTGTGACATTTCATCATGGATCTGCTTCGCACCTTTCCCTTGGAGAAACAGGAACTTGATTGTGGTTCTATGCTCTCCCACAATGAATTTTTTTGGAGGTGCTGCCATGTTCACTTTGGACCTGAAAAAGAAAGGTAAGTTAAAATCATAGGTAATTGATTTTTGCACCATTGAATATAGACAAATTGGCCAGTACACCCTGCAATTTCCTCGCTCAATTTTTTTCTGGGTAAGGCTCAGTACTTATCAGCACTAGAGATGAGCCGAAAAACACCCGGTTTGGTTCACACCAGAACTTGCGAACAGGCGAAAAATTTGTGTGAACACCGTTAAAGCCTATGGTAAACGAACATGAAAACTCAAATGTGCTAATTTTAAAGGCTTATATGCAAGTTATTGCCATAAAAAGTGTTTGGGGACCGGGGGTCCTGCCCACCAGGGGACATGGATCAATGCAAAAAAAGTTTTAAAAACAGCCGTTTTTTCAGGAGCAGTGATAATAATGCTTAAAGTGAAACAATAAAAATAAAATATTCCTTTAAATATCGTGCCTGGGGGTGTCTTTAGTCTGCCTGTAAAGTAGCTTATCTTTCCTGTGTTTATACCAGTACCACAGCACAATGACATTTCTAAAGGAAAAATGTAATTTAAAACTGCTAGCGGCTGTAATGTATTGTCAGGTCCTGGCAAAATAGATAAAAATCATTGAAAAAAACGGCATGGTTTCCCCCCCAGTCCATTACCAGGCCCTTTGGGTCTGGTATGAATATTAAGGGGAACCCCGCACCAGAATTTAAAAATAAAATTGCGTGGGGGTCCCCCCAAAATCCATACCAGGCCCTTATCCGAGCACGCAACCTGGCAGGCCGCAAGAAAAGGGGGGGCAAGAGAGCGCCCCCCCTCTTGAACCATACAAGGCCACATGCTCTCAACATGGGGAGGGTCCCCCCAAAACACCTTGTCCCCATGTTGATGGGGACAAGGGCCTCTCCCCCACAACCCTTGCCCAGTGGTTGCGGGGGCTTATCGGAATCTGGAAGCCCCCTTTATCAAGGGGACCCCCAGATCCCTTCTGACGTCCTACAACATCACGTAATGTCAGAGGGGGCAGGGTTACCCATTTACATCACCGGGTGGCCCCGCCTTCAGCTATATAACAGCTGTCAATGCAAAAAGCCTGCAGTCACAGGGACGCCTCCCATCAAGGCCAAGTTTTTCTTTTCTTGGGTCCGTTGGCGCTGTGATCGAAGATAAATGGACATTGCAGGACTTTTTTTTTTTAATAAAGGACTTGTCCCAAATTGTCTGCTGTCATTTTTACTTTTTTGACACTTTTTTTGGGTGAATGTGTAGGGGTACAATGTACCCAATACCCATTCACATGAGGGGGTGGGATCTGGGGGAGCAGACGCCCACAACCACCAGGCAAGGTTTGTGGGGAACAGGCCCTTGTCCCCAGCAATATGGGGACAAAGATTTATAATCTCTAAATAGGCTGAAAATTATTTTTTTCGTCAATTACTTTGTAATTGTGCTGTAACATTTAAACAATTCTTTGTGTAACGGTTTGAGTTACGTTCCCTATTTAAACGTTTTCAGTGGTAAAATACCACAGGGAAATTTAACATTTGTTATGACAGACTTTGGTTAAAATTTATATTAACACATACTCAAGCATCATTCCAGTATTTTATTACCAGTGACATCCACATAGCAGCAGAAAATTGCCCTTGCTGTGCTCCCTCCCTCCTTTCTACCCCAACACTCACTGCAGGGCTTAAATGCTCACTAAATATAGGGGTAGGGAAATTAGTTGTAAATATACACCGATCAGCCTCAGCTCATGTCCACATTGGGCCGATTTGGCATGCGATTTGACATGTCAAATTGCATGCCAAATCGGATCCTATTGCCGGCAATGGCAATGTCCGGATCGGGCGCCGCACGATTCTCAAAAGTAGATTCTGCACTACTTTTGGCGACCTGGGGGGTGATTTCAATAGACATCTGTGCATGAACCCACACAGATGTCTGTCAAATCGCCCCCCAATGTCAGACTGAAATGCCGGTTTGAAATCTGAAAGTTGGTGGATACATAGGACAGCGAGTAAACATGTTGTCCTTGAAGTTGTTGTATTGAAAGCTGAAAAATGGACATCACAGTTTGTTGTGCATGGGGCTGTGTTGTCGCAGACCCCTCAGGGTACCTATGCTAACCCGTGTCTGCAGCCAAAGCGCTTACAATGGGCATGTGAACATCAGGACTGAACCACAGAGCAATGGAATAAGATGGCCTGTTTCGAAGAATCACCTCTTCTTTTACATAACATGAATGGCTGGGTGCATGTGCATCTCTTACCTGGCAAGGAGATGGCACAGGATGCAGTATGGAAAGAAGGCAAGCCAGCAGAGGCAGTTTGATGCTTTGGGCAATGTTCTGCTGGGAAACCCTAAATTTGGCCATTCATGTGGATGTTACTTGACACATACCACTTACTGTACCTAAACATTCCTGCTGACCAAGTACACCCCTTCACTGATATGGTATTCCCTGATGGCTGCATGTAATGTAAATATCACCTAACTGGTGCCGTTTGGGAGATATTTACACTACCTATAGGTAAGCCTTATTATAGGCTTATCTATAGGTAAAAGTAATGTGTGGAACTTTACTTCCACTTTAAGGAATACAACAATGAGTTTGAGATGTTAACTTTGCTTCCAAATTCTGCAGATCTCAATCCAATCAAGCATCTGTGGGATGTGCTGGAAAAACAAGTCCAATCCATGGGGGCTCCACTTTGAAACTTACAGGACGTAAAGTGTTACTTAACCCAAGATTGTGCATTCACGATATCTGGTCTCACACAGTACACAGAACATGGAAATGCAATAGTTTTAGTAAATATAAACAGCTAAATACTGTACCTCTTCTCATCAGCAGTATATATCGGTCTTGTGATTTCTATAAAGTTCCTGGGTGAAGCTTGTAGGAGGAGCTTTCATACTGCACTGAGCTGTCCTATGAGGCTGCAGGACCCCTGACCCTCTGTCTGACAGTGCTGATTTGCCCTGTGCTGATCACATGCACTCTCCCAAGAAAAAAAAAACCCTCTCTAGCAAATACACACCACTCTGAGCATGTACAGGCTGATTACTAAGGCTCTGTCTTTTCTGGACTTGTCCAGGGGGACAGTGCAGGGAGGGGTTGAACTGTGCATACAGGATCAAACAGCTTTTTTTACATAATGCAGAGGATTAACCTCTTAGGTTCCACAATGAGTATAATGAGCGTGCTTTACTGCATATACACACTGATTGTGGGTTTAGTAACACTGTTGTGGGTTTAGTAACACTTTAAAGGATCTGCTATTGATGGCTTTATGCCAGATACCACAGTATATCAGCTCTAGTGGCATCCATGCCTCAGTGGGTATAATGAGTCTTTTGAACGGTTCATTTTTTCCCAAAAGTCTTCGAAAAACATGGAAAGAAAATGAAAACATATTTTTTTTAAACCAAGTGGTCAATTTATAAGATATTTCTAACACATAGCATGTACATAGCAAAAATTACACCCCAAAATACATTCTGCTACTCATCCCGAGTATGGCGATACCACATGTGTGAGACTTTAACACAGTCTGGCCACATAGAGAGGCCCAACATGCAGGGAGCACCATCGGGCGTTCTAGGAGCATAAATTACACATAAAATTTCCTAACAACCAATGGAATTACCCACAAAATGACCCCCTTTTTGAAAGCAAACACCTCAACGTATATTCTATGAGGCATAATGAGTCTTTTGAACTAATTTTTTTCCAAAAGTGGATATAAAATAAAAACCTATTTTTTTTTTACACAAAGTTGTCAATTTATTCAATTTTTCTTAACACATAGCATGTACATAGCAAAAATTACCCCCCAAAACACATTATGCTACTTCTCCTGAATATGTCAATACCACATGTGGGAGACCTTTACACAGCCTGGCCATATAGAGAGGCCCAACATGCAGGGAGCACCATCAGGCATTCTAGGTGTGCCAGGTACTTGGGTACTCTGATGTGCTGGTGACAGGTACTCGGGTACTCTGATGTGCTGGTGACAGGTACTCGGGTACACTGATGGGTGGTGATAGGTATTTGGGTACTCTGATGGACCGGTGACAGGTAATCGGGTACTCTGATGGGATGGTGACAAGTACTTGGGTTCTCTGATGGGATGGTGACAGGTACTTGGGTACTCCGATGGACTGGTGACAGATACTCGGGTACTCTGATGGGACAGCCACCCGGAGGGAGGAGATGTTCCTGCCGGCGTCATTTTACAATGGCACATTATGGAAGTGGTTAAAAGAGAAGTATGGATTGATAAAAAAGAATACTCACCTAGGTGGATGCAGCATTGGCCCGATGCTGCTTCTGTCCTCCACCGACTTTAAAAGACTGAGGACTGAGCTGATAAATCAAATCTCAGTGTTTTGAGAGCAGAGAGCTGGTGACTGTGAGTCACCGACTCTCTGTTCTGCCCCTCCTGTGCTCACTGGAGCACTGAGCTATGGAGGGGATGGGAATGGCTGGCTCAGGCTCTCAGCGGCTCGCTGAGAGGCTGATCCAGCTGCCAATCCAGGCTTCTGAGCTGATCCCGGCCATATGGTCGGGATCTTTTCAGAGCCTGGACAGGCTCTTTATTGTCAGCCCACAAGTCCATAAGTATAGCCAAAAGAGCTTTGGCTGCAGGCATCATTCAGATATTTCCACTCAAAGTCCAGGGCGTCATATGACATCCTACGGTCATGCCCACATATGTAAACGGTGTTCAAAGTACACATGTAAAGTATTGCCACAAATGTTAGAGGGAGAGCAATAATTCTAGCACTAGACCTCCTCTGTAACTGTAACTGGTAACCTGTAATTTTTTATGCAAATGTCCCTGAAGAAGGGATTAAAATTTTTCCTGAAATGCGTCAGACACAAAGAGAAAACACTGTTACTGCAGAATTCATTTCTATATCAGCGGTTATCTTATCATATTATGTCATGTTTTATAATGGTGATCTATACACCTACTTTTTATATATGTATCTAATAAAGTCCTATATACTTAAGTTTGGTCTAATATATGAGTTGCCCTTAAAGTCCCATTGTACCAGGGTGTACCTATTTGCATACTTCCAAATCATTAGGGATATTGGCAACAATCTATGGTTTTCTCAGGTGGTTTAAATTCTTTATAGCTTTGCAATGGACATGATGATGCTAAGGGACAGTCTGCCACCGGAGCAGCATCTGCCGGGGGAGCAGAGGATCAGGTAAGTTAAAACGTTTTTCCTCTTCTTTAGACTAAATGAGCAGTGAACCCTTGCAGTGCGGTCACAGCCCTGCTGCAAAGGAGGGTTTTCAAATTTTCTGGACACGGACTTTAAATTAAAGCAGCCTATTGTTGCCTTATGAGGAGTTTATGAATAATCTCCATTAGCAACTGGGAATATTTGTATATATATGTATACTGTATATAGTTTAGAATAAGAAATAAGATTAGTGTGTATGAAATATTGCTGTGGATAAGGGGTTAACCTATCTAGATGTAAATATATGACAGGCTTTGGGCTTGAGTATCTAATTCATTTAACAGTTCCTTTTGACTTGCAGGAATGTTAAGTGTGTTGTGTTATGGGAGATGCTCTGCTATTTACCTGTTGTAAATTAAAATGCAAGGAAGAGATATGAATGAACGAGTGACTTGTATAGCGCTACCTATGCAAACTGAATCGCCTCAGGGCGCTTTTACCGCCGGTGTCCATCTGTGGTATTTTGCGGTCCTTTGCCCCATGGGGTTCCGACGCGCTTACAAACACATACACATATTTGGCCATTTTTTTCAGCAGGATCTAATTAACTTACCAGCATGTATTTGGAGGGTGGGGGGAAACCAGAGTACCCGGAGAAAACCCTCACAGGCACAGGGAGAACATGCAAACTCCAGGCAGATGGTATCATGGTCGGGATTTGAACCAGTGACCCTATTGCTGCTAGGTGAAAGTGCTATCCACTACACCACTGTGGTACCATCTGTGCTAACCAAAGCTTTATTCTTGTCTTCAAAGGGTGTTTGATATGCTGAGAAGATTTCTTTGATCTGTTCAGGAATGGACAATTTGGAGAAGTTAATTTTGGATTTAAGTTGGAATTAAAGAGAAGGTGATGACCTTCTCTTTAATTAATTTCTCTTAAAACAAATTATCTCCCCAAGAGAGGAGATACTATTGAGGGGCTGAGCTATGCTAAATTAAGGGGAAGGGGAAATTGTCCAATCTAGGAGAAGATACGCCCGGAGGGAGGAGAGGGGTAACAGAATTACTAATCAGGGGGGGGGGCTCTGTTCAAGTCAATGTGAGATGGGCCTATATTAGTGGAATTTTACATAGAGGAGAGGAGTCATGAATCTGACGTGGGCCTAAAAACATCACTACCGGTAAATATCAGGTCAGTTCCCAGCACTTAAAGGTATACCTGCTTGTCATATGTTTGTTTGTTTAATGTTTGTATTTTGATGAATATACTCTGTATTCTTTTATTTTAACCTAATATTTTCTTCCTTGGTGTAGACTATAGATAGATAGTTGTGTATTAGATAGACTTAAACTACTCACCAATAAATGTTGTTATTGTGTTAAAGCTTTCACTCTTGGTCAAAGAACTCTCATTTAAACCTTTCATATTTTCATATCTTTGAGATATTAAATCTTAAATATAATAAACGGTAACACTATTCATTTACAAAGGATATATATATTATGTACCAATATTGTTGTGGTAGATTCAAATGAAAAAGCATTCTTACTAACACATAAATTATCGGTAGCAGTCAAGCATCAAGAACGCAACTAAAAAATAAGGTGAGATGGTATTGGAGTCCAGTAGATCTGAATAAAATAAATAAAGATAATACAGAGAAATGTTGGAGATGCCTAAGGGACTAAGGAACAATGACACATATTTGGAACGGATGTCATATGGTGAAGGAATTCTGGTATAAAATATTTGAAATATACGAAATGGTGTCTGGAAACGAGATGCAACCAAGTGTTAAGGTTTCAATACTGTTGATAATAACTGGATCATTGAAATCTATAAAGACAGATATTCTTCACCATATGATAAATGCAGCTAGGACGATAATAGCTCGAAAATGGAGAAAAATAAATAGTCCTACAATAAAGGAATGGATATGTGAAATGAACGAATTACAATATATGGAAGAGCAGATAAGGAGAGAGGGGACAGAGAAGGACCAAAAGCACATAATGTGGCATCAATGGGAAAAGTTTCCGACTTTGATAAAAATTAAACAATTTTTGTGAAAGGAAACAGAACACCCCGTAAAGATGGGAGAGATTCCTTCCCCTTTTTATTTTATTTATTGTATGTTTGGAAAATAAGATAGTGATAAATGATAGGGATGAATAGATATGTATGAATATTTGTAAAGAGTGTATGTATTTAAAAGTAAGACAGGGATGAACGGTGTGGATGAATGGAGTATGGACATTGTAAAGAAAAATATGTCAGATGGTTTAGTATAGAATAGGTTATAAGAAATTACGATGAGGAGAGGATGTTATATAATAATATAATGTTCAATTTGGTGATGCAAGATATTTATATGTATTTGTATAATTGTTTTCAAATTAATAAAAGAAGATTGAAAACAAATTAAAATCTTAAAATGAATGTATATATTGATTTAATTATAATTGAATAATGAAATGTTAAATATTTAGAAAGCTTTGAAATTACTTTATATTAAACTTTTTTTTTTGGCCTTAGCATTAATAGATGTTCTGTACTGAAAAAATATTTTGTTGAGTAAAAAACTCATGTCACAGCAGACTGTAACAACAAGTGATAAATGAACATAACTTGCAACACATGATGTAGATTAGGGAGCAGGAATATTCAAGGAATAAATCAATAGGAAACAAGGACACAGCTGCCGATCCAATTTGTGCCAGTACTCTATGTATCATGTCATCTTGAACAGTTAGTGGAATGGCGGCCTGGTGATGCATTAACCGAACAGGCTTTCGAGATGTTCATAACATTGCCACATTAATCAGAAAAGGGAGGGAATGAGTAACAAGGCCGACAGAGCTGTTGACAAAAATAAAGCGAAGATTAATTTAGCGCAAATAATTTAACATTAACAATTAAGAGATCGATATAGAATCAATAGGACAACATCAGACATGGCTCCCATCTTAAATGATTCCTTTGAGAGGCATCATTAGTATACAAGTGAACTTATTAGGTTTAGTGAGATTTAGGAGAACAGCTGTCAAGTTAAAAAAAACTAAATAAATAGAGGAAGAATCCAGGTACTGCAGGAGATCTGGCAAGAGCTGACTGCAAAGAATGTATAACACAACTCTGTGTGATGAGCTTGGACAAATGTATTTATTATCCCCATCTAGTGGATGTAAAGGGCACTGCATTTAAATTCAAATGGTTTTGGATTAATTTTTCAAACGGTATAGATTACTGTACTTTTCATAGAGGTGCAGTTGACAGGCATTTAGGAGGCAATAATGCCACCTCCTGAGTATTTGTTTGTTTTTTTTGTTTTTTGACAGCCGAACAGACTGTTTAAATGGGAATACCGTTCTGCAACTGAGACTTGCACTTGCCTTGTGGTTGTGGCGGAGCGACATTCACTTGCATATGTTGTATTCAGTTGTGGTATTGCTGAATGTGACAGGAAGGATCATTACTTGCCAAGCCTCTGAGAAAAGTATCACAGTTGAGTCATTGTACAACCACGTCCAGCTGCCTTTGAAGCCAAGAGTGGGTGGGGGCTGATAAAAATCAGCCCAACCACTTATTTTTTACCCCTCCCCAAGCCTTGCAATGAGCTTCTCTTATTTGTTCTTTTAAATATACCATTGAAAGTCTTTTGTTATATTCTTATGTTTAACAAGTGCAAAAAAATTCCGTTGATTTTACAAGAAATCTTGTCAGCTGTGCACTTTGCCTGTGCTTCATTAGGCCTTGTTCACTCGTGCATATGTAACAGCCTCTAGTTGGTGCTAGAAGTAGAGTAGGATGTGTTGGAGTAGATACATTTAGTTTAGCTGAGGGCTAAGCCTTGCCGTGTACACACGAGCGGAATGTCCAACAGAAAAAGTCAGACGGGAGCTTTTCATCATATATTCCGATCGTGTGTATGCCCTAACGGACTTTTTGCATCGAAAATTCTGACAGACCTAGAAAGAGAACATGTTTCCAAATATTTCCAACAGAACCAATTCCTATCGGGAAAACTGCTCGTCTGTATGCTGTTCCGACGTACCAAAAACGATGTATGCTCTGAAGCAAGTACGAGACAGAAGCTATTGGCTACTGGCTATTGAACTTCCATTTTCTAGTCCCATCGTACGTGTTGTACAGCACTTCGTTCTGGACGGTCGGACTTTGGTTTGACCGTGTGTAGGCAAGACCGCTTGAATGGAATTCCGTCGGAGTTCCGTCTGAGAAACCTTCGGAGTTTATTCTGACGGCAAAACCCATCGTGTGTACAGGGCATTAAATGTGGTATCTGGATCAGGGTTCAGTAAGTCAGGGCTGCATGACTCATCGTGACAGCTCGTCTTGTACCTCTCCCTGTTTCTGGGACATTGGAGAATGTTCTAGAGCTAGTGGGTGGATTTTAGGAGGAGCTGTCTTGAATATCTATGAGGCCTTGGCCAATCCTCAGTAGAGGGCTGGCAGGGGGAAGAGCTTACTTTATAAATAGCCATGAGCCATGCCAGCAGGGGCAGTTGGGTGGAAGATGGAGAAACAGTGCTAAGGAGGCTGTCAATGGCCCTCAGGGGTGCCCTCTAGTCTGGGGGGATGTCCTGCCCTGGGCTGCTGCTTGAGTGCTGGAAGGATCCTGTCATAAAACACAGGAGGAAGCCCTTCCTGGAGGCATGGGAGCAAGAGAGGACAGGGTGAGTAGATCAGAACAAACAAGGGGGGAGACTGCTGCATGTAGCTAGTCTCCCTGAAGACAGCGGTGTGCTTAAGTCCTCAACCTTCCCTAAGAGATCTCCTGAGACTCAGCTGGGTGGGCTGGTGGAGAGTCAGTCTGGAGGACTGGTGTGTAGAGTTAGCCTGGAGGGCTAGTGAAAGGGCAGCTTCAGCCAGGTGGGCTGGCGGTGCCTGAAGAGGTGGTGCTGGGATCGGTAGCCACAGAGGAGGAGTACAAGTTGTTCACTGAAATTTTCCTGCACAACAAGGGGCTATAAGTTTCTGCCTGTAAAGGGATATTGCTAAATCTGATGGAAAGCCTGTCAGATCAATTAACAGTGATTCAGCTGGAGCCAGCAAGCAAGTGTATGCAGAGGGAAAGTAGAGGAGACTGTATATAGACTGTATATAGGAAGATGTCCCTGAAGTTTTGCTGAAGTCAAATGGGCATCCCATAACTTCCCATCCCCATCCAAGTTATTACCCCAAAATAAATAACATAAAAAAGGCACGGACTGTTCTCTGATTTTGGACTGCCTGTGAAGATACGGTGTGCCTGACTGTGCAGAAGAGGGTGATCCAGTTTATCAGCAGTCCATACGGGGGTGTGCTACACATACATCTGTGTGAAAGGCCGTCTTTGCTTGAAGAGGATGCACATGTGTTCCATGCATTTGCCTGCAGTCAGTCCTTTTCATTTCTATTGGGATACAGTGGCCGCACTGCCACAGGGGCTTCCCCCCAATTTTTACTTACTATCTATATTTTTAGTTTCTAAAGAGAGGGGAAGGGAAGGAGTTGTCTTTATTTCTAAGTTACATTTGTCCCTTTTAATTTTACGTTTTGTTAAGGTCGTTCATTTATTTGGGCACTGCCTCCACCTGCCCAAGGCTGAAGGGCATCTGAATTGCTAGTAGCATGGAAAGCATCTGCTTCAACCAAGCCCTCTGACCATGGGTTTAGCAGCCTATAAGCCTAGTGTGCATTGGTTCTGTGCTGGGACCAATCCTATTTAATTTATTCATAAAGGACCTGGAGGATGGGATAAACAGTTCAATCTCTGTATTTGCGGACGATACTAAGCTAAGCAGGGCAATAAATTCTCTGCAGGATGTGGAAACCTTGCAAGAAGATCTGAACAAATGAATGGGGTGGGCAACTACATGACAAATGAGGTTTAATGTGTAAAAATGTAAAATAATGCATTTGGGTGGCAAAAATATGAATGCAATCTATACACTGGGGGGTGAACCTCTGGGGGAATCAAGGATGGAAAAGGACCTGGGGGTCCCAGTAGATGTCAGGCTCAGCAATGGCATGCAATGCCAAACTGCTGCTAACAAAGCAAACAGAATATTGGCATGCATTAAAAAGGGGATTAACTCCAGGGATCAAACGATAATTCTCCTGCTCTACAAGACTCTGGTCTGGCCTCATCTAGAGTATGCTGTCCAGTTCTGGGCACAAGTCCTCAGGAAGGATGTACTGGAAATGGAGCGAGTACAGAGAAGGGCAACAAAGTTAATAAAGGGACTGGAGGGTATTGGTTATGAGGAAAGGTTGCGAGCACTGAACTTATTCTCTCTGGAGAAGAGACACTGGAGAGGGGATATGATTTTAATTTACAAATACCATACTGGTGACCCCAAAATAGGGATAAAACTTTTCCGTAGAAGGGAGTTTAATAAGACTCATGGCCACTCATTAAAATTAGAAGAAACTAGATTTTACCTTAAACTACGTAGAGGGATCTTTACTATAAGAGCGGCAAGGATGTGGAATTCCCTTCCACAGGCGGTGGTCTCAGCAGGGAGCATCGATAGTTTCAAAAAACTATTAGATGAGCAGTTGAATGACCACAACATCCAGGGATATACAATGTAATACTGACATATAATCACGCACATAGGTTGGACTTGATGGACTTGTGTCTTTTTTCAACCTCACCAACTATGTAACTATGTAACATCTGAAAAAAGTTTAAGTGCTTTTATACAATTATGCTAAATTAATGGTGCCAAAACAATTGAAGATACAGGATTACTTTATCAAAAATGTTTCAAACATTTGCTGATAAGTATGAAGTACTGCCCCCCTGCGGTGCTATTAGTGCCTCCATTCCAGGCCATTATAGTGATGGGCCAAAATTAATTTGTCGGAAGCAAGCTTGGTGCAGGTGGTAAGCTGATATATTTTGTCCAAAATGCAAACTAACACCTTATGATTTTGTCTGGTTTGGTCTTTAAAATATATGTTAGAAATGCATACTAGCCTGCCTGTTTAATAAATAGTATAGGCAGTATGGAAGTTTTGCTTGATTACAACAACCCTATACTGGAAGCTGCTGAAGAATTGTTAACATTTTTTTTTTTTGTTTTATAGTTTTTTTGGGGTTTGTTTTTTTGAGTCACTTTAAATGATTACTGAATTGCTGCATCTCCACTACATGCATACACGTCAGATTTGTAAATATCTTTCTGTCTACCAAAGCTTTGCTGTAGAGGCACCTCTTGTCCAGAAAGTACATTGCCATCTGGGTCGTTGTTAGATCCAGGTCCCAATGCTGCGACTGCCAGCAACTGTAGGAGCCAGCATTTATTCTTGCCATACTACCTGTCAGAGATCTAATAAGTTCAGAGAAGGAGGGGGAAATTATGCTGAGGGCTGTAATGACCTGGGGGTGGGGATGAAGATTTGTTCTGGCAGGAAGGATTTGCAGGGAAGAGGGTAAAGACTTGTGCTGGAAGAAGAGATTTGTGCCTGAAAGAGGGCAAGAAGTCTTTGTTTATATTGTGAGATCTTTGGCTTGCAGAAGGATATTGTGATTTGGAGGGGGGAGGGAGATTTCAACGCAGATTACGTCTAGATTATTTTTTTGGGGGTTTTTTTGCAGAGAGTATTGTTTTTGGGGGTGGGGGGATTTGCATTTTCCTGACAGCTGTGCATTACACATCCTTAATTCTTGCACTCTTGCATTATGCACTACTGACCTTTGCACTCTGTGTTTGAGACATACCTCTGACTTCCACATTCTGTGCACTGCACATTTCTGATCCCTGCACTCTGTGTACTGCATGTTCCTGATCCCTGTATCTGTGTACTGCCCGTTCCTGATCCTTGCACATTGCTGACCCCTGCATTTTGTTCATTACATACCCCTGTCCTCTATACTCCAGATCCCTGCGCTCTGTGTACTGCACATTCCTGTTTCCTGCACTCTGTGTACTGCACATTTCTGACCCCTGCATTTTGCTCATTCCATACTCCTGTCCGCTATACTCTGTGTGTTACATACTCCTGATCCCTGTGCTCTGTGTACTGCAAGTTCCTGATTTCTGCACTCTGTGTACTGTACGTTCCTGATGCCTGTGTTCTGTGTACTGGACGTTACTGATCCCTGCACTCTGTGTACTGGACGTTATTGATCCCTGCACTCTGTGCACTGCACATTCCTGATCCCTGCACTCTGTGTATTGCAAATTCCTGACCCCTATATTTTGTTCATTTCATACTCATGTCTTCTATACTCTGTGTGTTACATTCTCCCGACCCCTGCATTTGCTCCTTCCATACTCCTGTCCTCTATACTCTGTGTGTTATGTACTCCTGATTCCTGTGCCCTGTGTACTGCACGTTCCTTTTTTCTACACTCTGTGTACTGTACGTTCCTGATCCCTGCACTCTGTGTACTGCACACTCCTGACCCCTGCATTTTGTTCATTTCATACTCCTGTCCTCTATACTCTGTGTGTTACATACTCCTAATCCCTGTGCTCTGTGTACTGCACTTTCCTGATCCCTGTGCTCTGTGTACTGGACATTCCTGATCCCTGCACTCTGTGTACTGCACATTCCTGACGCCTGCACTCTGTGTACTGTACATTCCTGCATTTTGTTCATTCCATACCCCTGTCCTCTATATTCTGTGTGTTACATACTCCAGATCCCTGCGCTCTGTGTACTGCACGTTCCTGATTCCTGCACTCTGTGTACTGCACATTCCTGCCCCCTGCATTTTGCTCATTCCATACTTCTGTCTTCTATACTCTGTGTGTTACATACTTCTGATCCCTGCATTTTTTTTTTTTTTTTTTTTTTTCCAAATAAAGCTTTATAAAGTTAAATCCATACAGAAAAGAAGTACATAAAAGCAAGGTTTGAGATAAAATGACAATAGTGTTATACAGAGGGAACAGTCCAGAGAGTACAACGTTGTATTTTAACAAGTATTCAAATCTACGACTGTGGATTTGTTGAAAAACACATTACATCTGGTGTGTGGATAAATGGGATTACAGAGTAGTGTGGGCAGAAAATATAAAGAACATATAGTAAAGCAGGTAAAACATTTTTTAAACATGTTGATTTTTGAGGGCGAAAAACATTAAAAAGGGAGAGAGGAGTAAAAACCGTATTATAATAGATTGCCTATGATAGCCTTAGTATATGAGTCTGAGATTTTAGTTGGTTTGTGTTTGGAATAATCGTTAATTACTATGTCTGTGTGAGAGTGTGAAATTGATCCTGGTGCGTGGTGTCCATAAGTCGGGTAATGTCTGTAGATAGAGATATAATCATAACATACAACCATGGATATCTAACATAGCAAAGTTTCGATTAAATGGTGGTCAAAATATAGTGAGAAATACAAAGGGAAGGTAGGGGAAAGTTATTTCCCGTCCCTGGCTCAGCCATGGGTCTAACGGGAAATATCTTTACAGAAGGACCAAGTCCCAGGAAGAAAAGCATAATAGAGCTTTTGAAGTGAATTCTGTATGCGTAATGATATAGTTACCTCCTGAATTTTGTTTCATGCACGACTATAGGGAGGACTATAGACAGTTGGGATGGGATGTATGATGTGTCTTATGGTGTGCTGGAGGAGGGTTCCTAATTGATTAATTGGGTATATTCAGATGTTGTGCGGAAATGTAGCCAACAGGCCCAAGTGTTCCTGTATTTAGTATAGGAATCCCGTGCTTGATGTACAAGTTCCTCCATTTCAGCTTTTTTGTTTACTCTTTTGAACCAGTCTGCGATTGTGGGTGGGTTGGGAGATCTCCAGAGAACTGGGATACAGAGTTTGGCAGCATTGATTAGATGTAGTGCTAGGGATTTGTGATAAGTTTTCATCGGTAGGGAGGAGTGGTGTAAGAGGGCTTGTGCTGGAGAGAATTCTAGCTGAAGTGTAGTGATTTGGGAGGAAAGGTGAAAAACTTTAGTCCAGAAGGCAGAAATCGCAGGGCAGTCCCACCATATGTGAAGGAGTGATCCGTTTTTGTCATTACATCTCCAACAATTAGATGGGATCTCTGGATTAATGGTGTGTAACTTGAGAGGCGTTTTGTACCATCTGGAGAAAAGCTTGTATCCGTTTTCTTGAGTTGTTACATTAATGGAGCCTTTGTGTATGTTAGAGTATATCTTTTCCCATTCCTTATCAGAGAGGTGGATGGAAAGATCTTTTTCCCATTTTGCACTAGCTATATTTGTTTTAGGAGTATGCTCGAGAAAGAGGTTCAAGTATATGGTGGATATCAGGTGTCTTTGGGGTTCAGTGGCAGAGCAAAGGGATTCAAAGTGTGATTGGTTTCTTGAGTATGCAGCCCTAGTTTGGGGATCAAGAAGAAAATGTCTGAGTTGCATATAAGACCAGAAAGGGATCTGGTGATTCGTTTCTTGGGAGTTCAATGAGGACAGCGGTTTAATATTCCCCTTAGCGAAGAAATCTCCCGCTGTCATCCTTGTCTGGGATCCTATGTGATGAAGGAACGAATCATCATTGCCTGGTGGAAAGTCTGGGTTATGTTTGATTGGCGTGAGAGGGCCTGGAGAGGAGGAAATGTGCAAATGTTTACATGTCTTTTTAAAGGAATTCAGTGTTGTACCGATAAGGGGATGTTGTTTGCAATGTGGAGAGATGTGGCGAGGGTGAATCCAGGGTAGATTATGGAGCGGGATTTGTGAGAAGGCTTGTTCAATTGCGATCCACGCTTTAGTTGTAGGGTGAACATTCCAGTCCACTATTCGAGAGAGTTGACAGGCCCAATAGTATTTTTGAAGATCCGGTAGGCCTAATCCACCTTTCATTTTGGGTACGGTCATTCTGTTGAAACTCATTCTAGGTCGCTTATCGTTCCAGATGAATTTCATACAGGATTTGCGGTACGCATTAAAAAAAGTTTGTGGTAGAGACACTGGGATTGTTTGGAGCAGGTATAGTAATTTTGGCATTATAGTCATTTTTATAATGGAGACTCTGCCAAACCATGAGAACAAACCCGTTGACCAAGTGTTGAGGTCTTTTTGAATATTTTGGATAATGGGAGTATAGTTTTTGCTGTATAAGTCCGATAGCGAGGTTGGAATGTAGACCCCAAGGTATTTAATGGCGCTCGGTTTCCATATGAAAGGGAAATTAGTTTGACATTGTTTCACTATATCTGGTGGTAGAGTGATATTTAGGGCCTCTGATTTAGGGAAGTTAATTTTAAGATATGTGAGATTTTCAAAGAGAGTAAGATCTTTGAGGAGATTGGGTAGCGTAATGTGTGGCTCTTTCAGGAATAGTAGGATGTCATCCGCAAATGCCGCTAATTTATAGGTAGATTTTGCGATGGTTATTCCTTTAACATTTGGATTGTTTTTTAGATGCGTTAGACATGGTTCCAGTGCCAAGACAAAAATAAGCGGAGAGAGTGGGCATCCTTGTCTTGTACCGTTAGATATGGAGAAGGCATTCGACAGGTGTCCATTTATCCGGACTTTGGCAGTTGGGGTGGAGTATAGAGCAAGAATAAATTGTAGCATGCGATCTCGTATGCCAATGTGTGTTAGGACCTCTTTTAGGTAGTCCCAGGCTACCCTGTCGAATGCCTTCTCCGCATCAAGGGAGAGAAGGAATCCGGGTTGTTTCTTTGAAGTCAGCCAATTGTGAATACTAATTGCCTTTAGGGTGTTGTCCCTTGCCTCTCTACCTGGGACAAAACCAACTTGGTCCAAGGAGATGAGGCCAGGGAGAAGGGGTAAAAGTCTATTAGCCAAAATTTTTGCATATATTTTCAGGTCAACATTTAGTAGAGATATTGGTCTGTAGTTGTGAACTAAATTTGGATCTTTATCAGGTTTTGGAATAACCACTATGTGAGCTGTGAGAAGATCTCTGGGAGGGGGGTTCTCGGATGAAAGGGAGTTGAAAGCATTTAAGAAGTGAGGATAAAGCGTAGCTATGAATTCCTTATAGTATCCTGCTGTTAGGCCATCTGGACTTGGACTTTTGCCTGTTTTGAGTTGTTTGAGCACAGTCTCTAGTTCGTCCTTAGAGATGGGACGTTCTAGATGCGAAGCTTCTGCATCAGAAATGGGTTTGGGACCATGTTGGGCTAGGAACTCTTTAATCAAGTGTGTTCTACGATCATTGTTTATCGTGGGTTGATGAGGATTGATATTATAGAGCTGCGAGAAATAATTCACAAATTGGTCTGCTATCAGTGTATTAGACGTTACTTTAGAACCCGAAGGGTCATTAATGGAATGAAGTGTTGTAGATGATCGTTTTGCACAGAGGGCTCTGGCTAGAATTTTACCGGATTTGTTGCCATGTTCGTAGAATATTTTTTGTGATAATATGTATTTGCGTTTTATTTGTTTATGTAACACTTCTTTCAACTCTGTCCTCACCTGAGTAAGTTCCTCAAGCGTGGAGAGCGCTCGAGTTTTCTTATGTATTTTTTCTAAATTCTGTATGCGTTTGGAAAGGATAGAAATATGCGCTTGTCTTTCTCGTCTTCTCTTGGAAGCGATAGCTATTAATTTTCCCCGTATGGTGCATTTGTGGGCTTCCCATTTTATCATTGGGGATATGTCCAAGGAGTCGTTATCCTGGAAATAAAGTTTTAGATTGTCGTGTATAGTAGACACAATTGAAATGTCTGTCAGCAGTGAGGGATCAAGACGCCATATTTGTGAGCGAGTATGTTTGGATGGAAATTCCAAGGACATGGTTATCGGGTGGTGATCTGATATGTACATTGGTTCGATGGAGGTGTGCTTGAGCATGGGGAGATCGTTTTGTGAAATAAAGAAATAGTCAAGTCTGGAGTAGCTGCCATGTGGGTTGGAGAAAAAAGTGTAATCTTTAGTTGAGGGGTTTAAAGTACGCCATGCATCATGTAATGTCAATTCTTGAAAACATTGTTTAATTGCTCGTAACGCTGAGAAGGGTAATTTGGATGCACCCGAAGATGTATCCTGTATTGGGTTTAAGGGAACATTAAAATCTCCTCCAGTTAATAGTATACCCTCTTGAAACGATGCGAGCAATTGCAGTGTGTGTTGGAAGAACGGGACTTGTTTAATGTTGGGGGCGTATATGTTTGCTAAGGTTAAAGGTTTACCGAAAAGTGAACCTTTGACAAAAAGAAATCTTCCATCTTCATCCGCTAGAGTGTCTTTGATTATGAGTGGACACTGTTTTGAGATAAGGATAGAGACTCCTTTTGTTTTTGATTGTTTGTTGGTAGCATGAAAAGCTGTTGGATAACGTAAGTCGGAGAATTTGGGGATAGAGTCCGTTTTGAAATGCGTTTCTTGGATGTATATAATGTCTGCCTTGAGTTTATGCATATAAAGGAGAACTTGTGTACGTTTCTCAGGGACATTTAGTCCCCGTGCGTTGAGCGAGACTAGTTTAGTAGTGGCGTTGTGGTGAGATATTGATGTAGAATTGTGTGAGACCGGTGTCATTCTGTAATTTGGGAGGTGTTGTGAGTTAGACTGGAGTGGTGTTTACTGAAGATAGTCCGCGGTGCAGGTGTATGTGTGGCAGAAAAAGAACAGTAGTTGGACTTGTGCCTTATGTTCTTATGTGTGGAAGGCGCGTTCTAGGAGAGTGATGAGATTCTATTCAGGATGAGAGTAGATTGTTCAGGAGTAGAGAGTGATGTGAGGGATATTGGGTATGCGGGGGAGAGGAAACTGTGAAGACCACTGTGTAGTGTTGTTAGGGGTTATAGGTAGTGGAAAGTAATCCGGGGACTAGCGATGCCTGCTCGCTAGGCTATGTACGAGTATGCACTCGTGATATAAGGTACCGGAATGGGTCAGTGGTGGTTTAAAGGAGGGTTGAGTGAAGAAATCAGGTAATCAATTGAAACCACTGTTTGGGAAGGTGACCAAACGGTAACGTAGAGAAAAGTAAAACCTGTCAGTAAGGGACAAGAGCCGCTGACATATGGGATAGATGTAGGAAGAAGGCATGGACTGAAGACGGTCCATGTGTGAAATAGTTGCATTTAGATTGCTGTGAATGCCGCCTATTAACTTTCTCAGTGGATTTGGAGAAACAGCATGGGTCAGATTTGCGAAAAGCAGATAAAGAATTAGGTGTAATGTCAGATGAAACATTAAGTTAATGACATATTTTGTGAGATCGTTCCCCTGGTGATCGTTAAGTGAGAGGAAAGAATGAGAAAAAAACCCCCCAAAAAAACAGAAAAATAAAAGAAATAAAAGAAATAAAAATCCCCATGAGTAGCACATAAAATAAACATCTGGTGAGGCGCAGATATTCATAGCGCAAAAGTCTATGTAATAATTCAGTTAAACAGTCAGCCAGAAAACTTGAACAGTTTGCAGATCAGAGTATTCAACATAGGTAGAAAGTATTATCTCTTAAGATAGATAAACCGTGCCTGAACTAATTAATAATGAACTGCCCCTGAAGGCTATGAAGAAGCTTGTCAAAATAATTAATAAAACGAAGTATCCATGTAGATCGTTATGCTAATTAGGAGTATATCTCATTGGATAGGAGGGGATGAATATATGAGAAAGATCAGTGTCTGTGAAAGTCCCTTAGAGTGCCTTTATCTGAGAAGCCTGTCAGTTCCGCGTTTGGCATGTAGACAGCTTTCTAGTCAGGGAAAGGCACTCGTAAGGATAAGTTCTATATAATCATACAGGGTAGTGAGTGCCCTAATCTTTGCGTAATTCATGACAGATAAGGTGATGTTAGGACTACTAAGGAGATGAATCATGTGTCACAACCATCTCGGGCTGGGATGATACAGACATCCTCCTATGGGAGGTGCGTGTGTGGAGGCAGGGGAGAGAGGTCTGCAGTGTGTCACCACGGTAACAAGTCAGGTCTCTAACCTTGTGAGAGCCAATGAGCGACTGCATGAGTCATGGTGGGGGGAGAACTTTTTACCTCAGACCTTGGCTCCTCTCATGAATTCCCGCCAAAAGACAGCAACCAATAGAGCGATGAACAGCTGGTTGTCATGGCAATAAGATTGTGTGGTAGTTCTAGTAGTTACCTACTAATGTAGTTGCTATCTAAGAGGAACAGAGAGTTAATACAGGATTATAATAGGGGTGTCAATGAATATTACTAGCAGCCTGTTGTGTGTAAGAGAAGGGCATATTTGCAGTTATAATTATCAATCCGTGTAATCGGAGCGGGATGAAATCCTGTCAAACTGTCAGTGTACCGATCAGCTAGAGGAGGGAGAGATAAAGTAGATTGGAGATCTCTGATGACCCTATACCTCACTAGATTGGAAATTACAGTCACATAAGAATTTAATTATAATAGAGCTCTAATGAAGGGTGGAACTGCTAGTGTGGGGCTGTATTGGAGAGTAAGGTGTGACAGAACAAACCATGCAGACACAGCGCTGCTTTGGTAGTCAGTGTTAAGGGGGATATAGATATGCCTGTGTGTATGAACTATGATCTACATAAACTAAACTTATCAGTTTGAAATACTTTAGGAACATATTACCAGCCGGGGTATGAACTTTCAATATTCTAAAAATGGCACATGAACAGTCAGAGGAAATCTTTCAGTCTATGTTGCAGATGCCATCTGTATTCACCGATCTCTTCTAGCTCTTCTGGAGCGTGGAGGTTTCGTCGGGCTGTAGATGGAAGGAGACTGCGGGTCGGGTTGATGAATTCTCGGTTCCGATGGCGAACGGTGTCTTCTGTAGCTTGT
Organism: Lithobates clamitans; assembly: GCA_037952925.1. Lineage (NCBI taxonomy): Eukaryota > Metazoa > Chordata > Amphibia > Anura > Ranidae > Lithobates > Lithobates clamitans. Next base: position 4,203,868 of record JBBGZY010000589.1, on the reverse strand, counting down.
ATGTTGGGTCTCCATTGCTTCACTCCTGGAAGGTGCTTTAGATGCTGTAGGGGTACGAAATTCCGCGTACCAATCTGGGACCTCCATGAGAGGGATTCCGAGAGTGTCACAGAAGGAATGTAGATCCTCAGGGACTCTGAGGAGAGCTGAGCGTCCTTGTACTGTTGCCGCTAAACCAAAAGGGAACTTCCAGCGGTAAATTATACCTTTAGCCCTGAGTACTGTCAGAAGGGGTTGCAGTTCCCTTCTGCGCTGCAAGGTTATGTTTGATAAATCCTGGAATAGACGAAGTTCTGTGCCGTTATGTAGTAAAGGGGTCAGGGAACGTGCAGCCCTCAGAATGTCTTCCTTCAAACGGTAGTCAATAATGCAGCATACCACATCCCTAGGTGGGTCAGAGTCTTTTCCCTTCGGTCGCAGGGCACGGTGGATTCTTTCCATCGCAATAGGAACCTCTCTGGGTCTGCCGAGTATGTTATTAAAGATATGGATAACTTCACTTTGAAGATGATCCGCATCCACGGTTTCAGGCAAACCTCTCAGCCTGAGGTTATGGCGTCTGCCGCGATTGTCTAAATCTTCCAAGTGGCGATTGACATCTCTTAATTGCCGTGTATGTGTGTCAATCGCCAGATGCTGGTGACGGATCTTGGATGAATGGAGGGCAGTCGTTTGTTCCACCGCCTGAACTCTGCCTGTAATAGCTTGGATTTCAATTTTTAAATCTGAGATTGCTGCTGTCAGGGTGTCCTTAATGTCCTCAGCTACGGATCTGAGATCGCTCAGGCTCGGATGCTGATGAGGAGTGAGGAGAATTCCCCTGTCATTGAGTTCAGCCTGAGATGGAGAGGCAGCAGCATTAGAGTGAGGAGGATGCTGATGCTGGCTCCGTGAGGTGGGAGCCGGCGCTGAAGTTCCCATCTGTGCCCGGAACATCTCCGGGATGTTCTGACTGGATCTTGCCGGTATTTCACGGGGAGAACGGGACCGGGAGGTCGATGAAGTTCTAGAGGATGTACCCATCGCTTTTCGGGTGTTTGGGAGGCCGTTGACCGTCTTTAAAATTCAGATTTCTATCCCTGTCAGCGGAGCTCTGAAGTTAAGCAGCCATTCTCTACGAGGTCAAGCCACGCCCCCCTGCATTTTGTTAATTCCATACTCCTGTCCTCTATACTCTGTGTGTTACATACTCCTGATCCCTGTGCTCTGTGTACTGCACGTTCCTGATTTCTTCACTCTGTGTACTGTACATTCCTGATCCCTGTGCTCTGTTTACTGGACGTTACTGATCCCTGCACTCTGTGCACTGCACATTCCTGATCCCTGCACTCTGTGTACTGCACATTCCTGACCCCTATATTTTGTTCATTTCATACTCATGTCTTCTATGTGTTACATTCTCCCACCCCTGCATTTTGCTCATTCCATACTCCTGTCCTCTATACTCTGTTTGTTATGTGCTCCTGATTCCTGTGCCCTGTGTACTGCACGTTCCTTTTTCCTACACTCTGTGTACTGTACGTTCCTGATCCCTGCACTCTGTGTACTGCACACTCCTGACCCCCGCGTTTTGTTCATTTCATACTCCTGTCCTCTATACTCTGTGTGTTACATACTCCTAATCCCTGTGCTCTGTGTACTGCATGTTCCTGATCCCTGTGCTCTGTGTACTGGACATTCCTGATCCCTGCACTCTGTGTACTGCACATTCCTGATCCCTGCACTCTGTGTACTGTACATTCCTGACCGCTGCATTTTGTTACATACTCCCGACCCCTGCATTTTGCTCATTCAATACTCCTGTCCTCTATACTCTATGTGTTATGTACTCCTGATTCCTGTGCTCTGTGTACTGCACGTTCCTTATTCCTGCACTCTGTGTACTGCACATTCCTGACCCCTGCATTTTGTTCATTCCATACTCCTGTCTTCTATACTCTGTGTGTCACATATTCCTGACCCCTGCACTCTGTGCATTGCATATTCCTAAATCCTGGACTCTGTGAATGATGTGCCCATGACCCTTACACTCTCCACATTACACACCCCTGCACTTAGTTACTGACTCATGTACTATAAACACTATATTGTACATGACAATAGTACTTCTCACCAAAGTGTTCATTGTCTTAACAGTTGCTGCCTGCTAAGCAGTCCCTGACTATTTTACAAAGTTCCTTTTCAAGGTGGGCTCAGAGAAAGTGTAATCTCTGTGTCTATTTTCATTTCAATATTCTTTATTAGTTTACACAAAAGCAAAGAAAGAACAATTGAACATTATTTGTTGTACAGCACGTCATAGTGAGAAAAAATTAGACCGTATTTTATATAATAAATTAAAGGGTACAAACATAAATGCTCATTGGTATATTATCAAGTAATAAGTGTGGTATAAGGTAAGGGGTAAAGGTAAGTGTCTCTACTCCATACGTCCCTTCTGGGTGCCAACTGTGCTTTGGGAGGAGAGACACCACATCCAGTCTTGTTCAGTGTTGTTATTGAGCTTATCACAAAAACCAAGAAGAACAGTGTGAATATTATTCATCAAACAGTGGTCATAGTATGCAAGTATACCAGACAAGATACATATAACAAAGCAATAGTTTGAGCCGTAAGTGAACACTGGTATTATATTAACTACCAATTATCCATTTAAGGAAGGGGTGTTGTCCCCCACCCCAGACACCCAACCAATTTTTCCATAGGTACCACTTCCCCATTGTTTGTTGTAGCTTCCCACTGCTGGTAGCCATCGAGAGTTCATAGGAGTAGTGTTTAACTGTGTATGAGTTAGTCCTATGGCTTCTATTACAGTAGGAGGTGTAGGGGATTTCCAATGTCTCCCAATAGTGAGCCTTGCTGCAAGGAGCTCTGTGTCTATTTTCAGTGTGCACAAAAGGATATGTAATAGAAGTTTTTCATTTCTTTAAAATGATTGTGCTGAGAGGTTCATACATATCTATGAGACTATTGCTTGTGGCACAGCTATTAAACATATCTTATGTGTACAAGGACTGTGGGTATGCTTATAGCAAATAGGCTCAGGCTATATTTACCCCTTTAAACGTATTGTTAATGCAATTTGGCCATACCCACTGTTTTCTGAGCTGCACGTGCAGCATTACTGCTCTCCTTGAGGGGCCAAAGGTGCCCCAGGTCTTTTGCAATCCTAACAATGCCTCTGTTGACCAGCAATTGTTCACAATCATGCCCACACATACACAACGTATATATCTAGTCTATATAAACATATATGTGTATATATAATAGATAAACATTTCATTATTGTAGCTAATTAAATCTTAATGTGCTATTACCCCCAAAGAAACTACTGTTCCCATGTCCCCAGGACCTACAACTCTACAAGCAGCACCATGTGTGTGTGCATGCTAAATTAATATATAAAACAGTAGCAAAAAATATATACAGTTGGCAAATAAATATACTGTATCATTAGTAGAAATTGTGGTATACACTTAGTAGTAAGTCATTGGTTAAGAGAAAAACTCTAAAATCTATGCTAGGGAGTGTCCTGCCTAAGGGACAATGTTACAACTGTCTGTCAGTATGTGTGAAACCCTTTCCCTGCTGTCCAGCACATTGGGTCCCAGATCTGGCACTGGATCGATCAAGATACATTTCTCCTAACCCGGGTATAGGTGCCTGAAGTGTACCCCAAACAAACACTGTTCCTCTTTAATGGGGTGAAACAGGATTTGGCTAGCAACCTCTCACCAACTCCTGGGGTCACAGCTTTTCTCCCTCTGTGGTGTTATCATGTACCAGGAGATTTCCTCTCTACGACCCTGATGCAATGGCAAAATGTTGTGCTCATCACCATCTCTTTTGAGCCTGGGAATATAGTTGCACTTAGCAGGCTCTGTCCTTCCCACAGTCCACAGCAGCTCAGTTTCCTCTTCTTCTCTGTGATATTGGGTGGTGGGTGAGGGAGAAAGAAAGTGCAGGACCGAAGCAGTGATAGTAGCCCAGTCCCTGTTGTCAGACAGAGCAGCGCTGTGTACCAGGGGCTACAGCATCTATAGCCAGTGCACTTTGTTTTAGTTTTGAATAGTTGGAAAGGTTTAGAACTCCTGACAGCTTGCAGCCCTATCTGGGGCTCCAATTAATAGATTACATCCTTTATCTTCTGGTATAAAGATTGTCCCCAAAATAGAAAGTGAAGGGTGATCTCTCCAAAGCAGCCCATAGATTATGTGATTTTCTTTCCTTCCATCATGGGTTGATGGAGAAATCGCTCCCATAGCTCTATTGTGTTCTGCCAGCGGGAAGCCTTCCTGGCCAGCAAAATACAATGATTACTGCTGGTGGCCATAGCCGCTATCAGTAACCATATGTAAAAAAAATCTGATCTAACAATCTGAAAATATCGATGGATTGACTTGGGTACAACCAGCCTGTCCTGAGTTGTATTGAAATTCAGCTTACTGAACCGATCCATCTGCGGCCGGCTTAAAAGAGAGCCCCAGATAGCAGTAAACACGTGACAAGTGTTCTAACCTTTCCCTATTCTATCCATAACTGAAATAAAAATCTTTGGATATAGATACGCTTTAGAAATGCTATGTACAAAATCATGATTGCATATGCTAATACCAGTTTTAGTAGTATACTTACATGGCTTTATGCTCTATGTTATTCTACATCTGAATAAAAGGAAATTGCTTATGTAAAACTGAAATCCTTCTATGAAGGCAGCACCAATGTTACTTTCGTATTCAGTCCTTATTCACCAGCACAGTGAGCTTACATTCTGTTTCTATTCATGATACAGAAAGTCTTTATGGTTGGTAAATACCTTTCTAACAAGCACTTGAATGCTCAAGGTGAGGGGGAGGTGAACTCGACTAATATGGAGGAGTCTGACTCTCTGACATGTAATGCTAATAATGAAAAATCCAATATCTATCTATCTATCTATCTACTTACTTACTACCACTATCTACTAGTATGGGTACATATTATATAATATAAAAATGAATATAATACATATGATAATATATTATAACAATGTTATTATCATTGTTATTATTAATACAAGGTCAACATCTTCCTTTTCTCCGCTTTGTATCATATTGGCATGACAGCCATATAAAGGTAAAAGACCAATAAATGTAAATGGTATATTTATTTGAAACATATCCGAACCCAACAACAAAAAAATGAAACGACCAAAAAACACTAGAGCGCTCACACTGTGCCCATCCTATAGAACTAAAATGTAATATACCAGGTTAAAAAATAACTATTGAAAGATACCGTATATACTCGAGTATAAGTCGTTCCGAGTATAAGTCGAGGCCCTAATTTACCACAAAAAAATGGGAAAAACGTATTGACCCGAGTATAAGACGAGGGTGAGAAATGCACAGCTACTGTAAGTGGAAAAGAGGGTCAACAATGCCCATTTGCAGAATCACTGTGCCCATTTGCATGCCTCACTGTGCCCATTTGCAGCCATAGGTCCCCTGAACTTCAAACTCGGTAGTTAAGGGTTCCAAGATGCACCCTAGCTGCAGCCAAAATTTGGGGTCTCTGAACCCAAAGGGTCCCGAAATGACATTGCTGCAGATAGACACAGTTTACCGAATTTGGGGCCCCGTATCTCGGGGCCACTTAGTACTAAGAACCCCAAATTTGGTGTGCAAACCCAGTGGAACTAGCACCATAAAATTTCCAAAGCTGGGGTTTCTAGCACTAAGTGGCCCCGAGATACAGGGCCCCAAATATCAGTTCAGAAAATGTCAAGCACTTTTCTGCAGCAGAAAATGACATTTTCCAAACCAGTTTTGGGGCCCCGTATCTCAGGGCCACTTGGTGCTAGGAACCCCAGCTTTGGATATGTTATGGTACTAGGTCCACTGGGTTTGCACACCACATTTGGGGTTCCTAGCACCAAGTGGCCCTGAGATATGGGGCCCCAAAATCGGTTCAGAAAATGTCAAGCACTTTTCTGCAGCAGAGAATGACATTTTCCGAACCGATTTTGGGGCCCCGTATCTCGGGGCAACTTAGTGCTAGGAACTTCTGCTTTGGATATGTTGTAGTACTAGGTCCACTGGGTTTGCATACCAAATTTGGGGTTTCTAGCACCAAGTGGCCCTGAGATACGGGGCCCCAAAATCGGTTCGGAAAATGAAATCTTTTGCTGCAGAAAAGTGCTTGACTCCAGTATAAGTCGAGGGGGGCACTTTCAGCACAAAAAAATGTGCTGAAAAATTCGACTTATACTCGAGTATATACGGTACTTATTCCCGGAGGTATAGGAATAAAAATGTAACTTGGTAGAAAATGGTTGACACGGTGGTGCTGGCAAGGCTACTTTCATATGTGGACTGGAAATCCACAATCTGTAAAATAGGAAAGGAAGGGAAGAAATCACCAAACCGGCATAGTGTAGCACAATTTATTAAGGAAAATACAATATAAAACAAACAGAACTCACAAGCGGTTGAGGATGACAGTCTGCAGTGGATTGTAATGAACTGAGAGCTATGTGGTAGTCCTTGGTGGAGAAGAAAGCCGGCTGTGGTGGGGAGCAAGATAAGCCTGGAGTCCGTGCAGAGAGACTGGCGTCAGGCTGCCCTGTGTTGCCGTTATGGTATATCCAGAAATCGGATCTCCGCCCAAAGACGATGTGTCCAGCTGGAGTAGTGAGAGGAGCTGTCAGTCCAACCACTGTGTGAGCCAATCAGGACGCGTTTTGGAAGCTTAACTACGCCTTCTTCATCAACAAAAAAATGAAGGCCTATGTTTAGCTATTATTACAGTTACTTATATTGCACCATCAATTTATGCAGCATTTTACATATACCGTACATTGATATCAGTGCTACCTCAGTAGCTTACAATCTAACCCACATTCTAGGAACAATTTAGACCAATTAACCTACCAACATGTTTTGGAGTGTGAGAGGAAACCCACACAGGAACAGAGAGAGCATGGAAACTCCATGCAGGTAGTGCTGTGGTTGGGATTTGAACTGATGGCCCCAGTGCTGCTAGGTGGAAGCGCTAACCACTTAGCCACTGTACTGCCCACAATTGCTCTCTTAGTTGCCATCTTCTGTCCTCTGCTCCTCCTTATACCTGCAGTGATATTCTTTCGGTGCTGCAGGGATTAATACGCTAGACCTGTCAGGCAATCAGCAATTGAGTGCCAACTGGATCTCCCTTTCTGCCCTCCACCTCCATTCATAGCAGCTGTACTATAGTTACTATCAATGAAAAGTGGTCTATCATTTGAGGACAGGCAGATGAATGAAAGGCCCACCTCCTCTATTCATACAGCAGTTTTCAATGCAGGTAAGCTATAGTACAGCTTCTATGAATGGAAGAGGTGGGGGACAGAAATGGCAGGCATAGTTGGCACTCTTGACGAGTGCCTATGATAGGTCTAGCTGCTTGTTTTAACCCCCACAGCACTGGAAGATTACTGATGTGGTCTGTGGATATATGAGTAGCCATCAGCACAACTCCCCCTTCTTTTCCAATAAACAAGGATGGAGGTACCAAGCTACAGCATAGGAGGTGCCTTATTTAAAGTCCCAACCTTTCCCCATTGCATTACTAATTCAGGGATGGAGGTGCATGATTACAGTGGGTAACTCTGGGAATAGCTTACATCTATTTGTTCAGTTAGCAGGTCCCCCTGTGTGCTGATCTGTGATATGTATGGAGACAAGTGTTAGTTTATGGCACTATTGTGTATATATATTTACATGTTTCACATCCATGATATATAGTCTTCATAGATTCCCTTGGTTCACATGTGGCTGCAATGAGGTGTTTGGATGGTTTTTGTCTGGCTCCGGGAGCTGCGATGCGTTCCGGGAGACCTTCCCTTCTCCTTATTGATCCTTTTGGATGTGGGGGGCTCGGTCGGGCCAATCCTGCATCGCATCAATGTCACGCCTCATCGTGGCCACATTCAAGGTATATATACCATCCTGTTAGAACGACATACTCTCTATTGGTTTCTCTTTCTCCCCACCAAATGCTGGGCTATGCTGCATTTTGGACAATATCCATACTATGTAATGAGGTCATTTACTTGGTTAAATTTGCTTATTGCCTTTTCCTGTTATCCATTATAGGAGTGACAAATATTATTCCCCTGAGGACTTACTTTACTATGGCTCTACATCTTTTACATTGTCCTATTCCTTCTTCCAGCTCTGGGAACATTCTCACTCACACACTCCCCATCCCACTTTTGGTTTCCAAGGTCTATCCATTCTATTTTGCAATATTTTTTCTTTTCACAAGTGTATTGTGATCTACTAACTTAGCAATTTTTTGCACTGGGTTTTCTTTTTCCCTTCCTTGGGATGTAACTAGTAGTTACATTATACATACCAGCATTTATCATAATTATATTGATAACGCCAAGTATAGTATAATATTCCTTACAGATTCCATTTAGGATCACTAGATATACTATTACAGTTCACAACAGACGTCTACAATTATCGTGAGGTCCTCTCATGTAATGCTTGACACCCATGGGCAGCACCCCCACAGCTCCCGGTGCAGACATCCCCAGACCACCACCTGTTTGCAGCACCACTGACTGATCCTTGAGCTCACTATGAGTAAAACCAGGGTAGGGTATCCCAAGAATTTGGTGTTTTTTCTTGTTGCCTTACCCTGCACCCTCTATTTTATACTCTTATTATTATTTTTTTTAAATTACGTTGTTGTTTATACATTTTATGTAGATACAAATGCATCTGCTCCTGAAGAAATGGATCGAGAAGTTGATGCAAATTTATAATTTTTTTGTTTACTGTGTATTCCTATTTATTGATATCTATAACACACATACATTCAGTATGTTATGATCCAGTCATAGCCTAGGGAAACAAATCTATCTAAGATGAGTTTTTAAACAATGTAACAGGGGCGGACTGATAACTCATGGGGCCCCCGGGCAATAAGAGATTATGGGGCCCCCAGGCAATCAAGGATTATGGGGCCACACAGTATACACACACACACAGTATACAATCACACAGTATACACATACATGTACACACAGTATACACAGACAGATGTAAAAAAAACAGATTTATACATACTGTCCCTGGTATTACTGAGGCTGACAACTCTGATGGGGCCCCCTAGTGGCCCAGGGCCCTCGGGCAGTGCCCGAGTGGCTCAATGGTCAGTCCGCCCCTGCAATGTAATCATTTTATCATTTGAATAAAGTTTTTTGAATAAATTTGCTCTCAACATTACCATCTCTTTCATTATATGCCATCATTCCACTTGTATATCTCTGATCAATCTGAGCTCTACATCTTGAACAGGAGAGTCACTGCAGCTGCTATGACAGCCCCTCCTCCTGTCCATTCACAGAAGCCTTGGTATTAGGTGAACACATTCACAAAATACCAAGGCTTCTGTGAATGGGCAGCAAAGGGGAGGGTGGGTTTAGTTGCTCTGTGTGCTTTTCTCCCCTCAGATCCTCGAGTCTTTCCACCAGAACAATGAACCTGTAAATAATAGCAATAAGCTCAGGAGATGTCATGCAACTCCTTGGACTTAACTCATAGGGGTTGATTTACTAAAGACAAATAGACTGTGCACTTTGCAAAGCACAGTTGTCCTCTGCAAGTGCAGTTGCTCCAGAGCAGGGTAAATGAGGTAAGACTTCACTTTGCAAAGAGTACCCAATCACATGCAAGGAAAATAAAAAAAAATGCATTTTTTCTTGAACATGATTGGATGATGGACGTCAGCAGAGCTTCTGCTCATTTACTAAACTCTGGAGCAAGTGCACTTGCAGAGTGCGACTGCACTTTGCAAAGTGCACAGTCTTTTTGCCTTTAGTAAATCAACCCCCATAGTGTGCCTTCACTTTTTACAAAGGGGCTGAACTCCTGGAATTCAGCTTTAAAGAAAATAGGAGGAAACAATCTTAGTTTGCTTTAATACACTCATTTTTTTTTGGTTTTTAGGTTTAGATACGCTTTAAATCAGCTATTCTTAAATGGCAATTCCACCAAAAACACTCATTTCATTTTGTATGCTTCTGGCACGATAGATCGTATGATGTGTTTCTCATCCTTTTGGGAACTTTGGTGGCATGATCACAATTTTCAGTGCTATTTAAATACTTCAGCTATTACAAAGGATGCCTGAAGACAAGATTCCTTCTCTGGAGTCTGATTTCCTCTGCTGAAGCTAAAATTATAAATCTTAGACTGCATCTTCATATTTGGAAATATGAAAAAAATGACATGAATGTTTAAACACATAAAACCCCATCAGGGAGAGTGAGATACCTTTGTGGTGGCTGTGGCAATTGCATGGTGCAATAATCTCACCTGCCTTTGCACGCACATGAACTTTAATGTCATCCCCGCAGTGGCGGCCCATCCATTAGGGGTACCACTGGTGCGCAGTCATGTTGGAACAGGAAGGGGCCATCCCCAAACTGTTCCCACAAAGTTGGTAGCATGAAATTGTCCAAAATGTCTTGGTATGCTGATGCCTTAAAAGTTCCCTTCACTGGAACTAAGGGGCCAAGCCCAAGCCCTGAAAAACAACCTCACACCATAATCCCCTCTCCACCAAACTATTTGGACCAGTGCACAAAGCAAGGTCCATAAAGACATGAATGAATGAGTTTTGGGTGGAGGAACTTGACTGGCCTGCACAGAGTCCTGACCTCAACCCAACAGAACACCTTTGGGATGAATTAGAGCGGAGACTGTGAACCAGGCCATCTCATCCACATCAGTGCCCGACCTCACAAATGTGCTTCTGGAAGAATGGTCAAACATTCCCATAGACACACTCCTAAACCTTGTGGACAGCCTCCGCAGAAGAGGTAAAGCTGTTATAGCTGCAAAGGGTGGGCCAATTCAATATTGAACCCTACGGACCAAGAAGGGGATTCCATTAAAGTTCCAGTTGCTTGTAAAGGCAGGTGTCCTAATACTTTTGGCAATATAGTGTATGAATGAGGAGCTAATTGGTCTTTCAGGAACTGATCGGTCCTTCAGGCCATATGCATTTCTGTTTAGGTTGGCCTGGCCCTTTATAGCAACTATTTATGTGAGAATTCTGAACTGATACAGAAAGTAACATAAATGTATATATCCTTTTACATGTTACTATTATGCTGTTCCATATATGTGCTAGGCTTAGTTTACACTTGCGGCAGACCTTGCCGACCCTCTGAAAAACAATTAACGGTGGATCAATTTTCAGAGGCATTTTACAGGCGGCTGAGAGGCAATATATCGTCTTATCACCATCTATGTTAACCATGTGAAGCCTGCACCACTCTGCCGCAACCGCAAGTATTGTATACAGTTTCAGGGAGGTTGCAGTGCAGTCTCATTCACTTGAATGGGTCACAGCCTGCTGAACACAACATGAAGTATAATTTTTTCTGTGGTCATGAAGCAAATCATTGTGCCCGTGGCATTAGTACAACCCCCTCCAGCTGCCTTTGCAGTTTAAGGGGATGGTGGAGGGGCATTAAAACCACGGCTCAATATCCCCCAACTGCAAGTATAAATGAGCCCTTACTTTGTTGAATATGTAGCGCTGGTAGATTTTCAATCTACCGCTGATAGGTAAATTGTGTGGGTTACTTATTAGGTGAAGTTAGATTTGCCTCTGTTCCAGCTTGGCTGAGTTGTGTGTAGTTCCACACTGCGCCGGTGGGTGTCGTTGTCGCCATGGGCTGGTGTTGGAAGGGCAACACGCTAAAGCGTATGAGTGCTCCTCTATCCCGGAGATAACTCGGTGGAGGTGGTCCTCCGAGTTGCATTCTGGGAGAGGGTATTTATGGAACAGACGCTATGTTTAGGGGTTCGTTTTCAGCCACCTGAAGGGGGGATGTGAGTGTGGCGCCATCCCAAATTCTATTTTTAAGACCAACTTCTCCAATAAATTATAAATGCAGAAAATATATATTAAAATCAAAGTGACTTGTGCTATAATTCATTGAGACAATATTATAATAAATAAACAAGTAAACCAACTCCTCCAAGAAATTATAAATACAAAGTGACTTGTGCCATAATTCATTGAATTCTCACGCTGTGATTGTGCAGAGACTCACCAGCTTTTTATCCCCTTCAGGGGTAGCGTGCAGTCACAGTATGTGCCACTGTGCGGAAGTACTTGGCAGGACCAGTATCAGGATGATATCGTTAGAACATGAAGGAGAAAAAAGAGTTCCATATTGTAAAACCGTTTAACACTTTTATTAGGTCAGATACAGGTGGTACTCACATTGTGGTAGATCGAAATAAGCAATAAGCAGTACGCAGTAAGTTGTTCCAAAGCGTCAGATACGAGGAGATGTAGGGAGGAGACTTAGAGAAGAGCCGCCAGAACCGCTCTCCCCGGGATGACACTTCCACAGATCCCACTTCCACTTCAAGGGCCCAGAAGCCTGTCTGGGGCCTACCACAGCAGCAGAGGAATGGTCCTCAGCTGTCTATCCTGAGTGAAGAAGCTGGACAACCGAGAAGATCCCAGGGGAGGACTCATCATGGAAGGATCATGCAGAGTGCTGGTCTGGAGAGGGGCCTGGTGACTCGGTTGGAGGACGTATCCTGAAGTAATTTTACTGCATAGTACTGCCGGGTTGGCTTAAAGGTTCAAGTACTGTGTCTGACATTCATCGCAAACCAATACATCCTGTGGCAGAGGATCGTACGGGTTTTATTCCAAACAAGTCTGTGGCAGAGACTTTTGTTCATGCTGCGTACTGGCTGCTAGACAAGTGAGAGAGGCCTATCCAGGCGGGCAGGGATTGAGTTCCACACGGGGAGTGCATTCAATTACAAGTGTTCAATTCCAAAGAATGTTCTAAAGAATACTAAGAAAAGGTATTTGAGCTTCCCTGCAACTTTCCTTCTGCCTCTTTCCTGCTACTTCCTTTATTACTTGTTCATTAAAGCATTGGAAAATATACTCAAGTGTTTGGTGTCTACATCGTCCAGAGGTAAACTCAACGGGACCCTAGACCCGTTGCCGGTGAAACAGAGGTATTGAGATTGAAGGTAACAGCTCGCTTTAAACTAGCAGCTCCACCGAGAGTTAGTGCTACACACATACATATTTCAAAATGCTCCTTCTCTTGGCTATCTGTGTACCTGGGTCTGTGTAACACCTACTTTTAGGATGAAACAAGTTCACAAATCAATCTTTTAATATATGATTTTATTATTTTTGTAACCCTAATTTTACAAATAAACAGGTAAATCTGAAAAGCTGCCTAAATACAGGAGTCATATTTTTCAACCTGATACTTGGTGTCCAAAGTCGATACTAGCATCTGCCACCCAGGGCACAAGCACCACATGTCCTTGGACTGATGGGGGGGAGGAGATTAGTCCTAACAGGGGGGATTTAGGGATAAGAAGATCAGTGCTGGGGAAGTGGAATTTGGGGGTGAGAGGATTCAGGCTGGAGGGTAGGATTTGTGATAAGAGGGGGGATTTGATTGAGAGGAGATGATTTGTGTTGGAAGGGTGAACTTTGTGTGTGTGGGCAGTGATTTGTGCTGGGAGGTGGGATTTGGAGTGGAGAAAAAAATGAGTTAGTGCTGGGAGGGGGATAGGGGGTGCAAGAGGATTTGTGTTGGGGAAGTTTGTGTTTGGGTTAGGGGGGATAATTAATGCTAGAATGTGGCTTTGGGTGGGAGAGGATTTGTGCTAGGGAAGTAGAATTTGGGGAGTAGATAAGATTTGTGCTAAGAGGATGGAGTGTGTTTGGGGGGTAGGGTATTTGTGCCAGGAGGGGGGAATGGGGGGATCAGTGCTGGCAGGGGCATTTGGCGAGAGTAGAGGATTTGTGTTGCTAGGAGGACAATTTTGGAGAATATTATTTGTGCTGGGAGGTGAATTTTGGGGGAGCAAGAGGATTAAATCTGGGGGAAGGGATTTGGGAAGAATGATTTGTACTGGGAGGGGGGGGGGGTTTGAGGGTAGAAGATGAGTGCTAGGGCGGTTGGGGAAGAGGGGTTTCGTGTTTGAAGGAGAGAAGAGAGGATTAGTGCTAGGAGGGGGGAATCTGGGGGGGAATATTATCTGTATTATTTGCAGTGGCGGCTGGTAGTAATTTGGGGGGGCCGCAAACAGTGCACCCACAGCACTCAGATTTCCTGATTTGCTGGGAGGAGAATCAGTGTGAAAATCATTCACATTCATTCATTCGCTATTGTCACACAACTGGGTGGGCTCGGTTCGCAATGCTCTTTTTTGAAGCCTATTAAAGCCTCTGGCTCTAATCACGTGCTTCAAACACCCCCATTGAAATTTATGCATCCGGCGTCCTGCATGGGGGCCAGATACATGGATGGGGGGGGGGGCGCCTTATGGATGGGTGGCCCCTAATTATTTGTGCTGGATGGTGAGATATGGGAGAGCAGAGGATTTGTGCTGGGGTAGTGGAATTTGGGGGGGGATTTGGATATGAGAAGGAATTTGACCCCCGTATTCTGCACATTACACCAGCTTGATCCAAGTATTCTGTGCATTAAGTATTCCTGACCCCTGCACTTTGCATGTTATGCGCTCCTAAACTCCTAAACCCAATACTGACCAAAGCACGGTGAGTGTTGAGCTGATTATACACTTACGCCTCGTACACACGGTCGGATTTTCCGATGGAAAATGTTCGATGTTGAGCTTGTTGTCGGAAATTGCCACCGTGTGTAGGCTCCATCGGACATTTTCCATCGGAATTTCCATCACACAAAATTTGAGATCTGCATCTCAAATTTTCTGACAACAGTATCTGTTGTCGTAAATTCCGTTCATGTGTACACAATTCCGACCCACAAAGTTCATGCATGCTCGGAATCAAGTAGAAGAGCTGCACTGGCTATTGAACTTGCACCTGACCTGCATTTTTGGCCAATCACAGCGCGCTCTTCAGAGAGAGCCATAATTGGCCAAAGACAGGGTGCCTTTGGCCATTGATGGCTCAGGGGGACTAAGTACACGCCCCACACTATATTAGGCTATTTCTAAAAGAGAGGGGTCTGTGGGACTTTATATGAGGGGATGACGTTGTATATATACAGTGGGGACGGAAAGTATTCAAACCCCCTTACATTTTTCACTCTTTGTTATATTGCAGCCATTTGCTAAAATCATTTAAGTTCATTTTTTTCCTCATTAATGTACACACAGCACACCATATTGACAGAAAAACACAGAATTGTTGTTGACATTTTTGCAGATTTATTAAAAAAGAAAAACTGAAATATCACATGGTCCTAAGTATTCAGACCCTTTGCTCAGTATTTAGTAGAAGCACCCTTTTGATCTAATACAGCTATGAGTCTTTTTGGGAAAGATGCAACAAGTTTTTCACACCTGGATTTGGGGATCCTCTGCCATTCCTCCTTGCAGATCCTCTCCAGTTCTGTCAGGTTGGATGGTAAACGTTGGTGGACAGCCATTTTTAGGTCTCTCCAGAGATGCTCAATTGGGTTTAAGTCAGGGCTCTGACTGGGCCATTCAAGAACAGTCATGGAGTTGTTGTGAAGCCACTCCTTCGTTATTTTAGCTCATTTTGCTGTGTGCTTAGGGTCATTGTCTTGTTGGAAGGTAAACCTTCGGCCCAGTCTGAGGTCCTGAACACTCTGGAGAAGGTTTTCATCCAGGATATCCCTGTACTTGGCCGCATTCATATTTCCCTCCAGTCGTCCTGTCCCTGCAGCTGAAAAACACCCCCACAGCATGATGCTGCCACCACCATGCTTCACTGTTGGGACTGTATTGGACAGGTGATGAGCAGTGCCTGGTTTTCTCCACACATATAGCTTGGAATTAAACCGGGATTCTGGCCGAAAAAAAAAATTAAAAGTCAGCAGCTACAAACACTGTAGCTGATGACTTTAAATAAGTACTTACCTGTCCTGGATGCCCGCGATGTCGGCTGCCCGAGGCCGATTCGTCCCTCGGCTCTCGGGTCCCTGCACCGCCATCCTAACTAAGAGAAACAGGCAGTGGAGCCTTACGGCTTCACTGCCCATTTCCTACTGGGCATGCGCGAGTTGCGCAGTGCTTTGTGAATGGGACGCGATATGTTGTGGGGCACACAGAGTTCCCATAACACACCACGCCCCATTCCCCAGAAGACAACGTGGGGAGGAGAAGAGACAACATCACCGCGGCATAGGAAGAGGCAGATTAGGAAGACTGCCTAGCAACAGCCATTTCACGTAAGTTAAATCATTTTTTTTTTCTTTTCCTCTATTTTTTTAGGTTTTTTTGTGCTTTTTTTTTTCAGGGTGAACCTCTACTTTAAGGCCAAAACGTTCTATCTTGTCTCATCAGACCAGAGAATCTTATTTCTCACCATCTTGGAGTCCTTCAGGTGTTTTTTTAGCAAACTCCATATGGGCTTTCATGTGTCTTGCACTGAGGAGAGGCTTCCGTGGGGCCACTCTGCCATAAAGCCCCGACTGGTGGAGGGCTGCAGTGAGGATTGACTTTCTACAACTTTCCCGACTGCATCTCTGGAGCTCAGCCACAGTGATCTTTGGGTTCTTCTTTACCTCTCTCACCAAGGCTCTTCTCCCTTGATAGCTCAGTTTGGCTGGACGACCAGTTTTAGGAAGGGTTCTGGTCATCCCAAACATCTTCCATTTAAGAAATATGGAGGCCACTGTGCTCTTAGGAACCTTAAGTGCAGCAGAAATGTTTTTGTAACCTTGGCCAGATCTGTGCCTTGCCACAATTCTGTCTTTGAGCTCTTCAGGCAGTTCCTTTGACCTCATGATTCTCATTTGCTCTGACATGCACTGCGAGCTGTAAGGTCTTATATAGACAGATGTGTGGCTTTCCTAATCAAGTCCAATCAGTATAATCAAACACAGCTGGACTCAAATGAAGGTGAAGAATCAACTCAAGGATGATCAGAAGAAATGGACAGCACCTGAGTTAAATATATGAGTGTCACAGCAAAAGGTCTGAATACTTAGGACCATGTGATATTTCAGTTTTTCTTTTTTAATAAATCTGCAAACATGTCAACAATTCTGTGTTTTTCTGTCAATATGGGGTGCTGTGTGTACATTTATGAGGGAAAAAAAATGAGCTTAAATGATTTTAGCAAATGGCTGCAATATAACAAAGAGTGAAAAATTTAAGAGGGTCTGAATACTTTCCGTCCCCACTGTATATATATATAAAGAAGTAGGACATTTGTTTCATAATTCATATTCGATAGAAAATTGATATACTACACATATATATGACATATCTATAATATATGTAAAGAAGTAGGACATTTGTCTCATAATGCATTTTCAATAGAAAATGATTATACTACACATATAATTAAATACCTGCATGGAGTAAGATAATAAAAAAACTGTATTTCATACAATAATACATAATACATAAATAGTCCAAAAAATGAATGGCACAGGATACATTTTTAAAAGCCCAAAATTGGATAGCACATGATAAGAATATAGTCAGATACATAATGCATTAACAGAATCCACAATGATGTGGTAGGATGAAGTATGCGATTTGAACACGACATCTGTTAGCTCAATGCGCTTTGTGACTTAATGTCACTCATCGGGAGCAATTGTGTGCATGTGCAAGGTATTTCTGTAATGATATATTGTGCATTTCATGATCACTCATCGGTTGTTCCCGGCCCCTTCCTTAACAACCAGCTATATACAGTGTAAAAAGAAAAACGCAAAACGACATTCCCAGCAAAATCACGGTAAAGCGTGGTACTTGCGTTTTGGTTACGGGTCCATTGAAGTCTATTACATGCAAAACGTTGCATTTTGTGGGAAAAAAGTCCACAACCCTTTACAAAAATGCAGAGGCACAAAAATGCATTGATGTGAGCATGTTCTATAGGAACTAATGTTAAAAAATTTCCCTGCATTTCTGCAAAATACAAAATGCATCAAAAGCATTAGTGTGAATCAAGCCTAACTGAAAATCCACACAAAGCTGTGTGACCTAGTAGACTGAATGGAAGTATTTTCTTTCCACAGACTCATTCAGCATTTCACAATATGAATGGACTTGAAAAGCAGGAGATACAATTGCAAGCTATTCACAGCATAACAGTAAATCACCAAATAAAGTTGCAGTAATAGATATTCAGTGTAGAACTTGCTGACTGAAGTTGGCAAAAATAAAATATTAATATGTAATATTTCATATTTACGTGATTAAAAAGTACATTGACTAGTAATAGACACTGGATGTACTAAACACAGCCGAAGAACTTTATTAAAGTACACAAGGTAGGTCTACAATGTCCTATCCTTCTTTTAGTGTCATTTTAAACTGGACAAATGATTAAATAAAATGTTTTCTTTTTATCTGTAGTAACACTGGCCGAAAGTAAAAACTGCATTCTTTGAGTTTTGTTAAATGAGAAGTATGTACAAAGCTTTTTTGGCCATACTCTTTTCTGGGTCACAGCAGTGCACTTATTTCTGCACTCCCATCACCCAGATTCAGTTGACAGTGGGCTAAAGCTCGTGGTCAGCTGATTTTACAGAGCCGGTCCAGGCTCTAGAAGGTGTCCAGACTTGACAAATTAAATCTGAACTCCAGCTAACACTTTTTAAGCTGCAGCAGTTTTATTTTTCCTTTTGGAAAACAGTGGTGGTGTGTCCATAGAGGGCGCAGGAGCGCCGCCCCCTCTCTCCTGCACCCGCCAATCTTCAATAGATAGATTCATGCATGCATCTGATTTGATTGGCAACAGCCGGAGCCAATGCTATCAATCTATCCAATGAGGACCCGAGACAGCGACTGGAGCTGCCGTGCTCCTCCCTGTCGCTGGAATGACCGGGTTCAGGTAAGAAAAAGGGTGGGGGGGATGCTGCAGCCCAATACGTATTTTACCTTAATGCATAGAATGCATTAAGGTGAAAATCCGTGAGGGTTTGCAACCCCTTTAAGCTCCATGCACACTAGAGTTTTTTTTTAAGCTCTTAGAAGCTGTTATTAGCATTTTTTTCTGCTTCTATAAGCTAAATAGTGTTACCCTATGTGTCCATGCACACTTCTTTAGTCTATTAGCAAAAAAAAAAAAAAGTTTCTGTAGAGTTTCTAAACCGCTGGCAACAAAAGTGAGTACACCCCTAAGTGAAAATCTCCAAATTGGGCCCAAAGTGTCAATATTTTGCGTGGTCACCATTATTTTCCAGCGGGGTCCTAACCATCTTGGGCATTGAGTTCTCCAGAGCTTCACAGGTTGCCACTGGATTCCTCTTCCACTCTTCCATGATGACATCACAGTGCTGGTGGATATTAGAGACCTTGCGCTCCTCCACCTTCTGTTTGAGGATGCCCCACAGAAGCTCAGTAGGGTTTACCTCTAAAGACATGCTTTGGCCAGTCCATCACCTTTACCCTCAGCTTTTTTAGCAAGGCAGTGGTCGTCTTGAAGGTGTGTTTGGGGTCGTTATTATGTTGGAATAATGCCCTGCGGCCTAGTCTCCGAAGGGAGGGGATCATGTTCTGCTTCAGTATGTCACAGTACATGTTGGCATTCATGGTTCCCTCAATGAACTGTAGCTCCCCAGTGCCGGTAGCACTCATGTGGCCCCAGACCATGACACTCCCACCACCATGCTTGACTGTAGGCAAGACACACTTGTCTTTGTACTCCTGGTTGCTGCCACACATGCTCAACACTATTTGAACCAAATAAGTTTATCTTGGTCTCATCAGACCACAGGACATGGTTCTAGTAATCCATGTCCTTAGTCTGCTTGTTTTCTTTACTGTTGCTAGGGGATCCCCCGTAATCTGCCTCCTTCAGCGCCTGGGCTCCTGACGTCACTTCCCTCAGCGCAGGAAAGGAGAACAGCTCTCCCCCCTCCCTCTTGTCCATTATCTGGGACACGTCACAGGTCCCAGATGATTGCGCGCATGTGCAGTGGGTGTACGGCTGTGAAGCCACAACCGAACGCCCACAGTTACAATGCCTGAGCCACCAAGCGGAGGGGGTGATGAGTGGGGCTTCGATCCCCCGCATCGCTGGACCCTGGGACAGGTAAGTGTCCGATTATTAAAAGTCAGCAGCTGCAGTATTTGTAGCTGCTGACTTTTAATTCTCTTTTTTTTTGTAAGCGGAACTCTGCTTTAAGGAGTAACTCCACTTTTGTTATTGAAAAAAACAAAACAATGCCCTCTGGGTGATCAGTGTACATTGCAGGGATTTCAATACACGTTGTAGCAGATTTGTAGCTTTTGTTCCTCTGAAGAAATAACAGTTTGTTTCACTATGTCCTGTGGATGCTGATTCTAAATAAGGGGGGTCTGTTTCATTATAATCAGCTGGTGCACTCTCTGTGTTCTAATGAGAAAAACTTCAGGGTCTGCATTCCTAGTATTTAATCCTTAGGGAGTACTGCACCAAAAACTGAAATTCCTGTTGCAAGGGAGTGCTTAAAATGTGACCTGGGCAGACATTTGGGAAAGTCAATTATACAAGCAAGAAATCATATTTATGACCATATTGCATTTAATTTTGCAGACAATTACAGCAGATTGAAAAGGAAAGGCAATTTTTAATAAATAAAATGTTTCTACAGGCTAAAGGTTTTTTACTTTAATACATTTTCTGCATCAAGGTAAGAAACCTTTTAGGTGCAGCTTCCCTCCAGCCCCCTCGTAAGTACTTACCTGGGCCGATCTCGGTCAAGCACTGTGCATGACAGCAGTACACTGCTCTCTCCCTCTTCCTCCTCAATGGACTCAGTGAGAGCAGTTGGTGCTATTGGCTTCCACTGCTGTCAATCAATTCCAGTGACAAGAGAGCGGAGGGCGTGGCCAAGCCACACTACGTATGCCAATAGATGCGCACAATGCGTCTTGCGATTGAGCCTGCATAAGTCTCCCCCAACAAGCAGATTGCCAGGGGAGTACTTGAAGGAGTAGTAGCCAGGAGAGCCAACGGGGATCCCAGAAGAGGAGAATCAAGGCTGCTCTGTGCAATACCTTTATATGGCATGTTTGTTATCTACAAAAAATAAAAATAACCGTTAATATTGCTTTCAATTGCAAAAAGGAAGCAACTTTTATTTTATATTATTTATTATAATATTATCATATTAGAACTGCTATATTTATGTTTATATATTTATTATAACTGATTTATTAGTCATTTTTTATTTGCTATATTTTTATTCCTTAAAAGTGGAGTTACCCTTTAAATTGGTTTCCTGTAAAAGATGAGATGGGTCCCAGCCCCACCCAACTTCCGTGCTCCCCTATTGCTCCATTATGATAATTACAATGGTTATAGAAAAGAATCCATTTAGAACAATCAAATTTTGTTGCTTTACAGTCTGAAATGAAGAAGGACACGCAGTGCAACCTATAATATCCAAGTGAAATATATAACTCCAACATGTCACAAATAAGTAAAAGCAATTAAAAAAGAGAATCACTAAGTTGGAAAAAGGATTACCCCCTTATGTCAGTATTTTGTTGAACCACCTTTTGCTTTAATTCCAGCCTTTAGTCTGTTGGGATATGTCTCTACTAACTTTGCACATCTAGACTTTGCAATATTTGCCCACTCTTCTTTGCAGAACTGCTCAAGTCCAGGTAAATGTGATAGTTACTTTTGTGGACTGCAGTCTTCAAGTCATTCCACAGATTTTCAACGGGGTTTAGGTCTGGTCTCTAACTAGGCCATGCAAGGACATTCACCTTTTTTTCTACTTCAACCATTGTGTGCTCATTTTTGCTGTGTGCTTTGGGTCATTGCCTTGTTGGAAAGTAAACCTTCTCCCCATTGACAACTTTCTGGAAGAGGGCAGCAGGTTTTACTCAAGAATGTAGTAATTTTGCCAAATCTATTTTTCTTCTATCCTGAAAAGCGCTTCAGTCCTTAATACAGAGAAACACCGCCCATATCAGGATATTACCACCTCCATGCTTTACTCTAATGCCCCGTACACACGGTCGGACTTCGTTCGGACATTCCGACAACAAAATCCTAGGATTTTTTCCGACGGATGTTGGCTCAAACTTGTCTTGCATACACACGGTCACACAAAGTTGTCGGAAAATCCGATCGTTCTGAACGCGGTGACGTAAAACACGTACGTCGGGACTATAAACGGGGCAGTGGCTAATAGCTTTCATCTCTTTATTTATTCTGAGCATGCGTGGCACTTTGTCCGTTGGATTTGTGTACACACAATCGGAATTTCCGACAACGGATTTTGTTGTCGGAAAATTTTATATCCTGCTCTCAAACTTTGTGTGTCGGAAAATCCTAAGGAAAATGTGTGATGGAGCCCACACACGGTCGGAATTTCCGACAACAAGATCCTATCACACATTTTCCTTCGGAAAATCCGACCGTGTGTACGGGGCATAAGAATGATGTTATTTGGATGGTGTGCTGTATTGGATTTTCACCAGACATATTGTTTGGTGTTGAGGCCAAATAATTCAATTTTAGTCTCATCTGACCATAACGCCTTTTTCCATGCGGCCTCAGAATCTTCAAGGTGTGTTTTGGCAAAGCTCAGTCATGACTGCTTGTGGCCTTTCTTGAGGAGTGGCTTTTTTTCTTGGAGAATTGTGGAGAATTTGTGATATTGTTGTCACATACACACAATGACCACTTTATGTCATAAATTCCTGAAACTGCTTCAGAGTTGCTATAGGCCTCTTGGTGGCCTCTCTGACCAGTTTCCTCCTGGCTCTTTCATCCAGTTTGGTGCGAGGTCCTGATCCAGGGTGGGTCTGTGTTGTACCAAATACCTTCCACTTCTTGATAATAGAGTTCACTGTGCTTCTAGGCATTGATAAAGCCTTTGACATTTTTTTTGTATACATTTCCTGACTTGTGCCTGTCTACAACTCTATTCTGTAGATCTTTTGACAGTGCCTTGTCACCCATCATTGATTGTTTGCTTCAGCTGCACTACCATAGACTGAAATGCTCCAGGAAAGTTCTGTTTGTGCTGAGCTAATCAAAATGACCACAGCTGATCACAGCTGAACATCAAATGGCTTTGTGTGCCATTGAAAAGGTATTTAGCTACACCTGATTGAGTTTACTTAAATTTATTTCTGACATGGATGATTCTTTTCTATACCCAGGGGTGATTCTTTTCTATATACACTGTATATATGATGGACATCTTCAAAGACCAAACGAGAGGCCTGGAAGGTGGAAGGAGGCAAAGCCAGGCTAGACTTCTACAAAATCTAGATTTGTATAAAACTACCTTTAATGCTCTTTCTTTAGTTGTCCAAAATATTTTTCAGCTATGCCAAATGTACCAAAATACCCTCTGCCAAGATTAGCAGTCAGTGCTAGGAAATGTGGATGTTTAAGCATGCGTGACACAAGCTAAACTTCAGGATGAGATGCCCCTTCGAGATTAGGATGCGGTGCTCCCAGAACTCGCCGTTTTACAAGCTGTATTTGGTTTCGGTGTCAGTGCATTTTATGTTCGTAATTAAAAAGAATAGCACAGAGCTGTCATCATATTTTAAACAAGCCTGTAAAATTGTCTGCATGAAAATACTGCTTAAGTCGGTGTAAATAATATTCTAGGAAGACGTTACTTCAGTGATGGTACCATCTTTTTTCACCAGGGAGCACTGTTCCTCCACCAAACTCCTCGCAGCTCAAGTCTTCTATTCCCTAATTAATGCTTCTGATTCTGACCATTGTTCTCCAGCTTCTATAGATCTAATGCCCACAGTCAGCCATATCTATTTCCTGTTTAAAGCATCTTGATTTTAGAAATTATAGATTGGCTCATTTCCTTGCCATATACCTTGGACAGGGCACACAACAACACCACACAAAAGAATTCAAATGGATTTTGTCGAAAGAACTCCAGGATGATATTTGCAATTTATAGCACTCCTCCAAGTTGTCTGGAAGATCATGAGAGGAATGTAAAAATAGAGATATGTCCCTAGTACTCAACAGTATATCAGAATAGACAGCTGCAGAGAAAAGGAGAGAGAGAGAGGGAGAAAATGTAGCTGATAGATGAAAACCAAAATGGGGACAGGGATAGAGGGACATCATTTATTAATCAACACATATCTGATTAATATGTCTTTGTGTTTTGTTGACTTGATATGTTTTGCTTTTCCATTTACAAACAACAGTGCTAACTGGTCCGCTCAGAAGGAGCAATGTCAGAATGTTATGCAGTAACACTCGCGTTGCTGCCCGCTTTGCCGCAAGTTAAGTGCATTGGTGCAACATGGTGGCATTCATTCTGACAATGCAAATTCTGGGGCTCATGTGTTGTAGTGTAGCAGAACAGTTGCTAATGCACTTACACGTAAAATGCACTGCAAAAAAATGGTACATGCCCTGTATAACCTGTACTTACAGGTAAATATTAAAACAGAACTCCAGATAAAAAAAAACAACAAAAAAAATAATAAAAAGCTCAATAAAAGTAAGATAACAAAGCAGCTTTTGCTGTAAATACTTACCTTTAGCCCTTGGTCACACCAGTGCAACTGCAATGGAGGTGGTCACATTTTGTGAGGCTGGGTTCACACTAATTGGATGCGGATTTCCCTGCATCCAATTCTTATAGCAGGAGATTGTGACCGGCTCTCAATCTCCACAGCGGTTCTGGTGCGAATTGCACAGGAGCCCTGTGTGTCTTTTGGTCTGTTTCAGGTCTGAATTCAGCCCAAAATTGGGGGTTTAATCATTGAATGGAGATGCACCGAACTCTTGCTGTGAGCTGCTGCGTGTACTAGTGTGAACACAGCCTTAAAGTAGTTCCTGCACTTCTTTTTGTAAGTTAAGGTGCGACTTGCATAGACATCTGTGCATGAAGTCACACAGATGTCTTCCAAGTCGCACCTGACATAGCACTGAAATGCTAATTTGAAATCGTGCTACTTCAAGTGAAGTAGCATGATTTCAATGTCACAATCCGTGTGATCGGGGTGTCAATACAAAGCTGTTCCCTGCAGTAATTTCTTTCCACCAATTGATGTCCCCATTCTTCTACTGTAGGTTAAATGATGGGTGGAGTTCTTCAACCCACATCCTCTGAACTTAGCATGTCATATCCCTACCCCTTGGTGACCTCATAACACTGATTTGGGCTTTGGGTCTGGTATGGATTTTAAGAAGGACTCCATGCAACAAAATTAAAAAATTACATAAGGTCCTCCTAAAATCCATACCCTTGATCTGTGCATGCAACCTGGCCGGCTAGAAAGGGGGTAGGTGAGCATGCTTTCCCCTCCCCTCTTGAACCATACCAGACCACATGCTCTCAACATGGGGGGAGTGCCTTGTTGATCAGGACAAGGTCCTCTTCTCCGCAGCTCTGACTTGTAGTTGGTTGTTGGGTTTTGCAGGTGGGAGTTATATTGGAATTGGAAATCCTTTCTAATAATAAAGGGGCCTCCAGATACTAGCCCCCCTATGTGAATGAGTGTGGGAAACATAGAACACCTACACATTCACCAAACACTGTGCTACTCATAGTCGAATGACAATTCCCCAAACAGGCATCAGCTATAAAATGGAGTGGGGGGGGGGTAGGTAGGTTATTTCAAACATCTTTGAGAACTGGCCATCATTTTTCCGTGGATATAGGCCATCCCAGTTGCTTCTGTCTCTTCATGCAATCCCAGACAGACTCAACAATTCTGAGATCAGGGCTTTGTGGGCGCCATGCCATTTCTTCCAGAACTACTTATTCTTTTTGCTGAAGATAATTCCTAATTTCTTTTCACCAGGGGCTAAACTTATGCATAATACTGTGTGTGTGTGATATATATATATATATATATATATATATATATATATATATATATATATATATATAAGTAGGTTGTATAACAGTGTAAATTTGCTGTCCCCTCAAAACAACTCAACACACAGCCATTAATATCTAAACCGCTGGCAACAAAAGTGAGTACAACCCTAAGTGAAATTTCCAAATTGGGCCCAAAGTGTCAATATTTTGTGTGGCCACCATTATTTTCCAGCACTGCCTTAACCCTCTTGTGCATGGAGTTCACCAGAGCTTCACAGGTTGCCAGTGGAGTCCTCTTCCACTCCTCCATGACAACATCACGGAGCTGATGGATGTTAGAGACCTTGCCCTCCTCCACCTTCCGTTTAAGGATGCCCCACAGATGCTCAATAGGGCTTAGGTCTGGAGACATGCTTGGCCAGTCCATCACCTTTACCCTCAGCTTCTTTAGAAAGGCAGTGGTCATCTTGGAGGTGTATTTGGGGTTGTTATCATGTTGAAATACTGCCCTGGGGCCCAGTCTCTGAAGGGAGGGATCATGCTCTTCTTCAGTATATCACAGCACATGTTGGCATTCATGGTTCCCTCAATGTACTGTAGCTCCCCAGTGTCGGCAGCTCCTATGCAGCCCCAGACCATGACACTCCCACCACCATGCTTGACTGTAGGCAAGACACACTTGTCTTGGTGCTCCTCACCTGGTTGCCACCACACACGCTTGACACCATGCGAACCAAATAAGTTTGTCTTGGTCTCATCAGACTACAGGACATGGTTCCAGTAATCCATGTCCTTAGTCTGCTTGTCTTCAGCAAACTGTTTGCAGGCTCTTGTGCATCATCTTTAGAAGAGGCTTCCTTCTGGGACGACAGCCATGCAGACCAATTTGATGCAATGTGTGGTGTATGAGCATTGACAAGCTGACCCCCCACCCCTTCAACCTCTGCAGCAATGCTGGCAGCACTTATACGTCTATTTCCCAAAGACAACCTCTGGATATGATGCTGAGCACATGCACTCAACTTCTTTGGTCGACCATGGCGAGGCCTGTTCTGAGTGGAACCTGTCCTGTTAAACCACTGTATGGTCTTGGCCACCGTGCTGCAGCTCAGTTTTAGGGTCTTGGCAATCTCTTATAGCCTAGGCCACCTTACTGTAAATATATATACATATATATTTTGTGGCCATATCAAAAAAAGGATGTAAATGTATGTAAAAAACACTCTAAGATCTCTTTAACCTGAACCTAATCTATAAATTTCAACCTCTTCCATAAGGTTGAATTCCACGATTCTTTAAAAAAAAACCCTACCCTTGCAGTGCCCACCTTGCAGTGCAAGGGTAAATGCTTATCAAGTCTAGGGGTAGAGTAATAAGGTAATAAAGTAATAATACTTTATTCTTGGTTCTGGCAGATTCCGGCACTCCCATCCTCTCTCTGTTACTCCGGGTTGTGGGCAGGTCACATACAATGCAAAATTATTTGCCCTGCTTTGTACTTGATGACTAGTGTGGGAGTGCCCACTGGAGTATCTTAGAGAAGAGGAGTTGGGGAGGCTGGTCACATAAATGGAGGGAGCCTACAGGAGTAAGAAATAAAGTACATATTACACCTTATTCCTCTACCCCCTAGACTTAGCCCCCATTCACACTTGAGCATAGAATATATAAGTGATTTTGAGGCTTTGATGTGACTTTGCACATTTTTTGTGCTCGTTTTGGCACATGAAGTGCCTTAAAGGGGATTCTTTGGGTCAGGATCATGTGTTTTTGGCCCAATAGACTTTTAATTTGGGAGTTTCTAAAAAAAAAAGAGCATGTAATAATCATTTTTGCATGTTTTTTTGTATGCTCCCAATGACATAAATGGGGTCAAAACATCCTATTCTACTTCAAAAGTAGCTCATGTGCCGTTTCAAACTTCAGGCGTTGAGCTACAGGCACCTGAATGGTCAAATGTGAATAGGACCAATTTTAAAGTATGGGATTTGGATTACAGAGTGTTTGGGAGTGTTTTGGAGCTTTGGGGCTTGATCTACAAAATGTTCAGGTGTGAATATGGGCTTAATAAGCATTTAAACCTTGCAGTATGCGGCAAGGGGGTCCTCACTTTAATAGTAACTTTGATTTTTCTGCCTAGAGTAGGCCTTTCAACTAATGCCCCGTACACACGGTTGGATTTTCCGATGGAAAATGTCCGATCGGAGCGTGTTGTCAGAAATTCCGACCGTGTGTGGGCTCCATCGGACATTTTCCATCGGATTTTCCGACACACAAAGTTTGAGAGCAGGATATAAAATTTTCCGACAACAAAATCCGTTGTCGGAAATTCCGATCGTGTGTACACAAATCTGACGGACAAAGTGCAACGCATGCTCAGAATAAATAAAGGGATGAAAGCTATTGGCCACTTCCCCATTTATAGTCCCGACGTATGTGTTTTACGTCACCGCGTTTAGAACGATCGGATTTTCTGACAACTTTGTGTGACCGTGTGTATGCCATGTGTAAGACATGTTTGAGCCAACATCCGTCGGAAAAAATCCTAGGATTTTGTTGTCGGAATGTCCGAACAAAGTCTGACCGTGTGTACGGGGCATAACACTGAAAATGAATGCAGAACCTTAAAGTGTTACTAAACCCACAACAGTAAAATAAGTCTGTATATACAGTAAAACATGCTTGTTAAACTCATTGTGGAACGTAAGGAGTTAATCTTCTCTGATCTCCCCTTCTTCCACAGTCCCCAATCTATCTCCTGATAATACAGAGCCTTGGAGGCACTCTGCACATGCTCAGTTTGGTGTGTATTGCTGGAGAGTTTTTTTTCTTTTGAGAGGGTGCATGTGATCAGCACAGGACCAAACAGCACTGTCCAGACAGAGATTTAGAGGTCCTGCAGCCTCATAGGACAGTCAGACTGGAATGAAAACTCCTCCTACAAGCTTTAACCAGACACTGCTAGAAGTCATAAAACTTCTATATACTGCTAATGAGAAAAGGTATTTACCAGTTTATATTTACTAAAATAATTGCATTTCCATGTTCTGTGTACCTTCGGAGACCAGATATAGTAAATGCAGGGTCCTGGGTTTAGTAACACTTTAAGCAGCATGTATATTATTATGTTATTAAATATTAGCCAATTACATTAGTGGTGAAAATACTATCATATTATGTTGTGTGATGAAAACGTTGGTGTTCGTTGTAATGATGTTTATTGGAGAAGGAAGGAGGTGGCAGCAAATTTAGACACAACAGAGGTCAGTGAGCTTAGACCAGTAAGTGAATGGACCCTTACCAGCCAGTGGAGGTGTAACAATATGTTATAATGTAGGTGTCTCACTACTGTGATACCAGGGCTGTATGAGCGTGTTGGTTTACCATTTATTTTTAGATACATGCAATGTGGAGATATTCTGTGCATTATTTAAACACTTGGGGGTGTATTGGCAAAGCTTTTCATCCATTGAAACTGCACGTGAAAATTTGTTCTGTTAAAATGGGGCAAAAATAAATGTGGAAAATACCACATTATGGCCACTAGATAGCACTGATGGTCATACTTATTCCCGATGATAGTGCCATCTAGTGACCATAATCTGATCATTTTGCTTTTGCCACATTCACACAGAAAAATAAATGACATCCAATGTTGATGGACGAACAGCTTTTTTTTAAAAAAATGCACCCCTTAGTTAATGAACCACCTCTTGTGTCAGAAATCATAAACAAGACTATTTAAACATGGTGGCAGCTTTATAGGGGACAAAAAGGGGCCTAGCTGAAATCACTGAGAGGGACAGCAAAGGAAGTAGTTGAAGACAATTCTTCAGCCACTGTAAGTAAAGTATCACTGTACATATAAAATAGCACGATGGACTGAAACCTCCTGGGAGAATAGATGTGACTTCTCCAAATTTGTCTGAAACATGGATGCACTAACATTTTTTTTCCAGAAATCAAGAAACTGGGGAAACTTTGGACAGCTATGTCACAGGTTTAAAATAGCTCGCAGCGGGCTGTGAGTTTTGAGATATCAGAGACTCCTTCATATTCAGAGACGGAATAGTGTGAGAAAGACTACTAAGAGAGGAAGATCTGGGTCTAGAGAAATACATTCAGATATTCAGACTTTCCTAACTGACAAAAGAGAGCCAATAGATACTTGAAGGTTCAACTGATTGCAATGTGCATACAATATCTATTAAACGACACATACAACAAAAGATTCCTGAAACTTCAATACAATATAAATTTGAGACAGACATGGAGAAATGGCAAGAGGGATCATTTTTAATCTCATTGCAACGTGAAACAGCAGCAAAGACAAGCTAACATGGTGACAGAAAAAGCTCCAGGTGTGCAGAAGACATATTCTAGTAAATGTAATAAACTTTTCTGGCAGCCAGAAGTAGCAATTCAGCTTAAAAATCAAGTGCTCATAGTTTACGGAGACACAGCTTGATCATCTATACCGTCTCACCCACTCCAGTTCTGTGGACATAAAGATGCAAGAAGATTGTTTTAAGTTACTTACCCGCTGGTACTGTATTGAGTCCCCTCTAAACTGGCTAGAATATATCCAGCTTTATTGGACGCTTGCTGGAGGGGTTGGGGGCACCAGGACACTTTCTTGCACATTTGATGGGAATGTCAAACAGCCTTATTGGCAGGATATTAGGGTTTAAATTAAAGTTATTCTATATGTCAAGATGCCTGCTTCCCCATTGGAGGTTTTGCTTCATGTGCCCTCCATTCCACCCGGTCCTGCCTCACCTTTTCAATGAGGCGAGTAGACTGCTTCCCATGTATTGGAAGAAGGCTCAGATTCCAGGCTGAGTGGACTAGATTCATCTTGTGAATAATATTATGGCTGCAGAGGAGAGGACGGCGACATGTAAGGGCTGCTCTGATGCATTTTATAGCATCTGGGCCACCTGGATACATTATACCAATAACAGTGTGCCAAGTTCTCAACCCCATATGTCCGGGCCTACCCTGCCTCCGATATTGTTGAGATCTTTTTGTGCTCTCGGCCTCCCTTCCCAACTCAATGGCCCAGAGATACCAAGTTGGGACTATAGATATGTGACTGATAAATGAAAAGAAGAAAAAGAGCGCACCAGCCTAGTGCATTATCCTTGACAAATTTATTATTTAAAAACAAGATAAAAACTACTCACAAAGGTCGAAGAAAGAATCGCATAGTATATGGCACAGAGGCAATTATTCCAGTGGTAGCAGTTTTCCAGGTCCCAGGAAGGAGGCATACGGACTACTGCTGGCTAACGCGTTTCGAAGGTAACCCTTCTTCATCAGAGCCTTCAAGGTCTGATGAAGAAGGGTTACCTAATTGCCTCTGTGCCATATACTATGCGATTCTTTCTTCGACCTTTGTGAGTAGTTTTTATCTTGTTTTTAATTAATAAATTTGTCAAGGATAATGCACTAGGCTGGTGCGCTCTTTTTCTTCTTTTCATTTAACACTAGGACAATCCCATCCTTTGAGAGCAGCAAGGCCGAAATCCATAGTCCTTCTTGAACCCTTGGGACTTTTTAGCCTATACACCTGTGCGCAAGAGTACTCTTTGCTTCTTCTTTTTCTACAATATGTGACTGATACCCTGGCAGAGGTTTATACATGTTTTATAGATCATTGCATGATACATTAGTGCGCTTTATAATTGTTTTGGTTAGATTGCCCTGATCCAATCAATCAATTTCTATGATTAGTTGATGTCTTTCATCTTGGAGTACTACTTGTCCCACAACACCTCTTCACCTTCCTTCTACCCTCATTCTCTTCCCCTTCCCCTTTTCCTCCCTTCTTCCTCCCCCTTCCTGCTGCACTTTTCATCCTGATGCCTTTCTTTTGTGTCTACTTCATGGGCACCGAATTGGTATTTGCCCTATGAACCCCTAGAACAGACTTGTTTAGCTCTTTGTTGTCATATTTCAACTGTTGCAGTTTTTGATATTTTGATTCCCTGACATTATTTCAAAAGCAGACTGGCCTAATGAATCCCACTGCAAGTTGTTGTCAATGTTCATGTGCATTACGCATTACGGCCAGGGCCTATAGGCTTTCCCTTTTTTCTTTTTCTTTACTTTGTTCTTTTTGCTGTTTTTGTATGTTAGCGGCTTATTAAAATATAAATAAAGATTACTGGTACAGAAAAAAACTCAAGTGCTGATGATGTACAACAAAAACCCTCTGAATTCCTTTGGGTACATGCAGACTGAGGTTGAAAAACCCTAGTAATAAAGGTATTGACTTGAATTTACTGTGGTAAACAATGGCAATCACATTACACTTGGACTTGATAAAAGTCTCACAATATTTTGGCTGTTAATATCTCCCAGAGAACTAAAGATTTGGAACAAAAGGCAGATGGCATAGGATTTACAGATTCTACAAGCCCATTATGCAGACCACTTTGACGGTGATGGGTGCCTAGAAGACATATAAAGACTTGAAATTGAGCCTGCTAGATTACCAACAAGAAGAGTGTCCAAATATTTAATGCAACCACTAAAAGATAAACTGATGGCTCTACAGGCCAGATGATTTATAGCATCAAAACAAACAACAAAAGCACTGAATAAGCAATTTATAGTAAAAGGGTTATAGTAAGCACACCATTAAGTACATTGAGAATGTGCACAGATCCCAAACGACTGAAAAAAGCTCTGATAGAGAACTATTACGCTATGATTTCAATAGAAATTATTTTGCCGGTGTAAAGGAACCGCCTGTTTGGCGGAAGGTGCCTCCTTCCCGCCAAACATTTCTGAGCAGACCGGGAGCTAATACAAGCCTTTTTTACCCCAATCATCGTACACAAACAAGATGTGGGGATAGAATGAAAGGAATGCCTGTTTATTGAAACTCAGACACATACTTTATACGCCACAGGACGACATTCCACCCACTTCCTATGGACAGCGGAACACCAAATAGAGCAGGATCCTACTCTTGTGTAACCCTCTGTCCACCCACTACTACCCCAAATGGACATGGTTATGGGCTCACATAACTAAATTCACACTACCCTGGATAAAGCTAGAATACAATCTAGAAAGCATATGCATCACATATTAAAATCTAAACCTCATAACAGCCAAAAATTAATAAAATACAATCAATGAAATCAAAAATAAAATGAAATAAAATAAAATAAGAAGACATATCCCATAATAATCCCATATATATTAAATACGCAAACCCATATATAAAACAATTAAGGAAATACTGATCCTTTCGTTAGGGCTACTTTCTCTATAATATACCCCTTTCTAGTATGATAAAACAAAAGGAAGAGATACACCAACTAAACTGTCTCTACTCTACCCATTATTAATGAAACAGTTAACCCTTTCATGCCTTAGCCTACTTCTGACATTTGTTGCTTACAAGTTAAAATCTGTATTTTTACTAGAAAATGACTTACAGTAGAACCCCCAAACATTGTATATATATGTATATATATATATATATATATATATATATATATATATATATATAGCAGAGACCCTAGAGAATAAAATGGTGATTGTTGCAATATTTTATGTCACACGGTATTTGCGCAGCAGATTTTCCAAGGCAATTTTTTGGGAAAAAAGACACTTTCATGAATAAAAAAAAAACTAAACAGTAATATTAGCCCAATTTTTTATATAATGTGAAAGACGATGTTATGCAGAGTAAATAGATACCTAACATGTCATGCTTTGAAATTGCGCACACTCATGGAATGGCGACAAACTATGGTACCTAAAAATCTCCATAGACGATGCATTAAAAAAATATAATGGTTACCAGGTTAGAGTTACAGAGGAGGTCTTTTGCTAGAATTATCGCTCTCACTCTAATGATCCTGGTGATACCTCACATGTGTGATTTGAACACCGTTTACATATGCGGGCGTGACTTACACATGCGGTTTCCTTGCTGCGTGAGCTTGCGGGGATGGGGGCGCTTTAAAATGTTTTTTTTTCTTATTTCATTTATTTTTAATTTTTTTTACATTAAAAAAAGTTCTGATCACTTTTTTTGCTGTCACAAGGAATGTAAACATCCCAACATGACAGTAATAGGTGATGACAGGTACTCTTTATGGAGGGATCGGGGGTATAAAAGACCCCAAATCCCTCCTTTGCACTTCAAAGTATTCAGAACGCCAAAAATGGCAATTCAGAATACTGTCATTTTTTAAAAATCTGCACCTTTGGTTGGCAGCCGAGTAAACTGGAAGTGACGTTGTGACGTTGCTTCCGTGTTTTTACACAGAAGACTGGAACAAAGCCATTTCCGGCATTGTTGCAGTCTCAGCCTAGCCGGCAGAATTGCCGGATTGTGGATCAGGTCTCCCGGTGGATTGGGAGGCCTGGGAAGAGCTGCGGAAGGCAGAGGAAAGGGGGACGTCCTCCTCTCCAGTGTTGTTTTACTTTCTCAAGTGCCAAAAATTTAAGACCCTTTCAATTTCTATTATGGACCTCCCTAAAATGTTTTGAGATGCTGTGGTCCTTCTTACCCTTTTTTATATTATTGACATGCTATCCTACCTTTACCAGTAGGGGTCTAGAAGTACAACCCACATATTGAAATTTACAAGGTCACTCAAGCATATACACCACTCCCTCTGAAGAACAAGTCATAAATTCCTTTACCTTCTGGGTCTTACCCTTAGTTGTTGCTGTAAACTCTTTTTTTTCTCATTACATCCCCGCGTGGTTTTACATGCTAAACATCTACCACAAGAGTAGAAACCAGTCAGTAAGGGCATCATTGTTCCCATTTTACTAATGAGTGGATCCAAAATACCTGGTGCTAATTTCTGCCTGAGGTTAGGGGCTTATATATATTATTATTATTCATGATTTATATATTTTATATATATATTTACGCAGTGCTTTACAATGTAGAGGGGGACAGCAAAATGATAGTACAGTTCAATACAGAAGGGACAGGAGGGCCTCGCTCGTAGAGCTTACATTCTAAAAGGGAGGGGGTGGTGGTACAAAAGGTAATAGATGCGGGGAATGATTTGATGGGGTTGTTAGGTGGGTGTGGGATAGGCTTCCCTCAATAAGTGAGTTTTCAAGGATCTCCTAAAGGTGGACAGGTTAGGGGCTGATTGGATATACCGGGACAGGGAATTCCAGAGGATGGGAGAGGGAGAGATGCTGAAGACAAGCATTAGAGGAGGTAACAAGGGAACTAGAGAGCAGGAGGTCCTGGGAGGAGCGGAGGGGACGATTTGGGTGATATCTGCAGATGAGGTTGGTGATGTAGCTGGGGGCGATGTTGTGGATGGCCTTGTATGTTGTGGTTAGCATTTTGAATTTTATACGGTGGGGTAGGGGAAGCCAGTGAAGGGATTGGAAGAGAGGTACAGCAGTCACAGATCGATTGGTGAGGTGTATTAGTCTAGCAGCAGCATTCATAATAGACTGAAGGGGGGATAGCCTGTGTAGGGGTAGGCCATTAAGGAGATAGTTGCAGTAGTCAAGGCGGGAAATAATCAAGGTGTGAATAAGTTGCTTTGTGGTGTCATTAGTCAGGAAGGGTCGAATTCTGGAGATGTTGCGGAGGTTAAGGCGGCAGGATTTAGCCAGTGATTGGATGTGGGGGCTGTATATATATATATATATATATATATATATATATATATATATATATATATATATATATATATACAGCATCTCACAAAAGTGAGTACAGTCCTCTCAAAATAACTCAACATACAGGCATTAATGTCTAAACTGCTGGCAACAAAAGTGAGTACACCCCTAAGTGAAAATGTTCAAATTGGGCCCAAAGTGTGAATATCTTGTGTGGCCACCATTATTTTCCAGCACTGCCTTAACCCTCTTGGGCATGGAGTTCACCAGAGCTTCACAGGTTGCCACTGGAGTCCTCTTCCACTCCTCCATGTTGACATCACAGAGCTGGTGGACGTTAGAGACCTTGAGCTCCTCCACCTTCCGTTTAAGTCTGCCCCACAGATGCTCAATAGGGTTTAGGTCTGGAGACATGCTTGTCCAGTCCATCACCTTTACCCTCAGCTTCTTTAGCAAGGCAGTGGTCCTCTTGGAGGTGTGTTTAAGGTCATTATCATGTTGGAACACTGCCCTGTGGCCCAGTCTCGAAGGGAGGGGATCATGCTCTGCTTCAGTATGTCACAGTACATGTTGGCATTCATGGTTCCCTCAATAAACTGTAGCTCCCCAGTGCCAACAGCACTCATGCAGCTCCAGACCATGACACTCCAAACCATGCTTGACTGTAGACAAGACACACTTGTCTTTGTACTCCTCACTTGGTTGCCGCCACACACGCTTTACACCATCTGAACCAAATAAGTTTATCTTGGTGCCCTTGTAAATTCCAATATGTGGGTCATACTTTTAGACCCCTATTGGTAAGGGTACGAGAGCATAGCAACAATATAAAAAAGGGTAAGAAGGACCACAGCGTCTCAAAACATTTCAGGGAGGTCCATAATAGAAATCCAAAGGGTCTTAAATTTGGGGGAGTTTAGAAAGTAAAACAACACAGGAGAGGTGGAAATTTTATATGATATTTAAGTAAACGTGAATCCTTCTGGATTTATGAGATCCAGGTTTTGTCTCACAGGGGGTTAAATGTAGACTTTGGCCTTAACTGTTTCATTAGTAATGGTTAGTAGAGTCAGTTTAGTTGGTATATCTCTTCCCTTAGTTTTATTTCAACAGAAAGGGGTATATTATAGAGAGAGTAGCCCTGACGAAAGAAAGGTTAGGATGGGTATCGCCCTAATGGTTTTCTATAAGGGTTTGTGTATTTAGTATATATGATATTATTCATATGTCTTCTTATTTTATTTTAATTCATTTCATTTTTTATTTCATTGATTGTATTTTGATAATTTTTGGCTGTTATGCGTTTTTGATTTTAATATGCCCATTTGGGGTAGTAGTGGGTGGACAGAGGGATACACGAGAGTAGGATCCTGCTCTATTTGGTGTTCCATTGTCCATAGGAAGTGGGTGTATTGACATACAATTCTGACAGCTGAGGATTAGCTTGTTAGGTCTCCATGGTAATATTAATGGATATAAGGGCTTGGGCTAGAGGGCTGTCCTATCCTATTGAAGAAGCTAATCAGGTGGCAACACGCGTATAGGAGGGAGGAGCCCGGCCCATTGAGTCACGGAGACACCGCTAATACGGACAAGTGGTGAGCTTCCTCACACACACCGCTTGTTTTTATGTATAGTTGTGTGAAAAAGTATTTCTCCCCTTCAGATTTTTTATTTTTTTGCATATTTGTCACACTTAAATGACTCAGATCATGAAACAAATTTTATTATTACACAGAGATAAGCCGAGGAAATACAAAATGCAGTTTTTAATTGATGGCTTCATTTATTAAGGCAAAAAAACAGTCCAAACCTGCCTGGCTTTATATGAAAAAGTAATTGCCCCCTAAACCTAATAACTGGTTGTGCCACCCTTGGCGGCAACAACTGCAAACAAGCATTTGCAATAACTGGCAATGAGTATTTCACATTGCTGTGAAGCAATTTTGGCCCACTTTTCTTTGCAGAATTGTTTTAATTCAGCCACATTGGAGGGTTTTCCAGCACGGCCTGTGTAAGGTCATAATACAGCATCTCAATTGGATTTAAGTCCGGGCTTTGACTAGGACACTCCAAAACCTTAATTTTGCTTTGTTTGAACCATTTGGAGATGGACTTGCTGTTGTGCTTTGGATCATTGTCCTGCTGCATAACCCAAGTGCACTTGAGCTTGAGGTCACAAACTGATGGCTGGACATTCTCCTTTGGGATTTTCTGTTAGAGCTCAGAATTCATGGTTCCATCAATTATGGTAATTCGTCCAGGTCCTGAAGCTGAAAAGCAGCCCCAGACCATCACGCTACCGCCACCATGTCTGACTCTTGGTAGGATGTTCTTGTTATGAAATTGTCAGAACATTTGGGGTTAAAAGAATTTATATTCATATATATATACAGGCCTTTATATTGTATATTTTTCAAACGAACATGAGAGGAGCCATTTTTGCTCTAAAGTTGAATCAGAGTTCATAGCCCATGAATAAGCATTGTTGCAAAAGTTGCTTTATGTCTTGAGACTGTGTACAAATACCAGTATCCCAGGTTATATATCTTTTGTCTTTGACACTTATAGATAAGGGGAGTTGGTACAAACTTACACAGCCTGCAAAACTAAATAGTATTTTCAGAATAAACCACGTAACAAAAAGGGCTTATCCACAAATGATATATTTTAAATAATAATGTTTCTTTTATACATCTTTACAATGTATCTTTATTAGGTAACATTATATAAACCTGTTTACTACATCTATATTATTATAAGGTTGCAAATATGGTATCTTATTTAGGAAACCATTCATGAATACCTGTTAGGCTTATCGTAAGAATCCTGACGTCACTTTCATGGCATTTACAACCCCAGTTAATTGTGTTGGGTATATTTTCTCATACACATATATTTTAAGAAGCGCCAGGACGGCTGGGGATATTGACACTTGATTGTCAACCATTAGACAATTAGTGGTGTTTTGCTAAGCCAAGGTCAGAAGGCCATGTCAATCACATTAAAAATAATTTCTGATCTAACACTGCCCCTAAGAGGTTGAAACTGGTAATTATTCAAAATAGCATTGGTCTTGGTTGTCAAGGTAACATATAAACTCCATCGTCATATGACATCATCAGTTACATAGTAAAGAGACATACACCTACTTTTGGGGTGAGATAAAAAGGAGAGACAGATAGCAGGAAGGGGAGCTATGGGAAGATCTGGGGGAGCTATGGGAAGATCTGGAGGAGCTCTGAGGATGGCTGGACGGGTCAGTCTCTAAGGTGGAAAGAAGTCTCTTTTGGGACTTTGCTTCTCAAACTGACAGAATTCTTAAAGACCTGGTAAAGTATTAATCTTTCCAATGTATACCTTTTTAGGTAATTGAAGTTTGGTTGAGCATATTCTTGACTAATCCATTCAATTAATCAATCAAAATTGTTAGTTTTGCTTTGAAGTGAAGTGAATTCTAACTGCAGTATGAATTTGTTTTGCTTCTAAACCAAGGGAGATACATATATATTGTTATATCTCATAATACCGACTTCAAAGTTTTAGAATTGGATTGGTTATAGTATGTGTTAAACCATTGATTCATTCTAAATCTAAAATATAAGCTTTGATCAAATTATCAAGCTGTGCACAATATAACAATTTTTGTTTGTGCATTTAAGAGTGTAATAAGAAGGTCTGTTGGTTTTGAGAAGAGATCACATCATAGTATTAAGGTAAACAATATTTGTTTATACAAGTCCGTGAAGTCACAGAAGGCTATTCACAAGTTACCAAGTTTAAAATGTACAAGTATCATTTAAGTATTAAAATATGGTATTTTGTTACAAGAAATTGAATAAGAGAACTGTGAATATTATCTGAACCATCATTGATCTTTGATATGTAGAAGTATATCCATTTATTTGTTTTATCATGAAATATACCTGATATTATTTTGCACTATACTTTTAGTTAATAAATATATATTTTTAAGCAACATCATTTGTATCACTTGTCTTCAAAATAGCATGGATAAACGAACTTGAATTTCTTATAGGTATTGGTAGAAAATGGTAAATCTCCCAAATCGAAGATTTGCATATTTTCATGATTACAATACTATTTTATTATTTCAGTATAAACATTCTGACAAAATGCTGTATTAATTTTATGTCAGATGTAACAGGACTTACAGTACACCTTCCAAAAAGTTAGAATTTTATCTCATCAGTCCACAGAATATTTGCCTAAGGCCCCTTTCACACTGTCGGACTGTTCAGGTCCGCCTGTCAGTTTTGTTGGCGGACCTGAACGGGCGCTCCATGCTAGTCTATGGAGCGACGGATGTCAGCAGTGACATGTCCGCTGACATCCGACCCGGTCCGATCCGCTAAAATCAGATGAATGGCCCTATGTTCGCATCCGTCCCTGGTGGATCGGATCGAGTGAAATCTGATGAAAACGGACATGCTGTCCATTTTCGTCTGATCTCTCCATAGCAACCAGCAGCGCTCAATAAGTCCCTCCCCGCTCAGTGAGCAGAGAGGGACCTGTCATCCGCCGGTTCAGTGGAGATCAACGGAGAGATCTCCCACTGAGCTGGTGGACAGAGGCGGACTCCATGGCAGCAGATCCGCCTCGTGAGAACAAAGCCTAAAAGTCTTGGGGATAATCAAGATTTTTTTTCGTAGATGTGAGATGAGCCTTTGTGTTCTTTTTGGTCAGCAGTGGCTTTGGCCTTGGAACTCTCCCATGGATGCCATTTTTGCCCAGTATCTTTCTTATTGTTGAATCATGAACACTGATCTTACCTGAGGCAAGTGAGGCCTGCAGGTCTTTAGATGTTGTTTTGGGTTCTTTTATGACCTCCTGGATAAGTCTTCATGCTCTTGGAGTAATTTTTGTAGGCCGGCAACTCCTTGGAAGGTTCAACAATGTTCCAAGTTATCCCCATTTGTGGATAATGGCTCTCCCCGTGGTTCACTGGAGTTCCAAAGCATTAGAAATGGCTTTGAAACCCTTCCTAGACCGATACATGTACATTACTTTGTTTCAAATCTGTTCTTGATTTTTTTTTTAGATTGTGGCATGATGTGTGGCTTTTTGTGATCTGCTAGCATGCTTCACTTTGTCAGACACTTCTATTTATGTGATTTCTTGATTCAACAGTTTTGGCAGTAATCAGGCCTGGGTGTGGCAAGTGAAATTTAACTCAGCTTTCCAAAAAAATGTGGTTAATCACAGTTCATTCATGATTCAGCATAGGGTCAGGCAGGTTTGAACAGATTTTTTTCCCCTAATAAATTAAATAATAATTTAAAAACTGCATCTTGGATTTACTCGGGTTATCTTTGTGTAATATTAAAATTTGTTTGATGATCTGAATCATTTAAGTGTGAGAAATATGCAAACAAATAAAAAAATCAGGAAGGGGGAAAATACTTTTTCACACAACTGTATATCTTGTATGCGCAACTTTAGTAGGGGGTATCTTTAATAAAGTTTTTTATATGGAGTACACTATGGAGATGCTTTTTTATTACATGTGGTGAAATACGTGGATAATCAGTGATCTAATCCATGACTGGAAGGAGGAACTGTGTCTATGAGAGCTGCAAGTAAGGGAGTTTACAGCCCGTACGGTTGTTTGTTAAGGAGAGATAAATCCCAGGAGGGGAGGAGGAGACCATCCAATGTGAGGTGAGTGGGCATTTCACTTGGTGAAGGCATAGCACTTTGATTTTATAAAAGAGGATTGAAGTTCACTGTGGTGGAGAATATACATTTACCGAATATATATTTATGGACTTTCGTCTGTGTTTAGATTTACACATTATCATTTAGATACATGATGTATTAATATCACTGTTTTTGATCAGTAGCGCTGCACTGCATGAAGTATTATATTTTGTTGATTTTAATGTGGTGGAATCACTAAGTAGTGTACAGCAGCAAACTCCTACAATACTCCAGCAGTCTTAAAAGGTAGAATTAATTTATCTTCATAGATTTGTTAAGGGATATTGTTGATAAATATTTCTGTCCCAAGTGAAGGAGCCTCTCCAAAAGCCTCTGTCCTGGTTGGGTCTGTCACAGCCAGATTTATCAAAGCTAGAATTTTTTCAGTAGATGATGTCAAAGATGGATTATGTGTGTGAAACTAGATGAGCAATCAAGAGTCTTGGCTTTTATTTGGAAGACATTGACTTGGGCTACCCAAGGGACCAGGACAGAAGTTT
Organism: Lithobates clamitans; assembly: GCA_037952925.1. Lineage (NCBI taxonomy): Eukaryota > Metazoa > Chordata > Amphibia > Anura > Ranidae > Lithobates > Lithobates clamitans. The sequence continues at coordinate 4,162,243 of JBBGZY010000589.1, read as the reverse complement.
GTCTGCAAAAGCTAAATCAAGCCCAAGAAAGACTACCTGGAATAAAAACTATAGTAGATGATATACTAATAGTTGGAGAAGGGGTTGATTTCGATTCTGCAACAGAAGATCGTGATATGTAGATGAAACACTTGTTGACAATTGTGAGGAAAAGCAAATCAAACTAAACCTGGATACATTTCAAATGAAAATGACTCAGGATCCATACATTGGAAATCTGTTAACTTCAAATGGTTTGAATGTAGAATCATAAAAAGTGTGAACTGTACAAGAATGCCTACTCCTACAGATGTACGGGGAGTTATGCGATTCCTGGGAATGGTAATTACCTTTTAAAATTGTGTAAGCATCTGTCTGATATGTGCGAGCCTTTGAGACAGTCGTTGAGACACCACATAAAGACGTGCACTGGGAATGGACTGACATACAGTATGCAGAATTTCAGGCAGGGAAAACTGCTTTTGCGGACACAGCCACCTTCAAATACTGTAACCCAGATGAAGCAATAATAGTACAATGTGATGCTTCAGAAACAGGCCTTGGAGCAACATTAAATAGTCTTTCACCTTTGCAAGTAGAAGTTCTTAAACCCAAAGAACAGGGTTATGTTTAGATTTAGAAGAAAATACCAGCAGTAGTGTTTGGGATGAAAAGATTCCACCAATACAGCAATACATAGACGACGTGTGCATCCAGTTCATAAACACCAGAAGAGAATCATAAAAAAGGACTCTATTAAATGTATAAAAATGACTGTAGTGTGCGCTTTTCCTTCCAATGTGTGACTTTGACATTAGCTATTATCCAGGGAAGGATTTACTCATTTCAGATGCTCTGAGTTTGTACCCACTGTAACAGAAGGAAACACAGACATTGAAAACATTCATATGGGTGTAATTTGAGATGTATTGAAAGGCAGATTAAAAGAAATAAAGAGATCTACAGAAAAAGATACAAAACTGCAGATTTTAAAGAATGTAATTCATAAGTTGGCCCGTATCCAAGTCCATTCAAGTTGGACCAAGAGAAAAAAACTCTTTATGAGATGGAAACAAGGAACTCCTTTTAACAAAAGTGCAACAATATAAAAATCAGATGAAAGGCTTAACATTGGGAAACACTGTGTGGAAGATAAATAGTGCATTTTATACTGTGTATATTTATATATAACTATATAGATCAGACCAAAATGAGGGACAAATGAGGAGGAAAGAGGGACAGATGGACTTTGTTGCAAATCAGGGACAGTCCCTCAAAATCAGGGACAGTTGGGTGCTATGAAAAAAGTGTACGTCCAGGTCTGATTTTTCTGACCTATGTGGGCAGGTACGGGTGGACACGAATCTGCTTACAACCAGCCACTAAAGAAAGTAGCTGCCCTTTTAGGGGTCGTGCAAACCTTGGGGAAGTCTGACCACCTGGCTTTATAAAATTATACTGTGTGCTAGCAGATTTTGACAAATAAGAACTACTGTTTTTGACAATCTGGACATAAGATTAAAATCCCTAACAGATTTTATGTGTAGTTAAATGCAAGCTAGAACATGGTTTATACAAACATGAAGAGGTGACGATCTACCTAAAAAACAAGAAGAAGATCAAAGATCACCAGGGCACAGCATTGTTTGTTTTTTAGGAGGTTACCTAGCAAAGCCTCAATAAAAATAAAGGAAGGTTTAAAGAATTCAGAGGTCAGTAGTATGTAACACAGAGTTCAGAGGTCAGTAGTATGTACAGCAAGGTCAGGAGTAGGTAATATGGAGAGCAGGGGTCAGTAGTATATAATGAAGAGTGCAGGGATCATAAGTAACACATATGTAACACAGAGTGCAGGGGCCAGTAGTAAGTGGAGCAGAGTGCAGAGGCTAGTTGAATCTTTTAAAGAGTTTAGTAGTAAGTAAAGCAGAGTGCAAAAGTCAGAAATAAGTAAAGCAGAGTGTAGGAGTCAGTAGTATGTAACATAGAGTGCTGGGGCAATTAGTAAGTAAGGTAGGGTTCAGAGGTCGGTCATAAGTAAAGTAGGTTGCAGGGTCAAGTAGGATGTAATGCAAAGTGTAGGAATTATTAGTAGTAAGTAATGCAGAGTTCAGTAGTAAGTAAAGCAGAGTCCAGGAGTCAGAAATAAGTAAAGCAGAGTGCAGGGGTCAATAGTATGTAATGGCTCAGTGCAGGGGCCAGTAGTAAGTTACAAAGATTGCAGGAAACAGTAGAATGTAATGCAGAGTGCAGGAATTAGTAATTGTAAGGAGCCCCTGCTCGCTCGATTCTACTCTCCTGACACTCCTCTGCGGCTATTGAATCAGATTGCAGATTGCAACATCTGATGATTCGGTCACCCGATGCTCCAGGACTAGAACTACAGCTATGTGCCCTTCTAATCCAGTTGTGTAGCTCAGAACAAACACCAGGCAGGCTGTATGTAAGTTCAACCAGGAACTCTCTTTTATTGAAAGGAATACAGGCTCCTTTAAACAGTAAAAGAGGAGGTGTATACATCCTGCTCATATTACTCTGAATATACACCTGTGACCAGAAACCTAATTAACATGGGCTAATTAACTAATCCCTTTAGACAGCCTAGATTACTCAGACATGACCTTTAGGCCAGACTGGCCGTCTTGTAGCTCAGGAAACCCAATCAACATTACCACAATAGCAGAGTTAATTAACACAAACAACAATGGGGATCTAATGACTCTTAGATCCCATACTAGACTTATTTACAATACACATTCTAGCAGGCAACAGACAGACAGGTGGCTGAAATTGACATCAGCATCTCCTAACAGTATTTTTCCCAGCAATATGAATCCGCCACTGTTTCTAATATGGCAAATCCAGGGTCCCCAGAGTCTGTGTGTCCTGGGGGACCAGGACCCGAATCCAGAGTAATACCACCTCAATGGTCCCCAGACTTACAGCTCACAAAGAGCACCATTCCCCCAAATGCCAAGGCCCACGATCGACCAGCAAGAGGCTAGCATTCAGTCCCCTTCAAAAGTCTCTCTCCCGGCTAGGTCTGTCACAGTAATAAATATTGCAGAGTTTGGTAGCAAGTAAAGCAGAGTCCAGGTGTCAGAAAGAGGTAAAGCAGAGTGCATGGGTCATTAGTATGTAATGGATGAGTGTGGGGGCCAGTAGTAAGTTACGCAGGGTACAGAGGTCAGTAGTAAGTAATGCCGAGTTCAGGGGCTCATTATAAGTAACACAGAATTCAGGGGTCATAAATAAGGAACACAAAGTGGTAAGTAATGCAGAGTTCTGAGGTCAGTAGTAAGTAGTGCAGAGTCTGGGGGTCAGTAGTATGTAATGTAGAGTTCAGGAGTCAGTAGTATGTAATGCAGGGTGTGTTGGAAGAACAACAGCATGTAATGTAAAGTTGCTTTTATAAACTGTGAACTATATACTATATGTATTATATCTGTTGATACCAGCAGGTGACACTGCAGTATTATAGTGTGTATTCTATGGTAAAGTAATCACAGGATGTTCTGTGTATACTTGTTTGTATCCTGTTCTTGTTTCATATTTCTCATGCTGTAAAGACATGCACTGAAATCCTCCATAAAAGCAAAGCTATTGCTGCAAACAAGAAGCTTCCAGTGCATTATTTCAATACTCTGACAACAGGCTATGGGCCCAGCAGCATCCAGGCACTGGAAAGAAAACTCTGCATCTCAGTGAGTACAGTGAGTATTGTATACAAGCTACTGAAAGATGGCAAGTGGTTCAGATGTGAAGTTTGCAATAGCAAAGCTGAACAATGCCAATTACCAGCTGTGGAAGATTTAACTGGAAATGTTTCTTAGCAAGGACGACTTGTGGCAAGTGCTGAATACAGACAGACCCACAAACGGATAGTTGGAGGAGTGGGACAGGCAAAAGCAACTATAAGCTTACTAGTGGAAGATGACCAGCTTATTCATATAAGAATAGAGAAAATGCCCAAAGGTATGTGGACTTCATTACAAAAACTGCATGAGCATTCAAGCCTCAACAGTAAGCTATTTCTACTAAGAAAGTTGTATAAGATGAGACTAGAAGAAGGCCAGCAAACGTGTGACCACATGAAAGCTATACTAGAAATCATAAAGCAGCTATGCACCATCGGAAAGAACATCGAAGATAACCATACTGGTGCCCTGCTCCTCTGCAGCCTTCCAGAGACATATACTGCTCTTATTAATGCTTTAGAAACCAGACCCGAGCAGGAACTGACAATGGAATATGTAAAAGGGAAATTAATCAATGAATATGACAGAAGGAAGGAAAATTTGCACCATGATGACAAAGCTCCTAAGATATACAAAGGCACAGAGCACACAAAGAAAGCAGAGCTTGTTTTTGCCGTAAAAGGACTGGTCACTTAAAAAAGGACTGTTCTATCTGGAAAGCCGAGCAGCGAAAGCTAAAGCTATCTATAAAAGAGAGTCAAAGATGCCACAAAGAAAACTGAAAACACATAATGGAGTGGCACCTTTAAAGTGACACAGAGTGGCAAGCCATGTGGCTGGTGCATAGACTCAGGTAAGACAAGCCACATGACTAGAGACGAGACCTTCTTCACAAACATTGATTACAGTGCAAACGTCAAAGTTTTCCTAGCAAACGGGAAAAGCATTACTGCCGGGGGTAAAGGCCAGGGCTTCTTGAACTGCATTACACCACAAGGAGGCAAGCAAAGTATTGTTGTAAAGAAAGTGCTGTTCCAGAGCTAGAAGGCAGCTTTCTATCAGTGAAAAGTCTTGCAAACAACGGTCTCACAGTTAAGTTCCAGGGTGATGAATGCACAATTCACAATATTAAGCAATTTCTCATAAAAGGAAAACTGGATGATTACCTATACAGGCTCATCACCACAGACCAGCAGGTCAATATAATGACCTACACAGCAAATGTATTCACTTATGGCACAGGTGGCTGGGGCACAGAAGTCCAGAAGCTATACAGGGCTTTATAAAGAGAGGTTTATCAGATTATAAGATTTGACAATAGCGCCTTGCAAAGTGCTTATGAATTGCAAGTGCTGTATTCAAGAAAAAGCCACACATGCTCCCCTTCCACAGGCTCCTCAAAGAAAAACCTCCCACCCCCTGCAGCTCATACACAGTGACGTATGCAGTCCAATAAAAACTCCCACGTCAGGCGGGAAAAGATATCTGCTAACTTTCATTGATGATTATTCCAGGTACACAACTACTTATCTGATGAAACACAAGAATAAAACATCAGAGAAACTTCAAGAGTTCGTTGCCATGCCTAGTAACAAATTCCAACGCAAACCAGGAATAATATGCACCAACAATGGGAGAGAATGCATAAGCAAAGAAGTGGCCTCATATCTGAAGAGAAAAAGAATAATACACCAGACAGCAGCACCATACACTCCTGAACAGAACGGTGTAGTAGAAAGGAAAAATCACACTCTTATAGAAATGGCCAAATGCATGTTGTCGGATGCCTACCTACCTCACAAGTACTGGGGAGAAGCAGTCATGACTGCAACCTACCTACAGGATGGACTACCCTCAAGAGCCAATAAAAGTACTCAATTAGAAATGTAGCATGAATCAAAGCCTAGCATAAGGCACATCAGAGTGTTTGGATGTAAAGCATATGCATATATTCCAAGTGAAAAGCGATCCAAGCTATAGAACAGAGCCATAGAGGGCATTCTAGTAGGCTATAGTGAGCAAACTAAAGGTTACATAATCTTACACGGAAAGAATGACATAGTGACAATAACCATAGTGTTTTTTTTATGAGAGCCCATCATCAGAAACACCAATCCCTGAAATCTGTGAAGTGAATATGCCTAGCAAACCAGAAGAAAAGGTCACCCAAAGCGAACCTGTGCAGGAATCAGAACAAGAGGTGAAACTCACATTACCCAAATCAAGTTCCCTACCAGATCCTGCTGACCTGCCTGAAGTCAGAAGATTCACTCTACAAAGGGGATACCACTCTGCAAGCTGTCATGCCCTGTCAGAACACATAGCATACTTGAACCAACATCCTGGGAAGACATAGAAAAACTGCCAAAATGTGAAGCCAATAAATGGAAAAAGGCAGCAGAAGAAGAATTAAAGGAGAAGTATGGGATGGTTTAAAAAAATAGCACCTATTACATTCATCACAAATCAGATAACCTTTTTACCTACCTCCTTTAGTTTTTTCAGCATGTGCACATGAACTTTCCTCCAGCTGCCAAAAATGGTCAATTTGTTGTTTGAAAAGTTCTCAGGGGGTGTATACAACTTCAGCAACACACCAACACACCCCCTGCCTCTGTCCTCCCTCCCCTGAGAGGCGTGGCTGTGCTGTGAACAAGCACATTGGTCACATAGCTCGGTTTCAATAGTAATATGACCTCATACAGGAAACAGAAGCTGATAATAAACGGTGTGCCCGGTCTGGGAGATCAGAGTTTCACAGAACAGAAGTTTAACAGACTTTTCCGGATCTGGAGTGTGTTGGGGAGGGATCTCTCCTCCCCCCTCCCCTCTCTGCTCCTCTCACTTCACATATACACAGGCACTCGGAGCTCCTCCTGCCCACATACACACACTGATTACAAAATTATCTTACAAACAGTCTGGAATATGCACAGAGTACAGAGATACAGCCTAGAACTGCTCACTGTTTACACAGGCAGAGCCTGCATGTGTGTGGAGACTGTATATAGCTGCCTGCTATGCTTGCTGCAGCTAGCACATCAGAAAATCTGAGCAGAATACCATTTGGGGGGCGATTGTACGGCATCACATGCTGTACAGTGTAGGGATGGGCTTTATGTTCTGGTCAAACATGAGTTTGACTCAAACTTTGGCTGTTTGCCCGTTCGCTGAACAGTGAACAATTTGGGGTTTTTGCGGCAAATTCGAAAGCCGCAGAACACCCTTTAAAAGTCTATGGCAGAAATCAAAAGTGCTAATTTTAAAGGCTAATATGCTTGGTATTGTTATAAAAAGTGTTTGTGGGCCTGGGTCCTGCCCCAGGGAACATGTATCAATGCAAAAAAAAGTTTTAAAAATGGACATTTTTTTCGGGAGCAGTGATTTTAATAATGCTTAAAGTGAAACAATAAAAGTATAATATTCCTTTAAATTTCGTACCTGGGGGGTGTCTATAGTTTGCCTGTAAAAGGGAGCATGTTTCCCATGTTTAGAACAGTATGACAGCAAAATGGCATTTGTAAAGGTAAAAAAAGTAATTTAAAAGTGCTAGAGCTAGTGCCGGCTATAATGAGTTGTCGGGGAAAAAAGTTATTTAAGAGTGCTAGAGCTAGTGCCGGCTATAATGAATTATCGGTCCAGCAATACACATAACAGTTCATTGATAAAAACGGCATGGAATTTCCCCACAGGGAAACCCCGAACCAAAATTTTTTTTAAAAATGCGTGGGGGTCCCCCTAAATTCCATACCAGGCCCCTTAGGTCTGGTATGGGTATTAAGGGGAACTCCAAGCCAAAATAAAAAAAATGGCATGGGGTCCCCCTCAAAATCCATACCAGACCCTTCAAGCCTGGTATGGATTTTAAAGGGAACCCCGCGCAAAATGTAAAAAAAAATGGCGTGGGATCCCCCAAAAATCCATACCAGACCCTTATCCCTTATCCCCCCTCAACATTGGGAGGGTGCTCTGGGGTAGCCCCAAAGTAACCGAGTGACCCCGCCGCCTCTGACAACACGGGGAAAGCATCAGGGAAGTCCCCATGTGTCAGAGGAGGGCGGGGTCACTGGGTGGCCCCGCCCTCTGTTATATAGGAAGTGTCAGAAGAACCGAAGCGTCACACGGCGGAAGACTCCCACTGAGGCGGATCGTGCGGACGGAGTGGAGAATAAGCCGGAGGAAAACGCGGGACGAGAAGAGCGGAGGAAGAAGAAGATGGAGAAGAAGAAGATGGAGGAAGAAGAAGAACACTGAAGGAAGATCAGAAGAAAGCTGATGGAAGAAGAAGCGGAAAGAAGAAGTGATTAATAAAGGACTTGTCAAAAAGCGTCACTTGTGTTTTTTAACCTTTTTGACACTTTTTTTGTAAAGGGTCTGAAGGGTTTGGTAGGGATTCTGAGGGGGACCCCCACACCATTTTTTTAAAAATTTTGGCGCGGGGTTCCCCTTAATATCCATACCAGACCTGAAGGGCCTAGTATGGAATTTAGAGGGACCCCCACGCATTTTTTTTTCAAGTTTTGGTTCGGGGTTCCCCTGTGGGGAAATTCAATGCCGTTTTTATCAATGAACTTTTATGTGTATTGCCGGGCCGACAATTCATTATAGCCGGCACTAGCTCATGCACTTTTAAATTACTTTTTTTTCCCCGACAATTCATTATAGCACTAGCTCTAGCACTTTTAAATGACTTTTTTTCCCAACAATTCATTATTGCTGGCACTAGCTCTAGCACTTTTAAATGACTTTGTTTTCCTGACAATTCATTATAGCCGACACTAGCTCTAGCACTTTTAAATGACTTTTTTTCCCTTTAGAAATGTCATTTTGCTGTCAGACTGTTCTAAACACGGGAAACATGCACCCCTTTACAGGCATACTATAGACACCCCCCAGGTACGAAATTTAAAGGAATATTACACTTTTATTGTTTCACTTTAAGCATTATTAAAATTACTGCTTCCGAAAAAATGGCTGATTTTAAAAAACTTCTTTTTGCATTAATATATGTCCCGTGGGGCAGGACCCGGGTCCCCAAACACTTTTTAAAACAATACCATGCATATAAGCCTTTAAAATTAGCACTTTTGATTTTTCATGTTCGTGTCCCATAGACTTTAACGGTGTTCGCGTGTTTGAACAAATTTTTTGCCTGTTCGCATGTTCTGGTGCGAACCAAACGGGGGGTGTTCGGCTCATCCCTAGTACAAAGTCATGTCATACAGTGTCATTACATGCCGTACAGTATTATTACATGCCATACAGAGTCATTTCATGCCTTACAGAGTCATCATTGCCGTACAGAGTCATCACATGCCGTACAGAGTCATCACATGCTGTACAGTGTCATTACATGCCGTACAGTGTCAGCACATGCCATACAGAGTCATCACATGCCGTACAGTGTCATTACATGCCGTACAGTGTCAACACATGCGGTACATAGTCATCACATGCCGTACAAAGCCATCACATTCTGTATAGAGCCATCACATGCTTTACAGAGCCATCACATGCCTTACAGGGCCATCACATGCTGTACAGTGCCATACAGAGCCATCACATGCCGTACAGAGTCATTATATGCCGTACAGTGCCACTACATGCAGTACAGAGCCACCACATGCCATACAGTGTCACCACATGCAGTACAGAGCCACCACAATACATACAGTGTCACCAAATGCCGTACAGAGCCATCATATGCTGTACAGTGTCACCACATGCCGTACACAGCCACCACATGCTGTACAGCACCACCACATGCCGTACAGCTCCACCACATGCCGTACAGTGCCACCACATGCCGTACAGAGTCATCACATGTTGTACAGAGCCACCACATGCCATACAGTTTCATCACATGCCATACAGAGTCATCACATGCTGTACAGTGTCATTACATGTTGTACAGAGCCATCACATGCTGTACAGTGTCATTATATGTTGTACAGTGTCATTACATGTTGTACAGTATCACCACATGCTGTACAGAGCCATCGCATGCCGTATAGTGTCATTACATGTTGTACAGTATCACCACATGCCATACAGAGCTACCACATGCTGTACAGTGTCACAACATGCTGTGCACTACCATCACATGCTGTGCCATCATATGCCGTACAGTGTCATTACATGTTGTACAGTGACACCACATGCCATCAGAGCTACCACATGCTGTACAGTGTCACAACTAGGGATGAGCTTCGAGTTCGAGTTGAACTCATGTTTGACTCAAACATCAGCTGTTCGCCAGTTCCCCGAACAGGGAACAATTTGGGGTGTTCGCAGCAAATTCAAAAGCCACGGAACACACTTTAAAAGTCTATGGGAGAAATTAAAAGTGGCAATTTTAAAGGCTTATATGCATGGTATTGTCATGAAAAGTGTTTGGGGACCTGGGTCCTGCCCCAGGGGACATGGATCAATGCAAAAAAAGTTTTAAAAACGACCGTTTTTTCGGGAGCAGTGATTTTAATAATGCTTAAAGTGAAACAATAAAAGTGTAATATTCCTTTAAATTTCATACCTGGGGGGTGTCTATAGTATGCCTGTAAAGGGGCGCATGTTTCCCATGTTTAGAACAGTCTGACAGCAAAATTACATTTTGCCGGTCCGACAATACACATAAAAGTTCATTGATAAAAACGGCATGGGAATTCCCCACAGGGGAACCCTGAACCAAAAAAAAAAAAGGCGTGGGGTCGCCCTCAAAATCTATACCAGACCCTTCAGGTCTGGTATGGATTTTAAGGGGAACCCTGCGCCAAAATAAAAAAAATTGGCCAATGTTAATGGGGACAAGGGCCTCATCCCCACAACCTTTGCCCGGTGGTTGTGGGGGTCTGTGGGCAGGGGGCTTATCAGAATCTGGAAGCTCCCTTTAACAAGGGGACCCCCAGATCCCGGCCCTCACCCCTGTGTGAAATGGTAAGGGGTACCCCTACCATTTCACAAAAAAACTGTCAAAAATGTTAAAAATGACAAGAGACAGTTTTTGACAATTCCTTTATTTAAATGCTTCTTCTTTCTTCTTTCTTCTATCTTCTTTCCTCTATCTTCTATCTTCTATGTTCCTTCGGTTTCTTCCTCCATCTTCTTCTTCTTCTGGTTCTTCTGGCTCTTCTGGTTCTTCTGGTTCTTCCTCCGATGTTCTCGTCTGGCATCTTCCTCCACGGCCTCTCCTTCCCTTCTTCTCCTTGGGCCACTCCGCATCCATGATGGCACGATGGATGGGAGGCTCCTGCTGTGTGACTCTTCTCCTCTTCTGACGGTTCTTAAATAACGGAGGGCGGGGCCACCCGGTGACCCCGCCCCCTCTGATGCACGGGGACTTCCCTGTGGCATTCCCCATGATGTCAGAGGGGGCAGGGTCACCCATTACGTAATGGGTGAACCCGCCCCCTCTGACATCACGGGGAATGCCACAGGGAAGTCCCTGTCAAGTCCCCATGTGTCAGAGGGGGGCGGGCTCACCGGGTGGCCCCGCCCTCCGTTATTTAAGAACCGTCAGAAGAGGAGAAGCATCACACAGCTGGTGCCTCCCATCCATCATGCCATCATGGATGCGGAGTGGCCCGAGGAGAAGAAGGGAAGGAAGCGCCGCGGAGGAAGATGCCGGACGAGAACACCGGAGGAAGAACCAGAAGAACCAAAAGAAGAAGATGGAGGAAGAAACCGAAGGAAGATAGAAGATAGAAGAAAGAAGATGGAAGATAGAAGAAAGAAGAAGCATTTAAATAAAGCAATTGTCAAAAACTGTCTCTTGTCATTTTTAACATTTTTGACAGTTTTTTTGTGAAATGGTAGGGGTACTTTTGTACCCCTTTACCATTTCACACAGGGGGGAGGGCCAGGATCTGGGGGTCCCCTTCTTAAAGGGGGCTTCCAGATTCTGAAAAGCTCCCCGCTCGCAGACCCCCACAACTACCGGGCAAAGGCTGTGGGGATAAGGCCCTTGTCCCCATCAACATGGGGACAAGGTGTTTTGGGGGGCTACGCCAAAGCACCCTCCCAATGTTGACGGCATGTGGCCAGGTATGGTTCAGGAGGGGGGGCACTCTCTCGTCCCCCTCTCTTTTCCTGCAGCCTGCCAGGTTGCGTGCTCGGATAAGGGTCTGGTATGGATTTGTGGGGGGACCCCACGCCAATTTTTTTTTATTTTTGTGCGGGGTTCCCCTTAAAATCCATATCAGACCTGAAGGGTCTGGTATAGATTTTGAGGGGGACCCCACGCCATTTTAAAAAAAAATTTTGGCCGGGGTTCCCCTTAATATCCATACCAGACCTGAAGGGCCTGGTATGGAATTTAGGGGAACCCCCACGTAATTTTTTTAATTTTGGTTTGGGGTTCCCCTGTGGGGAATTCCCATGCCGTTTTTATCAATGAACTTTTATGTGTATTGTCGGACCGTCAATTCATTAATAGCCGCGAGTAGTTTTAAATGACTTTTTTTCCTTTGAAATGTCATTTTGCTGTCAGACTGTTCTAAACACTGGAAACATGCGCCCCTTTACAGGCATACTATAGACACCCCCCAGGTATGAAATTTAGAGGAATATTACACTTTTATTGTTTCAATTTAAGCATTATTAAAATCACTGCTCCCGAAAAAAACTGCAGTTTTTAAAACTTTTTTTGCATTGATCCATGTCCCGTGGGGCAGGACCCAGGTCCCCAAACACTTTTTATGACAATAACTTGCATATAAGCCTTTAAAATTAGCACTTTTGATTATTCATGTTCGTGTCCCATAGACTTTAACGGTGTTCGCGTGTTCAGGGGGTGTTCGGCTCATCCCTAGTCACAACATGCCGTACAGTGCCATCACATGCTGTGCCATCACATGCCGTACAGTGTCATTACATGTTGTACAGTGCCATCACATGCCGTACAGAGTCATCACATGCCGTGCAGTGCCATCACATGCCGTACAGTGTCACCACATGCCATACAGAGCCTCCACATGCCGTACAGTGCCATCGCATGCCGTACAGTGTCACCACATGCCATACAAAGACACCACATGCCATACAGTGTCACCACATGCTGGACAGTGCCATCACATGCCGTACAGAGTCATCACAGGCCGTACAGTGTCATTACATGTTGTACAGTGTCACCTCATGCCATACAGAGCCACCACATGCCGTACAGTTTCACCACATGCCGTAAAGTGTAATCACATGCCGTACAGTGTCATCACATGCCGTACATTATCAACACATGCCATACAGTGTTGTCACAGGGCACAGCACGGCTCCATCTGACCACATATGCAATATCCTCTAGTGCTGAGATACAGGCACTTAGCAAAGTAAGCAGGCATTTTGTTTTTACCACTTGTTGTATCTATAAACCAAGCATTATTACACGATTTGGGTCCACTTTGTCTTTTTCTCAACTCATACCACCCACTGTGGGGGAGAGGAGAACATAGTGTTGGACTGTCTGAGATGCCACGCCAGGCTGCAAGGTAGCAGCACAAGCGATTCCTGACCTTCTTTTTGGATAAAGAGGTCATGGCTGTATGGTGAGCAGATATTTTACAAGAGCACTTTGGGAGTTGTTGGATGTTTGCAAGCGGTGAAGGATACCTACACATATTGATTTACCAACCACGTTTTCATTTTTTTGAATAATCACAGATGAATATGGACTTTTTTAAATTTATAATACTCAGTGTTATGCATATTTAAATTTCTGTATATTTAAGTCGATATGTATTTTGGCATCTGTTCACAAATTGATATATCTAGGAATATTTCTAATTAGTGGTCACAGTGCCCCCTATTATCACTTCGCATTATTTCAATACTCTGACAACAGGTTGCAAGGGTCAGAAATAGGGAACACAGAGTGCAGGTATCAGTATTAAGTAACGCAGAGTGCAGGGTTAGTAGTAAGTATCACAGAGTTCAGAGGTCATTAGTATATAACACAGAGCGCAGGGGTCAGCAGTATGAAGCACAGAGTAAATAGTCATAAGCAATACAAAGTGTAGTAATAAGTAGTAAGTAATGCAGAGTGCGAGGGTCAGTGGTATGTAATACAGAGTGCCAGGGGCTAGTGGTCTGTAACACAGAATGCAGAGGTCAGTAGTCTGTAACACAGAGGTCAGTAGTCTGTAACACAGAGTGCAGAGGTCAGTAGTCTGTATCACACAGTGCAGAGGTTAGTAGTTGTTAATGCAGACTGCAGTGGTCAGTAGTCTGTAATACAGAGTGCAGAGGTCAGTAGTCTGTAACACAGAGTGCAGAGGTCAGTAGTCTTTAATACAGAATGCAGAGGCTAGTAGTTGTTAATGCAGAGTGCAGGGGTCAGTAGTAAGGAACGTAGAACTCTGAAACAGTAGTAAGTAATGCAGAGGGTAGAGAGCAGAGGTAAGTAGCTAGTTATGCAGAGTTCAGGGGTCAGGACTAAGTAACGTCCAGTTCAGCGGTCAGTAGTAAGTAAGGTAGAATTTAGGGCTTAGTAATAATTAACTTAGTTAATGCAAGTATGAAGCAACACAGGTAGCAGCATGTCCCTCTCCCTTCTGTCTCTGTCATAGACTGAGCTCAGAGCTGTTGATGTGACCCTTTGGGTGCACAGGGTCCCCACACACTCCTCATAACCTCAAAACACATACCAGCCCATCAAGTCACTTTCAGTCACAGAGAAAACCCAACAGCCAAGAGAATCCTAGTGCTTAGAGCCACCGTCCAATAAGATCTGCTTCTGCCAGCCAATAAGACCTTTGGGGGACATTGCTCGGACAAGGTGAAGCTGTGGCCCCATTACTAAGACCATAGGGACTTGATGGGCTGGATAGTCAGATCATTGGTTGAAAAAAAATATGCTTCAAATTTTGTTTATGCTTTCCTGATGCTGGGAGTGCAATGAAGCTGGTTTCAGCTGATATGAGACCCAACCTACCTTTATAACCCCCCCCCCATTTGATGCTACCCCAAAACAGTGAAGACAAGGTTGCTGTCATTACAGCGTGTATAGTAATAAGTAATATATAGTATTTTTCCTGTAGACATTTAATCTTCCTTAATATTACTATGTAGATAATGCAAGATCACTTCCTTTCAGGGGGGGGGACACCATACAATTTGCTTCAGGCAGCGAAAAGACTAGAATCGACCTTGGCAGGGGTGAGAAAAACACAAGAATATATTCAATTACTTTACAAAACTTTTGGCAGCCAAAGCAGTTCCTGTATATCAGTTTCATCTTAATATTTAGCTGTTTGCGTGAAGTTGCACATTAACTTCAAACTTCGTTCATTATTTCAGCTGAATGCTCAGCCCGCATTCCCTGGCTGTTGAACTGTTAATGTATCTACTGTTTACAGAAAGTTTATTAGGAAGAATCGCATTAGAGGTTTTATTTTTATATCATTTTATAATGCAAAATGTCATGTGGCCTCATTACCAGATGCTGAATAGCAACAACCCTGAAAGCTGGCTACTGAATAGAAAGAAATAACTTATTTTCATTGTGCAGTGGACATTGGTAAACTTTCCATTATTATGAGACATAACTCGACTGCACGGAGAAAGAGTGCTGACATTATCTGGAAATATTATACATTAGTGTTTGTTTATGGCTTATAACTAATTCCTCCCTGACTCACATGCAGACAGTTTTCCTATTAGATGTTCATTAACATGCAAAAAGGAAAGTGTAAAATAATTGGTACAGCAAAGCTTGTGTACCCAGCAAACAATATTGTGCATATTTACATTCACACCTTGTGTGTTTACAATATTTAGATTTAGGCTGCATGAAAACAGAAATCAAATGATCAAACGCTGCCTTTATTGGTGCAAATTAGATTATTTTTAATACCTTCAGTTTTAGATTTATATAAAAATACAGAAATCAGTACATCAAGGCAGAACCAACTTTAGATCCTTGTTGCAGTGGAATTATAATTTATTACCAGGATCATTGCTGACATAGAAAAGCAGAATGCAGAACTATCATATGGCATGACATACTATAATTTAAAATACATACACATCTGACAAGGGAAAGACCCTCAAAAACACATTCCTGTGTCACTGTGACATCATCATTGTGGGTGGAGTTTATGTGAGCAAAATCCTGACAACTTTTTCTGAGGCACACTATTGGTGCCCATGCTCAGCACTTGAGAAAACTTGCGGCACCTTGATCCCCCAATCTACATTCTCCCTGCCCCCTGTACTATTACCATTGTGAGTGTGATTTTACTTATTTTATCTTTAACCACTTAAGGATGGAAGCCTCTTTTTGAGATGTGTTGTTTACAAGTTAAAAACAGGTTTTTTTTGCTAGAAAATTACTTATAACCCCCAAACAGTATACATTTTTTTTCTCTAACACCCTAAAGAATAAAATGGCGGTCATTGCAATACTTTATGTCACACCGTATTTGCACAGCGGTCTTACAAGCGCACATTTTTTGGAAGAAATACACTTTTTTGAATAAAAAAATAAGACAACAGTAAAGTTAGCACTTTTTTTTATATTGTGAAAGATAATGTTACGCCGAGTAAATTGATACCCAACATGTCATGCTTCAAAATTGCACCCGCTTGTGGAATGGCGACAAATGTTTACCCTAAAAAATCTCCATAGGCGACATTTAAAAAATTCTTCAGGTTGCATGTTTTAAGTTACAGAGGAGGTCCAGGGCTAGAATTATTGCTCTCACTTTACCGATCGCGTCAATACCTCACATGTGTGGTTTGGGCGCCATTTTTATATGCGTTCACTTCTGCAAGCAAGCTCGGCGGGACGGGGTGCGTTAAAAAAATTTTTTTTCCTTATTTATTCTACCTTTTATTTATTTTTTTACACTGTTTTTTTTTTTTTTTAAATGTGTCACTTTTATTCCTGTTACAAGGAATGTAAACATCCCTTTTAATAGAAAAAAAGCATGACAGGACCTCTTAAATATGAGATCTGGGGTCAAAAAGACCTCAGATCTCATATTTACACTTAAATGCAATAAAAAAAAATGTCGCTTTCGCCCTGCAATGTTATGGAGATGGGTGGGGGCCATCTTCCCCTCACTCGTCTCCATGCCCAGCAAGGGTGAAGATCCGATCGTGTCCGCTGCTGCTGATGGCTCCGGTAAGCTGCGGAGGGGGGCCCCTCTCCTGCCACCGATAAAAGTGATCTTGCGGCGAATCCACCACAGAGACCACTTTTATCGGAAAGCGGACCGGAGGGCGAAGAAGAGGATACTGGGGTTATAGCAGCTAGCTGCTGCCATAACAATGATATTCCCCTTCAAAGTAAGGACGTATATCGGCGTGCAGCAGTCCAGAAGTAGTTAATAAATATAATGCCTCTAGCAATTTCTGGTATCCCAACCTCTTGTGTTCTATGATGTAGACCTCCTGGGGTAGGAACTGGCTTATCAACTGCTGCTAGGAGTGCTAAATCCTTTGACAATGTTGGCAGGATCATGCTACGTGATCGCTGATGGTAAGGCTTGCTGAATGGGCATTCACAATGGAGTTGCAAAAAGTGCAGCAGAGCATCTTGATAGGATAACCACGTGAGCTAATCTGTTAGGCAAATAGCTGCTGGATTGTGGTTGCGATTGTGTCCTGGCTACCCTGGAAAAAGAGTTCTGAGAAAAAAGTGAAGCCATGTGATGCAGCGCCTTTCACTTGTGGAACTACTCTAGATATGGGACATAGATTTGTACCAAGGATAAAAACTAGCAGTGTGCAGTCATGGGGTTAGTAGTGAGTCCCTTGCTTCCTGCCTACAACCAGGTTATGCCAGTGATAAGTCCTTGGGTGCAGTATAGGCACTGTAATGATTTCCTGGGACTTCAGCGTATTTTGGGACAACATAGCCTCATAGGAAATTCCTTCTGTAGTGAGGAGAGCTGTTGGGCCTTGAGTTCCTTTGTTCCCCTGGCCACAAGTTACTAGTGTCTGAAGGACTGTGGGACAATTCCACCAAGGTTGGATCCTCCCATGGGGAACCTGAAGATCTGAACAGCATACTGGCAGTAAAAACATTAGGACCCTATGTGTTTTTATGTACATGTTTCAGAGCACATTAATGCATGTTTAGAGGCTTGCCATTGTTTTTTTAACAATTATCACAAATATAAAGTGTGATAACATGCACTGTGAAAAAAGTGAAACAGGAACTCAAAAATACTTTGTGTTTAAGTGTGAATCAAATCTAGGTATGTGGATGAGATACCGTTCTTGCTCTCACAGTTACAGTACAGATACAGACAATTGGGGGGCAGGGCATTTAATAATTCTGTTGCACAGCAAGCAAATGCTTAACCGTGAGATGGATTATGCAACAGATATATTTCAAGGTTATAGCTTGAGTCATAAATTCTTCCTCTGCTGATCTAAAATTGCAATGCAACAGAAGGAAACCAATCCCTGACCAATTCGTAATTATGCATCTGTTTCGAAGAGTAAAAATCTATCCTATGTCAATCTCATAAACAAGGGGGCTTGGGATTGCCTCAGATTTGATTTACCATTTGGCCTCTCAACTGGCGCGACTTGCTCAATAAAATATTTCAGATTCTAAGGTACCATGACTTAAATTTAAAAGCAGCTCCATTACACCATACTTTCTCCTGGGACTGTTGTGGTCTGGTGGAGCCTCTGCAAATGACCTTTCTAAACAAAACCTATTAGTGGCCCAGTCTCTTGTGCTTTGGCAAAGATACAAAGACAAGTACAATTTGAAATCTAAGGTGTCCTCATTTTTAGGTGGCCCTAGGTTTGTCACTGCATTTTCCAGACCCAATTATTTTTGTTGGTGGAAATCTTATGGACTAATTTTTCTTTTTTGCATTTCTAGAAGGGATGTTCTTTTATTTCTTTCACCCATCTCCATTTCGCCATAGTTGACAGGGATGGAGGCACATGGCTTTACCCAGCCATGGCCTCATTTAAAGTCCCATTCTCCCCCCCCCCTTCATTTAATCTCCAAAACAAGCAGTGAATTCCTCAGTCTGAATTCTACCATTATTTGCTAATTAAACACTTTTTTGCTACACATTATGTATTATCTCCCCCTGACTCCTATACTGCGTATGAGGGTATATGTTATAGATGCCCTCATGGGAGAGGGTGAATACCAAATCTCTATAACTGTCTCAGCATAGAAAAGCTTTCCTACATAAGTTGAGTTGAATCTTGATATAGCGCGGTCCATTACCCTGTAGGGTTCCAACGTGCTTACAAACACATACACATCTGTATAGCGCCTCAAGCCACTCCCTCCTATATGGAGAGGGTGGGTGTTGCCGAGGGCGTCGTCGACTCCGGGCCTCTCCCCACCGCCACCCCCCCGTTGCTTCCTACGCCTTTTCTCATCTTAGTTAAGCTTGCCAACAGACCACATCTGCCCCTCCCCCTTAAGCCCCTGGTCTATTTCCTAGGTACCAATTGCCATTGAGCTTCCTCTCCCCCATGTTTGTCTGCTCTCCTGATTGTTTCTTCTGGAAGTTTGGGTGGAGGGATATCTAGAGTTCTGCAGAAGTCTGGGATATCCTCTAGAAATCTCAGTTTGGCCGTTCTTCCATTTCTTTTTGCTAATAAACATGCTGGGAACCCCCAGTTGTATTGAAGTCCATATTCCTGTAAAGTTTTTAGCAGTGGTTTTAGCATTCTCCTTCTCCTCAGGGTTTCATGTGAAAGATCCTGGAAAATCTGGATTTCCTTTCCTTCATATACTATTGGAGGCTTCCCCTTTATATTTTTCCAGAATTGACTTTTGCTCTCCAGACTATCGAAATGCACTAGGATGTCTCTCGGAATATCGCTTGCCAGGCCCACTGGTTTTCTTAGTCTATGTACTCCTTCTATCTTTAAATCCGTCTTTATTTCGCCTGCGCTGGTCAGAGGTAGAACTCGCCCTATTGTATCTAATAGATCTTCTGTTTCCGTTTGTAGCGCTTCCAGGAGACCACGGATTCTTATGTTTTTCCTCTTTTCCTTGTTTTCCTGATTCTCCAATCTGTATGCCTGTTCTTGTTGTTCTTGCTTTAGAATTTTGATTTCTCCCTTCAATACTTTTATTCTTCTTGAGTGGGCATCTGCTTTTTTTTCCACTTCCTCTACTCTTGCTAGCAGGTGCCCCATGTCCTTATGCATTTTTGTCATTTCTGATTTTAATGAGTTTTCCAGAGCTGCAAACATTCTTTCCATATCTGACATTGTTGGTAATTGGGCCTTTATCTGATCACCTGCTGTACCAGGGGGATTCTGTGTTTCCACTTCTTGTTCTTCTTGTTCTGGTCTAATTTCTGGGATTGAGCTATTGTCCATATTTGTTTTATCCTGGCTCTTTTTTTCCTTTTTTTCCCTGGATTCCAGTTGTCTCCCCTTGTTACTTTGTTGTTTTCCCCCTGCGATAGTAGCCCCATCCTCTTCCCCTACTTGTGTTACATATCTATTCATTGGGCCTGATGTGGGACTGATACTTAGCCGTGGGGATTTTGCCATCGCTCCTCCACCCCTACCACTTTTGCCCCTCATGAGGAAAGAGGAACTAAGGGAGGGGGAGAGAGGAGGAAAAAAAAAAAAAAAAAGAGAAAGCACCGCCTTATACAGTAGGGTATAATATGCTGCTTCTAGATGTTTTTAGGTATATATCACAGGCTTTTAGTAGTGTTTTTCCCCCCGAGATTGACTCAGTTCTTTATTTATTTGTTCTTATTTAGGCTATCTTTTGTAGTATTGTCCACCGCGTTAGGGATTGGAAACTTTAAATCAGATTTTACCTCTCATACATACAGATTTCCACCTCAGGTAAAGGAGTAGGTGTAAGAAACCCTAAGATTATTGACTACCTACTCATGACCTATAGGTTCAAGGTTTTTTGGGTTGGGAGGGGGGTGGGTGTAAGGGAGAGGGGGGGGCGGAAAAAGGGATTGGGGATGGGTTATTGATCGAGAGGGTGGATATAGTAAATGGGAGGGGGGTTGGGGTAGGTTGAAAATCGCCTTACTAGAAAAAACACTGGTGTTCTACTGATCTTTGGGCAAGGGGTGCCAGGTAATTAAAAATGTTTATGGCAGGATCAAACAAAGTTAAAATTCTAACATATAACGTCCGTGGCTTGAACTCACCACAAAAAAGACGGTTAATCCTAAGAGAATTGGAAAAATTAGAAGCCGACATAATCTTCTTACAGGAAACACATATAACGCAGGATTCAAACGTGAAAATATTTTCAAAGAATATCCCTATATGGTACTATGGAGACTCTCCAATTAAGAGATCAAAAGGGGTCGCAATAGGCTTTGGGAAAAAGACTGGTTTTACCGTCGAAAAAATAAAAACCGATCTGGAAGGACGTTTCCTTTTCCTCACAGGGACTATTCAGGGCATAAAGTACACATTAGCAAATATTTACTGCCCCAACAAAAATCCTAAAAAAATTCCTGGCGGAGCAATTAACAGCCCTATCGGAATTCAAACAAGGCAAGCTGATAGTAGCAGGCGATTAGAATTTCGTTATGGATCATAGCCAAGACTCTACATCCACAGCTCCAGACAGAGACAGAAGTCAAACGAAGAAAATAAAAAAAAAAACTACATGATTTACAATTAATAGATGTATGGAGAGCATGGCATCCAGGTAAAAAAGATTATACATACTTCTCGACAGTACATAAAACATACACCAGACTGGATTATATCTTTTTGGAACACAGATTTTTAGAAGAAATAGTAGAGATAGAAATTGAAACCACAGTAATATCTGACCATTCCCCAGTAGGCATGCAGATAAACCTACAGGGTGAGTCTATAGGAAGAAACACCTGGCGACTCAACGAAAAGCTTTTGGAGGATAAAGATACCGAAAAAACCATAAAGGAAGAGATTGAAGAATACTTCTGGAAAAACGATACTCCTGATCTCCCAAGAGCAATCTTATGGGAAGCACACAAATCGGTAATAAGGGGTAAGCTATAGGAGCAAATAAAAAAAGAGAAAATGGAAAGAACATCTCGAAACTTCGAAATGAAATCCAAAGTCCGGAACTAAGACACAAAAAGGAAACAAAAAAAGAAATACATCAGGCTCTATTAGCAAAAAGAGAAAAATTAAAGGAACTGCTGGAAGAGGATGATAGAAAAGAAATCAATAGAATAGTAAGCGAGAAGTTCAGGTTGGGCAATAAAGCAGGAAAATACTTGGTGAACGTTCTAAGGAAAAAAAAGAACTTAAATTATATAGAGAAGATAAAAAACGAAAAAGGTGAAATAAAGAACAAAACTACTGAAATAGCACAAGTATTTGCACAATATTATAGCTCCCTGTACTCAATAAAAAAACAAGAAACAATGCAACAATTGGATAGGAGAAGGAAACAGATCCTGACGTATTTAGAAAAAGCAAGCTTGCCAAAAGTCGACCCAGAAGCTCTGATGGATTTAGAAAGAGAGATAACGCAAGAAGAAATTAAGATGGCACTAAAAGAAACTCCTACTGGCAGGAGTCCGGGACCAGACGGCTTTACGATCAGATATTATAAACAGTTTCAAGATCAACTGATCCCCAGACTATGCGAATATTTAAACAAAATAGGTGAAGACGAAGACATCAGAAAGGAGTCACTGTCAGCATACATTACCATAATACTGAAAGAAGGAAAAGACAAGGTCAACTGTTCAAGCTACAGACCCATAGCTCTATTGAATACAGACACAAAGTTGTACGCAAAAATACTTGCCACCAGAATAAAAAGTTTGATGCCATTATGGATAAATCCGGACCAGACTGGATTCGTTCCTGGAAGAGAAGGAAGGGATAATAGCATAAAAACAATTTTGATGCTAAGAAAGAAAAATCCTAATATCTCCTCAGATCTACTCCTGTCTTTAGATGCTGAAAAAGCATTTGACAGGGTAGACTGGGGATTTACGATGACCACATTACAACATCTTGGTCTGGGACCCAGAATAATGAAGTGGATTACGAATCTCTACAAAGGACCCACGGCGTGCTTAAATGTAAATGGCAAATTATCACCGGTATTTGAAATGTTCAACGGAACACGGCAGGGATGCCCACTATCGCCCCTTCTATATGTGCTATCTTTGGAACCGTTTCTTAGTACTTTGCGAAACAACCGGGAGATAGAGGGGGTGAGATTGGGCGAAAAAGAACATAAAATCGCGGCATACGCCGACGACATTCTCGTATACATCAATAAGCCTAAAGAAACTCTCTCAAATCTCTTGAAAGAAATTGACAAGTATGGAGAACTAGCAAATTTCAAAATTAACCCGGTAAAAACAGAAATATTGAACCTGAAAAAAAAAAAAAAAAAAGAGATTTTGTCCCTTCAAAAAGAATTCCCATTTACCTGGGTAAAGGTAAAGGGGGAGCTTTCCTACCTAGGAATTAAATTAACAGCATCTATTAATAAAATCTATTCTGCAAATTTTATCCCACTATTAAATGAGATATCGACAGAAGCAAAGAAGGTCAACATACAAGCACTTTCGTGGATCGGCAGAATCAACACGATCAAAATGGCAATACTACCAAAGATCTCTATAAACTCCAAATGTTACCAGTAATGGTCCCACAGAGTTTCTTCAAAGTTATACAAAAAATAATAACAAAATTTATATGGCAAAATAAAAAGCCAAGACTAAAAATGGCACTAATCTCGAGGAAGAGACAACACAGGGGATTAACAGCACCTGATATTTTAAGATACTATAAAGCTGTCACTATAGCACGGATGATAGAATGGACAAAAGAAAACAAGGAAAAAAAATGGATAGAAATGGAAAACACGTTAAGTAAAACTACGCTTCACAAAAATATTTGGATATCAAACAAACATAGAGTATTAGACTCCAACACGCACGAGGTGACTAAAAATGTATTCAGAATATGGGATGCACTACACCGTAAATATAGATGGACACATAATTCACCATTAATACCCCTCACGGGAACAAAATTTTTTCCACCGAGTGAAGAAATTTTCCGCAGATTTAAAATAAAAAACCCACTAATTAAAGACATCACGAGGAAAGGGAAGCTGGAATCGGCACAAAAATTGGAAACTAAACTTGGGGGGAAACTAAGAAATTAGGAGTACCTACAACTAAATCACTTAATTAACACATCACCACACCCGTTTAGGGATGGATAAAAACTCGATAGATTGGAGAAGCTCTGTATAACACCTATGCCATTGAAAGGAGGTATTTCGAAAGTATATGATTTCCTGACAGACTTAGAAGGAAAAGATAGGCCACCCTTCATTGAAAAGTGGGAAAAAGAATTAAACATAAAACTAGATGATGAACAGATGAAGAATATGATTGCAGGAGGATACAACCAAGCCTGGGACATAAAAAACTATAGAGATGAATTATAAATTCCTAGCTAGGTGGTACATGACCCCAGACAGATTATATAAAATGAATCAAGTTGAATCACCTTTATGTTGGAGAAACTGTGGACAAAAAGCTACAATGTTACACATATGGTGGGATTGTCCGAAAATCAGCTCATATTGGCAAGAAATTATTATAAGCATTAAGAAAATAACGGACAAAATGCTTGAGAGCAACATAATGACCTGCCTGTTCCATGACACAAATTCCTCCAAAATACAATATACGGAAAAAATAACGTCAAGATTGTTAAACGCAGCAAAGGGCGCTATTCCCAAAAATTGGTTGAAGAACGAAGGCCCAGTCCTAAGAAATTGGATCAAACAAGTTGATTTCTACCACAGAATGGAACTCCTTTGTTGCAAAGACAAAGAACAATTAGAAAAATATAAATCTGTCTGGGGCCAGATGGGAAAAATTCAAGACCTCGGAAAAATACTGGCTGAAGGTATTAGAAGATACCAAATATTAAAAGGAATGGGGAACACCAGAGATAAAAGTAGAAACACTTAGAGTAGGGCGGGGGGGAGGGGGTAACAGTGGTTGGGTGGGTATAGGGAAAGGCATAATGGGTAATAGGGGAATTTTTTCTTTTCTTTTTTTTTTTAATACATACGCTAATATTAAAGAAGGAACCCACTGGGCTTTTATATATTCTTATAAGAAAAGAAACCACAATGATGTGAACCTGAGAATGGACAAGTTTTGAAAGACAAGGTGAAAAAGTCTCTCAAAAAGAAAACACTGATGTGGTAAAAAAAAAACAACAAAAAAACAAAAACACATACACACTAGGGCCACGCCAATTTATCTGATTAACCTACCAGCATGTCTTTGGAGTGTGGGAGGAACCCAGAGTACCCGGAGGAAACCCACGCAGACACAGGGAGAACATGCAAACTCCAGGCAGATGGTGTCATGATAGGGATTTGAACCAGCAACCCTATTGCTGCTAGGTGAAAGTGCTAACCACTACACCACTGTACTTGGGAACCAGAGTTTGGAGAACAATTTACCAGACATGTGCAAGTTGTTTAGTTCCGAATTCATTTTTTAACGAATTTTGACAAATTTGTTATTTCCGAAATTTCTGAATTTCCGAATTTTTCAATTTCTGAATTTCGAATTTCCGAATGTTCAAATTTTCAGAAATTCGGAATTTCGGAAATTTTGAATTTCAGGAATTCGGAATTCCGAAACTCAAAATTTCGGAAATTGGAAAATTTGAAATTTCAGAAATTCGAAAATACAAAATTTCGGAAATTCGAAATTTCGGAAATTCGAAATTCAGAAATTCTAAATTTCAGAATTTTGGAAATTTCGTAAATTTGAAATTGCAGAAATTGGAAATTTCGGTAATTCGAAGAATCGAAATGTGGAAATTTTGTAAATTTTAACATTTTGGAAATTCGAAAATTTGAATTTGTAAATTCGACATTTCGGAAATTCGGAAGTTTGGAAATTCGAAACTTCAGAAATTCGGAAATTTGAAAATTCAAAATTTCATAAATTTGAAAATTCAAAAATTTGGAAATTTGAAAATCCAAAAATTAGAATGAAATTTGAAAATTCAAAAGAATGAAAATCAGAAAATTCAAAAGAATGAAAATCTGAAAATTCGAAAACCCGAAAATCTGAAATAATAACTAACTAATAATAATTATTAAATTATAAGTATTGGAATTTTCTTTCAAATTTGGCTGTTAGTGAACGTAACTATCAAGTATGAATTTATCTGAACTTACAAATTATCTGAAATAACTAATGCCGTATGTAAACGAATGGAATGTAACAATCCAATAATAATAAATAACAGTAATATAATAAAACCTTTTTAGTATTATTATTTATTATACATTTCCATTCCATTTGTTTAGATGCAGCATTCGTTATTTTGGATAATTCGTAACTTCAGATAAATTTGTATTTGTTACATTCACAAATATCCAAATTTGAAAGGAAATTCCAATACCTATATAATTTAATAGTCAGTTATTATCAGTTAGTTATTATTTCAAATTTTACTTATTCTCTTTCTTTTTTTTTTTAGATTTTCAAATTTTGAATTTCCGAATTTCAAATTTCAGAATTTCAAATTTTGAATTTCGAATTCCGAATTTTTAAATTTTCAAATTTTTGAATTTTCAAATTTCCGAATTTCGAATTATGAATTTTGAATTCTGAATTTCCAAATTTTCGTATTTCTGAATTTTCGAATCTTCAAATTTCCGAAATTTCGAATTCCGAATTTCCAAATTTTTGAATTTCTGAATTTTCGAATTTCGAATTTCTGAATTTTCAAATTTCGAATTTCTGAATTTTCCAATTTCAGAATTTCAAATTTCCGAATTTCAAATTTCCGAATTTCAAATTTCCGAATTTCAAATTTTCGAATTTCAAATTTTCGAATTTCCGAATTTTCAAATTTCGAATTTTGAATTTTCGAATTCTGCATTTCCGAATTTTGTGTTTCCAAAAAAAGCAAAAAAAGAATGAAACGAAAACGAACACATTTTTTGTGAGTGCACATATCTACAATTTACAGAACAGGAGTGTGACTCCATGTAAACCAAACTGAAAAAATGTACCAAATCTTTGGCGGCCTGTGATGCAGCACTAAAATTATTTACTAGATGGTACTATACCCCCAGGTCTCTCCACATTGTTTTCAGGGTTGTTGTCAAGCAGCCGCTTCTGGGAATGAGAAAAGAAAGCCCCTGTCTGCCAGGAACCCTTCCATCTTAGCTCTAAATTAGAAGGGAAACAAATTATTTTAACATGGTCTCAATGCCCATTATTTTTTATTTGTTCCGGATCTTCCATGTCTTTTGGAAAGATTAATACACACTATATGTGTGCCTATGCACTGGGTCATTACATTTCACTGGAAGTCGGAGATTGCCCCTTTCCCACAGATAGCATCTAGGATGGATGCAATTACACATGAAAAACAGATATTTCACACAAATAATGACTCTAAACCCTGTTGTTATGCTAAATGGGAGCCATGTTTTTTTTTTATCACCAACCCACCTCAGAATAATGATATATTTCAGGTCTGGTATCATTTTTTTTGCTTTTTCAATTTACTCTTGATATATTGGATATATTTACTCTTGATATATTGGATATATTTAGTCTCGATATATTGGATATATTTGCTGTATGACTATCCCTGTACCTTGAAAGTGCCTTTTTTTGTTTTACTTTCTTATCTTATTCTTATTGTTGATATTTCAATGTCCTGCACATTTACAAAGCAGCTCTCTACTAGGGATGAGCTTTGAGTCACTTTTTTTTTGCATTGATCCATGTCCCCTGGGGCAGGACCTGGGTCCCCAAACACTTTTTATGACAAAACCATGCATATAAGCCTTTAAAATTAGCACTTTTGATTTCTCCCATAGACTTTTAAAGGGTGTTCCGCGGCATTCAAGTTTGCCACGAACACCCCAAATTGTTCGCTTTTCGGCGAACTGGTGAACAGCCGATGTTTACGTTACGGGGTTACGTAATGGGTTCTCCTGGTTCTTCCTCCGGTGTTCTCGTCCGGCATCTCCTCTGCGGCGTCTTCTTATCTTCTTCTCCTCGGGCCGCTCCGCATCCATGATGGCATGGAGGGAGGCTCCCACTGTGTGACACTTCTCTCTTCATCTTTTTCTTCATCTTTTCCTCTTCATCTGCTTCTCTTCATCTTCTTGTCTTCATCTTCTTTTCGGGCTGCTCCGCATCCATGATGGCATGGAGGGAGGCTCCCGCTGTGTGACGCTTCTCCTCTTTTGACGGTTCCTAAATAACAGGGGGCGCACAGGGACTTGATGGGGACTTCCCTGTGGCATTTCCTGTGACGTCAGAAGGGGGCGGGGCTATGTAACGGGTGACCACGCTCCCTCTGACATCACGGGGAATGCCACAGGGAAGTCTCCGTCAAGTCCCAGTGCATCAGAGGGGGGCGGGGTCACCGGGTGGCCCCCCCGTTATTTAAGAACCGACAGAAGAGGAGAAGCATTACACAGTGGGAGCCTCCCTCCATGCCATTATGGATGTGGAGCGGCCTGAAAAGAAGATGAAGACAAGAAGATGAAGAGAAGAAGATGAAGAGAAAAAGATGAAGAAAAAGATGAAGAGAGAAGCATTACACAGTGGGAGCCTCCCTCCATGCCATCATGGATGCGGAGCGGCCCGAGGAGAAGAAGGGAAGAAGACGCCGCGGAGGAGATGCCGGACGAGAACACCGGAGGAAGAACCAGAAGAACCAGAAGATGGAGGAAGAAACCGAAGGAAGATAGAAGATAGAAGAAAGAAGATAGAAGACAGAAGAAAGAAGAAGCATTTAAATAAAGGAATTGTCAGTTGACAATTGACATTTTTTTGTGAAATGGTAGGGGTACTTTTGTACCCCCTTACCATTTCACACAGGGGGAGGGCCGGGATCTGGGGGTCCCCTTGTTAAAGGGGGCTTCCAGATTCCGATAAGCCCCCCGCCCGCAGACCCCCACAACCACCGGACAAGGGTTGTGGGGATGAGGCCCTTGTCCCCATCAACATGGGGACAAGGTGTTTTGGGGGGGCTACCCCAAAGCACCCTCCCAATGTTGAGGGCATGTGGCCTGGTAAGGTTTCAGGAGGGGGGCACTCTCTCGTCCCCCCCTCTTTTCCTGCGACCTGCCAGGTTGCGTGCTCGGATAAGGGTCTGGTATGGATTCTTGGGGGGACCCCACACCATTTTTTTTTTTAATTTTGGTGCGGATTCCCCTTAAAATCCATACCAGACCTTAAGGGCCTGGTATGGAATTTGGGGGGACCCCAACGTCATTTTTTTTAGAATTTTGGTTCGGGGTTCCCCTGTGGGGAATTCCCATGCCATTTTTATCAATGAACTTTTATGTGTATTGTCGGACCGGCAATTCCTTAATAGCCGCGAGTAATTTTAAATGACTTTTTTTCCTTTGAAATGTCATTTTGCTTTCAGACTGTAAACACGGGAAACATGCGCCCCTTTACAGGCATACTATAGACACCCCCAGGTACGAAATTTAAAGGGATATTACACTTTTATTGTTTCACTTTAAGCATTATTAAAATCACTGCTCCCGAAAAAACGGCCGTTTTTAAAACTTTTTTTGCATTGATCCTTGTCCCCTGGGGCAGGACCTGGGTCTTCAAACACTTTTTATGAAAATAACTTGCATATAAGCCTTAAAAATTAGCACTTTTAATTATTCATGTTCGTGTCCCATAGACTTTAACGGTGTTTGCGTGTCGAACAAATTTTTTGCCTGTTCGCAAGTTCTGGTGCGAACCGAACAGGGGGGTGTTCGGCTCATCCCTACTCTCTACTATTTTGTATTGATCCATTGTGGGTCTTTGTTGATATTGGACACTTACCGGCTGTGTTCACTTAATTAGGACACACAGTTTTAGCTTTATTGCACTTTTTTCGTTTATTGGTTTATATTATCAATTTGCATTATTGTATTGCACATGATTATATTGCACATCATTTGAAGGTTTTACTATTGTTTCACTGAGCTTATTTGCCAACAGTACTAGGAATTAATTTTGTTTGTTCATCAGGATTATTTTATCTTTTTTTCACACTTTTTGAAAATTCATTATTTCATTTATCATCTTTTGGTGACTCATTTTTGTGAGTTTATATTTGTACACAGGTTAGTTAGCGCTACATAATTTATTCATTATTTTTGGCTGTGTGGGAACACTTGTATATGTAGGTGGCTTCTGTTGACCTATTTGTTATTTATTTATTTTTGGTTTTGCGCATTAGTTTACCCTACTTCTTCTCTTTGTTGATATTAGTGGCGTATATGGAAATTGAAACTCTATTGTATTTTATTTTCAACTCAATAAAAGTTTGTAGACTAATGCCGCGTACACACGAGCGGACTTTGCGGCGGACTTTGCCCGGCGGACTGGATTTCGTCGGACAATTCGATGTGTGTGGGCTCCAGCGGACTTTGTTTTCTCAAAAGTTGGACGGAATTAGATTTGAAACTTGTTTAAAATTTATCCGTTGAAATCGAGTCCGGTCGAAAAGTCCGCCGTCTGTATGCTAGTTCGACGGACAAAAAGCCACGCTAGGGCAGCTATTGGCTACTGGCTATGAACTTCCTTGTTTTAGTCCGGTCGTACGTCATCACGTACGAATTCGACGGACTTTGGTGGATTGTGTGTAGGCAAGTCCGTTCGTTCACAAAGTCCGTCGGAAAGTACGTCGAAAAGTCCGCCGGGCAAAGTCTGCCGTAAAGTCCGCTCGTGTGTACGCGGCATAAGGCCTCTTTCACACTAACGATCCATTCAGATCCGCCTGTCAGTTTTTTAGGCGGACCTGAACGGACAATTCATAGATCTCTATGGAGCGCCGGATGTCAGCGGTGACATGTCCTCTGACATCCGACCCGCTCCGTTCCAAAAAAGTGTAGCGGAGGAAAAACCTACTTTTCCATCCGTTTTCGGATCAGATCGGGTGACGACGGACTCTACGGTCCATCATCATCTGATCCCCCATAGGGGAGAGCGGCATTCTGACAGGTCCGTCGCTGCACAGTGTGCAGCGATGGACCTGTCATCTTCCTGCTCAGCGGGGATGGGCGGAGCGATCCCCGCTGAGCAAGCGGATATTCACGGGCGGATCATCACGGATCCGTCCCGTGTGAAAGAGCCCTAAAAGAAGAGTAAGGGCTCTTTCACACGGGGTGGATCAGTGATGATCCGCCCCGTGAACATCCGCTTGGCTTTCAGATCGGAGCGGGTCGGATGTCAGCGGACGTTCATCCGCTGACATCCGCTATTCCATAGGGATACATGTATGTCCATTTTTCATCCGAAAACGGAAGGATGAAAAACGGACATACGGATAGTCCGTGTGAAAGAGCCCTAAAAAAGTCTAATTTTCAGTAAAAAATCTGTCTCAGAACAAAGTTGTCATATGTCATACTTGGCTGAGCAGGGATACAGGGGCAGGGAGTTGCAACTACCTCTTAAACCTGGGGCAAAAACTTTGCTATGTGAGAGCTGCTTTGATTTGATTCAGGCTGTGTTCACACATGTGCGGTGAAGCTCCATTTTAATAGCTAATTGACAAAGTTCAGCATTTAACGTCAGTTTTTGATCAGGTCAGGATTGCATCAGTATCAGGTCAGGTTTACATCAGTATCAGGTCAGGTTTACATCAGTATCAGGTCAGGTTTACATCAGGTGAGGTTTAGATCAGTATCAGGTCAGGTTTACATCAGTATCAGGTCAGGTTTACATCAGTATCAGGTCAGGTTTGCATCAGTATCAGGTCAGGTTTACATCAGTATCAGATCAGGTTTACATCAGTATCAGGTCAAGTTTACATCAGTATCAGGTCAGGTTTACATCAGTATCAGGTTAAGTTTACATCAGTATCAGGTCAGGTTTACATCAGCATTAGGTCAGGTTTACATCAGGATCAGGTCAGGATTGCATCATTATCAGGTCAGGTTTACATCAGGATCAGGTCAGGTTTACTTCAGGATCAGGTCTGGATTGCATCAGTATCAGGTCAGGTTTACAGCAGGATCAGGTCAGGTTTACAGCAGGATCAGGTCAGGATTGCATCAGTATCAGGTCAGTTTTACATCAGTATCAGGTCAGGTTTACATCAGTATCAGGTCAGGATTACATCAGTATCAGGTCAGGTTTACATCAGTATCAGGTCAAGTTTACATCAGTATCAGGTCAGGTTTACATCAGGATCAGGTCAGGACTCCATCAATATCAGGTCAGGTTTACATCAGTATCAGGTCAGGTTTACATCAGTATCAGGTCAAGTTTACATCAGTATCAGGTCAGGATTGCATCAGTATCAGGTCAGGTTTACATCAGTATCAGGTCAGGTTTACATCAGTATCAGGTCAGGTTTACATCAGGATCAGGTCAGGTTTACTTCAGGAGCAGGTCAGGATTGCATCAGTATCAGGTCAGGTTTACATCAGTATTAGGTCAGGTTTACATCAGTATCAGGTCAGGATTACATCAGTATCAGGTCAGGTTTACATCAGTATCAGGTCAAGTTTACATCAGGATCAGGTCATGTTTACATCAGGATCAGGTCAGGATTGCATCAGTATCAGGTCAGGTTTACATCAGTATCAGGTCAGGTTTACATCAGCATTAGGTCAGGTTTACATCAGGATCAGGTCAGGATTGCATCAGTATCAGGTCAGGTTTACATCAGGATCAGGTCAGGTTTACTTCAGGGTCAGGTCTGGATTGCATCAGTATCAGGTCAGGTTTACAGCAGGATCAAGTCAGGTTTACAGCAGGATCAGGTCAGGATTGCATCAGCATCAGGTCAGGTTTACATCAGTATCAGGTCAGGTTTACATCAGTATCAGGTCAGGTTTACATCAGGATCAGGTCAGGATTGCATCAGTATCAGGTCAGGTTTACATCAGTATCAGGTCAGGTTTACATCAGTATCAGGTCAAGTTTACATCAGTATCAGGTCAGGTTTACATCAGTATCAGGTCAAGTTTACATCAGTATCAGGTCAGGTTTACATCAGGATCAGGTCAGGTTTGCATCAGTATCAGCTCAGGTTTACATCAGTATCAGGTCAGGTTTACATCAGTATCAGGTCAAGTTTATATCAGTATCAGGTCAGGATTGCATCAGTATCAGGTCAGATTTACATCAGTATCAGGTCAGGTTTACATCAGTATCAGGTCAGGTTTACATCAGGATCAGGTCAGGTTTACTTCAGGAGCAGGTCAGGATTGCATCAGTATCAGGTCAGGTTTACATCAGTATTAGGTCAGGTTTACATCAGTATCAGGTCAGGATTACATCAGTATCAGGTCAGGTTTACATCAGTATCAGGTCAAGTTTACATCAGGATCAGGTCATGTTTACATCAGGATCAGGTCAGGATTGCATCAGTATCAGGTCAGGTTTACATCAGTATCAGGTCAGGTTTACATCAGCATTAGGTCAGGTTTACATCAGGATCAGGTCAGGATTGCATCAGTATCAGGTCAGGTTTACATCAGGATCAGGTCAGGTTTACTTCAGGGTCAGGTCTGGATTGCATCAGTATCAGGTCAGGTTTACAGCAGGATCAGGTCAGGATTGCATCAGTATCAGGTCAGGTTTACATCAGTATCAGGTCAGGTTTACATCAGGATCAGGTCAGGATTGCATCAGTATCAGGTCCGGTTTACATCAGTATCAGGTCAGGTTTACATCAGTATCAGGTCAAGTTTACATCAGTATCAGGTCAGGTTTACATCAGTATCAGGTCAAGTTTACATCAGTATCAGGTCAGGTTTACATCAGGATCAGGTCAGGTTTGCATCAGTATCAGCTCAGGTTTACATCAGTATCAGGTCAGGTTTACATCAGTATCAGGTTAAGTTTATATCAGTATCAGGTCAGGATTGCATCAGTATCAGGTCAGGTTTACATCAGTATCAGGTCAGGTTTACATCAGTATCAGGTCAGGTTTACATCAGGATCAGGTCAGGTTTTCTTCAGGAGCAGTTCAGGATTGCATCAGTATCAGGTCAGGTTTACGTCAGTATCAGGTCAGGTTTACATCAGGAACAGGTCAGGATTGCATCAGTATCAGGTCAGGTTTACATTAGTATTAGGTCAGGTTTACATCAGTATCAGGTCAGGACTACATCAATATCAGGTCAGGTTTACATCAGTATCAGGTCAGGTTTACATCAGTATAAGGTCAAGTTTACATCAGTATCAGGTCAGGGTTGCATCAGTATCAGGTCAGGTTTACATCAGTATCAGGTCAGGTTTACATCAGTATCAGGTCAGGTTTACATCAGGATCAGGTCAGGATTGCATCAGTATCAGGTCAGGTTTACATCAGTATAAGGCCTCTTTCACACGGGGCAGATCAGTCATGATCCGCCCCGTGAACATCCGCTTGCTCAGCGGGGATAGCTCCGCCGATCCCCGCTGAGCAGGAAGATGACAGGTGCATCGCTGCACACTGTGCAGCGACGGACCTGTCAAAGCTCCGCTCTCCCCTATGGGGGGATCGGATGATGACGGTCCGTAGTGTCCGTCGTCATCCGATCCGATC
The DNA here is from genome assembly GCA_037952925.1 of Lithobates clamitans. Taxonomy (NCBI): domain Eukaryota; kingdom Metazoa; phylum Chordata; class Amphibia; order Anura; family Ranidae; genus Lithobates; species Lithobates clamitans. The sequence continues at coordinate 4,128,074 of JBBGZY010000589.1, read as the reverse complement.
CGAAAACGGAGGAAAAAGTAGGTTTTTCCTCCGTTACACTTTTCGGTTCGGAGCGGGTCGGATGTCAGCGGACATGTCACCGCTGACATCCGACGCTCCATAGGGATGACTGTATGTCCGTTTTTCATCCGAAAACGGATGGATGAAAAACGGACATACGGATCATCCGTGTGAAAGAGGCCTTAGGTCAGGTTTACATCGGACTGCAGAGTCCGTCGTCACCCGATCCGAAAACGGATGGAAAAGTAGGGTTTTCCTCCGTTACACTTTTTTGGATCGGAGCGGGTCGGATGTCAGCGGATATGTCACCGCTGACATCCGACGCTCCATAGAGATGTATGGAGGGTCCATTCAGGTCCGCCTAAAAAACTGACAGACGGACCTGAACGGATCATTCATGTGAAAGAGCCCTAAAATGTCATGCAAATTGGATGCGGTGTAAGCCGCATCCAATTTGCATAAGTGTGAAGCGGGCCTTAGGCCTCTTTCACATGAACGATCGGTTCAGGTCCACCAGTCAGTTTTTTAGGCGGACCTGAACGGACCCTCCATAGACCTCTATGGAGCGTCGGATGTCAGCGGTGACATGTCCGCTGACATTCGACCCACTCCAATCCGAAAAAGTGTAACGGAGGAAAAACCTACTTTTCCATCCGTTTTCGGATCGGATCGGGTGACGACGGACTCTACGGTCTGTCATCATCCGATCCCCCATAGGGGAGAGCGACGCTCTGACAGGTCCGTCGCTGCACACTGTCATCTGCCTGCTCAGCGGAGATCCACGGAGCGATCCCCGCTGAGCAAGCAAATGTTCACGGGGCGGATCATCACGGATCCGTCCCATGTGAAAGGACCCTTAGTGTCACTAATTTGCTTGATAAATGTTCCCCAATAACTTTACATGGGGTGAAACTGCAAAGACAGCTTTAAAAGTGTTTTTATACACTCACTGGACACTTTATTAGGTACACCTTGCTGGTACGAGGTTGTACCCCTTTTGCCTCAATTCTTTATAGATTCAACAAGGTGTTGGAAACATTCCTCAGAGATTTTGGTCCATGGTGACATGATAGCATCACGCAGTTGCTGCAGATTTGTCGGCTGCACATCCATGATGCCAATCCCCCATTCCACCCCATCCCAAAGGTGCTCTATTGGATTGAGATCTGGTGACTGTGGAGGCCATTGGAGTACAGTGACCTCATTGTCATGTTCAAGAAACTAGTTTGAGATCTTTGAGATGATTTGATCTTTGTGACATGGTGCATTATCCTGCTGGAAGTAACCATCAGAAGATGGGTACACTGTAGTCATATAGGGATAGACATGGTCACCAACAATACTCAGGTAGGCCGTGGCATTTAAACAATGCTCAATTGGTACTAGAGTACCCAAAGTGTGCCAAGAAAATATCCCCCACACCATTACACCACCACCAGCCTGAACCGATGATACAAGGCAGGATGGATCCATGCTTTCATGTTGTTTATGCCAAATTCATCTCAAACTAGTCTTTGCAGTTTCATCTGAATTTTGAATCTGAATGTTGCAGCTAAAACCGAGACTCATCAGACCAGGCAACATTTTTCCAATCTTCTATTGTCCAATTTTGGTGAGCCTGTGCGAATTGTAGCCTCAGTTTCCTGTTTTTAGCTGACAGGAGTGGCACACGATATGGTCTTCTGCTGCTGTAGTCCATCTGCTTCAAGGTTTGATGTGTTATGTGTTCAGAGATGGTATTTTGTATACCTTGATTGTAACGAGTGGTTATTTGAGTTACTGTTACTTTCTATCATCTCGTCTGTCCATTCACTTCTGACCTTTGACATCAAGAAGGCATTTTCATCCATGCAACTTCTGCTCACTGGATATTTTCTCTTTTTTGGACCCTTCTCTGTAAACCCTAGAGATGGTTGTGTGTGAAAATCCCAGTTGATCAGCTGTTTTTGAAATACTCAGACCAGCCCATCTGTCATCAACAACCAGGCTGCGTTCAAAGTCACCTAAATCCCCTTTCTTCCCCATTCTGATGCTCAGTTTGAACTTCAGCAAGTCGCCTTCACCAGGTCTAGATACCTAAACCTTGAGTTGCTGCCATGTGATTGGCTGATTAGCAATTTGTGTTACCAAGCAATTGAACAGGTGTACCTAATAAAGTGGCCGGTGAGTGTATATAGAAACTTACCAGTCTTTCTGGCTATTTTTCCTTTATTTTCACCTGGTGACCCTGCCAGTAACACACTTGCAGTCCTAGGGTGACATTGCATACCTCCCCCTCTCCTGTTTTCCAAAACATAGGATGGAGTATCCCTTTTTTTCCATAGAGAGCTGAGAACTAGATAATTGATAGCAGTCAGCAAAGACAGAGAGTATAGGAATTTATGAAAATATTCAATATAAGACAATTGTAGTTACTACATCTTTAATGTGTATAATGATTAACTGGAAGAAAAATGGTCGGACTTAAGTGGTACAGAAAGGAACACATATTACAATACATAAAAACATGACCAGAACTTTATTACAAACAATAAGTAAAATCACAACGGGACCTAATTGAGTCTTAAAATCAAGACGCAGTGTTCTGTCTATCACACGAGCTGATCTAGGAAGAGGGCGGAACTTTTCTCACAGCGCGGCCAAAGTTTTCACACTCAGCTCCGAGACACACAGCGGGAGATGCCCTCAGACTGTGTAATCCAGGCACAGGCACTGACTACAGTGAGGCTGCGATTATGGGCACGTTGAGACTGCATTATGGGCACGGTGAGACTGCATTATGGGCACGTTGAGGCTGCCATTATGGGCACGGTGAGACAGCAATATGGGAATGGTGAGGCTGCGATTATGGGCACGGTAAGTCTGAGATAATGGGCATGGTGAGGCTGAGTTTAGGACGTGTGACTTCCTAGCCGTGCCCCGCTATGTCCGGCTTTGGGCCATTTTCATAACAACAGTGCTAAATCAGCTACAAGTAGTTGGATCTGTATGTGCGTTATAATTAATCGAAATTAGTCGATTAATCAATTTAAAAATAACGATTAATCGAACACGAAAACTTTAATCAGTAACAGCCCTAGTTTATAATAAAGTTTTCTTATGTTTCTATATATTGTACTGCAAGTTTCTTTCTGTACCAGGAGATTTCAACCATTTTTTTTCCAGTTTTTTTACCAGTTAATGTTTGAATTTAGCAGAATATTGAATTTCTGGTAAGATCAACATATATTTTCTTGGACTTATCAAACAGACATGACAAACAGGGGCATTGCTAGGATTGTGAAAGACTTGAGGCACCTTTGAGCACCATTAAGAGATCACTTATGTAGGCATATAACATGCCATAGCGAATGGTGGGCATGGCTACATTGTGCAGTGGGAGGGGCTTGTGGTTAAACAGAACCAGAGCTTACTTGCTACAGTGCCTTGAAAAAGTATTCATACCCTTTGAAAGATTCCACATTTTGTCATGTTACAACCAAAAACGTAAATGTATTTTATTGGGATTTTATGTGATAGACCAACGCAACGTGGCACATTATTGTGAAGTGGAAGGAAAATGATAAATATGTTTTCAAAATTTTTAACCAATAAATATGTGAAAAATGTGATGTGCATTTGTATTCAGCCCCCTTGAGTCAATACATTGTAGAATCACCTTTCGCTGCAATTACAGCTGCAAGTCTTTTTGGGGATGTCTCTACCGGCTTTGCACATCTAGAGAGTGACATTTTTGCCCATTCTTCTTTCTACAATGGCTCAAGCTCTGTCAGATTGGATGGAGAACATCTATTAACAGCAATTTTCAATTCTTGCCACAGATTCTCAATTGGATTTAGGTCTGAACTTTTACTGGGCCATTCTAACACTTGAATATGCTTTGATCTAAACCATTCCATTGTAGCTCTGGCTGTATGTTTAGGGTCGTTGTCCTGCTGGAAGGTGAACTTCCACCCCAGTCTCAAGTCTTTTGCAGACAGGTTTTGCAGACAGGTTTTCTTCTAAGATTTTCCTGTATTTGGCTCCATCTATCTCCCCATCAACTCTGACCACCTTCCCTGTCCCTGCTGAAGAAAAGTATCCGCACAACATAATGCTGCCACCACCATGTTTCACAGTGGTAATGGTGTGTTTGGGGTGATGTGCAGTATTAGTTTTCTGCCACACATAGCGTTTTGATTTTAGGCCAAAAAAGTTCAATTTTGGTCTCATCTGACCAGAGCACCTTCTTCCACATGCTTGCTATGTCCCCCACATGGCTTCTTGCAAACTGCAAATGGGACTTCTTATGGCTTTCTTTCAACAATGGCTTTCTTCTTGCCACTCTTCCATAAAGGCCAGATTTGTGGAGTGCACGACTAATAGTTGTCCTGTGGACAGATTCTCCCACCTGAGCTGTGGATCTCTGCAGCTCCCCCAGAGTTCCCATGGGCCTTTTGGCTGCTTCTCTGATTAATGCTTTCCTGCCTGTCAGTTTAGGTGGACGGCCATGTCTTGGTAGGTTTGTAGTTGTGCCATACTCTTTCCATTTTCCGATGGATTGAATAGTGTTCCATGATATGTTCAAAGCTTGGGATATTTTTTTTATAACCTAACCCTGCTTAAATCTTCTCCACAACTTTATCCCTGACCTGTCTGGTGTGTTCCTTGGCCTTCATGATGCTGTTTGTTCACTAAGGTTCTCTAACAAACCTCGGAGGGCTTCCCAGAACAGCTGTATTTATACTGAGATTAAATTATACACAGGTGGACTCTATTTACTACTTAGGTGACTTATGAAGGCAATTGGTTCCACTAAATTTTAGTTAGGGGTATCAGAGTAAAGGGGGCTGAATACAAATGCATCCCACACTTTTCACATATTTATTTGTAAAATAGTTAGAAAAGCATTTACCATTTTCCTTCCACTTCACAATAAAATACATTTATGTTTTTGGTTGTAATATGACAAAATGTGGAACATTTCAAGGGGTATGACTACTTTTTCAAGGCAATATATATGCACCATATGCTGTACATATCCCACAGTGCTTTTTCTCTCCACAACAAATGCTTTAATTACTGCACCATAAGGGGTAGTTTCATAGATGCACACAAACCTCAGCAAATCCTTCCATTATACTGTATATGTTTGTCTGCACAAAGAACGTAAAGTTTTTTTTTTTTTTTTTTTTTTTAAGAACATAAAGTTTATAGTTGGTCGAAGCTTACTTTATGGAAGAACTTCATTAAAATAGTTGAAGACTATAGAGACTACAGCAACCAACACCTGTTAATAAACTGAATACTATGGTCAGGCGTAAACATTACAGCATATAGAAGGGGTTCAACAACGCAGGGGCATTTTTACTGCTACTGACCTTCATCGCTGTTTTTACTCCTACAGACCACAGTCCTGTCCCCTATGAAGGGGTGGTGGTCACCTTAAGGCTGGCTGGGGGGACTCTAGTGGTAATCTGTAGGATGGAGTGAGGCAAAGTTCAGTCAAAGATCTTCAAATGCAGAAAGAGCTTCCCATCCACCCACCCTATAGTATGAATTCAGTTCGACATGAAGTCAAAGTAAATGATGAGTGATCTAAGATCTTTGAAGGTGGTCAATATGGTGGTATTATGAAATTGCCAGCTCAGTGTAGTATCCTCTATTTAGTTAGGTCAACTTATAGTGAATGGGTATGTACAGATCAGGATGTGTCTGATTAATTTATACAACTCCCGAGGTGGTGTATTGTGGCTTGATACAAGAGTTGTGTGTTTTGTTCTTATATTCCCTTCAAGGACCTGCAACCTTATCTATTTTTACTGTTGCATTGTTATTTATATTGTTTTTGTATCCTTTTCTAAAAGAAAGTCTGCTATGGTCATTTAATCCCATGCATGTGTGGCTTGTCTTCTTTATATGGGTAGTCTGGGCAAAAGCCAAGCAACATGGAGGATATCTGGGTACATCTGAACTATAATGGTGATGCTTGTGTGGCATTGGCTGGTGGCTCCTTTAAGCTGTCAGATGAAACATTCCTCCCTGACTGTGCGGTTCATTTTTCCCTCCCTGACAGTAAGAGAGCGCAGGACGAGGAGACTAAAAAACCTTTTTTTTTTTTGCACCTAGTGCAGGGGTCTCTAAACTATGGCCCTCCAGTTGTTCAGGAACTAAAATTCCCATCATGCCTAGTCATGTCTGTGAATGTCAGAGTTTTACAATGCCTCATGGGACGTGTAGTTTTGCAACAGCGGGAGGGCGGTAGTTTGGAGATCCCTGCCCTAGAGCATTGCTCACCTTGCAATCAACCCCCCATCTCTATTTTTTGCCAACTCTTTGCTTATTAGCCCAGAAAATTGGCTTATTGTATTTGACAGACTCAGCTCCCATTGATTTCAGTGAAGTTTAGGTTTGGCATACAGACTTCTTGGAAGTTTACTGTACCTTGCTTGAATTATATACAAGGAAGTCTGGCTCATCCCTTTCATGTACTAAGTGGCATGCCTAGCATTCAGTTTTACACAGTAGAGAGAGAAAAATGTTAGTTTGAAACTTTACACATCCTTCCCATCCATTTAGTCTTGTGATTATACATCACTGTTAAGGATGAGCCGAACACCCCCCGGTTCGCACCAGAACTTGCGAACAGACCAAAACTTCGCACGAATGTTAGAACCTCATTGAAGTCTATGGGACTCGAACGTTCTAAATCAAAAGTGCTAATTTTAAAGGCTAATTTGCATGGTATTGTCCTAAAAAGTGTTTGGGGACCCGGGTCCTGCCCCAGGGGACATGTATCAATGCAAAAAAAAGTTTTAAAAACGGGCATTTTTTCGTGAGCAGTGATTTTAATAATGCTTAAAGTTAAACAATAAAAGTGTAATATTCCTTTAAATTTCGTACCTGGGGGATGTCTATAGTATGCCTGTAAAGGGGCGCATGTTTCCCGTGTTTAGAACAGTCTGACAGCAAAATGACATTTCAAAGGAAAAAAGTCATTTAAAACTACGGCCGGCCCGACAATACACATAAAAGTTCATTGATAAAAACGGCATGGGAATTCCCCACAGGGGAACCCCGAACCAAAATTTAAAAAAAAATGACGTGGGGGGTCCCCCTAAATTCCATACCAGGCCCTTCAGGTCTGGTATGGATATTAAGGGGAACCCCGGCCAAAATTAAAAAAAAAAATTGGCCTGGGGTCCCCCTCAAAATCTATACCAGACCCTTCAGGTCTGGTATGGATTTTAAGGGGAACCCCGTGCCAAATTTTTTTTAAAAAATGGCGTGGGGTCCCCCCAAAAATCCATACCAGACCCTTATCCGAGCACGCAACCTGGCAGGCTGCAGGAAAAGAGGGGGGACGAGAGAGCGCCCCCCCTCCTGAACCGTACCAGGCCACATGCCCTCAACATTGGGAGGGTGCTTTGGGGTAGCCCCCCAAAGCACCTTGTCCCCATGTTGATGAGGACAAGGGCCTCATCCCCACAACCCTTGCCTGGTGGTTGTGGGGGTCTGCGGGCAGGGGGCTTATCGGAATCTGGAAGCCCCCTTTAACAAAGGGACCCCCAGATCCTGGCCCTCCCCCCTGTGTGAAATGGTAAGGGGGTACAAAAGTACCCCTACCATTTCACAAATAAAATGTCAAAAATGTTAAAAATTACAAGAGACAGTTTTTGACAATTCCTTTATTTAAATGCTTCTTCTTGCGGGCTGCCAGGTTGCATGCTCGGATAAGGGTCTGGTTTGGATTTTTGGGGGTACCCCACGCCATTTTTAAAAAAAATTTTGGTGCGGGGTTCCCCTTAAAATCCATACCAGACCTGAAGGGTCTGGTATAGATTTTGAGGGGGACCCCACGCCAATTTTTTTTTTTAATTTTGGCCGGGGTTCCCCTTAATATCCATACCAGACCCGAAGCACCTGGTATGGAATTTAGGGGGACCTCCACGTCATTTTTTTTTAAATTTTGGTTTGGGGTTCCCCTGTGGGGAGTTCCCATGCCGTTTTTATCAATGAACTTTTATATGTATTGTCGGGCCGGCAATTCAGTATAGCCGCGAGTAGTTTAAATGACTTTTTTTCCTTTGAAATGCCATTTTGCTGTCAGACTGTTCTAAACACGGGAAACATGCGCCCCTTTACAGGCATACTATAGACACCCCCCAGGTACGAAATTTAAAGGGGCGCATGTTTCCCGTGTTTAGAACAGTCTGACAGCAAAATGACATTTCAACGGAAAAAAGTCATTTAAAACTACGGCCGGCCCGACAATACACATAAAAGTTCATTGATAAAAACGGCATGGGAATTCCCCACAGGGGAACCCCGAACCAAAATTTAAAAAAAAATGACGTGGGGGGTCCCCCTAAATTCCATACCAGGCCCTTCAGGTCTGGTATGGATATTAAGGGGAACCCCGGCCAAAATTAAAAAAAAAAATTGGCCTGGGGTCCCCCTCAAAATCTATACCAGACCCTTCAGGTCTGGTATGGATTTTAAGGGGAACCCCGTGCCAAATTTTTTTTAAAAAATGGCGTGGGGTCCCCCCAAAAATCCATACCAGACCCTTATCCGAGCACGCAACCTGGCAGGCTGCAGGAAAAGAGGGGGGACGAGAGAGCGCCCCCCCTCCTGAACCGTACCAGGCCACATGCCCTCAACATTGGGAGGGTGCTTTGGGGTAGCCCCCCAAAGCACCTTGTCCCCATGTTGATGAGGACAAGGGCCTCATCCCCACAACCCTTGCCTGGTGGTTGTGGGGGTCTGCGGGCAGGGGGCTTATCGGAATCTGGAAGCCCCCTTTAACAAAGGGACCCCCAGATCCTGGCCCTCCCCCCTGTGTGAAATGGTAAGGGGGTACAAAAGTACCCCTACCATTTCACAAATAAAATGTCAAAAATGTTAAAAATTACAAGAGACAGTTTTTGACAATTCCTTTATTTAAATGCTTCTTCTTGCGGGCTGCCAGGTTGCATGCTCGGATAAGGGTCTGGTTTGGATTTTTGGGGGTACCCCACGCCATTTTTTAAAAAAATTTTGGTGCGGGGTTCCCCTTAAAATCCATACCAGACCTGAAGGGTCTGGTATAGATTTTGAGGGGGACCCCACGCCAATTTTTTTTTTTAATTTTGGCCGGGGTTCCCCTTAATATCCATACCAGACCCGAAGCACCTGGTATGGAATTTAGGGGGACCTCCACGTCATTTTTTTTTAAATTTTGGTTTGGGGTTCCCCTGTGGGGAGTTCCCATGCCGTTTTTATCAATGAACTTTTATATGTATTGTCGGGCCGGCAATTCAGTATAGCCGCGAGTAGTTTAAATGACTTTTTTTCCTTTGAAATGCCATTTTGCTGTCAGACTGTTCTAAACACGGGAAACATGCGCCCCTTTACAGGCATACTATAGACACCCCCCAGGTACGAAATTTAAAGGGATATTACACTTTTATTTTTTGACTTTAAGCATTATTAAAATCACTGCTCCCGAAAAAACGGCCGTTTTTAAAACTTTTTTTTGCATTGATCCATGTCCCCTGGGGCAGGACCCGGGTCCCCAAACACTTTTTATGACAATACCATGCATATAAGCCTTTAAAATTAGCACTTTTGATTTATCCCATAGACTTTTAAAGGGTGTTCCGCGGCATTCGACTTCGCCGCGAACACCCCAAATTGTTTGCTGTTCGGCGAACTGGCGAACAGCCGATGTTCGAGTCGAACATGAGTTCGACTCGAAGCTCATCACTAATCACTGTCAAGCAGCACAACCAGATGGATGACAGCACTTTCTTAAAATTAGAAAATGCATTAGTGACACTTCCCTGCCCCCAGCTTGAGACTGGACAGTGAAGGACAAGCAGAAGACATATGAGGTCACCCATCTACTCATTTCTCTCTCTCCTCATATCAGCGTGTTCTTTGTCAACATATTGTTAAGCAACTCATCTGATTGGCTGTCAGTACAGACCTTCCCTCTGCCAGTATATTTACAGGAAAATATATTAAAATGGTTATAAAGCCTAAACGTTTTTTATCTTAATGCATTCCTTGCATTAAGGAAAAAAATGTTTAGGCATCAGTATTCCCCCTCACTCCCCCTTTTACTTACCTGAGCCCTCATTCAATCCAGGGCTGTGCCCATCTGCATCTCTTCTCTCCCTTCACTTCTTGGTCTCACAGGCTTTGCTGAGGCAGTGGGAGTAATTGGCTACCACTGCTGTCAATCAAAGCTAGTGATAAGGGAGCAGGGGGTGGGACCAAGCCCCACTGTCTGTGTCCATAGTTGCAGGCAGCACAGTTTGGGAGTGCACTTGCACAAGTGCCCCCATAAGAAGGGCCCCAGAGAGAAGGAACCAAAAGCGCCAGAGGGGGACCCAAGAAGAGGAGGTTCGGGGCTGCTCTGTGTAATTCCATTGCACAGAGCAGGCGAGTAAAACCCTATTTGTTATTAAAAACAGTTTGGTTACTTACTGTACATTAGCTGCCTTTAAAAGAAATGTTCAATGATTCATTAATTAATATAGAGCTGCATTACTGTGAGCTTTTTATATCTGCCTGTGGTTCAGCATCAAGGCTAAGCTAATACAAAAGAGTCCGTCAGGGAGAGCAGACTACACACATTAAAATATACAGTCTACCATGTGATAAATTGTTAATTTAACAGCACTTGATTGCCTTGATTTCACTGCTTTTTGTACTTGTTCTTGCATACACACATGCCTTTTACTCAATTATAACAAGTATAATAGCTGTGTCTAATGTGATTCTGTATTTAAAGACCCATAAAATGCTTGGGATTTTAAAACCACGGGAGTCATCGGTGTCTTCTAAATGCTTCCTAAAAAGGCCAGTGACATTACATTTTCTTAATGTAACATATTCTGTTCCTGTACATTTTCCCCAGCCAATTCTACAAGGACATTTGATTAAATATTCAGTTTATCTAAAACGTCACACATTGACATGGCAAACAGGTCTTGACTGAGACACATGGAATAATAGAAGCAGACCTTGTTTTTCTAATTGCATTTGCATCAGGATGCAGCCAGGCATAAAATAATCAGTGGCTTTCTACTACTTTCAACCTGAACAAGACATCTTATATGTAGGGCAAATGAAATTGGTTCACACAGGTTGGTATGTAGCGTGCACGGTTTAAATAATGATCCTTTGTTTTGTGCTCTTATAGCAGCTATAGGGCTCGATGTATAAAGCGGCGGTAACACAAGCCACGCATGTGCCAATTCAAGTATTATAATCAGCTGCTGAAGTGTGTGATGTTAATGCTTGATTCATGAAGGAGAGGAACGTGGCAGCCCTAAATAATTTTCTCTAGTAATTTATCTTTTTTCTTCTTAATTCTTAAAGCTGAACTGCAGGCAGGTAAAGTATATCTAAAGGCAAAACCTTTTTTTTGTATAGTTTTAGATGGATGGTTTAGAAACCCTGCTAGTTTTTTTTTTAGCTGTATGTGCCCCTGCTACACAGTGTCACTCTCTCTATCCTGGTGGACAATATGAAAAAAATGGAGGCCTCCCCCAATGGTCACCTAAAATAAGAAAGAATAGAGTATCTCGGGACCAGTGGCGGCCCATCCATGCGTCTGGCCCCTTAATGTATATGTGGGTGTCATGGACGTACTGGGCATGACTCTGCAACTGGCTGCGGACGCACGGGTCCATTGGGATGTGCTCCAGTTCATAGGCATTCAGCAGTAAACAGACGTGCGCATGCGCGTGTGCAGACCGCGGATGCGCGCACAGTAATGCAGCTTTGGCACCCAGTGATCCTTAAAAGGGGCCTCTTCAGAATGCATCCTTGCTGTCTGATCTGCAGCTCATCCTGTACCTTATCCTGAACCTGCATCTGCTCCAGTGTTACCCGGCTTCTCCTGACCTCGCTGCTGTCTCCAGTCCTGACCCCTTGGCTTGCCTTTGACCTACTCTGTGTTCCTGTTTGTTTGATCTCCTGTTGCCGATTCTGCCTGGACTTTGACCATTCTCTGCCTGCTGCTTCTGTCTGATTGATCCGATGCTGTGACCTGGCTTGTCTGACCCTGCATCTGCCTACCAGTCCTGCATCTGTGTGCATCTGCCTACCAGTCTTGCATCCGTGTGCATCTGCCTACAAGTCCTGCATCCATGTGCATCTGCCTACAAGTCCTGCATCCGTGTGCATCTGCCTACCAGTCCTGCATCTGTGTACATCTGCCTACAAGTCCGGCATCCGTGTGGATCTGCCTACAAGTCCTGCATCCGTGTGCATCTGCCTACCAGTCCTGCATCCGTGTGCATCTGCCTACAAGTCATGCATCCATGTGCATCTGCCTACAAGTCCTGCATCCGTGTGCACCTGCTTACAGTCCTGCATCTGTGCGCACCTGACTGCTACTTCTCAGCATTCCTGCATCTGCAGCAATCAAGCCTGTTCCTGTCTCCGCCAAGCGGACATCATCTCCAGTCAAATGGACCCTACAGGCTCTCCTACCCCGCTGTGCTCCAAGGGTCACTGTTCCCACTCCATTGATCCCGGAACCAGAGCCGTACGAGAGGTCTCCCTCTGCACATCAGGCTCACCTCCAAGGTACGTGTTAGTATCAGACAGCCATGCCTGAGCCTGCAAGAGGGACCTCTCCCACAGATGAAGTGTGCCAGCACCTTTCCACTCTTGCTCAAATGGTGGAATCTCTACGGGACAGTTACAAGCATCTGGAGGAGCGAGTGCAACTCCTGGGCACCCCTGCTAACCCTGCTATTGACCGGTCATCTTCAGAGACCTTAATCATGCCTGCAGCAATGATGTGTTCTCCAGAACCAAGGGTCCATACCCCGGAGAAGTTCTCTGGGGACCGGAATAAATTTCGGGCATTCCGCAATGCCTGCGAACTGTATTTCTCGCTACAGCCCCGGACATTCACCCAAGAGCCTACCAAGGTGGGGTTTGTTATTTCTCTGCTACAAGGAGCGCCTCAATCCTGGGCCCATCATCTGCTTGAGGGTCACCATGTTGTACTGGACTCTTTGCAAACTTTCTTCGACGCCATGTCCTTACTTTATGACGATCCGCAGCAGTCTTCCACTGCAGAGGCTGCCCTTCATGCGCTCCAGCAAGCGGTCGAGGACTATATTACAGACTACAGGCGCTGGAGCGCAGACACCCAGTGGAATAGTGCAGCCCTGCGGCATCAGTTTAGTCAGCCTGTCCAAAGAATTAAAAGACAAACTTGCCCAAGTCAGTATACCAAGCTCCCTGGAAGCCTTGTTTTCCCTGACTATACAGATGGATCGACGCTTTTGTGAGCATAAGGCAGAGAGAGAAGCCCAGCAGACCCATTCCACCTGGACACTACCCCGAGTGCCTGCTTCCACCTGTCCTGCTTCCTCTCACTCTGCCCTAGTCCATGATGTACCAAACAAATGGACTTCAGTACCCTTCGGTCTTAAGCAGCTGGGGTTAATAAGGCCCGCTCTGTCCCCAGAGGAACGGTTACGCCGGCAGCGGAATAACCTTTGCCTGTACTGTGGGGAAGCCAGCCACTATGTATACGCCTGTCCAGAAAAGCTCCGGAGATGTCTATCCATATCCTCGTCCAGTTACCCCACACCTGTTGCCAGCAGTACTCAACTGGCTCTCTCCATCATATTCCAACTTCCAAGAAAGACTGTTCCAGTCAAGGCAATTATTGACTCTGGGGCTTGCAGTTGTTTCATCGACCTAAACTTTGCTTGCCAACAGCTCATTCCTCTCCAACCCAGGGCTCAAGGACTTTCCATTTTCCTAGCGGACGGGTTCCGCATCAAGTCAGGTCTGGTCACCCAGCAGACCCCTCCATTACCTGTGATCTCTGCCACTAACACAAGGAACTGTTAAGTTTGGATGCAACTGTGTCCTCACTATTCCCAGTCATTCTAGGACTACCTTAGCTACAGGCCCATAACCCACAAATTGACTGGGGTTCTAGAAGTATCGAGTTCCAATCTCACTACTGCTGGGAACATTGCCTGCCAACTCCTCCCAGAGCTTCTGGCCCCCTATTATGTATGGAACCCAATCTGGAGGTACATTCATTAGTGCCTGAACAATACCATGAGTTTCTGGACGTTTTCAGTAAACGGGGGGCTGAGACTCTCCCTCCACACCGCTCCTATGACTGCCCGATTGAGTTACTGCCCAGGGCAGAGATTCCCTTCGGACAAATCTTTCCTCTGTCTGAGCGGGAGTTGGAGATACTGAAGGAATATGTGGACAAGAACCTAAAAAGAGGATTCATCAGACCATCTACTTCTCCGGCAGGAGCAGGAATCTTTTTCGCTGAAAAGAAAGATCATACTTTACGGCCCTGTGTGGACTACACTGAGTTGAATAAAGTTACGGTAAAACGGTATCCTTTGCCTCTGGTACCCGAGCTCCTCAAAAGACTACATACCACAGCTGTCTTCACCAAACTAGATCTGTGAGGGGCCTACAACTTGGTGCGAATTCATGCAGGGGATGAGTGGAAGACTGCTTTCAGTACTACATTCGGCCACTATGAGTACTTAGTGATGCCCTTCGGTCTGTGTAACGCCCCTGCAACCTTTCAGCACTTTGTGAATAATATTTTCAGAGACTGCCTAGACATATTTGTAATCATCTATCTGGATGATATCTTGATTTTCTCTTCATCCCTGGATCAGCACTGAGAGCACGTTAAGACTGTACTCTGCCGACTCCGCCAACATGGACTGTATGCTAAACCTGAAAAGTGTGAATTCGGGCGGCAGAGTATTCAGTTCCTGGGTCTGGTGATCTCCACTGAGGGGTTCAAAATGGATCCGCAGAAAGTCACAGCTGTCCTGGATTGGCCTGCACCATCAGACAGGAAGGGGGTACAGCGGTTTGTTGGGTTCGCAAACTTTTACCGCAGGTTCATCAAGGAGTGTCCAACATCATTTCCCCAATCACACAGTTGACTAAGCAAAATGTCCGGTTCCATTGGAATTCTGAGGCCCAGAGGGCCTTTACCACCTTGAAGGGACTTTTTACCTCTGCCCCCATCTTGAGTCATCCAGATCCCTCCTTACCTTATCTACTTGAGGTGGGCACCTCAGAAGTGGCAGTAGGAGCAGTCATTTCCCAGCGCCAGGGTCTGAAGGATTTGATGCATCCCATAGCCTTTTTCTCCCATAAACTTTCTCCTGCGGAGAGAAACTATGACGTTGGTGATCGGGAACTCCTGGCTATCAAGGCTGCGCTCGAAGAGTGGAGGTACCTGCTGAAAGGGGCAGCACATCCCATACTCTTATACACTGATCACAAGAATCTGGAGTATCTAAGAACTGCCAAGCGCCTGAAGCTGCGTCAAGCGGGATGGGCACTATTTTTCTCCAGATTCTTGTTCCATGTCACCTACCGGCCAGGGTCTAAGAACGTCAAACTAGATGCCCTCTCCTGTATGTTCGATGATCCTAAAGAGACTTCAGTTCCTGATACCATCTTATCCCACAACAACTTCCTTCTCCTTCAGTCTGATTTGATGCCCAACCTAAGACAAGCCTCAGCGGGAATATCCAGTGCTCCAGGAGTTACCCTGTTGCCCAGGGACGGGTTACTTTGGAGAGGTAATAAAATTTTTGTACCAGAGACATTCCAGACAAAGGTACTCAGTCTTTGCCATGATAATCCTCTGGCTGGCCATTTTGGGGTCCACAAGACTCTGGTGCTGATTCAACGCATGTTCTGGTGGCCGAACCTTGAGAAACATTGCAAAGAGTATGTCAAGTCTTGTACTGTCTGTATTCAGAACAAGTCCACTAGAACTAAGTCTTGGGGGCTTCTCAGACCGCTACCAATCCCTGACCGACCATGGAGCATGATTGCTATGGACTTCATAGTAGAACTACCCCTGTCTGAAGGATGCACGGCTATCTTTGTAGTCGTTGATCATTTATCGAAGATGGCCCACTTTATACCATTGAAAAACACACCCTCCGCCATGGAAACTGCCCGGGTTTTCATCAGAGAAATTGTCCGGTTACACGGAATTCCAATGAACATAATATCAGACAGGGGAGTCCAGTTCACTTCTCGTTTCTGGAGAGCATTATGTAAAGTCTTGAAGATTGATCTATCTATGTCTTCTGCTTACCACCTGCAGACTAACGGCCAGACAGAGAGGACAAATCAGACCCTTGAACAATATATCCATTCAAGATGACACTACATTCATTCAAGATGATTGGGTAGGACTCTTACCCCTAGCGGAGTTCGCTTTTAACAACGCCAGCCATTCTGTTATGTGCCAGTCCCCGTTTTTTGCTAATTATGGGTTTCACCCATTCTTCTTACCTGACATTGTTCCAGAGTCTCCGGTCCCTCCCATCTAGGGACCTGAATGAGAGCAGGGGGACTGGCAGCATATTCAGCGCACAGGAGGCCGAGGGCAGCGTGAACAGCAGCGGCGGCGGCTCGGAGCAGTTCTTTTCTCTTTTGGGTTATATACTGAGGGAACGGATATCTTAGCTGGAGTGAGTGAGAATAATAATCATCATCTGCAACTTTTAAAGGCCCCGGCTGGGTTGCAAGCCATCCGCTTTTACTGCTTGCTGTTTGGTAAGCTCAATCTACAGCTACGGTGGTCGGGCTTCTCACCTCGGCTTTGTGTGCACATCATGGTGTTTGCTACAATTTAAGTGCTTCTATTGGATGTCCATATAATACCTTAGATATATTACACTATGGCCAGTTCTTATCTTTTTTGGTTTGCATACCGAGGGAACGGATATCCTAGCCTGGAGCGAGTGAGATCATTAACCATTTAAATCACCATCTGCAAAGGCCCCGGCTGGGTTGCAAGCCATCTGCCTTTAATGCTTCCTGTTTTTTTAAGCTCAATCTACAGCTATGGTGGTCGGGCACTTCACCTTGTCTATGTGTGCACATCATGGTGTTTGCAAGATTTTAAGTGCTTCTGTTGGATGCTCATAGAAAAAGCTTTTTTGGGCACTTCTCTTTTAGCGCAGCTTCCGTTTAATATATTGGACTTTTTGTGTTATCGCACTGCATGCTGCTGCTTTTTTATTGTTGGATTCAATTACATATCTTACTAGCGCAGTTTATCTCTCTATTAGGAGCATGATTGCTATGGACTTCATAGTAGAACTACCTCTGTCTGAAGGATGCACGGCTATCTTTGTAGTCGTTGATCGTTTATCGAAGATGGCCCACTTTATACCATTGAAAAACACATCCTCCGCCATGGAAACTGCCCAGGTTTTCATCAGGGAAATTGTCCGGTTACACGGAATTCCAACGAACACAGTATCAGACAGGGGAGTCCAGTTCACTTCTCGTTTATGGAGAGCATTATGTAAAGTCTTGAAGATTGATCTATCTATGCCGGTGCTTCACTACATTCGTTCAAGATGATTGGGTAGGACTCTTACCCCTAGCAGAGTTCGCTTTTAACAACGCCAGCCATTCTGTTACAGGCCAGTCCCCATTCTTTGCTAATTATGGGTTTCACCCAGTCTTCTTACCTGACATTGTTCCAGAGTCTCCGGTCCCAGCATGACAGACTACTGTTGACTTCTTGAAACAAAACAACAAACTTCTGCAAGAAACTATAGTCAAGGCACAAGCAACCAACAGGAAAACTTACGACCGGAAAAGAAGAGGTGAATTATCTCTTCAGACAGGTGACCAAGTATGGTTGTCAACTACCAACCTCAGAATGGCCTGCCCCTCAAAGAAACTGGCACCTAAATTTATTGGGCCTTTTCTGTTTAAGAGAAAACTAAACAAAGTTTCCTATGAACTTACCTTACCAGACTCAGCCCACGATACCAGACCCCTTCCCGGACAGGCCCTCCAGAACCCGTAATAATCGATTGGGACCAGGAATTTGAGGTGGAGGCTATCCTTGATTGCAGAAGAAGGGGTAATCAACTACAGTACCTTATCAAGTGGAAGGGGTATGGTCCGGAAGAGAACTCGTGGGAACCTCAGCAGGATGTTCATGCTCCAAGACTGATCCGGGCGTTTTTTCACACTCACTCCAGAAAAGAGTTCTGTTAGGCACCCAGAGGTTGCCATTAAGGGGGGGGCAATGTCATGGACGTACTGTGCATGGCTCTGCAACTGGCTGCGTGCTCACAGGTCCATTGGGAAGTGCTCCAGTCCATAGGCATTCAACAGTGAATAGACACGCACACAGTAACGCAGCTTTGGCGCCCAGTGATCCTTAAAAGGGGGCTCTTCAGAATGCATCCTTGCTGTCTGATCTGCAGCTCATCCTGTACCTGATCCTGAACCTGCATCTGCTTCAGTGTTACCCAGCTTCTCCTGACCTCGCTGCTGTCTCTAGTCCTGACCCCTTGGCTTGCCTTTGACCTGCTCTGTGTTCCTGTTTGTTTGATCTCCTGTTGCCGATTCTGCCTGGACTTTGACTATTCTCTGCCTGCTGCTTCTGTCTGATTGATCCGCTGCTGTGACCTGGCTTGTCTGACCCTGCATCTGCCTACTAGTCCTGCATCCGTGTGCATCTGCCTACAAGTCCTGCATCTGTGTGCATCTGCCTACAAGTCCTACATCCGTGTGCATCTGCCTACAAGTTCTGCATCCGTGTGCACCTGCTTACAGTCCTGCATCCGTGCGCACCTGCCTGCTACGTCTCAGCATTCCTGCATCTGCAGCAATCAAGCCTGTTCCTGTCTCCGCCAAGCGGACATCATCTCCAGTCAAGTGGACCCTGCAGGCTTTCCTACCCCGCTGTGCTCCAAGGGTCACTGTTCCCACTCCAGTGATCCCGGAACCAGAGCCGTACGAGAGGTCTCCCTCTGCACGTCAGGCTCACCTCCAAGGTACGTGTCAGTGGGTGTCAGGAAAGGTTTCACCTTCTGGTGGCACTGTCAGATCTTTGGGCCGCAGTACTGGTGTCCACCAGTGGGTGTCTTCCAGCAGTCTGGAGCCAACATCATCTCCTGCAATCAGGCGTCACCTTGATACTTGAGACTGATTGCAGGAGGTGTGTATTTATACCTGGCAGACGCTCTTACATTTGCCTTGGTATTTTCCTTGAGCCCTGACCTGAATCTGTGATCCTGTTTTCCTGAACCTGTTCCTGTTTCTCCTGTGACCTGTTATCCTGTACCTTGTGTCCTGTGTTCCTGAACCCTGCATCCATCCCTGGATCCCTGTCTTGCAGACTCATCCCTTCCTCCTGTTGCCCTCTCTCTGTCCCATCCTGCTCCCTGTTCAATCTGACTGATCTCTCGTGTATGACCCTGGCTTGATTATGTTTATCATTATATCTTATCCTGTACTCACGTTTGGTTTAGAGAGTTATTTTTGTGTGTCACGTGGTTGTTTGCTGGTTTGTTTTATTGTTTATGATTTATCCTTTTAATAAATATTACTTTTTCACTTTACACTTTTCACTTTGTTGCAGTCCACACAGTTCTGGTCACACCTTGTTCATGTTGTTCATGACAGTGGGGCGCTGGATGCTTAGGTTTTTTTTTAAGCATGTGATTAGAGCCAGAGGCTCTAATAGGCTTCAAAAAAAGGTGAGCACACCCACTTGTGTGACAATAGCAAATTAATATTAACTATTGTCTTCCTCATTCTTCTCTCGGCCAATCAGGAGGCCCCTATTGGCCAGGAAATGCTGCTGTCCATCCCCTGGGGGGGGGGGGTTGTTTGGGTGGGGCAATGATCGCAGCCACGTGTAGGGGTTATATTAGTTTCTGCAAACCCCCCCCCAAAAAAAAAAAAATTTGAGCTTCAGCCACCTTGATCGGTACCCATGAACAATGTTACTGAGACTGAAAGTGGGTTAAAATGTAAAACTCTTGAGTTGCCACCAGCACAGATTAGTGGGAAAAATCTTCCAATAAGGACGTCTCATTCTGTCACTCACTTTGGAACGATTTGTCCTCACTTCCAGCTGTGTCAGAACAAAGGGAAAAGGGAAAGGGAAAGGGAAATCTCTTGAACAGGACACGTATGGCAAAAATATTTTCTTCTATATCCAATATGAAAAAAAACGCTTTTGCTTTAGAGACACTTGAAAATGAACACCATTTAAAGTGGTATTAAGACAGAGAGATAGATTAGGGCGTTTCTGCTTTAAATATCATCTATAGAGTTGTTAATCCCAGGGTCATCAAAGGTGAATGCTAGAAGGACACTAGAGTAGCACTTGGAGAAGTGAGAACACAAATTAGATCTGGTTGGTCTGTGGAATTTCACCGCTTTTCACTGTTCCCTTTCCTTTATAAGGAAGGAAATTATAGTAATCCAAAGCTAAATAAAACGTGTATGTAAAAGCAATTTTTTGTTTTAGACTTTCTGTACAGATTGTATTGCTTCCCGTGCCCTCTTTGGGGAGATTCACCCATCTCTTTCTTCTGGTATCCATTGTCACTGAGACAGACAGTGAGGAAAAATCTAAAATGTTAGAGTGGAATATAAAGGAATATAAATTATCCAATGGAGACAAATGTTCTGGTGACTGTTTAACTGTTTAAGATGGTAATTACCTTGACAATAGGGACATTTCCTGTTGCATCTCCAAGACATGAAGTGAAGGGAAAACTGCTCAGCAGGACACCGGCAGTCCAAAAAAAATAATAATAAATGAAAAGTTTTGGCTTTAAAGCACAAAAATAGAACCTCCGCTTTTCAGAACCCTCCCCCCCTCCGGTGTCACATTTGGCACCTTTCAGGGGGGAGGGGGGTACAGATACCTATATAATACAGGTATTTGCACCCACTTCCGGGCATAGACTCCCGTGGGAGTCTACGCCTCTTTCCACCCCCCCCGCTGTCTGCTGGGATACACATGGGTCCCAGGGACAGCAGGGACCATCCGGATTGCGCAGCGCGACTCGCGTATGCGCAGTAGGGAACCAGGAAGTGAAGCCACAGGCTTACCGAAGATGGCGGTGGCAGCACCCAAGAGCCGAGCGACAGATCGGCTTCAGGTGCCGACATCGCGGGCGCCCTGGACAGGTAAGTGTCCATATTTTAAAAGTCAGCAGCTGCAGTATTTGTAGCTGCTGACTTAAAAAAAAAAAAAAATCGGCATTCACATTGGGTGAATGACATGATTACATGGATTTCTGTATGGACATACTAATTATGAACATTCATAGATTAGTGCTGACTTTTAATAATTAAAGTATTTGCAATGGTACTTCTTCTTTATATATTCAATTCTTGGTAATATATTTTGTAACAGAATAGAAGAATCAATGCTAGCAAAGGGATTTGTTTAATGTTTGAATTTATTTTTTAAATTTACTCTGTTAATAATGAAGCTTGTGCGTTGTATAATTACAGATTTTCCTCTTTCATATACATTTATACAATGGTTTTTGTTTTATATTTTAGAAATATATTGAGTAATTATCTTTTGTATTCAAATATTGAGTGTTTTGTATGAACAATTCAGTAATTTTACCTAATATGCTGTAGGAGGTATGTGCATTTTCTCTGAGATACAAGTGCAGTATCTTCAAATCCAGATACTAAAAAACAGAGAATGAAATGTTCTTTGGGTAAACTATTTCAATGGTACTTTTCATAACCTTGGTCCCAGGCACAGTTTCAATACGTCAATAGCTGAAAGCATTTATGAACAATGCAATCTACTGATTTTCAGTTTACATAAAATGACTCTGAATGTGTTTTTTTTTCAGCCCAAGTTCAGGTAAAGGTGAACAAAGTTAAGCCAGGAAAAGTCTACGGAATCAATAGATGTCCTATTGTCATGCTCTCTTAAAATAAAGTAACACCCCTATTCATCCTAGTTCCTAATATCTGCTACTGCTCGGTAAAACTTCTGGTACTGCTGGGTACATGACAGGCTGCCTGTGCTTCCAGAATGAAATGACTGACAGCCAATCGCCAGGTAGAAGGTTACCAGGACCTAGCACATTGATCTAGAAGGGGAGGAGAAAGGCATGAAAAAGTGTGCAGCACAGTGGGTAGGTGGTTAGCATTTCTGCCTGGCATTACTAGGGTTGTTGGTTTTAATCCCAACCATGGCACAACCTACCTGAAGTTTGCATGTTCTCCCTGTGCCTGTGTGGGCTTCCTCTGGGCACTCTGGTTTTGTCCCACTCTCCAAATGCATGCTGGTGGGTTAACTGGATTTGGTCTAAATTGGTCCTAGTATGTGTATGTATGAAAGTGTGTGAGGGACCTTAGACTGTAAACTCCTTGAGAGCAGAGACTGATGTGAATGTACAACATATATGTAAAGCCCTGTGTAAGTTCTTGAACCTATAATAATTATATTAATACCAATACCGGGTATGGTTGACAGTGGTGGATTGCATTGGCAAGGGAACTTTGGTAAAGTATAGGCTCAGGACGGTGTGGTAGAAGGTTTGTAATTTTGTGACAGGTTTAATGTCACTAATACTAGCCAAGGGAAAATTCAAGTTTTTGGCCGGCAAATATCACCGACTACACTTTCCATGCTATGGACAGTTTCTGGGCGCTAAAGAAAGTACAGTATGCTACACAATAGCGTTGAATTACTAAAGGCAACTAGACTGTGCACTTTGCAAGTGCAGTAGCACTCAGCAAGGGTCTTGCCTCAAAGCATATTAAATGAGGTAAAATTTTACTTTGCAAAGAATACATGCAAGATAAATTTAAAAACAAAAAAAAGCATTTTTACTTGCACATGATTGGATGATGGAAGTCAGCAGAGCTTTCCTTCATTTACTAAGCTCTGGAGTAACTGCCCTTGCAGAGTACAACTTTGCCTTTATTATGCCAATCCCAATGTGTATAGCAGTACTGCTATTTCTAGTGGGCATGGTGAAAGGTGGGTGTATCTATGCCAAAAGGAATGGATGTAAGGTCGGGTTCACATATGCTGCGGCCGTGGGTCACAGCATGGGGTCTGGTGCATCCCTGAGTGTTCACCGATTCAGGTGCAAATCAGGGCCATATTTTTGCCTGAATTCGCACCTGAATTGGACCAGAAGACACACAGGACCCATTTTAAATGTGGACCGCAGCCGCCCCGGAGCTGTGTGAACCGGCTCTTTTGAGAGCTGGTCACACTCTTCTGTCGTTCGAATTGGATGCATAGAATGTCTGACTGCTTTCATTCCATGCACATGTGTTAAAAATGATGTATATCGTCTTACAGAACAGACAGTGCGCAGTACACATAGGCTTTGCTGCTGCTTTTCTGCTAACAGTATCAGGAAACTTTATTATTATACAGAGAAAAGACGTAGAGTTTAACCATAGATGCAGCTACAAACTTATAAATACTGCCATCTACTAGTTGATGAATATATCTCTACTGAATACTGATATTGATGTAGTTGTCGCATACAATACAAATGAACATTGTATTCTAATGTCCCCACTCAACAACTACTTCTTCTATTAGTCCCATTTTGGATCTGAGTTCTATAAATCTGTTTTTTGTAAGCGCTTTTGTCAACGCATCTGCAATCTTCTTTAGCAGCTCTGATCCACTTTTGTTTCTCATGAGTTGGAAGTCTTTGCATCTCATCCCATGAATCTGACTCTGGTTTTATTGCTAAGTGAGCAATGTAAGACAGATTTTTGGCTGGGATGCCTTTATTGCTTCTGGTGGATTTCCTGATTGAAGCCTCTTGTTGCCTGCTTTCTTCTTTTACAGTATTTGGATTGTCTGCGTTAATTTCTATTTCTGTGTCACTTTGTTGCTTATCTTCATGTGACAGTGATGTGGCATTTCCCTCAGTTTTAAGTGTTTGTGATAATTCATGACATTTTGAACACACTGAAGTTTCATCGACAATTACACTTCTACTAATGGTGACCTTGTTTGTGCCTTGGTAGAGAATTCTGTATCTCTCTTGTAATTCACTGCACTCCACAAGTACACCTTCCTTTATTCAAGCATCCCATTTTGTACGATTTTCTTTTGGGATGTGCACCTAGGCTTTGCTTCCAAAAACTTTTAAATGATTCAAATTAGGGGCTTTTCCATTCTACAGTTCAAATTGATTTTTCCTGGTAGTCGATTTTGGAGATCATAATTGCCTCCCCCCAATATGTGGTTTGCATGGTTACTCAGCTTTCACATAGAGTACGGTTCATTCTTTCTGCAACCCTGTTTTGTTCTGGGTTGTATGGTGCAGTAGTTTGACATATTATGCCATGCTTTCTGTGCACAATACACTTGGCATTTTGCCAACTTTGTTACTTACTTGAGCCAAATGCTGTTCAAGTTTCTCTTGTACTTCACTTTTGTTGTTTAGCAGATATAATGTAGTATACCTTTATTATTATACAGAGAAAAGCCATAGAGTTTAAACATAGATGCAGCTACAAACTGATAAATATATCAACCAGTAGATGGCATAAAATACAAATGAACATTGTGGCCCAACAACATGTCTCCTCCTCAGCCTGCTCTCAGGCGCTTGTACTGTGCAAATCCCTGCAAGGCTTCCTAAGCTCCCGCACACCAGCTTCTGGAGAAAGAGGATTGCTGCAGAAAGAGCCAGAGTGGGCCAAGTAGAATATGCAAGGGAGTAAAGCTGTTAGGCAGTTTGTCATCCTGAACCCTTCATGATACCCCCACATGGCTCTCCTCTGTTACAGCACCCCCATAGCAGTCACCTTCCTCTCTCACAATGCTTCTCTCACACCCACCCTTCTCCAAGACAGCTCCCCTGCCACACCCACCTTAAAGCAGAGTTCCGGTCATTTTTTTTTTCTAAAAAACACCGCTGCTATAGTCTTAGCTTATCTAATTCAATTAGGATATGTTGTAAATGTAGTATTTTCTTGTTATATAGTTATGAAATGTACTTACAGTAACCCCTGTAACTAGAATTCTCCAATCTTCAGTGTGGGCATCTGAAGCCCACTAGTAGCTTCTTCTGAGATATGCTGCTGCTGGCTACCCGGCATGCAACCCCCGATCTCGTGCATGCGCAGTGTGTACAAAGCGCGGCACGCTCATTGAAGCAGAGGATGCCCGTTGACTCCTGGGATTATATCCCAGGACTCCTGACTTATATCCCAGGAGCCAATGGGCAGGTGGATATGATGTACCTCACCGTGGTGGGGTACAGTGGAAGTGGAGCTATTAACTGATTAAAAAAGGTAATATGCTTCACAAAAAAACATTCCAAGCATTAATGGGACTGTGATTAGCAATACTGGGGGCCGAACATCTCAAATAGGGTGGAACTCCGCTTTAAGCTGCTCCATGACAGTGCCACCCCCGCAAACCTGCCCCCCGTTCAACCCCACCTTGCACCCCTCCATCACAGCTTCACTTCTACCTACTCTAACCCATCTGCCACTGCACCCCCCACACCCACCTCTTCTCCCTCCATCACAGTATTGCCCTCCCACACCCTCTGTTACAGCGCTCACTTGACATTAATCTCCCTCTGTAACAACACTTTCCTCACACCCATCTTCCCTCCCATCACAGTGCCTCCCCCTTCCACCTTGCTGCCTATTGGTAACAGCACACATCTTATACCCACCTCACCTCCCTCTGTCACAGCTCATTCCTCTGTGGCTGCCTCACCTCTACTATTGCAGTGCATCCCCCCCCCCTTTCCACAGAAAATCTCTCTGCACCTCAATCTTCACTTATGGCACATCCCTCAGTAGCCACCTCACCCCCCACCCCTATCGCATCACATCCCTCTGTACCTCAACCTCCACTCATGGCACATTCCTCTGTAGCCACCTCACCCCCCACCTCCATCACAGCCTATACATCTCTCCACCCCATTGCAGCACGTCCCTCTGTAGCCACCTCACCCCCCATCGCAGCCCATACATCTGCATCCATCCCACCACCTCATTGCAGGATTTTCTTCTACATCCACCTTAACCCACCACCTTATCAGCATATCTATCTGCAATCACCTGATCCCACATTCAGTGCCCTCCACCACAGAGCCCCCAGTCACACCCATTTTCCACCTTTGCCCCTCCATCACAGCACTCCTCTTACACCCACCTGGTTCCCTCCATCATAACATCCCCCTCAAACCCACCTTGGCTCATTTTTCACAGCCACCCCCTCATAATTAGCCCCCTCTGTCACAGTGCTGCTCTGAACACCCATCTTACCTCCCTCCATCCCAGGGTCATCCCTACCCACCTTGCCCCCCTCCATCACAGCATCTTCTCATCATCCTCTATTACAGTGCCCCCTCACACTCACCCCACTCCATCGCAGCGCCCCCCACTTTCACCCCACCCTCATCAAAACACTTCACTTACACCAACCTCACCCCTCATTGTCACAATGCCCCCTCATAGCCACCTCACCCCTCCCTCCATCACAATGCCAACCCTACCCACCTAGCTCCCCTTGATCACAGTGCCCTAACATCATCCCCAAGTCACAACGATACTCTACCACCTATCTTGCCACCAGTTGACAGCACCTCCCCCAACCCTCCTCAACCCCTGCTTCTCAGGCCTTACTTACCATCTCACCCCTTACTTTCAGCACCTCCCGCACTTAAAATTGGCCTCCTGCATTGAATCTGTTTGCTACCTTGCCAAATAAATCCTTTGGATTGTTCCTAGGTGTCCCTGTTTTTTTCCATGGTTACTGCTGCCAACCAGTTGAGCTTTTCCCCTCACAATATATATTACATATTCATATTCTATTCAAGCCATCCCCTAGCTGCTCCCAATTAAGACCTGGATAAAAGATACATATTAAATGTAATCATTCAAGTGAAACAAATCACAGGTCATTGTTTTCAGATCCTTCTTTAAATTCCATATTTTTTTTGCTTTTATCTTCTTTGTATGGAGAATGAATGGTGAAAATGTCACTAAATCAATTTTTGTGACCACTAAGGCATACTGATTTGAATGTCACAGTCAATCTGAAATGTGTAAGTACACCTGCTGAAATTAAATCACAATTGCTCTTTCAAAACGATAAAAGCTCAATTTTGAAGATTTTAACCGTATATATTATTGGGAATATTGAGGTTTGACAGCGTATAAGATTTTTCAGTCATCAAAAAAATGCAGAACTTATGTAAGAAACTGAAAATATATGTAAATCTGATTTAAATTTAGTAAATTACTGTGTATCAAGCAATTTTCAGTTTAAAAAAATAAAATACTGTTTTCACTTTTTTTATCCTTTGCTGCACATATGTGCTGTCGTTCTCCTGGGGCCTTTTTGCAACTACTACAAGTTTAACGTTCCTGGCTAAATGGATCATTTGTCTGGGAGAGCAAAATAAATTCCAAATCAGCAGTGAATTTTTGTTTGCTCACCTCTAATGCCGCGTACACATGAGCGGACTTTCGACGGACTGAACTCCGAAGGACTTTTCGACAGACTTTCGACGGAGTTCCGACGGAGTTCCGACGAAACAGACTTGCCTACACACGATCACACCGAAGTCTGACGGATTCGAACGTAATGACGTACGACCGGACTAAAATAAGGAAGTTCATAGCCAGTAGCCAATAGCTGCCCTTGCGTCCCTTTTTGTCCATTGGACTAGCATACAGACAAACTGATTTTTCGGCCGGACTCTAGTCCGTCTCAATGATTTGAAACATGTTCTATTTCTAAATGTATCCCAATCTCCTAATGAAATAGTAACAAATTTTGTTGAACTTTGTTTAATTTCGCTTATTCATTTTCAATTGGATTGGTTGAAAAATGATCGAGCGACTTGAATTCTGTGTGAAGTATAGCTGGTTGTTAAGGAGCGGGCCCTGAAGCTGGCTGCCGCGTCCTTAACAACTGATGACTCATCAGCTGTCAGCAGACTTCCCAGGTGTGGCTTGAAACGTAAACAAAAGAATGCAGGCAATAAAAAATTCAGGAAAAAAACGCGTGCCGCCCCCCAATCCATACCAGGCCATTCGGGTCTAGATTTTAAGGGGAACCCCATGCCAAAGTTTAAAAAAAAATGCCGTGGGGTCCCCCCCGGCCTGCTGCTTAACAACCAGCTATTCTTCACACAGAATTTGAGTTGATCGATCATTTTTCGACCAGTCTGAATTCGAATCGTTTCCAAAAATTTGGAATTTGTTATAAAATAATAAACTAAATGAAATAATACTAAATAAAACAAAACTAAACGAATTTCCAAACAAATCAACAAAAAAAATAGTATCTATCCGAAATGAAACAAAGCTTTTTTTTTCTGTTTTGCGCATGTCTATGGTTTTCTGCCTGGCCTAATCAGGCCAAATTAAATTACAACTGTGGTCACCCTTTATAGAACAAACAACTGTCTACATAAGGTACAGTGTAGCACTAACCCCCAAAATGGGTAGCTGAAAATATATAAGGCCCCCTTACCTGTCTAGAGAGCACCGACAAATTCAGGCTCAGTCTATGGGTGTCTTTTAAAGATTTATTGCAGAACTTGAACAAATAAAGGGAGGAGGGTTATGCCGCGTACACACGAGCGGACTTTTCGTTGGACTGAACTCTGAAGTACTTTTCGACGGAGTTCCGACGAAACGGACTTGCCTACACACAATCACACCAAAGTCCGATCCTTTTGAACGTGATGATATACGACTGGACTAGAATAAGGAAGTTTATAGCCAGTAGCCAATAGCTCCCCTTACGTCGTTTTTTGTCCGTCGGACAAAGCATACAGCATACAGCCGAACGGATTTTTCGATAGGAATCGAGTCCGTCGGAAAGATTTGAAACTTGTTCTATTTCTAAGGTCCGTCAGATTTTTAGACAGAAAAGGTCTGATGTAACCCACACACGATCAATTTGTCCGACTGATTCGTTCTGTCGGACCTTTGATGCCGAAAAGTCTGGTCGTGTGTACGCTGCATTAGGGGATTGCAGAACACTCAAGGCACAAAATCTTGGAGGACAGCTTCCCTGAAAAGCCCTGTTCTTGCAGGTTTGGTCCTTCTATAGCAGCTATAAAAATAATTCTGAAGAAAGAGGGGGCAGCCAGACAATCTGAGACCCTATATGAGCAATCACAGTCCTTAGCAGCAACCTCAGGTGTCCCTTCCTCAGTGAGAAGTTCTGTACCTGGAGCTTCAGGTGAAGGTCACACAAGATGCAGTCCAGTGCATTTTTAATCTGCATCAAAAACCTATGCACAGTATTTTCCAATGGTCCTATTATCACATAAATATTCACAATCCAGTGACTGACCACCCACACTATTTCTGGGGTATTCTCTCAGAACAGGCAGAAGCAACAAGTCACTATGGTTTAGGGATAAACCTAAAAAGTAAATTGCAGTTCTGCTAACTACAGCACAGCTATACACTATATTTAGTCAATCCAGGACAGGGGCGCCACAGGTGTTACTTAATTGGGGAAGAAGCAGAGTGAAAGACAGAGAGAGTGAGTGAGAGTTGGCAGCCTTCTTGCTAAAGCACATAATGGATATAGATATAAAGTTCATCTACCAAACAGAGAAGAACTTGATTGTACAATCCCCCTCTTCAGTCTATCATGAATGCTGCTGCCACACTCTTTTTCTTTAATCTCTTAAAGCCTGCGCCCACTCTGCCATTCCCTCTACTGACTTCTGCTTGCCAAACATATAATATTTTAAGTATTACCAACATACTGTACAAAGCCATCCACAACTGTCCCCAACTTCATAACCAAACTAATCTCAGAATATCACTATTCTCTTAGCTTTTCCATAAACCCCTTGTTCTCCAGCCCCCTCACCACCTCCTAACAAGCTCACCTCCAGGTTTTCTCCAGAGCCTCTCTCCTCTTCTGGAACTTCCTACCTAAACCTGTCTGGCTATCTCCCACTGTCCGGCTTTAGCAGATCTGTTATGTTCCTGTAGGTGGAGACTGAGATGATGAGGGTGGTCTCTTGCACAGTCCCCACCCAAACACCCGTTTTGAGACAAAGTCTGCAGAGATGAAGAAAAGGCCTTCAAGTACCAAGGTGTAGACACTTTGAGCAGGAACCCTGGTATCTGACAAGCAGAGGTACAGCTTGTGATGCATCATTGAGATGCCAAGTCTATTTAAATGTGGAGTCAGGTCCCTAGCATGGTCAAGTGATAGTCAAGTGGAAGCACACAAGGACATAAGCAGAATTAGAGTCAGGAACAGGCAGAAGTCAGCAACAATCGAGTATTGAAGTATAGATTCACTAGACAAAGCCTGGTCAGAAGTCTACCCTGAGGTTGGTAACGGAGGCATGCAGCAAACATGAGCAGACAAGGATAAACCTGAAACAACAGGTCAGCTGCCACTTGGCAGCATTGGACATATGCGTAAGCCTGTTTGGTAGCAATGGTGTGCAAGTGCACATGCTCGTACGTATGGGCAATGATGTATGTGCAGTCCATTTTCTATGCCCGCAGAAATGCATTAGCCAGATGAGGCACAATTTTTATGTTGAATAAGCAAAAGGGTAAACACCGCTCCAAGCTGATAAAAGGTTTCAAACACTGCTGTAGAGAGTCGAGTGCCAGCCTGGGTCCGCGACCAAAAAATACATGCAATAAAAAGAAGAATGGCGGCACATCCGAAATGAAGAAATTGTAGTTTATTTAGAAATCCATGAATAAAAAAGCATAACAGATGCGTTTTACACTAATCATGCTTACTCATTGTTGAGCACCTGCTGAGTGTCCGGTCGGTTGTGTCACGTTTTTTTATTCATGGATTTCTAAATAAACTACAATTTCTTCATTTCAGATGTGCCGCCATTCTTCTTTTTACTGCACAATTTTTATGTGCCTGAACATGTGTTCCTCACATGATCCCTGATAATCTATCTCATCAGAGAAGCCTGTCCCGCCGCTACCTACTGGACTTTTAATGCTCACACAGGTATTACCTTTTGTTTCACTTGCCATTCATTTTCAGATTGTAAGCTCTCATGAGAAGAAACTTCCTAACCCTTTTGTCTTGAATTGCATTATAATTGTGCTGTCTCCCTTTATCTTGAAAAGCGCTGCACAAATTGTTGGCATTCTATAAATCCTGTATAATAATAATAATAATAATAATTTTACTCTTTTCCTCTTATAAAGTACAAACATTCTTACAAAGAAAGATTTAGCACCATTCATACAGTTATTTTACTGCTCTATGTGTACAAAAGCCAGGAAGCATAATTCTATATAATCTACTCATTCCAGCATTGTGGTCATGTAAAGATGCCTGTATTATCGTTACAACTGAAAATGAGCTGAATTCATAGACTGCTGATTAACGCTAATCTTGGCTACAGAAGAGTGAGATAACGTTTCTTTAAAATGTTCATGACGAGCTGAATTATATGGTTGTAAGATAAACAGGTAAAGTAAATACAGCCTCTGGCAAGACTGAAAGTTATTTTCCTTTAAGCAACTAGGGATGGGCAAACGGGCAAACTTTTGTTGTTCGGTCGTTCAGCAAACACGCGAACAAACGAGTCATTTGACCGTTTGTTCGCCCCCCCCCCGAACTGTCCACAATGCATTGCGACTCTGAACAGTGCATTGCAAGCCCTGATTGGCTGAAGCAGTGAAAACTTCAGCCAATCAGGGCACAGAGCACTGTCAGAGTCATGATTGGACACTGTCATCATGACTTTATCCAATCATGGCTCATTCCCGCCCCACAGTATAAAAGTATTCTTTCAATGGCAGCCATTTTCAGTATGATTTTGGCGTGGAGAGAGATAGAACAGGGCTCTGTTCAGTGCTATCAGTTAGTGTGCTATACTGCGCTATTTTGCTTCAATTTGCAGTGTAGAATATTAGTTTAGTGTCATTTTAGGGATAGTGCGAGTGTAGAGACAGCTCAGAAAGTTTCACTGTAGTGTAATGAGTCCTTTTTTTATTGATCCATGTCCCCCAGGGCTGGACCCGGACCCCTATAACCATTGTATGCCCAATTACTTGCATATAAGCCTTCAAAATGGGCACTTTTGATTTTTGACGTTCGGGTCCCATTGACTTTAATAGGGTTCGTTATTTGGGTCCGAACATTCGCGGTGTTCAAAAATTCTGGCGCGAACCGAACAGGGGTCCGTTCGCCCAATCCATATAAACAACTGCCAATTTAACATGCATCGGTGCCCAGACTGTGGATATTAAACTTTTTACATATTCTTAACAAGTAGGAAAGAACTTTAAAGAAGAAGCCTCACTTCAATTTTTTATTAAACCGGAACTAAACTGTATCTGAGCAACACAAACCAAAAAAGCTATTTAATTCATTTGTATTATTCAAAGCAAACTCACTCATCCATCCATGTCTCTGTGAGAGGTGAGGAAAAACGAGCATTCTTTCGACTCATATAAGCTGTAGGCTCACGAGGGTTCTTGGGCTACACAAGGCAGTCTGGGCAGGGTCACTCGCCCTACCTTTTTGCACCGAACGCGCTCATCAATTCCCAGGACCAGGCGGAGATTTAGTCATGTGAAGAATCTAACATTAAGACAGCAATTAAAGTACAGAGTTCCTCTGAAGTGCAACTTGTCCCATGTCACTACACACTCTGTGTTGCATTAGGAGGGATGTGCTGAGCCTGCGACCACTTTACCAGTCCAGCGTACCTCTGTTACCTCACTCCCACTAACAGAATGAAGTCCCACTGTGTACCTGGAAGGGACCTCATGCGTGCACTTATTAACTCTTCCATTTCACTTACCACGTGACCAGGCCATAGATCTCTCTAACATGAATGGGTTCAGATCTGGTTGCTATGAGATACTGACCACTAGGGAGGGAGCCAGAACATTGACCACCTTGCTACTGGAGGAGTTGTCACCTTACCAGGTACTATGCTTAATAACTGGTTGCTTTGTGTCTCGAACTTGTGCTTGGTTGCCCTTAGCAATGACATTTCTTTTCTTGTTTTGCCAAATAGTTGTAAACTCTCCTATAGTACTTTTCTACATTTAAAGCATACTGCATTACCTTACGTATAGCTCTGTTTTATATTCCCACAGCTGCACCATTTGTGAGAAATCGACCTCTGTTCCCTGCAGTGACATAATTTGCACGTGTGCCTTTCTGCTCCAATTCAGGGCACACGTAGTGGGCTGTCAAACCCCTCACAAAGGTGCCATGCCAATGTCATCAGCACTCAGCAGCATCCATTTTAATCCCATGAGAGCTTCGGCACTTGCAGGCTGTGTAAACATCGGGTCTGGCCAGCATGATAAGAAGTACCGCACATTTGCGGGATTACGGCAGGAAGGGCGGAAATCTACTTTGCTCTGGAACAGGATACAAGAAGCTGACATGGCACAGGTGGCTGCCGGGAGGCAGACAGAAAAAGTAAGAAAAATGTACATAAAACCTGACATGAATAGGAGAATTGACATGACGGTGTGCTTTGTAATGTTTGCAAGTATTGATTCAATGATAAATGTGGATTCTGTGGGCTGAGTCTACTTCCTTGTTAACACGTTTTTAGTGGTGTAGCTTCATACTCCTTTGTGCTATAATGACCCAAAATAGTGTGGTGTATCTGCCATAGGACACTCATGCACCCTTCTAGTGACTTCAAGCCAGGCTCAGGAAACAGCTAACAAACTTTACAGAAAGTTCTGCAGCATAACAGGTTAAGGGCAAACTCTAAAGTGTGACTGTCCAGCAGGGGAGGGCTGGCAGCCTTAGGCCTGGAGGGCAAGTTCAGTCAAGTGGCCCATAGAACCTGTGGTGGCAAAGTGATGGATCGGGAAAACAGTCTCTAAGGTTTTTCATGATCACAAAGGTGGTGGAGGGGGGCAGGGAGGACAATGTGGCCCTTCAGGGCCTGTGGGGGACTTGTACTACTATGGTCTCCAGGAACTAAACTGCAAGCAATCCCTGTATGAATCCCTCAGAGCTGAGGACCTGACCCCCCCCCCGCAACTAGTGGTGAACTACAAGTCCCAGCATTAACCCCTGAGATCTAAGGATGTGTCCCCTTAGATCTCATGGGTTCATGCTGTGCCCTGTAGTCCTTCACTAATAGGGGGGGTGACACATCCTCAGCTCTGAGGGGTTTAAGCTGGGACAGTGGGACCTGTAGTCCTTCACTAGTTGGGGGGGGCAGGGGTGTGTGACACATCCTGAGCTCTGGGGGGTTCATGCTGGGACCTTTAGTTCTTCACTTTTGGGATGTCACATCCCCAAAAGTAAAGGACTACAACTCCCAGCATGAACTGAGATTTAAGGATGTGATCTCCTCCTCTTCTGCCGGCTCCCATGCCACCCATATGTTCTAATTCTTTCACTGCTCCCAACCTCACCTCAGGCAGCTTGACCATAGACTCTAATAGGCTTCAAAATAGGGTGGACCCAGAGTGCAGAGCATTGCGTTCAGAGCCCACCCAGGTGTGTTAGAAAAGCAAATGAATATTTGCTTTTCTAACTCTGAACCGCTTCTCTGCCAATCAGGAAGAGCGGGTCTGATATCCGTCACCCGATTGGCTGAAAGGACAGGCGCTCCTATTGGATGTCTAGCAGGAGGAAAAGCATGGAGGAAGTATAGAGAACACTGGAGCCGCTGCTTGTCCCACAGCTCCCCGCCGTCACTCGCTGCCTGACCCGCCACCAAAATGGGGTAAGTGCCCTTCAGACAGGGTGGGGTGCTGGTTAAATGCCGACAGGGGGGTAACATTGGCTGCATTTGATGGGCACAGTGGCAGCATTTGATGGGCACAGTGAGGCACAGTGAGGCTGCAATTGATGGGCACAGTGGCTGCTTGCAATGGATGGCACAGTGACTGCATTTAATGGCAGAGTGAGGCTGCAATTGATGGGGTTTTTTTTCAGTATTTTTTAGTTTGCACCCTTCCCAACCTAAAACATTTTGCGCACCAGCCACCACTGACAGAGAGACATCGCTCCAAATTGTCCGCACAGAGAGACCACTCCTCAAGAAAATAGTTTCATTCCTTTATCAACATAGTAAAGCTTTGTACACACCACTAGTTTTTATTTTTTTGCTCAATCCCGCGAGTTGAACAAAAGAACTGATAGCTGTGGTTAGAGCCGCTGAGCATGAACAAAAGTGACCTGAGCATTGATCACTTTTCAGCGGAGTGGCAGTGCCTGCTGCAAGTGTGTACAAGCCTTTGGGTGCACACTGGTGTGCTGCGGTTTGGCCCCAGTGCTTTTGTACACAGTTTTCCTTAGCCGCAGTCCCATAGGCTTCTTTTAGGTTGTGTGTTTTTGCTGCAATTTTTTTTATAGAGCACCAAAGATGCAGCCATTTTTGTGCACTTTCAGAAAATGCAGCAAAAATGTGCTAACTAATAGATGTCTATGGGACATGCAGGAAGATAGTGAGATCACCAACACTGCAGCCACACTGCAGCAGACCAGTGTGAGCCCACTACATTGTATATAGGACCAGGTACTGCACAGGCTGCTGAAAGAAACCTCCTTATCTGCAGAGAGAGGGGGGGAGAGGCCGGTCACAGGTCACTCACTTGGAAGGAAGGACCCAGCAGGCAGAAGGCTCACTGGCTCGGTTATCAGCTTTCAGAGCGTCCCATACAGAACTCCGATGGATCTCAGTTTGAATGTTCCCGCCCATACGTCCTATTCACAGACGCAGCACACAGGCTGCCGAAGTGTGGGCAGGCACAGTGAGAGAGGAGGCTGGGGGAGGCAGAGCAGATCCACCCTCTTCCATTCAGCTGTGCTCAGTCTGAATGGAAAGGAACCAGACTGTCAGCTCAGAAGCCGGGAACAGCACTGTCTGTGACAGGACAGATGTCCACTCACAGCACGAACGTTCCTGCACACTTCTGGGCTGTTATCCAGCCCTGCCACCCTCCCTCTGCAATCACCCGAGCAGTAACACTCGGCCAACTGCACATGTTCAGTTCCCAGCTGGCAGCACATCGGCCTTTTTACGAGGAATCAGAGCGGCCTGGGGGGAAATTGCATCCCTACCCCCCGGCCCAGCCTGCCCCTGCTGCCCAGGCATACCTTGCAAATCTGAGAGTCCATTTCTTGGTACAAGTTCATGCTGTGGCCGGAGAGTCCCAGGGAGCTTCTGGATAGCTGCTGGCAGTAAAGGGTTACAACCCTAACGCTAACCCTAATCCTAACCTAACCCTAAAACTAACCTAACCCTGCTGTGTCAGGAGAGTCCCAGGGAGCTTCTGGATGGCTGCTGGCAGTAAAGGGTTACAACCCTAACCCTAATAGAAAAAGTAAGAAAAATGTAGAGAATTGACATGGCTGTGTGCTTTGTAATGTTTGCAAGTATTGATTTAATGATAAATGTGGATTCTGTGGGCTGAGTTTACTTCCTTGTTAACACGTTTTTAGTGGTGTAGCTTCATACTCTTTGTGCTATACTGACCCAAAATGGTGCAGTGTATCTGTCATAGGACACTCATGCACCCTTCTATTGACTTCAAGCCAGGCTCAGGAAACAGCTAACAAACTTTACAGAAAGTTCTGCAGCATAACAGGTTAAGGGCAAACTCTAAAGTGTGACTGCCCAGGCATACCTTGCAAAGCTGAGAGTCCATTTCTTAGTACAAGTTCGTGCTGTGGCAGGAGAGTCCCAGGGAGCTTCTGGGAGTAAAGGGTTACATCTTCTCCTATGAGACTTTTGATTCTGTTCCTGTGTGGCTGTAACTGGAGCCCAGGAGAGCTTCTGATCTTTATAATACCACAGGCAGGCAGCTGCAGTATTTACAGTTAGTGTACTGTGTTCTCTGCACAGCGTGCACCTAAAGCTACCTGAAGAAAATTGCTGGTGTTCTTCTGATCCTATTAGTACCAAAGGCAGGCAGCTGCAGTATTTACAGTTAGTGTACTGTGTCCTCTGCACAGTGTGCACCTAAAGCTACCTGAAGACAATTGCTGAAGTTCTGATCCTATTAATACCACAGGCAGGCAGCTGCAGTATTTACAGTTAGTGTACTGTGTCCTCTGCACAGTGTGCACCTAAAGCTACCTGAAGACAATTGCTGGTGTTCTCATACTAATAATACCACAGGCAGGCAGTTGATTCTGCTAGCTGCAGTATCAGTATATATATACATCCCAGCATTGTGCAGCTACATCGCACTGCAGGCCATTAGTATGTCTGGAAGGCCAACAAGGAGAGGCAGACAGTCACAAGCCAATAAAAGAGGGCAAGCAGGCTCTGTGTCTAGAGGCAACAGTGCTGGACGTGGAGACGGTGCATCCTCGTCAGCACGTGACCGTGAGACACGCTTGTCCTTTTTGTTGGCAGCTGGCCGTGTTGAGCAGCAACATGCGGAAGACTTGGTAGAGTGGATGACCAAGCCGTCCTCATCCTCTCTCACGCAGGCTCAGAGTACTTTGTCTGGCAAAGCAGCTGCCAATGCGGCCTCTTCCCTCGGCTCAATGGCATCAGTCACTCCTTCCCTAGCCCCACCATGTCCTCCTGAGGAGTACCCTGAACTGTTTGACCACAGTGTTGGGTACATGCTTCAGGAGGATGCCCAACATTTTGAGGGCTCTGATGATGGTACCCAGCTAGAGGATGGCAGTAATGTGAGCCCAGAGAGGGGGTGCCCAAGAAGGACAGCAATCTGGCAGTCATGTTCCCCCTGCTGCAGCATACTGCCAGGTTTGCTCCAGTGATGAGGAGGGAAGGGATGATGAGGTCACTGACTCCACGTGGGTGCCTGATAGGAGAGAGAAGGAGGAGGAGGAGGCACATCTTCAACGAGGCAGGATGCCCTCCAGGGGCCAGCTTAAGGGCAGCACACCGACTGCATCACACCGCAGAGCTCCGCATGTGCAGGACGCTGCTGTCTCTGTGCGTTATTCCAAAAGTTCTTTGGTGTGGGCCTTTTTTGAGACGAGTGCATCAGATCCCACCACTGCTGTTTGCAACATATGTCTCAAGCGTATCTCGCGTGGCCAAAACATCACCCGCTTGGGCACCACATGCTTGACCAGACATATGTCGACCTGCCATGCAGTTCATTGGCAAGCGTACCTAAAAGAACCACACCACAGAACTCAGCAGACTTCTCCTTGCTCCTCATCAGCTGGGATCTCCAACCCCACTATACCTTCAGTCCTCTCTGAAACCTGCACTGAGAGGAATGAAGGTGTAGAATTAGGTATGTCACAGCCAAGTACTTGCAGGCAATCTGCTATCGGTACACCGACGTCAGATTGTACCAGGCAAATTTCCCTGCCCCAGCTGCTGCACCGCCGAAAGAAGTTTGCTCCCAGCCATCCACACTCCCAGCGGTTGAATGCTAGCTTGGCTAAATTGCTAGCACTTCAACTGCTGCCTTTTCAGTTGGTAGACTCTGCCCCCTTCCAAAACGCCATTTTTTCTCACGGAAGGCGATTCTCTACTTGCATGTGGAAGGCAATGTCTTGGCCTCACTGAACAGGGCGGTCAGCGGTAAGGTGCATGCTGACTTATGGTCCAGCAGGCATGGACAGGGACGTTACCTATCTTTCACCGCACACTGGGTGATTCTTCTGGCAGCTGGGAAGGATGCAGACAGGGTGCAGTAGTGTTGGAGGTTGTTTCACCACCAAGCCTCCAAACTTCTACTAGTGGTGATTCTGCCACACCTCTCTCCTCCACCCCCTCTTCTTCTTCTTCCTCCATGGCTTCTTCCTGTGCTGATTTGTCCTCAGAACCAGCGGTGCTCCGTAGGCGTTCAAGGGGCTACGCAAGCACGCAGGCAAAAAGATGCCATGCAGTGCTTGAGCTGGTGTGCTTGGGGGACAGGAGCCACACTGGGGCAGAGATTCTGTCAGCTCTGCAGGGGCAGGTTCAGAGGTGGTTGATGCCATGCCAGCTTTAGCCAGGTATGGTGGTTTGCGACAATGGCACCAACCTCCTGTCCGCCCTCCGACAGGGACAACTGACCCATGTGCCCTGTTTGGCTCACGTCCTTAACTTGGTGGTGCAGCGGTTCTTGGGCAGGTACCCAGGCTTACAGAATGTCCTGAGGCAGGCCAGGAAAGTCTGTGTGCATTTCTGCAGGTCATATAATGCCAGTGGTCGGCTGGCAGACCTCCAAAATGAATTTAACCTGCCCAAGAACCGCCTAATCTGTGATATGCCCACCAGGTGGAACTCAGCGTTGGCCATGCTGCAGCAGCTGCACATGCAGCAGAGGGCCATCAATGAGTACCTATGCG
The DNA here is from genome assembly GCA_037952925.1 of Lithobates clamitans. Lineage (NCBI taxonomy): Eukaryota > Metazoa > Chordata > Amphibia > Anura > Ranidae > Lithobates > Lithobates clamitans. Next base: position 4,089,025 of record JBBGZY010000589.1, on the reverse strand, counting down.
ACTATGGCACCAGGACAGGGTCAGGGGAGCTTGCTTTTTTTCCCCACGCCAGTGGACTATGATCAGGGATGCATGCATTGTCCTGTTACCATTTGAGGAGGCCATGAGGATGGTGAGCAGTGACAGTGCATGCATCAGTGACACTGTCCCTCTTTTCCACCTGTTGGAGCACACGCTTCATGGAATAATGGACAGGGCACTTGAGGCAGAACAGAGGGAGAAATAGGAGGACTTCATTACCTCTCAAGGCCCCCTTTATCCAGACAGTGTTCCTGCATTCCCACCGATCACACAGGAAGAGAAGGCGTAGGAGGAGGAGGATTGTGTCAGCATGGAGATGGAGCCTGGCACTCAGCTTCAGCAGCAGTCCTCAAGGGATCATTTACAGTCCAAAGAAACCCTTGGACTTGTACGTGACTGGGAGGAGGTGGCTGTGGATCATGTTGTCCTTAGTGACCCAGGGGACTCTGGACCGAATGCCTCAGCAAACCTACGCTGCATGACCACCCTGATCCTGCAAAGCCTGCGGAAGAATCCTCGTATTCGTGGTATCAAGGGGAGCGATCATTACTGGCTGGCAACCCTCCTTGATCCACGTTACAAGGTAAGGTTGTGGACCTTATCTTGATGTTGCAGAGGGAGCAGAGGATAAAACATCTTCGGGAGGCCTTGCAGAAAGGTTTGTGCAACGCATTTCCAGAGTCTGGGAAGTTACAATTTCCTGGTCCTCCTGGACAACGTGTTGCTGAGGCTTCGGTCAGTCACAGAAGGAGCGGTGGAGAAGGTGGCCATCTGACCGATGCGTTCAGACAATTTTTTAGTCCACAGCCCCAAGGTATGATCGGTTCCAGCAAAGATCACCAGCATCTGATTCACATGGTGCAGGAATACCTAGGGGCAAGATCAGACTTGGACACCTTTCCCACCGAAAATCCTCTGGGTTACTGGGTGACTATCCTGTTATGCTGAGTGACAATCCTCTTCCTCTTCAATTTTCATGCTGAAAGTTTGTAAGAACATTTTTGGTTCTGGGCACCGCCACCAGTGGCCAAGGCCCAATTTTTCTGCCCCTGTTTAACAGGGGCATGTAATTACAATTTTTGATGCAATACTTTGCAGCAGGACTCATTCCTGTGCTCCAACTAGAGTATCTGTGAGGGTTTGCAGTGTTGTGGCACCAGCACCAGTGCCCAAGGCCCAATTTTTCTGCCCCTGTATAACAGGGGCGTGTAATTACAATTTTTGATGCAATACCTTGCAGCAGGGCTCATTCCTGCACTCCAACTATAGCATCTGTGAGGGGTTGCAGTGTTGTGGCACCAGTGCCTAAGGCCCAATTTTTCTGCCCCTGTTCAACAGGGACATGTAATTACAATTCTTGATCTAATGTTTCACAGCAGGGCCCATTCCTGCGCCCACCAAGAGTAACTGTTAGGGCTTACAGTGTTGTGACAACACCACCACCAACACCACCACTAGGGATGAGCCGAACACCCCCCGGTTCAGTTCCCACCAGAACCTGCGAACAGACCGAAAGTTCGCACGAATGTTAGAACCCCATTGACGTCTATGGGACTCGAACGTTCGAAATCAAAAGTGCTCATTTTAAAGGCTAATTTGCATGGTATTGTCCTAAAAACGGTTTGGGGACCCGGGTCCTATCCCAGGGGACATGTATCAATGCAAAAAAAACTTTTAAACTTTTAAAAAGCAGTGATTTTAATGATGCTTAAAGTAAAAAAAAAAAAAAGTGAAATATTCCTTTAAATATCGTACCTGGGGGGTGTCTATAGTATGCCTGTAAAGTGACGCATGTTTCCCGTGTTTAGAACAGTCCCTGCACAAAATGTCATTTTTAAAGGAAAAAATCTCATTTAAAACTGCTTGCGGGTTTAATGTAATGTCGGGTCATGGCAATATGGATGAAAATCAGTGAGACAAACGGCATGGGTACCCCCCAGTCCATTACCAGGCCCTTTGGGTCTTGTATGGATATTAAGGGGAACCCAAATTAAAATAAGGAAAGGTGTGGGGCCACCAGGCCCTATACACTCTGAACAGCAGTATACAGGCGGTGCAAACAAGACAGGGACTGTAGGTTTGTTGTTAAGTAGAATCTGTTTGTAATTTTGAACGGGTACATTTTTAACGTGTTTAGCTCCAGCCAAAAATTTTTTTTAAGCTTTTTGGAAAACATAGGGAAGGGTTATCACCCCTGTGACATTTGTTTTGCTGTCTTTCCTTCTCTTCAGAAGATGTCACCTCACTTTTTGTCCCAATGAAAAATGTTTTTTGAAAATTTGGGTTTTTTTGTGGAACAAGGATTGGAAAGCATCAGTGGAAAGGAGAATATTTTTTCCCATATTAACTCTTACAGGAGAGAATTTCCCTTCCTAGGGGTAGATTTCATCTCACTTCCTGTTGTCTCCTTCGGTTTGCAAGTAGGAGTCGTTTGTAAGTTAGATGTTTGAAAGTAGGGTCCTGCCCTATATACTCAGCAGAAATTTGGGCCTTAGGTGTTGCTGTGGCCACAACACTGTAAGCCCTCACAGGGCCCTGCTGTGAAATATTAGATCAAGAATTGTAATTACATGCCCCTGTTGAACAGGAGCTGAAAAATTAGGCCTTAGGCACTGGTGCTGGTGCCACAACACTGCAACCCCTTACAGACACTCTAGTTGGAACGCAGGAATGAGCCCTGCTGCAAAGTATTGCATCAAAAATTGTAATTACACGCCCCTGTTAGACAGGAGCAGAAAAATTGGGCCTTAGGCACTGGTGCTGGTGCCACAACACTGCAACCCCTCACAGACACTCTAGTTGGAACGCAGGAACGAGCCCTGCTGCAAAGTATTGCATCAAAAATTATAATTACACGCCCCTGTTAGACAGGAGCAGAAAAATTGGGCCTTAGGCACTGGTGCTGGTGCCACAACACTGCAACCCCTCACAGACACTCTAGTTGGAATGCAGGAACGAGCCCTGCTGCAAAGTATTACATCAAAAATTGTAATTACACGCCCCTGTTAAACAGGGGCTGAAAAATTGTGCCTTAGGCACTGGTGGTGGCGCCCAGAACCAAAAATGTTCTTACAAGCTATCAGCGTGATGATTGAGGAGGAAGAGGATAATTACTCAGGGATAGTCACTCAGCATCAGCATAGGCAGTCTTTGAAGGGATCTGAGATTTCAAAAAAAATTATTCGGTTACATCAGCATCAGGTGCTTGGTAGCTGGTGGTGATCCAAGACTGATTCATTTTTATGAAGGTAAGTCGATCGACCGAGTCGGTGGACAGACGCACCCTGTGATCGGTTACCACGCCTCCAGCAGCACTGAATGTGCGTTCCGAAAGAACGCTGGATGCAGGACAGGCCAGTAGCTCAATTGCATACTGTGCAAGCTCTGGCCAGTGATCCATCCTCAAGACCCAGTGACCCAGAGGATTTTCGGTGGGAAAGGTGTCCAAGTCTGATCTTGCCCCTAGGTATTCGTGCACCATGTAAAACAGACGCTGGCGATGGTTGCTGGAACCGATCATACCTTGGGGCTGCGGACCAAAAAATTGTCTGAACGCATCGGTCAGACGGCCACCTTCTCCACCGCTCCTTCTTTGACTGACCGAAGCCTCAGCAACACGTTGTCCAGAAACAGGAGTTTGTAACCTCCCAGTCTCTGGGAACGCGTTGCACAGACCTTTCTGCAAGGCCTCCCGAAGATGTTTCATCCTCTGCTCCCTCTGCGATGGCAAGATAAGGTCCGCAACCTTACCCTTGTAACGTGGATCAGGGAGGGTTGCCAGCCAGTATTGGTCCTTCTCCTTGATACCACGAATACGAGGATCCTTACGCAGGCTTTGCAGGATCAGGGAGGCCATGCAGCGTAGGTTTGCTGAGGCATTCGGTCCGGAGTCCTCTGGGTCACTAAGGACGACATGGTCCGCAGCCACCTCCTCCCAGCCACGTACAAGTCCATGTGTTTCTTGGGACTGATCCCTTAAAGACTGCTGCTGATGCTGAGTGCTAGGCTCCACCTCCATACTGACACAATCTTCCTCCTCCTCCTCCTCCTCCTCTTCCTGTGTGATCGGCGGGCACGCAGGAACACTGTCTGGATAAAGGGGGCCTTGAGAGCTAAGGAAGTCCTCCTCTTCCTGCCTCTGTTCTGCCTCAAGTGCCCTGTCCATTATTCCACGCAGCGTGTGCTCCAACAGGTGGACAAGGGGGACAGTGTCACTGATGCATGCACTGTCACTGCTCACCATCCTCGTGGCCTCCTCAAATGGTGACAGGACAGTGCATGCATCCCTGATCATGGCCCACTGGCGTGGGGAAAAAAAACCAAGCTCCCCTGACCCTGTCCTGGTGCCATAGTCGCACAGGTACTCATTGATGGCCCTCTGCTGCGTGTGCAGCCGCTGCAGCATGGCCAACGTTGAGTTCCACCTGGTGGGCATGTCACAGATTAGGCGGTTCTTGGGCAGGTTAAATTCCTTTTGGAGGTCCGTCAGCCGAGCACTGGCATTATATGACCGGCGGAAATGCACACAGACTTTCCTGGCCTGCCTCAGGACATCCTGTAAGCCCGGGTACCTGCCCAAGAACCGCTGCACCACCAAGTTAAGGACGTGAGCCAAACAGGGCACATGGGTCATTTGTCCCTGTCGGAGGGCAGAGAGGAGGTTGGTGCCATTTTCGCAAACCACCATTCCTGCCTTAAGTTGGCGTGGCGTCAACCACCTCTGAACCTGCCCCTGCAGAGCTGACAGAACCTCTGCCCCAGTGTGGCTCCTGTCCCCCAAGCACACCAGCTCAAGCACCGCATGGCATCTTTTGGCCTGCGTACTTGCGTAGCCCCTTGAACGACTATGGAGCACCGCTGGTTCCGAGGAAGAGGCCATGGAGAAAGAAGAAGAGGAGGGGGTGGAGGAGAGAGGTGTGTCACAATCATTAGCTCCAACACTACTGCACCTTGTCCTGCATCCTTCCCAGCTGCCAGCAGAGTCACCCAATGCGCCGTGAAACTTAGGTAACGTCCCTGTCCATGCCTGCTGGACCATGAGTCAGCGGTAATATGCACCTTACCGCTGACCGCCCTGTCCAGCGAGGCATGGACATTGCCTTCCACATGCCGGTAGAGAGCCGGAATCGCCTTCCGTGAGAAAAAGTGGCGTTTGGGTACCTGCCACTGAGGAACCGCACATTCCACAAACTCACGGAAGGGGGCAGAGTCTACCAACTGAAAAGGCAGCAGTTGAAGTGCTAGGAATTTTGCCAAGCTAGCATTCAACCGCTGGGCATGTGGATGGCTGGGAGCAAACTTCTTTCGGCGGTGCAGCAGCTGGGGCAGGGAAATTTGCCTGGTACAATCTGACGTCGGTGTACCAAAAGCAGATTGCCCACAAGTACTTGGCTGTGACACACCTAATTCTACACCTTCATTCCTCTCAGTGCAGGTCTCAGAGAGGGCTGAAGGTCTAGTGGGGTTGGAAATCTCAGCTGATGAGGAGCAAGGAGAGGTCCTCTTTGTTCTTTGGTGTGGGTCTTTTAGATGCGCTTGCCAACGAACTGCATGGCAGGTCAACCTATGTCTGGTCAAGCATGTGGTACCCAAGCGGGAGATGTTTGGCCACGTGAGATACGCTTGAGACATATGTTGCAAATAGCAGCGGTGCGATCTGATGCACTCGTCTCAAAAAAGGCCCACACCAAAGAACTTTTTGAATAACGCGCAGAGACTGCAGCGCCCTGCACATGTGATGCAGTCAATGTGCTGCCCTTAGGCTGGCCCCTGGAGGGCATCCTGCCTCGTTGGTGATGTGCCGCCTCCTCCTCCTCCTCTCTCCTATCAGGCACCCACGTTGAGTCAGTGACCTCATCATCCCCTCCCTCTTCATCACTGGAGCAAACCTGGCAGTATGCTGCAGCAGGGGGAGCATGACTGCCAGATTGCTGTCCTTCTTGGGCACCCCCTCTGTCCGTGCTCATGTTACTGCCTTCATCGAACTCAGTATCATCATCAGAGCCTTCCAAACGCTGGGCATCCTCCTGGAGCATGTACCCAACACTGTGGTCAAACAGTTCGAGGGACTCCTCAGGAGGACATGGTGGAGCTAGGGAAGGAGTCACTGATGACATTGAGCCGAGGGAAGAGGCCGCTGCTTTGCCAGACAAAGCACCCTGGGCATGGGTGAGAGAGGATGAGGAGGATGAGGATGGCTTGGTCATCCACTCGACCAAGTCTTCCGCATGTTGCGGCTCAACACGGCCAGCTGCCGAAAAAAAGGCCAAGCGTGTCCCATGGCCACGTGCTGATGAGAATGCACCGTCTCCACGACCAGCACTAGACACAGAGCCTGCTTGCCCTCTCTTATTGGCTTGTGACTGTCTGCCTCTCCTTCTTGGCCTTCCAGACATACTAATGGCCTGTAGCTGCACTAAGCTGGGATATATATATATATATATATATATATATATATATATATATATATATATATATACTGCAGCTAGCAAAATCAACTGCCTGCCTGTAGTATGAGAACACCACCAACCTTCTACAGGTAGCTTTAGCTGAACACTGTGAGGTGGACGCACCCCACTAACTTGTAGGTTTAGCTGAACACTGTGAGCAGGACGCACTGCACTAACTGTAAATAGTCTAGCTGCTTGACCGTGGTACTAATAGGATCAAAAGAACACCAGTAATTTTCTTTAGGTAGCTGTAAATACTTTAACAAGACAAGCCTGCCTGTCAGTAGGAAGGTAACAGGAACGGATCTAGCTGAACACTGTGAGCAGGACGCACTGCACTAAATGTAAATAGTCTAGCTGCCTGACCGTGGTACTAATAGGATCAAAAGAACACCAGTAATTTTCTTCAGGTAGCTTTATATACTGTAACAAGACAAGCCTGCCTGTCAGTAGGAAGATAACAGGAACGGATCTAGCTGAACACTGTGAGCAGGACGCACTGCACTAAATGTAAATAGTCTAGCTGCCTAACCGTGGTACTAATAGGATCAAGAGAACACCAGTAATTTTCTTCAGGTAGCTTTATATACTGTAACAAGACAAGCCTGCCTGTCAGTAGGAAGATAACAGGAACGGATCTAGCTGAACACTGTGAGCAGGACGCACTGCACTAAATGTAAATAGTCTAGCTGCCTGACCGTGGTACTAATAGGATGAAAAGAACACCAGTAATTTTCTTCAGGTAGCTTTATATACTGTAACAAGACAAGCCTGCCTGTCAGTAGGAAGATAACAGGAACGGATCTAGCTGAACACCGTGAGCAGGACGCACTGTACTAAATGTAAATAGTCTAGCTGCCTGACCGTGGTACTAATAGGATCAAAAGAACACCAGTAATTTTCTTTAGGTAGCTGTAAATACTGTAATAAGACAAGCCTGCCTGTCAGTAGGAAGATAACAGGAACGGATCTAGCTGAACACTGTGAGCAGGACGCACTGCACTAAATGTAAATAGTCTAGCTGCCTGACCGTGGTACTAATAGGATCAAAAGAACACCAGTAATTTTCTTCAGGTAGCTTTATATACTGTAACAAGACAAGCCTGCCTGTCAGTAGGAAGATAACAGGAACGGATCTAGCTGAACACTGTGAGCAGGACGCACTGCACTAAATGTAAATAGTCTAGCTGCCTGACCGTGGTACTAATAGGATCAAAAGAACACCAGTAATTTTCTTCAGGTAGCTTTATATACTGTAACAAGACAAGCCTGCCTGTCAGTAGGAAGATAACAGGAACGGATCTAGCTGAACACTGTGAGCAGGACGCACTGCACTAAATGTAAATAGTCTAGCTGCCTGACTGTGGTACTAATAGGATCAAAAGAACACCAGTAATTTTCTTCAGGTAGCTTTATATACTGTAACAAGACAAGCCTGCCTGTCAGTAGGAAGATAACAGGAACAGATCTAGCTGAACACTGTGAGCAGGACGCACTGCACTAAATGTAAATAGTCTAGCTGCCTGCCCATGGTACTAATAGGATCAAAAGAACACCAGTAATTTTCTTCAGGTAGCTTTATATACTGTAACAAGACAAGCCTGCCTGTCAGTAGGAAGATAACAGGAACAGATCTAGCTGAACACTGTGAGCAGGACGCACTGCACTAAATGTAAATAGTCTACAAGATAACAGGAACGGATCTAGCTAAACTGAATACAGTGTATATATATATATGCAACACCTGGGATGCATATATATACAATACACTTTAAGTGCAGCTAACTGACTGACTGTCCTGTCTAATCTAGCTAACTCAAATAAAATGACACTGTCTCTCTCTCTCTCTAAGCACACCGGAACACACTGCACAGGGCCGCCGTGCAGGCGGCCTTATATAGTGTGGGGCATGTACTAAATCCCCTGAGCCATAATTACGGCTCTCTGTTCAGGCGGCGCTGTGATTGGCCAAGCATGCGGGTCATAGTGCATGCTTGGCCAATCATCAGCAAGCAATGCACTGCGATGCCGCAGTGAATTATGGGCCGTGACGCGCCACACGAATTTGGCGCGAACGGCCCATATCGTTCGCAATTCGGCGAACGACCGAACAGCCGATGTTCGAGTCGAACATGGGTTCGACTCGAACACAAAGCTCATCCCTAACCACCACCAAAGGCCCAATTTTTCTGCCCCTGCTCAATAGGTGCATGTAATTACAATTCTTATGAAACTAAAAAAGCCTTTGCGCTACTAAAGTGTGTTACAAAAAAGCTAAATAGATGATAATAAATAATATGAGTGTCAAACACGTAAATAAATGCCAATAAAGTGCAATGTGTATGCTGTCAGCAGGAAGATCTAATAGTGTCACAGATATACAAAATGTAGATAAACAGTGATTTCGCGCAACAGTCAATTAGTGCTAGGTGAATAATAAACAATGTATACCAAAAGCAAATGTGAACCAATAGGTAATGAACTCAAGCATAAATATAAATCAAAGTGAATAAAAAACCATAAATGGTGCGATAAACAAAGTAATGGGACAATGAAATGGTGGTATCTAATAAAAGTTCGTATAGCATGTAAGTCCTCTTCTTATTGGGTAATCAGCTCGTTTGAATAAGTCCCAAAATGTGGTGATGGTTTATATATAATAAAAACGAAGAAAGATATGAGCTATCCGCAAATGAGCTCACAGAACTCTCACCTCTAATCCATGGATAATCAGCATTGAAGTAGGTGGACACTGGTCTGCTATGTGAGATGATGATCACCAGGGGGTACTCTGTCTCCGTTTGGCTAATAAACATACAGGTATCCTGTATCCGAATCTACACACCTCCATAAATGTGTCATAAAAAGGGAAGAAGGGGAAGAAAAAATTTCCGCTGGTGTAGTATATTAAGATAATCAACCAATTTATTAAACGAATTAGACTCTTACATGTAAACAAAGATAAAAACGCAGGATTTCAAACAGTACGGCGTGTTAGCGCCAATCTTACGTCACTTCCGGTATCTTGTAACGTCAATACCCGGGCCACTCCCTATGCGTTACGTCATCATGTGACTTCATCAGGGGACCCCGTTCCAGCGCCCACCCGTTCCAGCAGGGCCCATTCCAGCAGGACCTGTTCCAGCCCCCCCAAGAGTAACTGTGAGGACTTACAGTGTTGTCGCACCAGCACCACCACCACCACCAAAGGCCCAATTTTTCTACCACTGTTCAACAATGGCATGTAATTACATGTAATTACAATTCTTGATCTAATATTTCACAGCAGGGCCCATTCCTGCGCCCACCAAAAGTAATTGTGAGGGCTTACAGTGTTGTGGCAACACCGACACCTAAGGCCCCAATTTCTGCATGGTATATAGGGCAGGCCCCTACTTTCAAACATCCAACTTACAAATGACTCCTACTTGCAAATGGAAGGAGACAACAGGAAGTGAGATGAAATCTACCCCTAGGAAGGGAAATTGTCTCCTGTAAGAGTAAATATGGGAAAAATGTGTCTCCTCTTCAATGATGCTTTATCACCAATCCTTGTTTCACTAAAAACCCCACATTTTCAAAAATCATTTGTCATTGGGACAGAAAGTGAGGTGAAATCTTCTGAAGAGGTGCACAGACAGCAAAACAAATGTTACAGGGGTGATAACCCTTCCCTATGTTTTACAAAAAGCTTAATAAAAGATTTTTTAGCTGGAGCTACACTAACAATGTAAAAAAAATAAAAAAAAATAAAAAAAAAATGTACCAGTTCAAAATTATAAACAGATGCTACTTAACAACAAACCTACAGTCCCTGTCTTGTTTGCACCGCTTGTATACTGCTGTTCAGAGTTTATAGGGCCTGGGGGCCCCACGGCTTTCCTTTTTTTAATTTGGGTGCGGGGTTCCCCTTAATATCCATACAAGACCCAAAGGGCCTGGTAATGGACTGGGGGGGTACCCACGCCATTTGTCTCACTGATTTTCAACCATATTGCCAGGACCCGACATTACATTAAAGCCGCAAGCAGTTTTAAATGACTTTCATTCCTTTAAAAATGTCATTTTGTACAGGGACTGTTCCAAGCACAGGAAACACGCGCCACTTTACACGCATAGTATAGACATCCCCCAGGTATGATATTTAAAGGAATATTTCAATTTTTTTTTCAATGAAGCATCATTAAAATCACTGCTCCCGAAAAAATGTCAGTTTTTAAAACTTTTTTTTGCATTGATACATGTCCCCTGGGGCAGGACCTGGGTCCCCAAACCCTTTTTAGGACAATAACTTGCATATTATCCTTTAAAATTAGCACTTTTGATTTCGAACATTCGAGTTCCATAGACTTTGATGGGGTTCTAAAGTTTGTGCAAACTTTCGGTCCGTTCACAGGTTCTGGTGCAAACCGAACCGGGGGATGTTCGGCTCATCCCTAGTGGTCAGATGCTGAAGAATAGGAGCAATCAGCCTAAATTCAAAACACCTCCAAAGATGAAACCAGCTAATACCTCATCCAATATCAGGACATTTTATTTCTAAGCCATTATATGTATTGTTCTGTATGAACTGCTTTAAAACAGTAAAGGAAGTTTATTGTCTTGCCTATTTGTGTAAATATTTAGGAGAGAAGTGTCAATTGTTATAGCCAATGCCTGGAGGGTGAGATGAGAGGAGTAAGAGCTGGTTCAAATATTGGCATTAGAGTGTTGGAAGCTGATGCTATGACTTAATGTGTGGGTGCTCCAGGGAGAGAAGAGGTTAACCATAAGTGGTTGGGAGGATGGGGAATGCAGGCTTCTGGCCAACCCCTGTGCACAGGACAGTGACAGGTTGGGCTGAGAAACTCGGAGAGCCCTGGAACCTTTGTGCTAAGGGGTGGTACTCTGTTGCTCAGGATGGTTATATGCGCAGCAGCCTGGGTACTGCCCACGAGCATGAACCCAGGGAAAAATGCCCGGGGACACAAGAAGTCTGTGTTCTGGGCATTTGTCCCTGTGCATATACTGCCCCCAAGTGTTAGTACTGCTCAGTGCAGCATCCAGCCGCAACAGGCTGCTGGCAGCATGGCTGAATGGTGCGACTGTGCCTTCTGCCCACAACAAAATGCCATGATCTCATGAACTGGGGCTAAACACCTAGTAAACTTGAGACCTTAAAGGGGTTGTAAAGGTAAACATTTTTTCACCTTAATGCATTCTATGCATTAAGGTGAAAAAACTTCTGACAATACCGCCGCCCCCAGCCCCCCCGTTTTACTTACCTGACGCCTCGAAAGTCAGCTTTGCATTCCCGACAGCTATTCCTCCGCTCACCCTGGCCGCTGATTGGCTACAGTGGATGGATTGGAAGCGGCGCAGCCATTGGCTCGCGCTGCTGTCAATCACATCCAATGACGCGGCGCGCTGGGGGGCGGGGCCGAGTGATACAGTGAGTGGCTATAGCCGCCGGCTGTATCACGGGAGCGCGCCCGCAATCACTAACCACCATGAGAGGGAGCTGGCATTAAGGTGGTTAATGCTTGCGGGGAGGAGCTAAAACAGCCGCCGAGGTTCGGGGCCAGGACCAGGTTCGGGGCCACTCTGTGCAGAACGAGCTGCACAGTGAAGGTAAGTATAACATGTTTGTTATTTTTTTTTTTTTTTTAATTTACCTTTACAACCCCTTTAAGGCCGGCCATACACAGCTCAAATTCCTGCTGAACCGGACGAGATTGAAACTGTTAATGGGCAGGCTGAATGTACCAAGGTGATGGATTGATCAACTTCGGTACAACCAGCCTGCCAGATTCTCCTGTGATTATCACTATCGGCTCCTATAGCCACTAGTAATAATCACTGTCTTATCCCAGGGGGGATGACTTCCCCCACCTGCCAGGAGAAGACAATTGCTGATTCCCCTGTCTGTGTTGATGGGGAATCATGTGAATTTGCACCGTGTATAGCCGGCCTAAAATGAGCTGCTTTTTTTCCCAGCCATGTTACAAACTTTTTTTGCAATAGATACTTTTTGGCAGCTTGCTGTTACACTTTCTTTGAAAACTCTGTCATGGAGAAACTTTCACTCTTTCACTAAATAATGAATGCACTGCATGTATTGTAAGTGGTTGTTATTTTGGCATGCAATTATCGTTAAATTTCACTCCCAGATCCATAACTTGTAATTTTATGGCCTACTGTGTATGCTACTAGCAGTCTATGAGGAAACTGTACATGTAAAGAAATGAACCAAACCCGTAATAAGGGTTTAAACAGAGAGATTTTGCCTGCAGCAGTCCTGGCAGCACGCAGACACAGCTTCCCAGGGTATGAGCGTCTGAGCTAATTAAAGGCAGTTCAACTCTTGGTCAGGAATTCTGTCAGAAGGTAAAGGAAAGTTGGCAGACCCATCAGGACAAAAATACCTCCATTCACTTAGTTTGTCTTTGCATTTGACATTTGATGTGTCTCAGGAGGGCACAGGATGGTAACAGGCTTCTCATATGCAGGTTCAGCTCTGTTTTTTATTTTTTTCCCCTAATGTAATATATTTAATGTGTGCATCAAACAGGAGCAAAGGAAAAAAATCTGTCTCTCCCTTTCACACCGTTTCCTTCTCTCTGTGTAGTCATGTGCATTCTAGAACAGATATGCTGATAAAATTAATTGCAATGGAAAAATATATCTAACTGGGGAGTTGGGAAATTTGCCTGCATTGGCAGATATGTGTTTAGGCACTTTGGTCTAAAACAGTGGTTTCCAAACTACAGTTTTTTTAAACAAACGCATCAAATGTAAATTAATAGATTTTCCTTGTCTTTTTTACGGTAATCAGCCTGATATCATTTATAACAACATAAAAAAACTTCACTAAAACAAAGCAAAGCAGTGCCAGATAAACATGAGCTCATCAGAGTCAACTCTTACATCAGGGACCCATCAGAGCCCCCAATAAAGTCCACCTTACATTGGAAGTCCCCCTTACAACAGGGACCCATCAGAACCCCCAATAAAGTCCACCTTACATTGGAAGTCCCCCTTAGAACAGGGACCCATCAGAGCCCCCAATAAAGTCCACCTTACATTGGAAGTCTCTCTTACAATAGGGTCCCTCCTTACATGGGAGTTGCCCTTTACATCGAAGGGCCAGATAAATTTGCCCCGTGGTCTGCAGATTGAAGACCCTCTGGTCTAAAAGGAAATATGAGGCCTGCCATATTCACTCTTTGCTGAAAATTATAGTTGCTTGGACATCTTTGCCTTTAATATTTTCTAGGTCATTTGCCCGAGCATTTAGCAAATGAAGGTCGGACTCCTGATCTGCTTACTAGTTCTGGGTCAGGGAAAATTAAAGCCAGTGAATGTGTATGACAGCCAAGCAAATTACATTTACAAAAGAGGTCAGCAATGCCAATCTACACATTTTGCTAAGTAAAGGTTTCCGTAAAGCAGAACTAAACTGTATCTGAGCACCACAAACCGAAAAATTCTATTTAATTTATTTTTAATATTTAATGCAAACTCATCCATCCATATATGTCTCCATATTATATTTAGTTGAAAAACAGTCCCTACCATTTGTAGCCGTGGCCATCTTGGGTAAGGGCAAATTATTTATATAGCATTTGCTTCCCGAAATCCATCTGCCTTTAGCTCAGGCAAGCAAAATAGAAGGTATGCTTAAAAGTGGATGTAAACCCTTCCATATACCCAGTGAAGTGAACAGCCTCGGATGATACACAGAGATGAAACAAATCTTCCTACATACGTTTTACATGTATATCTTCTGTCTTCACCTTAATATACTGTTTAGAAAGTGCACGCCCTGTTAGAATTTTCACTTCTCGGTTCCCCTGTAGGAGGGGATCATTGCTAGACACTGTGAGACAGCTGATTGGAGGAAAGGCACCCCCCCCTCCCCACACATGCAGAGGTTCACTGTGAATAGTTTAACAGTCTGCTAATCTATTTATAGCAACCTCCCCCGACATACACTTCTATCTCCCGTCCTGGAGAGCTTGTCAAAAGTTATCAGGCTGATAACAGAAGAACGGAGTAGGACAAAGCTACTGGACATAGTGCTTTGAAGAGAGATAATAAACACTGCAGATATATGTGCCCAGCTCAAATTTCATGAATCAGGTTTATATCCACTTTAACTGAGTAAGCCCCTCTTCTCTTGCACTAATTGAAAGTTAAAAGAAATACCAATGCATACTCCTGGGCAGGGGCGTTGCTAGGTCATCAAAAGATCTGGGACTAGAGCCCATAGCAGCGTAGTAAAGAAAGCCATACACTTGGGCGGGCATACACATGTATATACAGTAATATACGTGTGTGTATATATCCCCAGAGAGCCCCCCCACTTACATCAGGGCCCCCAGAGAGCCCCCACTTACATCAGGGCCCCCAGAGAGTCCCCCCTTACATCAGGGCCCCCAGAGAGTCCCCCCTTACATCAGGGCCCCCAGAGAGTCCCCCCTTACATCAGGGTCCCCAGAGAGTCCCCCCTTACATCAGGGTCCCCAGAGAGCCTCCTCCTTACATCAGAGTCCTCAGAGAGCCTCCCCCTTTAATCAGGGTACCCAGAGGGCCCCCCATTTACATCAGGGTTCCCAGAGAGCACCCCTTACATTAGGGTTCCCAGAGAGCCTCCCCCTAAATCTGGGTCCTTAGAGAGCCTCTGCCTTGAAATCAGGGTCCCCAGAGAGCCTCTCCCTTGCTTCAGGGTCCCCAGAGAGCCCCCCACTTACATAAGGGTCCCCAGAGAGCCTACCCTCCCCTTTGGGGACCCCTGCAGAGACTCGGGGCTATTGGACCCAGATTCGGGGCTATAGCCCCAAAAGCCACCCCCTAGCAACGCCCCTGCTCCTGGGATATATGAGATCATCTTGGCCTAAGTTAAAAAACCAGGAAGCAACTGAAGACATGTAAAAAAAAAAAAAAGCTTAGAACAAGCAAATTTAATATACCTTCCTATATATTTACTAATGCTAGCAGCATAAGGAATAAAAACAGTTAATCTTCTTTGCGAGAGTTTAGTTCCACTTTAAAAATTATAAGATAGCCGACAACCAAGTCACAGAGGAAATAATTTGTCTGTGTATGAACAGCCCCAAAAATATAGAAAAAAATTGAAAAAAAATATAGAAAAATATAGAATATTTTTTTCTATATTTTTGGGATGAGGTGAGGGGCTGTTCATACACAGACAAATTATTTCTTCTGTGACTTACTTCCACTTTAAAGTCAGCCTGTATTCTTTCAAAAGTAAGAGTCAAGTCCTCCTTAACCACTTCAGCCCTGGAAGGATTTACCCCCCTCCTGACCAGAGCATTTTTTGCGCTATGGCACTGCAACGCTTTACCTGACAATTGCGTGGTCGTGCGACGTTGCACCCAAACAAAATTGACGTCCTTTTTTTCCAACAAATAGAGCTTTCTTTTGGTGGTATTTGATCACCTCTGCGTTTTTTGTTTTTTTTTACGGTATAAACAGAAAAAGAGCGAAAATTTTGAAAAAAAAGCAATATTTTTTATTTTTGCTATAATAAATATCCCCAAAAAATATATAAAAAAAAGAATTTCTTTCTCAGTTTAGGCTGATATGTATTCTTCTATATATTTTTGCTAAAAATCGCAATAAGCGTACATTGATTGGTTTGCGCAAAAGTTATAGCGTTTACAAAATAGGGAATAGATTTATGGCATTTTTATTATAATTTTTTTTATTAGTAATGGCAGCGATCTGCGATTTGTATCGTGACCGCGACATTGTGGCGGACAAATCGGACACTTTTGACGCTATTTTGGGACCACTGTCATTTATACAGCGATCAGTGCTATAAAAATGCACTGAGTACTGTGTAAATGACACTGGCAGGGAAGGGGTTAAACACTAGGGGGCGATCAAGGGGTTAAGTGTGTCCTAGGGAGTGATTCTAACTGTGGGGGTGATGGGCTACCACTGCCATGACAGAGATCACTGCTCCCGATGACAGAGAGTAGTAGATCTCTGTCATGTCACTAGACAGAACAGGGAAATGCCTTGTTTACATCTCCCCGTTCTGCCACTCCGTGACATGATCGCGGGCCCCCGGCAGACATTGACGCGGGCACGGTGATGGAGTTCCACGATGGGCACGCGCGCGTCCACAATGCCACGATTTAAAGAGGACGTACCTGTACGCCATTTGCTGACGTACATTGTTGTGCGCTGGTTGGCATGTGGTTAAACACTTATTTACTGCCTTGGATCTTTAAAAGGTGAAGTGGCTGTTTATAAATGGCACTGCAGAAATCACCCTTAGGAGGCCACTGCAGCTGTTGGCAGCTATGAACGGAGCTATCCTCAGGATGTACAGAGCCAACTAGAGCTGCTTTGTACGTTGTGATCTCTATGATGACCAATTACATTGATTACCAATGTATACAGTATAGTAAGTCTGCAACTGCCACCTAAAATTCCAGATCAACGACAGCAGCAGCTTTGGGTTTGATTTTAACCTTTTCACCCCCATTCTCTCCTGTATATCTAATCTCCATGGCATCTCTCCTGGAAGCTGGAAATCACTGTAGTAGACACATTGAATGGGATGGAGAGGCAGTGTGGTGATGTCACGCTCTCCACCTCATCCGATCAGAGAACACGTTTCATTCCTTGATAAAAGGCAAAGCATTTGCTGAATGGTACCTGCTAAAATGCAAAGCATTTGCTGAGCGGCCGACCCCCTGTGTTCATATTGCAACAGAGGGCAGCTGCTCAAAACAGGACCCAGAAGCAAGTGGAAATCACTGGTGTAGTGGTGTCTACTTCAGTGATTTCCAGCTTCTGGGGATTGGCCAGGTATTGTATATACACAGTTACATTGGTCTAAGCTGGACTTCTGGAATTCGTCTTTAACTCCTTCACCTCCCTTGTCTTGTACATCTGTACATTACTCACCTATCTCCATCCTCCCACTGTATGTGAACTGTCATGAACTCATTCACACACTGATCCCTATGTGTATACCTTGAACATTTTTTTAATCTAATGTACGATTACTAAGCTTTATGTTTAACTCCCTCAAAATCAGGGTCTGACTTTGCATTGGGGTACTGTAAGTACCGAAGGTGCACCATTCATGCAGGCCCTGTGCCTGACCCCCCCCCCACCCTCCAACCTGCAATGTTTAAAGCACTCCAGCCAGCCAAAAAACAACGTCTTCAAAGAAAACAATACAATACAATGATGCAGGCTGATATAAAAAAATCATAGGAAGTTCATAGAAATCATTGGGCTGTGATTGGAATCATATGCTGGAATGGTATATATGGGGGACCACCTGTAGCTGCTGTCTCCAGAGTTGTGACGGCTCTGTATAGACCAAAAGGAAGCATAGGGAGAGAGAGAAGGAAGCGCCAACTAATTGTAGTATCCCAATAGGTTTAATGGATAAAAGCAGGATTATGAACACTTACAAGATGTACATAGATAATGGGCTCATCTGTGTGTAGATCTCTGTGCTGACATCATGGTGCATGCGGACGGTGGGTACGGTAGTTCCAGACGCTCAGTGTGGAGGGAGAGAGGCAGTTCCTGGAGCCTCGAGGAATCAGAAAGTCTCCCTGTGACAGCATGGAACAACCCACGGATGTGACGTCACCAGGAGGGCCAGAAAATCAGACAAGTGAAGGAA
The DNA here is from genome assembly GCA_037952925.1 of Lithobates clamitans. NCBI lineage: Eukaryota > Metazoa > Chordata > Amphibia > Anura > Ranidae > Lithobates > Lithobates clamitans. The sequence goes on along the minus strand of JBBGZY010000589.1, from coordinate 4,070,896 downwards.
TAGCAAGGCTACGCACTTGAAACATTCGGTTCCTACTGCCCTGTGCAAACGGGCGGACTTTTCGGCAACAAAGGGCCGACAGTCTTTCCGACGGACTTTCAACGGACTTCTGATGGACTTCCGATGGACTTTTCAACGAACGGACGTGCCTACACATGATCACACCAAAGTCTGACGGATTCGTACGTGATGACGTATGGCCAGACTGAAATAAGGAAGTTAATATCCAGTAGCCAATAGTTGCCCTAGCGTCGGTTTTCGTCCGTCGGACTAGCATACCAATGAGTGGATTTTTCGATAGGAACTGGGTCCGGCGGAGTTCCGACGTAAAGATTTGAAACATGCTCCAAATCTAAAGTTCGTCAGATTTTCGACAGAAACAGTCCGCTGAAGGTCCGATGAAGCCCACACATGGTCAGATTGTCCGCCGGACTAATCCGGTCGAAAAGTCCGCTCGTGTGTACAGGGCATTCTAGAGACCTCTACTATACCCACCGACCGCACGCACCACGATGACCATTATCTATGTACATCTTGTAAGTGTCCATAATCCTGTTTTTATCCATTAAACCTATTGGAATACTACACTTAGTCGGTGTGTCCTTCCCCCTCTCCTTTGCTGTAATATGCAACTAAGCTACAGGCCTGTTATGTTTTTTTCACTTGGTCATTGAAATTTTTTTACAGCACAAAGTTCAGAGATTGCACTGAGAAGTGTCACTGCTCTGGGCTTTGACTATTTAGTGCATTTTCACTTGCACCCACCTCTGCAAAATCGTAAGTATCATACACTGCAGGCTGAATGAAGGCAAAGAGCAAGTCGAGCAACCTGATTCATGGTCTGTACTGGAACCCCGACCTAACTAGCACTGCAACTCCTTTATCCTGTGATTTATTGGTTGTATCGTAATCCAAATTTACTCTTTTACTTTCTGACAACACCAATTTGTATAGACTTAGTAAATTGGTGTGGCTGCAGCACAGATAATGAAGAATAATCCCAGACTAAAGCCTCGTACACACGATCGGATTGTTGGCCAACAAAGCGTCAGACTTTTGTCCGAAGGGCGTGTGCCAGGAGCTTGTCTTGCATACACATGGTACACAATTGTCGGCCAACAAACACGAATGTATTGACATTCTACGTGGAATTTCAGCTCTTGAGCTCCACTCTTTGGGCACCTTCTGCTAATGTCATGTTTGGTGAGCATTGATTCCGAGCAGGCATGTTTGTACTTTGGACTTTTGTGTGACGGACTTGTGTACAGACGATACGAAAATCTGACAACAGACCGTTGTCCGACGAAAATTTACTAGCCTGCCATCCAACATTTGTTGGCGGAAAGTTGGACAACAATTGTCTGATGGAGCGTACTAACGGTCGGATTTTAGGCAGTCTGTCATCACACAATTCCTGGACGAAAATACGATCGCGTGTATGAGGCTTAAAAGGAGTGACAGATCAAGGATTAGTGTCCATTCAAGCCCCACCTATCCCTGGACATTACTAAAAAAGGGAACATATCCTTTTGATGACAGTAAAAGACAGAAACACGACGCGTACACATGAGCGGAATTTCCGACAGAAAGAGTCCGATGGGAGCTTTTCATCATATATTCCAACCATGTGTATGCCCCATCAGACTTTTTCTGTGGAAAATTCAGACGGACTTAGATAGAGAACATGTTCTATATTTTTCAGACGGAACAAATTACTATCGGAAAAAACTCTTGTCTGTATGCTGTTCCGACGCACCAAAAACAACGCATGCTCTGAAGCAAGTACGAGACGGAAGCTATTGACTACTGGCTATTGAACTTCCGTTTTCCAGTCCCATAAGTGTTGTACGTCACCTCGTTCTGGACTGTCGGAAATTGGTGTGACCATGTGTATGCAAGACAGCTTGAGTGGAATTCCGTCAGAAAAACCTTCAGAGTTTATTCCAACGGCAAAACGGTCCTGTGTACAGGGCATAAGGGAAAATCTTCAACAGGGACAGACAAATGATTTTTTTTTTTTTTTATAGCAGAGTAAAGTAGAGCAAAGTAGAGTAAAGTGGAGTAAAGTAAAGTAGGCTGTCAGCTTGTAATTGTGTGACCCTGTTGCATAATTTCCCTTGCTTCCTGTCAGGTGAAGTCATTGTCACCAGCACAGTAAATGTGGGGAAATCTCTCTAACAGAGCCCTTGGATAGCAGTGAAAACTCAAATAGGTTTTACTCTATCCCTACTCAAAGGTAAAGGGGGTCCTCCATGGCATACAGATAAAAGAACACAAATATGCACGTGCCAACAACCTTATCTTCACTGCAGTGATCACATTTTTTGATTCACCTTAAAAGATGCTGAACAGATGAAAAGAGTTTGCATGTCAGAAGAAGGAATTTTATCGGAAAGACAAATCTAAAATGTTTGGAAGGTCACAATGACTCCTTCATCAGGGCTTATAAGCAGAAAGAAAATCAGAATGGTCTGTGGGGATCACTAAAAGGAATGTAGATCATGCCATTACATATCCCCACAGACCATTCTTATGCTATTTCTGCTTATAAGTCCTGATGAAGAATGAAATTTACCTTCAAAACGCATTGGACATCATCATTTCAATAAAATGTTCTCTTTTGACATTTGGACTCTTCAGGCTTATAATTCATCAAGTACTATGCAGTTATTTAAGCACTTCATGCTTCATGTGCATTTGTAGCCGTTTATTAAAGTAAAACTGTAATAAAATCGGCCAATTCAAACTTAACATAAGATGGGCAAACTTGTAAGATTTACCAGTAAGTATATCTAGGATCTGTAGTCAGCTAATGACATACGTAAATCTTGAATTTTCCTCTAAAACTCATGCATGGCCTCTCCCCCACCTTTATCTCAAGCTTTCATATTGGTCAAGGAGACTTTCAATCAGATTAATGCCCCGTACACACGATCGGACTTTCCGCCAACAAAACCGTGGATTTTTGTTCAAACTTGTCTTGCGTACACACGATCACACAAATGTTGGCCAACAATTACGAACGTGGGAACGTGATGACGTACAAGACGTACGACGAGCCGAGAAAAAGGAAGTTCAATAGCCAGTGTGGCTCCTTCTGCTTGATTTCGAGCATGCGTGAACTTTTGTGTGTCAGACATGTGTACACACGATCTGAAATTACAACAACAACATTTTTTTGGTGGAAAATTTGAGAACCTGCTAGCCAACATTTCTTGGCGGAAAGTCCGACAACAAATGTTCGATGGAGCATACAGACGGTCAGACTTTCAGCCAACAAGCTCACATCCAACATTTGTTGTCGGAAAATCCGATCGTGTGTAAGGGGCATAAGTCCCCCTTTATGCCTGTCTTGTGTGTTGCAGGTATGTTATTGCACTCTCAAGTTAACATGCATTTTATTCACATTGCGATAAGGCAGCCCATTTATTTTGAGAGGGCATGCATATAAAAATTGGATAGTGACCTTTTTTTCCCAGCCAGCAGCAGAGAAGTTTTCCATCTCGTTGTTGTGGTATATTAAATAATAACGTAATCCAAGCAACGGAATGGGTGAAAGCAACATAGGATTGGGGCAGGGGGGCCAAATTTTAAATAAAAAAATGGGCCCTTAGGCCCTTAGTCCCCCCAAAATCCATACCAGACCCTTATTCAAGCACGCAGCCCGGCCGGTCAGGAAAGGGGGTGGGGACGAGTGAGCTCCCCCCTCCTGAACCGTACCAGGCCACATGCCCTCAACATGGGGGGGTGGGCGCTTTGGGGAAGGGGGGCACCCTGCGGCCCCCCCACCCCAAAGCACCTTGTCCCCATGTTGATGAGGACAAGGGCCTCTTCCCGACAACCCTGGTCGTTGGTTGTCGGGGTCTGCGGGTGGAAGGCTTATCGGAATCCGGGAGCCTCCTTTAATAAGGGGGCCCCCAGATCCCGACCCCCCACCCTATGTGAATGAGTATGGGGTACATCGTACCCCTACGCATTCACCTGGGGGAAAAGTGTCAATAAAAAAACACACTAGACAGGTCTTTAAAGTAATTTATTAGGCAGCTCCGGGGGTCTTCTTCTGACTTCGGGGTTCTTCTTCCGACTTCTCTGCTCTCTCCGGCCTCTTCTCCTGGTGTCCGGTTCTTCTCCCACTCTCCGGCCTCTTCTACATGTCTTATGTAAACAGATGACATAAAATTCAAAGTCAAAGCAGGATTGGTATAGAATATGGCAGCTGGTAGCTCGACGCGTTTCGTGACTTTAGGTCCCTCTTCAGGAGAAAGCCCATATTATCTATCTATAAAAGAATGAAAAATACATATATCTAAATGATCTGACACAGTCAAAAGATGAGACAGGATAAAAATAAGGGAACTTCCTATTACAAACTACTTACAAAACCATATGTGTGCTGATTGTACATTGCTGGAAACCGCGGGCCATCAAAGGACGTCAAAACAACAACAAAGTCTGGTACCAGAAAACAGGGACATGTATGGCACTGGGAACCATTTAAAGGTCCTACCTATGCCAAATAAGCAGCTGTGTGGATGAGCAGACCAGGAGAGGTGTGGATACAAATGTAAACAGTCAAAGGCAACCACAATGAAAAGCACTAGTCAGGACAGTCTTGTATGGACAAATTTTCAGAAAAATTCAATAGGATAAAATCACGTGTCAATTTGACATAAGCAATTGCTCTTAGTGAGCCAAACTTGTCTGGGCATCAGTTCAACGTGTTCTCGACGCACGTTTCATGGCTCACGCCACTCATCAGGAGTAAAATGCTCTGAAATTAAATCAATGACATATCTATAAATATAGGATACCCTTTAAAAAGAGAATCATCTCTCAAAAAAGGGGGGGGGTCTATAACTTACAAAATGGTCCAATAGCGACGTCCAACTTATATCCAAGGGAAAAGAGGGGACAGGGCTGATGATCTCCCCCGGGGCTGAGGTGAGGAATTCAATCCAAACCGGGGACAGCAGCCAGGTGAAGACCAGGCAACCATGTCACAACCATGTGAATCTTGTGTGTGCTTGACAACCCACACTGCTCTGCAAGGATATGTAAATGAGACCATGGGGGTGATTTACTAAGAAGAAGGCACTGCACCAGTTCATACATTAATTGGTGCGCTTAATTGAACGTGCGAACCGGTGCACCGGTAACGATAATAAATACCCGCATATGTAAACTACAACTGTCGCTAGGGTATGTAAAACCAATAGCTCCGCGCTTAGGTAAACAAGGAACTGCAGCCCCCCAGCACAGAATCGCACCAATGTGCAATTCCAAAAAGATTAGAGTCAAAAAACAGGGGTGATTGGCGCTGTTCCACTAAAATCAAAAAGACTGGTGTGGTATATCAAGTGAACTGTGACACAACCCATGCATAAATAACAGTGTATAAGATAAAGACAAATTAAGTGAAAATTACTGAAGTATGTGCAACACCTGCCCTCATGAAAAAGTGCAGCGTGTATTCGCTCCTTGGTGAACCAAAAATAGATCAGGATCTGGGTGAATCAAAAAAAATTTGGAATGGAAATGAATTCCCAAACAAACTATCAGGAAATCCTTAAAATCATATACTAATCATAATAAACATCAATAGTGCATAAACTAAAAAAACGGTAGTGTATAAATAAAATTGAAATCTATAATCGCAAATGCACATAAGAAAATTAAAAATTCATCATAAATCTAGAGTCCACAAAATGTCCCACAGAATATAAGTAAATTGTAAATAAATAAAAAGAGCCTGTAGTGCAAAATTCTTCATAAGGTGCAAATCGTGAGTCTTTTTTAAAATTCTAGCAATGATCTTAGTGCCGTGAAGTCCTCCTGTCATCCAAACGCCCCCCAATGTGCCCACAATGTGTCGCTAGGGTAACTGCGGTTTTCTCATTGATAATAGCGCATGCCCAATACAATTGGTTAATTTAATCTCATTGGATGTGTCTTGTTAGGCAATTAGTAGATGTTCTCAGTTAATTAACCCTTTTGATGCTAATCTCATTCCTATCACTTCTAATATATCTTTAAAATGTGTTTTTTTCTTTTTTTACCCAAATCTTTCAATACATTACAAAGAACAGAGAAGTGTTTCTAATGCTAGAGTGATCAGGAATCTTCAAACTATGGCTCTCCAGCTGTTGCGGAACTACACATCCCATGAGGCATTGTAAAACTCTGACATTCGCAGACATGACTAGGCATGATGGGAATTGTAGTTCCTGGACAACTGGAGGGCCATAGTTTGAAGACCCCTGTGCTAGACCATTATTATGCCTCCAGAATTGGGAGTGCGGCATCTACCCAACACCAACTGCTGGTGGACACAAGAACCTGCATCTATAGATATATATATATATATATATATATATATATATATATATATATATATATATATATAGATATAGATATATCTATACTGTATATACACACACACTGAAGCAGCAAGCAATATACATTGGCCCAGAAGTGAATCTGTACACAGGAAGTAGGTGTGTGTTTTGAGGTCAAATCATTTAGACATACACATGACCCACACAAATACCACCCCATTTAAAAAATATAAATAAATTATCTTAATTTGCAAATAAGGACCATCCCTTCCTCAGAGAACAGTGAGTGGGTCATGGTGGTGGGAAAAAAATTAGCAGTAGTACAAGCAACTTCCTGGAGGGGCATGATGTCATTCCTGTGTGCTGGCCACCGCTTCCGGGTACCAGATATGTGCCACGGGTACATACCTCCACGCACACAGCAGTTGCGCATCTCACATACACAGCGCTCGGGCATCTAACTGCAGGAACCCAATTTTTATGGAAATTAATAGTAAAGCAGATGCAGATTTCCAGGACTGGACTAACAAATGTTTATAGTCTAAATGGGCCATTGACATGCATCACAGTTGAACTTAGGAATGTGTCTTTGCAAAGTTAAGCTACTTAAGCTACTTAACCACGCCCCCCACAGTTAGAAACACGCCCTAGGACACACTTAACTCCTACACTGCCACCTAGTGGTTAACCCCTTCACTGCCAGTGTCATTTACACAGGAATCGGTGCATTTGTATAGCACTGATTGCTATAATGGTCCCAAAAAGGTGCCAAAAATGTCCGATGTGTCCGCCATAATGTCACAGTCATGATAAAAATCGCTGATCGCCGCCATTTAAAAAAAAAATTATTAATAAAAATGCCATAAAACTATCCCCTATTTTGTAAATGCTATAACTTTTGCGCAAACTGATCAATAATCGCTTATTACGATTTTTTTACCAAAAATATGTAGGAGAATACGTATCGGCCTAAACTGAGGAAAAAAAATGTTTTTTATATATTTTTGGGGTATATTTATTATAGCAAAAAGTAAAAAATAATGCATTTTTTTCAAAATTGTCGCTCTTTTTTTGTTTATAGCGCAAAAAATAAAAATCGCGGGGGTGATCAAATACCAATAAAAGAAAGCTCTATTTGTGGGAAAAAAAGGACACCAATTTTGTTTGGGAGCCACGTTGCACGACCGCGCAATTGTCAGTTAAAGCGACGCAGTGCCGAATCGCAAAAAGTGCTCTGGTCAGGAAGGGGGTAAATTCTTCCGGGGCTGAAGTGGTTAAAAAAATACATAAAGGTGAATGACCGATGTGAAATGGTCAGCTGGCCAGCCCGAGCCACTCTTAACCCCGTTGAGGGGCGGGTCCCCACCAACGTTATGAAATGAATAGCGACAAGCTTTGGCTTCATGAGCAGCATATGAATCCACTGCGGAACCAAGCAAGTCCCAGCCCTAACTAGATGGAAAGGGGAGCCATGCTCAGGTGTGATGACGCACTGAACAGGGCGTCAAACCATGAAGCCGATGCATAGGAGGCAAGGCCCCACCCCCAAGCCTGTTTAAAGGGGGAAAAGGGGAAAGACTGCCATGCATCGCAGCCCCGGGGTCAAAAAACTTCCTGTCACCCCCCTCTCTCCCCAATAAGGGGGCTCACTCAGGTCTAAAGTATACTATATTGTATCCTATATAATGTGTCTAATACCCCTATGTTCCAGCAAAAAAGACCAGAGTGTATAACTATAGATATATACGTATATATGGTGATTTGAATCATCTGATGACGTGAAGAAGGGCCACGCCCCAAAATGTGAAATGCATTCTAAAGACAACTGCCAGGCTCTTTCCCTGCTTTCCTTGACTTGCTCTCCACCATCCTGTGTTCCAAACCTCTTTTTGCTCCCCGAGCATTTGACATCACGCTCGAGTGTTTGTGTATGCAGGTTTCCTTTGGCAGTTGTCCCGACCCCCCTCTTTATTCCACGGCTATCTTGCCATCCACCACCAGGGATTCGGTCGAGGCTCCATACCTCTCATCTGTTCCTACACGAGCCGGGTTCCCCCCCCTCTCAGTGGATTTCTCAGGGCTGCATGAGGGTTTCATCACCGCAGCATTTCTTCACCAAGCCAACCTACCTCTAAACCGCCTCCACAAGGAATTATCACAGAGGGGAGCAAGTTTCACAGTATGTCATCTATGCGAGAAGCTTTTAATTGTTTATCCATTTACAACATGGTATTAATAAATTGACACGTGCGTGCCCCAGACCCGGGAATTTTGGATCACGTACTAGGTACGCGATCTGGTGAAGCCGTGGCACTTTGTCGCCGTATATCTAAGTTATCTGGTCGGCAAGTTGATAATATCTTTCTCACAAGTGCTTACTGTATGTTTGAGAACGGTGCTTCTTTTACCCCTCAACTGGGCTTTTACATTATGTGACATTGTATTTTATAGTTACAAATGTAGTGTGTATAATTCCTGAGCTGGCTTTATTTGGGCCAGCCCTATGGTTGTAACACATATTTACATGATGTAAAGCAACTGAAGTCACTTCTAAGGCTGTATCATCCAAAAGCTAAGCCTTGAGCATAAATAAAGACAAGTGTACAGAGTATGTTCTTTGGTCTTTTTTTTATTAAAAAATTGTATTAGTTGTAATATATAGAACCCAAAAATTCCAGTAGTTTAAATAGTATTATTATTTATTGAGCTTGGGGATGTGGTGCCAATTAAATATAAGCCAGTGACCCTTTCTAGATTATATGTGTTGTGGTCTGCTGAAACACATGAGCTTTGAAGTGCATTGGTAAGGTGCATTGGGACACCAGTCAAGATGAAGGTGAGTTAAAATGACCGGTAATATGCATGCTACTGCAACGTGTAGATGTGTTTCCATGCTAAAGGACCCAAAGGGAAGTTTGGGAGGCCATTGGGAGCAAAAAAAACACAAATAAAACAATTTAAATAAAAGAAACAAGTAAATAAAACAATAAATAAAAAATAAATAATAATAATAATAAATAAAGAAATAAAACAAATAAAACAATAAACAAATCTACAACCTCAATGAACAGAAACTGCAAGTTTCTTGTATTTATGAAGGATAACTGACAATATATCCCTGGAAGAAAGAACCAACTTCAGATTTATTGAGCTATGAATATCAACAAATAAAGAAAATCAATCACTTCCTGCCAAGATATAATTAATAAATAACAATGCTGTTAAAATGTAAATACACAAAGGCCACGATCTGTGATGTGACTTCTGTGTTAGCTTCTTTGCTACATCTTCATGAATAATAATTAATAAATCACACTCGTTTCACATGATGCTTGAATCCTCAAGTGTATTTATTTTATTAATGTATTTATTTACAAGCAATACACCAGATGCCTTTTGATCTGCGATGACCATATTGATGTATTATGTATTAGGCCGTGGCGAGATAAAGCTCTTGATTTTGTTCACTTAGTTTGATTTACTTGGAGAGCTGGTCTACAGGTGGGTTTGATGCGTGTGTAAGAATGCTCACCAGGTGAGCCTCTGCCATTGTAATTACACACATCTCCCAGCTAGCTTTACCGAAACGCATGCATAAACCAGTGATCATAAAGAATTTATGCTGAGGTGTTAGAGATGATTTGAGAATTCCATTAAATGAAACAACTCTAATCATCCACAATAACATAGCATACATTATTAATAAATCTAATCAGTAGTCTGAAATTGCTTACATAAAGTATTTATCACTTGGCCAGTTTGGTGCAATTTTTTTTTTCATGCAACATGACTACTTCCACAGTCAATGGATTATACCAGGAGTGTTAGAAGAAAAGGGGGTAGTTACAGGGGGGGGAGAGGGATCTATAATATAAATATTAGTCATGTATAACACATAACATTTGCGTTAGAACATTATTTGTTTTAAAATATTTTTTTTTTTATTTAAAAATCTTACATTTTTTTATATTACAGTATTTTACAAACAAAATTATATAACTGTTTACTTTTTATAGTGTTAGCTAATTGTATTAATAATGTATAAATATATTTAAAATAAAATGTACAGATATTTTCACACTATATGTTTTTATATTATCATTAAAAATAGTATATTATACATTAAAAAATATTACTTATGTACGTTTACTTCTTCTTCGTCTTCTTCTTCTTCTTCTTATTATTATTATTATTATTATTACTGTATAACATTGCATTTTTATTGCTATATTGGTAGTAAAGCACAATATATTAATTGTTTAATTTATTTTAACACTTTTTAAAGAAGACATTATTGTGGTTGTTACTATTATTATTATTATTGGAAAATGAATGCTTATCATCAGGTACAGGTGGATGTGTTCAGGACTCATGCAGTGATAATTGTTGGAATTAGGTGAGAAAGCCTAGGAACATTAGATCACCATCAATCATTAATGACACCAAAAATATGTTCAGAAAGCAGGAGGTGAAAATAACTTAATTTAGTGCTATTTTAATTTTGAATGTGAATATTTTGGGGGCAGTTGAAAAACACAGCTCAAAAATTAAGTTTAATCTGCTTTTTTTTCTTTTTTTTTTGCTGTTCCATGTTCCTCATCAACATGTTAATGAGATCTTCAAATAAAACCTCACTATTTTTATTACATGAAAATTCTGTCTGTGTGCTACTCTATGACATGCAGGCAGACCATGACTGGTGGGAGGGGCTAGCAGGATGTTGTACACAGTTTTCTGAAAACATCACAGCAACTTACTTCAGTACTCCTTTTAAAGAATATTTAAACCCAAATAGTTCATATTCCTGATATGTGCCTGCTGTACCATGTACTTGTATGAGAAAGTATCCTGTTCTCTTTGTATTACTTTCCTTGTATGAAATTCCAGGTGTTCCTGCCAGTCCCTCTGCTTTCCTATTAAAACTGACCACACTAGGCATGAGAACACACCATGGTCAGTTTTCTAAGTGTGCTGGGAACTCAGCCTGCTCTGCTCCAATAATCAGACATGTCTTGACACCCCCCTCCCCTGCACAGCCTTTCACTGGGAATATTAGTGTACTGCTGTTTCTTCTCCCCCAGCTCTTATGCAGATGAGAACAGAGGGAATGTTATCACCTAAAAAAAAACAGGGGAAAAGGGTATTTATCATTTTCTTTATATCTATACACATGTTTTGCCTTTCCTTTCTTTTTTAAGGCTCAGTTCCCACTGGATGTTGATGCGGCTCCCAGCAGGGGTTCCAGTGGGTCTTGGTTCACAGTTTCAGGTCCAATTTCAGCCCAAATTTTGGACCGGTTCTTGGGACAAGTATAAGCCCATTTCCAAAGACACTTTGCAAAAACCTTTGCAGTAAACACAGTATGGATCCCTTAGATATTTATGCTAGGTGATCACATCCCACTTAATCACTTAAAGGTAGATACATTCAGTTCAGTTAGGGCTCCTTCACCCCATGTCTGTTGAGATGCATTGATATATTGTACATTCTAGATCAGTTGCAGGTTGCTCAACACAGAAACAATTGTTTCCCGTTCACACCATACATATGCGGTAATATGAGCTACATAAAAATGGAACACAACTTGCTCAATGTACTGCGATTTATAGAGTTGAATGAAGTGTAATTTTTTGACACTCCAATAAATTAAAAAAGGAAATAATGCAATATGCTGTAATAACTCATTGCACCATCTCTCGCCACTCCTACACCAGAGCACTCACAAATTAGCCGTGTGAACTGGTGTGAAGGAGTTCTAAGTCTTTCCTCGAAACTGAGTTCCTTGTGTTCCTTATTAAAGGGGTTGTAAAGGTAATTTTTTTTTTTTTTTAAATAACAAACATGTTATACTTACCTTCACTGTGTAGCTCGTTTTGCACAATGTGGCCCCGAACCTGGTCTTCTGGGGTCCCTCGGTGGCTGTTTCAGCTCCTCCCAGCAAGAACTAACCACCTTAATGCGAGCTCCCTCGCATGGTGGTTAGTTTTTGCGGGCGCGCTCTCGTGATACAGCCGGCGGCTATAGCCGCTCACTGTATCACTCGGCCCCGCCCCCCGGCGCGCCGCGTCATTGGATGTGATTGACAGCAGCGTGAGCCAATGGCTGCGCTGCTTTCAATCCATCCACTGAAGCCAATCAGCGGCCAGGCTGAGCGGCGAAATGGATGTCGGGAGTGAGCGGCTGACTTTCGAGGGGTCAGGTAAGTAAAACAGGGGGGCTGGGGGCGGCGGTATTGTCGGAAGTTTTTTCACCTTAATGCATAGAATGCATTAAGGTGAAAAAAATTTTACCTTTACAACCCCTTTAACCACTTCCGGAACGCTGCGTGCCAATATATATCCTAACTTTGAAGAGGAATATCATTGTTATGGCAGCAGCTGACGGTCTGGTTTCCGATAATAGTGGTCCCTCTGGCGAATTCGCCGCAAGATCACTTTTATTGGCGGCGGGAGAGGGGCCCCTCTACATGGCTATCATCCCAGAAGGAAGCTTCTTCTCAAGATGATGCACAAGGAAGCCCATAAACAGTTTGCTGAAGACAAGCAGGCTAAGGACATGGATTACTGGAAACATGTCCTGTGGGCTGATGAGACCAAGATAAACGTATTTGGTTCAGATGGTGTCAAGCGTGTGTGGCGGCAACCAGGTGAGGAGTACAAGGACAAGTGTGTCTTACCTACAGTCAAGCATGGTGGTGGGAGTGTCCTGGCCTGGGGCTTCATGAGTGCTGCCAGCACTGGGGAGCTACAGTTCATTGAGGGAACCATGAATGCCAACATGTACTGTGACATACTGAATCCTTGCTGAAGAAGAGGACGGTAAAGGTGATGGACTTGCCAAGCATGTCTCCAGACCTAAACCCTATTGAGCATCTGTGGGGCATCCTCAAAAGGAAGGTGGAGGAGCGCAAGGTCTCTAACAGCCACCAGCTTTGTGATATAGTGATTTAGAATAGTGAAAATAATGGTGGCCACACAAAATATTGACACTTTGGGCCCAATATGGACATTTTCACTTAGTGGTGTACTCACTTTTGTTGCCAGTGGTTTAGACATTAATGGCAGTGTGTTGAGTTATTTGGAGGGGACAGCAAACTTACACTGTTATACAAGCTGTACACTCCCTACTTTGTAGTGTAAAGTCAAACTTTTGTGTTGTCACATGAAAAGATATAATAAAATATTTATAAAAATGTGAGGGGTGTACACACTTTTGTGAGATACTGTGTATATATATATATATATATATATATATATATATATATATATATATATATATATATATATATATATATATATTTATATTTATATTTATATTGTTGTACAATAGGAGGCTATGCATCTACTACTTGAAAACAGCACTATTATTATAATTAGTAATTATCAACCAAACCTCAAATTAATACTACCATTTGCAGTCTTACATTTTTTGTTTACTGGTACTTTCATATTAAATCATTTAATTTACTTTTTTTATGCTTATCACAACTTAACAGCAATTATATGATATTAAATTCATAATTATGAAGTATGTGAAGTAAAAATAATATAGATGTTACAATTAAGTATAGAAAGAAGAGCAAACATAGATTTGCAGTGACAGATTAATATACATAATAATAACTTGCTGATAATTTGTGGATATTCACAGCAAACAATAAGAAAAGAAACCAGCATTGCGGTAATTTAAAGAAAATTGAAATAGAGTAAATTTCATTTCAAGGCTGACTTTACTGGCATGAGATTTACAAGGTGTGACAGATACATGTGAAAATTATGTTTGATATGTTAGTAAGTGTAAGGCTGTGATTTATATTTATTAACTGTGTCGTACAAGTAAATGTCAGTGGTTGTGGAAATTAAAACTAATCTACAGACTGCAAGAAAAATAAAAAAAAGATTCCTGATGGGATAACTAACTGGCTACTTTGAAACGAAATCTAAACCCAATCAGTGAGGAGGTATGCTGTTACCACCCTCCTCCTGCATTAGTCCCTAAAAGACCACCCCATGGCACCGTAGCCCCTTTATCTAAATGGGTAGTGTTCAGAAAATGGTAATACCTTCTTAACACGATGAAGGATAGTTTTGCTTTTGCAGTTTGGGGGGGGGGGGCTAAAAACATGGCTTAGCTGCCTGTTTTTCCACCCCTGACCCCAAACTAGGCCTTAGAAAGGAGCTGCATCCCAAGGATAAAAGTATGTACCCTGCCAGCATACTGCAGAGAAGGCCCTTGATGTCTTTGGATGCAGTGATCAGTTTGTAGAGTTCCAAAAGGCCCCTAGTAGAGTCACAGCTAGACCTTTCAAATCAGCAAAGCTTATGCTCCTTGTTGAAGTTCGTAATAATGACGTTCACACATCTGGAGAAGAGAAGTGGTTTTGTGGGAACATTTCACTGCAGCGGGGAAGCCTGTGGGACACTTGCTCTCTTTCAAATCAGTGGTCTGTCTGTAAAGGTCCTAAATGCCTCCAGTAAATTCACAGCTAGAGCTTTCCAATCAGCAAAATGCATGCTCCTTGCTGAAGTCGGTTAGGGGGGCAGCCACAGAACCGGAGAAGAGGCGTGGTTTAGTGGGAATCTTTGAGACTCATCTGCAGCAAGTAAGTCTGCAGGACCCTTGTTCTTATTGGAAACATCAGTCAGTCTACAGAGGTCCAAAATGCCCCCAGTAGAGTCACAGCTGGAGCTTTCCGATCAGCAAAGCTTATGCTCCCTGCTAAAGTTGGTGAGAGGGATTCTCTGCACAACAGGAGAAGAGAAGAGGTTTTGTGACTCTACTGCAGTGTTTCTCAACTCCAGGCCTCAAGGCGCCCCAACAGGTCATGTTTTCAGGCTTTCCATTATTTTGCACAGGTGATTTGATCAGTTTCACTGCCTTAGTAATTACCACAGCTGTTTTGTCTGAGGCAAATCCTGAAAACATGACCTGTTGGGGCGCCTTGAGGCCTGGAGTTGAGAAACACTGCTCTACTGTACATTGGCTGTTCTGCCTATTCGTCCAACACCCAAATTTGCAGAGTGTTCGGAGGGTGTTCGCTCCTCCAAACGCTCTGCAATACGCGCTGTACAGTGCATTTTGCTCCCTGATTGGGCAAAGCTTTGTCCAATTATGGAGCAGTATAAGCTGGGTGTTAAGGAGTGGGGCCGACTGCAGCGTCCTTAACAACCAATGAGTCATCAGTTGTCAATGGGTTTTCCTGCTGATAGCTGAATAAAAAAAAAATTTGCCAGTTAAAAAATAAAAAAAACATGTGGGGGTCCCCCCCAGTCCATACCAGGCCCTTCGGGGTTGTGGGGGTCTGTGGGGGGGGCTTATCGGAATCTGTAAGACCCCTTTAACAAGATGGGCCCCCAGATCCCAACCCCCTATGTAAATGAGTATGGCCTACCCATTCACCAAAAAAGTGTGAAAAAGTAAAAAAAACACACACAATTCCTTTATTAAAAAATAAAAAAATAGTGTCCCTCAATGTAAATCCATAGTCAATTACGGTACACATCGCACTCGAAAAATAAAAAAACAAAATCGCTCCCACTGTCTATGAAGGCTGGCCACCTACTGCAGACTCCACTTGGCGATGTCACCTGGTGGCACCGCCCTCTTGTGATGTATCAAACCCAGAATGCACTGGTCCATGATGTCAGAAGGGGGCAGCGCCACCAGGTGACCCGCCCCTTACCTATACAAGAACTGTCAAACGGCAGAGCTTGCAGTAGGCAGTCAGCCTTTATGGACGGCAGAAGCGATTTTATTTTTTTAATTTTTGGGTGCGGCAGGCATGTGATTGATGATGAATTTACATCGGGGGCACTGTTCTTTATTTTTCCTTTTGGTGATTGGGTAGGGGTACTATGTGTCACGTACCTTACAGTGGAGTCCGAAATGACGAGGGCGGCCTCTTGCACGGTCCCGGTCCTAGCACCCCTGGAGGTTGAGACAGGGGCTGCTAGGGCGGGTGCAGGTGCCTGCAGGCAGGATCAGGAACACCGGAGCCTTCGTGGAGGAGGTGGGATGCTGATTACTGGACTAGTTCAGGAAAAGTCCAACAGGAACACTTGCAGATTCAGGACAGGCAGGGGTTGGCAATGTGCGGGAAGCAAGGTACACAATCGGAAGGCAGGCTCGTAGTCGGGGACTGACGGTGGTCGGCAACAGGCAGGCAGCGGAGTACAGGATCAGGAGACAGAGCCGTAGTCAGAAGTCAAAGCCGGGGTCGATACAGAAAGCAGAGGCAGACTGTGATGCAGGGGTAATCCGAGAGAATGGTCGAGGAAGCCAGGAGTTCAGGATCAAGGTAAATCAAACAAAGCAGCAGCAAGGATACAGGAACGAACTGAGACAATCCAGAACCGATGCTAGTAAGCTGATCATTTAAATAGGGCGCCGTGCGCCATGATTCGTTGGCACACGGGACTTGCTTGTTCTTGCCACACGTTTGTATCCGAAGAGCGGAGCCTGCTGGCTGGCGCACGGGAACGAGCATTTGTTGCGAAGGTTCTCTGACACCATGAAATCAGACCGAGACAGAAGTACAGTTAAATCACACTTGTTTAATAATAAAAGTAATAAGAACAAACGTAGTCAAAACATAGGCAAAGTTCAGTACCCGGAACAGATAGTCAGCCAAGCCAGATGTCAGGGATCAAAGTAGTGGAACATCAAGCAGGATCTGGAGCCAGAAGGGATGTCAGCAAAGCCAGTCTTTAAACAGGATGCAGGTGATAGTTTCTTGTGATGTGATCAAGGAGAAGGCAGAGCTCCTCTGGACTGGATGGCTTAAGTAGGCAGAACTGACGAGCAGGATCATCAACAGCTGAGTAACTGTGGCGAGAGATGGGAGCTGGCAATTAGCCGACAGCTGAGCAGCCAGCTCAGAGAAGGAAGGGCTGAGCCTAGCATTGACTGTACCCCCTCCTCATCGACCCCTCCCCCTCAGAGGACCAACAGGATTGAGGGGAAAATGTCTATGGAAATCACGGAGGAGGACAGGGGCATGTACGTCTGAGGATGAGACCCAAGAGTGTTCCTCCGGACCGTACCCTTTTCAATGCACCAGGTACTGTACTGTATGCGCCCATGGAACCTTCGGGAGTCAACAATGGACTGTACTTCATACTCCTCATGGTTTTCAACCTGTACAGGGTGAGGACGTGGCACCAAGGTGGTAAAGCGGTTGCAGACCAAAGGTTTTAATAAGGAGACATGAAATACATTCAAAATATGCATATTAGAAGGAAGGTCTAATGCGTAAGCCACTGGGTTAATACTGCGAAGAATATGGAAAGGCCCAAAAAACCAAGATACGAACTTCAGTGAGGGAACACGAAGTCGGAGGTTGCGAGATGACAGCCAGACCCTGTCCCCAACCTGGTAGAAAGGCGCAGGCTGGCGTCTGCGGTCAGCATAGCGTCTGTACCTATCATTAGCATGACGTAAAGCCTCCTGGACTTGTGCCCAAGTGGAACTTAGACCACAGAGATGCTCCTCTAACACTGCAATACTCTGCGGAACAAACTAGTCAGGCAACATGGAAGGTTGGAAACCATAATTTGCCATAAACGAGGACAATCAGGAAGCAGAATTCCAGGCACTGTTGTGAGCAAACTCTGCCCACGGTAATAGGTCTGACCAGTTGTTATGATGGTCAGAAATATAGCAACGTAGGAATTGCTCCAAGGACTGATTGGCTTGTTCTGTAGCCCCATTAGACTGCGGGTGATACGCAGAGGGGAAAGCAAGCTGAATACCCAACTGTGCACAAAAGGCTCGCCAGAACCGGGACACAAACTGACTACCCCTGTCCGAGACAATCACCTTGGGCAGCCCATGTAAGCGAAAGATTTCCCGAGCAAAAATGGAAGCCAGTTCCTTAGCAGTGGGCAACTTCTTGGAATACAATGACACATCTTTGAGAACCGGTCAACCACCATAAGGATAACAGTGTTGCCTTGGGAGTCGGGTAACTCCACAATGAAATCCATAGACAGGTGGGTCCAGGGCCTCTCTCCATTGGGTATGGGTTGTAGGAGGCCCACTGCAAGGTGTCGTGGAGTCTTACTCTGAGCACACACAGAACAGGCAGCTACGAAGGCAGTTACATCAGCACGTAGGCCACCAAAATTGTTGGGAAATGGCCCAAACGAGTTCTTCCCAGGGTGGCCAGCTGCCTTGGGAGAATGATAAGTCTGAAGCAAGTGAAGTGAAGAGCCCCTACGGCCATGGACAACGGAACCATCTCATGAGTCACATAGGCAGGCTGTAGAGGTCTTCTGAATTCATGGCCTTCGCCTACTGTCAGAAACCATGAAATCAGACCGAGACAGAAGTACAGTTAAATCGCAAGTTATGCGCTGCGCTTGGGTGACCCCAAAAACAAAATTAATAATAACCAACTCTGTGCTTACTAGTGCGATAATATTAAATACAAATAATATGAATGTTGAATAAATAAACAAGGTGTGAAAAAACAAGGACGAAGAGACTGACACGGACTTTACACCAGCGCTGTCTCAGCACAGCATACCGCACCAAACATCCAGTGATTTTGCATAGAAAGCCGTTATAGTATGGTGCCATGTGAGTACCCCGGTGCGGGGAGCATTTTCTTTTAATAAAAGTATTTTGACTATATAGTTTCCTTTTCATTTTATGTATGGAGCCACATTGTTTCCAGCTTGAGGAGTGCAGCAGACACAGAGATTGAGCCCAGGGGTGGCTCCAAAGCATATTTGGACTCAGGGTAGAAGCTGAGTCACACGCTCTAAGGTGAGCACATTAGCTTAAGAGGGTTACGAAGGAGCACAGGAGCATGTTTTGCAGCACTCAGGATATCTTCGGCATGATGTTGGATTGTTGTCACAGCTGAACACCACCTGCACGCATTGTTTTATTATCACTGCTGGACATTATTTGCACGCACTATTTAGAGTGCCAAAGAGAATTTTTTTCATTATTTATTATTTATTAATGTTTTCATTTAAAAAAGCAGGATACTGTATATTGAGCACTAAGCACTTTTTATGTTGATTAAGACACTATGTATGGTGTAACAAGCACTGTTAAGCACTAATTTATGGTGTAACAAGCACTTGTTTTTTTACACCTTGTTTATTTATTCAACATTCATATTATTTGTATTTAATATTATCTCACTAGTAAGCACAGAGTTGGTTATTAATAATTTTGTTTTTGGGGTCACCCAAGCGCAGCGCATAACTTGTTAATTTATCCTATGCATGTTATATGAAGCGTGATTAGCGCATGCAGCTGGAGGTAGCACAAGCAAGGCATAAGATCATTGTGGCTCACAGAATTTTTCCAATTTGATTACAGTTAAATCACACTTGTTTAATAATAAAAGTAAAAAGAACAAACGTAGTCAAAACATAGCCAAAGTTCAGTACCGGAACAGATAGTCAGCCAAGCCAGAAGTCAGGGATCAAAGTAGTGGAACAGAAAGCAGGATCTGGAGCCAGAAGGGATGTCAGCAAAGCCAGTCTTTAAACAGGATGCAGGCAATAGTTTCTTGTGATGTGGCCAAGGCGAAGGCAGAGCTCCTCTGGACTGGACGGCCTAAGTAGGCAGGACTGACAATCAGGATCATCAACAGCTGTGTAACTGTGGAGAGAGATGGGAGCTGGCAATTAGCCGACAGCTGAGCAGCCAGCTCAGAGAAGGAAAAGCTGAGTTCAGCCCTGACAACTCATTCACATGGGGGGGTGGGATCTGGGGGTCCCCTTGTTAAAAGGGGCTTCCAAATTCTGATAAGCCCCCCGCTCACAGACCCCCACAACCACCCCCCATGTTGAGGGCATGTGGCCTGGTATAGTTCAGGAGGGGGGGCACTCGCTCCTTCCCAACCCTTTCCTGACCTGCCAGGTTGCATGCTTGGATAAGGGTCCAGTATCGATCTTGAGGGGGACCCCACCCGTTTTTTTTTTATTTTTTGTTTGGGGAGGGGACCTCACGACATTTTTTTCTTTAGTTTTGTTTTCAATGGCTGGGTGCCAGCAATTGGAACCATGAGTCAATTTAGATGTGATTTGACTAGTTTTTTTTCTTTAGAAATTTAATTTTTGCTACAGCATGTTCTATACATGCTACAGATGCACCACTTTACAGGCAGACTAAGGGGATCCCCCAGGCACTATATTTAAAGGAAATTTTTGTTTTTATTGTTGCACTTTAACCATCATTAAATCACTGCTCCTGAAAACTGTCATTTTAAAAACATTTTTTGCATTGATAAGTGTCCCCCAGGCCCCCATACCCCTTTTACGGCCAATTACTTGCGTATAAGCTTTCAAAATGGGCTCTTTAGATTTTTTTTCTGTTTGGCTCCCATAGACTTCAATGGGGTTCACAGTGCAGGTTAGAACCCTGAACCGATCAGGGAGTGTTCAGCCTTCAGAAGAAGCAGAGAGCTCCAAACGTGTTGCCTATACATCCCAGCTACCTTCTTCTCTCCTGGTGACATCACGTCCGCCGGAACATCCCATGCTGGTTCTCATGGACTTCCTGTCTGTTACATACAAAAGCAAAGTTGGGACTTTAAATGAAGCACCTTAGGGAAAGGGGTGCCTCCATCCCTATAATCTGTATAAAGGGGGGAAGGGGTTTGGGACTTTAGATGAGGCACAACAAAGAACCGGATGTAGAAAAATAATTTATTTAACAACCATAGACATGACATAGCGTAGCCAAAATAGGTATTGCATTGAAGGTTGTAATTACATAAACGCAAATACAGCAAAGGATATACATGAACCATGGAAAGATATGTGATACTTTTACCGATATTGCTCCATGTACAAATTCAAATAAAACATATTAACAAGGAATAAATGTCCTCACAGATATAGTCATTAGGGTATGTATCTTTGTAAGCTCTAGTTTCGGGAATAAGTACCACCTCATCAGGAGCTGATGCGTATGACAGTTCTGTAGAAAGAATGATATGAAACACTGAACGTATACTAACCCCAATAACAGAAAATGTCAAGGGGAAAGGAGCAAAAAACGGGGAGGGGGGAGGGGGGGACCATGGGAGGGGAAATGTTCATCCCCCTACTCACTTGAGAACTCGACATGTCACAGCAGTATAGTGAGAGGCCAGGGAGTATCAAAAATGTCTCCACCGGGAGCTGAGCTGAGAAGGACCCCCAGGACAGAGCACAACTGCAACTCTCCACCGGAACAAGGAAGTTCATGTTGTCGTGGCTGGTGATGTCTAATATAGCCTTCAAGGTGTCTGTGAAAAATATAACTGAGGTAAATACATGGTAGATAACCATATAAGTGTTGATAGGAAGAGAAAAAAAGACAACCACCTGGAAACAGGTGTTAAAGGAAAGTGGTGGGTGTATAATAGCCATAGGGTGAGCAGCATAACTAAGTGCAGCGGGATTGGAAAGATGGAAGAGAATGCATATAGCGTCCCAGAGTAAATGGGAGAGAGTGACAGTGTGGAGACAAAATAGTTATGGCACCACAGAGTATGAGAAAAGTACCAGCCAGCAACCATGAACAACTGAAACAGCTAATTCAAGCGGGGATATTTGTAGGTAGTCGATCCACCCAGAAGCATCCATCCCCTCCTCTACGATCTCCAGTGGACCAGATCCTGGCAGTGCTTGCAAGATTGAGGATAATGGCGGATACCCCACTATACAATGGTTATAATTGTCTTCTTGTAAGTGTTTTTAACCATTGGATTAAATACTTTATTGTGATGCTGCACTTAGGTGGCACTTCCCCTGTCTCCTTCCTTCTTGTCTCAAACACAGAGCTGGCTCAACTCTGAGGACATCAGCCTCCAGTGTCTCACATCACATTTTATGTCCCAATCAATTTACCATCCACATCAAAGACAAAAGACTATTACAGCTTCATCTGCTCGATGCTTACCTGAACTGTTGTCTGCATGCACTCCTTGCGCCTGAACTATATAACTTTAGGCCCATCTTTACTGACTATCTCCTAATCTGTCTTTAGACGATCCCTGTAGACCCTTCTCTTTAACTGTTTAAGGACTGCCCGCCGCAGTTGTACTGCACGAACCGCCATCAATGTATGTCGGATCAAGCAGGCGCAGTCGCGGGCTGGCACGTGTCGCCGCCGGCACGCTCTTGCACCCCCTGCACGCTGTGGGAGCATGCCCGTGGGTCGGGCGGACTAGATGCCTGCTGGCGACCAGCAATTGCAGTGAGGAGAGGCAGAACGGGAAAGTGCCTATGTAAACAAAGCGATTCCCCGTTCTGCCTAGTGACATGACAGGGATCTACTGTTCCCAGTGATCGGGAACAGTGATCTCTGTTATGTCCCTGGCAGCCCATCCCCCCTAGAGTTAGAACATGCTGAGGGAACACACTTAACCCCTTGATTGCCCCTAGTGTTAACCCCTTCCCTGCCAGTGTCATTTTTACATTGATAAGTGCATTTTATAGCACTGATCAATGTAATAATGTCACTGGTCCCCAAAAAGTGTCATTTCGGGTCAGATTTGTACGCCTCAATGTCACAGTATCTCTAAAAATCGCAGATCGCTGCCCTAACCAGTAGAGACAATTAAAAAAATAAAAGTCCCTAAATCTATCCCATAATTTGTAGACGCGATAACTTGTGTGCAAACCAATCAATATACGGCTTTTGCGATTTTTTTACCAAAAATATGTAGAAGAATATATATTGGCCTAAACTGATGAATAAGTTTGTTTTTTATATATTTTTTTTTGGATGTTTTATAGCAAAAAGTAAAAACATTTTTTTTTTTTTTTCGCTCTTTGTTTGTTTATAGCGCAACAAATATAAACCATAGAGGTGATCAAATACCACCAAAAAGTGTGGGAAAAAAAAGGACGTCAATTTTGTTTGGGTACAACGTCCACGCAATTGTCAGTTAAAATGATGCAGTGCCGTATCGCTAAAAATGGCCTGGTCATTAGGCTGGCAAATCCTTCCGGTCCTTAGGTGGTTAAAGAAGCCAAACCTGCTTCTAACAAATATACAGTGTTTTTACTTTTTCCATCAGCCCATCCCCCACAGTATTTACCTTTTGTATCACTTGACCCTCCCTCTTAAATTGTAGGCTCTACAGACAAGGCCCTTTTATTCCTCTTGTACCAAATTGTTTTGTAACTGTAATGTCTGCCTTCATTTTGTAAAGCGCTGAGAAAACTGTTGGTGCTATATAAATCCTGTTTAACAATAATAATAATAATAATAATAATAATAATTAGACTTGTGTAATACATGGGGGGGGGGGGTCTAATGTGACTTGTCTATACCCTATACTTTCATATTTTATATTACCTAACAGGTTGGAAGTATGTCAATATATATGACAGAAAAGCCTGAATATTGTACACACATAGTATATTTATTTTGTAAGCCATCTGCTATCATAGCAGGAAGGGAACATTTTTCAATTTTTACTCATTTACAAGTTGCTCCGCTTATTCTAATTGCAACATTGATAAAATCCAGTATCACACTCAGTATCTGTCTATTGTAGTGGAAAACATAATATCAATAATAATTATAAACCTGAAAATTAGATATTAAGGTTTTAATGGCTTTACAATTTGCAGCTGCAAACATAATATTCAGACAGCTAGAGGTTGACAACATACTAATTTAAAGCAGCAGATATTGATACACAATAAACCACAAAGTTGTTTAAGTTACTCTACCTCTTAACAATCATGGCACACTTTGGAATCCATGTAAGTGTTTGACACACATTTTTACATCTAGTGCCCCGTACACACGGTTGGATTTTCCGACGGAAAATGTGCGATCGGAGCGTGTTGTCGGAGTGTGGGCTCCATCGGATATTTTCCATTGGATTTTCCGACACACAAAGTTTGACAGCAGGCTATAAAATTTTCCGACAACAAAATCTGTTGTCAGAATTTCCGATTGTGTGTACACAAATCTGACGCACAAAGTGCCACGCATGCTCAGAATAAATAAAGAGATGAAAGCTATTGGCTACTGCCCCGTTTATAGTCCAGACGTACGTGCTTTACGTCACCGCGTTCAGAATGATCGGATTTTCCGATAACTTTGTGTGACCATGTGTATGCAAGACAAGTTTGAGCCAACATCCGTCGGAAAAAATCATAGGATTTTGTTGTCGGAATGTCCGATCAATGTCGTGCCGTGTGTACGGGGCATGGGAGTGTCATTAGGCCCCAACAATGAAACAAAAGAAATGATAACGCTATATATATATATATACATACTATATTACCAAAAGTATTGGGATGTCTGCTTTTACACACACACATTAACTTTAATGGCATTCCAGTCTTATGTCCCGTACACATGGTCGGATTTTCTGACAGAAAATGTGTGATAGGACCTTGTTGTCGGAAATTCCGACCATGTGTGAGCTCCATCACACATTTTCCATTGGATTTTTCGACACACAAAGTTTGAGAGCAGGCTATAAAATTTTCCGACAACAAAATCCATTGTCGGAATTTCCGATCGTGTGTACACAAATCCGACACACAAAGTGCCACGCATGCTCAGAATAAATAAAGAGATGAAAGCTATTGGCTACTGCCCCGTTTATAGTCCCGACGTACGTGTATTACGTCACCGCGTTCAGAATGATCGGATTTTCCGACAACTTTGTGTGACCGTGTGTATGCAAGACAAGTTTGGGCCAACATCCGTTGGAAAAAAACCTAGGATTTTGTTGTCGGAATGCCCGATCAATGTCCGACCCTGTTTGTACGGGGCATTAGTCCGTAGGGTTCAATATTGAGTTGGCCCACCCTTTCTAGCTATAACAGCTTCAACTCTTTTGGAAAGGGTGTCTACAAGGTTTAGGAGTGTGTCTATGGGAATGTTTGACCATTTGTGAGGTCAGGCACTGATTTGGATGAGAAGGCCTGGCTCTCAGTCTCCACTCTAATTCATCCCAAAGGTTTCCTATCGGGTTGAGGTCAGGACTCTGTGCACGCCAGTCAATTTGCTCCACCCCAAACTTGCTCATCCATGTCTTTATGGACCTTGTTTGTGCACTGGTGGGCAGTTATGTTGGAACAGAAGGGGGCCATCCCCAAACTGTTCCCACAAAGTTGGGAGCATAAAATTATCCAAAATGTCTTGGTATGCTGATGCCTAAAAGTTCCTTTCAATGGAACTAAGGGGCCAGGCCCAACCCCTGAAAAACAACCCCGCTCCATAATCCCCCCTCCACCAAATGATTTGGACCAGTGCAAAAAGCAAGGTCCATAAAGACATAGATAAGCGAGTTTGGGGTGGAGGAACTTGATTGGCCTGCACAGAGTCCTGAATTCAACCTGACAGGACAGCTTTCGGATGAATTAGAGTGGACACTGCGAGCCGGGCCTTCTCGTTCACATCAGTGCATGACCTAACAATTTTGTTTCTGGAAGAATGATCAAACATTCCCATAGACACACTCCTAAACCTTGTTGACAGCCTTCTCAGAAGGGTTGAAGTTGTTATAGCCACAAAGGGTGGGCCAACTCAATATTAAAGCCTACGGACTAATGCCCCGTACACACGGTCGGATTTTCCGATGGAAAATGTCAGATCGGAGCGTGTTGTCAGAAATTCCGACCGTGTGTGAGCTCCATCGGACATTTTCCATCGGATTTTCCGACACACAAAGTTGGAGAGCAGGAGATAAAATTTTCCGACAACAAAATCCGTTGTAGGAAATTCCGATCGTGTGTACACAAATCCGACGGACAAAGTGCCACGCATGCTCAGAATAAATAAAGAGATGAAAGCTATTGGCCACTGCCCCGTTTGTAGTCCCGACGTACGTGTTTTACGTCACCGCGTTTAGAACGATCGGATTTTCCGACAACTTTGTGTGACCATGTGTATGCAAGACAAGTTTGAGCCAACATCCGTCGGAAAAAATCCTAGGATTTTGTTGTCGGAATGTCCGAACAAAGTCCGACCGTGTGTACGCCTTATAAGACTGGAATGCCATTAAGGTTCATATGCGTGTAAAGGCAGGTGTCCCAATATAGTGTGTGTGTGTGTGTATATATATATATATATATATATATATATATATATATATATATAGTTGTGCTCATAAGTTTATATACCCTGGCAGAATTTATGATTTTTTTGCCCATTTTTCAGAGAATATGAATGATAGCACAAAAAATGTTCTTTCAATCATGGTTAGTGTTTGGCTGAAGCCATTTAATATCAATTAACTGTGTTTACTCTTTTTAAATCATAATGACAACAGAAACTACCCAAATGAACCTGATCAAAAGTTTGCATACCCCAGTTCTTAATACTGTATATTGCCCCCTTTAACATCAATGACAGCTTGAAGTCTTTTGTGGTATTTGTGGATGAGGCTCTTTATCTTCTCAGATGGTAAAGCTGGCCATTCCTCTTGGCAAAAATCCTCCAGTTCCTGTAAATTCTTGGGCTGTCTTGCATGAACTGCACGTTTGAGATCTCCACAGAGTGGCTCAATAATATTGAGGTCAAGAGACTGAGATGGCCACTCCAGAACCTTCACTTTATGCTGCTGTAACCAATGACACGTTGACTTGGCCTTGTGTTTTGGATCATTGTCATGTTGGACTGTCCAAGTATGTCCCATGCGCAGCTTCCTGGCTGGTCGGTACAAATGTTCCTCCAGTATTTTTTGATAACATACTGCATTCATCTTGCCATCAATTTTGACCACATTTCCTGTGCCTTTGTAGCTCACACATCCCCAAAACATCAGTGATTCACCTCCGTGTCCCACAGTAGGAATGTCGTACCTTTCATCATAGGCCTTCTTGACTCCTCTCCAAATGTAGCGTTTATGGTTGTGGCCAAAAAGCTCAATTTTGCTCTCATCACTCCAAATGACTTTGTGCCAGAAGGTTTGAGGCTTGTCTCTGTGCTGTTTGGCATATTGTAAGTGGGATATTTTGTGGCATTTGCGTAGTAATGGCTTTTCTTCTGGTGACTCGACCATGCAGCCCATCTTTCTTCAAGTGCCTACTTATTGTGGATCTTGAAACAGCCACACCACATGTTTTCAGAGATTCCTGTATTTCACCTGAAGTTATTTGTGGGTTATTCTTTGCATCCCGAACAATTTTCCTGGCAGTTGTGGCTGATATTTTAGTTGGTCTACCTGACCGTGGTTTGGTTTCAACAGAACCCCTCATTTTCCACTTCTTGATTAGAGTTTGAACACTGCTGATAGGCATTCTCTATTCCTTGGATATATTTTTATATCCCTTTCCTGTTTTATACAGTTCAACTACCTTTTCCCGCAGATCCTTTGACAATTCTTTTGCTTTACCCATGACTCAGAATCCAGAAACGTCAGTGCAGCACTGGATGAAAGATGCAAGGGTCTGTCAGGAGTCCAGAAACTCACTGACCTTTTATACACACACTAATTACAAGCAAACAGATTACAGGTGAGGATCATTACCTTTAATAGCCATTCAAACCCCCTTGTGTCAACTTGTGTGTATGTTATCAGGCCAAAATCACCAGGGTATGTAAACTTTTGATCAGGGTCATTTGGGTAGTTTCTGTTGTCATTATGATTTAAAAAGAGTAAACACAGTTGATTGCTAATAAATGGCTTCAGCCAAACACCAACCATGAGTGAAAGAAAAGTTTTTGTGTTATCATTCATATTCTCTGAAAATGGCCAAGAAATCATAAATTCT
Organism: Lithobates clamitans; assembly: GCA_037952925.1. Classification (NCBI taxonomy): domain Eukaryota; kingdom Metazoa; phylum Chordata; class Amphibia; order Anura; family Ranidae; genus Lithobates; species Lithobates clamitans. The sequence goes on along the minus strand of JBBGZY010000589.1, from coordinate 4,042,863 downwards.
GCCAGGGTATGTAAAGTATGTAAATCTATGAGCACAACTGTATATATTATACATATATATATATATATATATATATATATATATATATATATATATATATATATCGCTTACACCATATCAATGCACAAAAAAATACACATTTGATGTAGAAAAGTTATTTGATATGTAATATGTAATTTGAATTGTTCTTCTGAAACAGTTTTTTGCTTAGTCATGTTACTCTCACAGCACCAATCAGGGCTGTGCAGACACAGACTCACAATGCATATATATGATGTGGTTTGCAAGTGTTTTACCAGGATTATGGCTGAAGATATCGCCAATGGTATTATTTTATACACCGGCAGCTGGCTTTTTCATGAAAGCAATCTGAGTGGTTAATGAGACGTCCCCTCCTGCTGTTCGTCTGTGTTTCTCGGGCTAACCGTTTCCAGCGGTCCGCCAGAGAAATGGATATGCCTGATGGTACAGCCGGCTGGCCACACAGGCGATCAAAGAGTAGATCTGCTTTGATCACCCATTTGGCCTTGGCGGACCGCAGGAATGCCATGACGTCACTTCCGGTCCAGGCTGAAAGTAAACAAGTTTTTATTTTTTTTTAGCAAAAGATCAAAAAAAAAATTATTTAATTCTTTGCTTTTTAATGGTAAAGGAGAGATTAGGGGTCTTTTTGACCCCAGATCTCTTCATAAAGACCTGTCATCCTTATTTCTACAAGTATTACAATGGATGCTCAAATAAAAAAAAAAGAAGAAAGAAATTAAAAGGACAGTTTAAGAAAAAAAAAGTAAAATAAATAGATTAAAAAAAAAGTAAATTGCCCCCTTTCCTCCGTGCTCGCACGCAGAATCGAATGCATACGTAAGTCACACACGCATATATAAATGGTATTCCCACCATCCATGTGAGGTATTGGTGTGAACGTTCAAGCAAGAGAAATAATTCTAGCACTTCTCTGCAACTCTAAACAGGTAACCTGTAAAGGCATTTAAAACGTCGCCTATGAAGATTTTTTAGTACGTAGCTTGTACCATTCCACGAACATGTGCAATTTTTGTACGCAATTTTAAAGCATGACATGTTAGGCATCTATTTACTTGGTGTAACATCATATTTCACATTATACAACACAATTGGGGTAAATATTGTGGGTTTTTTAATTAATTAAAGTGTATTTTTTCCAACAAAAAAAATTGCGTTTGCAAAACCGCTGTGCTATATGACATAAAAAAAATTGCAATGATCGCCAATTTATTCCCTAGGGTCTCTGCTAAAAAAAAAGTATACTGTTTGGGGCTTATAAGTAATTTTCTAGCAAAAAATATTGATTTAAACCAGAAAAAGCCTGGTCTTCAGGTGGTTAATGTGGACCTGAACTCAAAGAGTAAAGTTATTTTAATGTTATAGGGAATATCTAGAAATGTTATTTGTGTCTAAGCAATACTCTAAAAAGATATTTTTTGGCGTAAATTCCCCCTGAAAAAAGAGGTGAACTTCCTGTGTCTAGGCATTCCTGTGACTTGAGCCTTATAGCTGAATATATACAATGGGACATGTGGTTCTCAACCTTGTCCTCAAGTACCCCCAACAGACCATGTTTGCAGGTTTTCCTTTTTCTTGCACAGGTGCTTTAAATTAAAGTCAATGTCTTGGCATTTTGGACAGCTATTTTATCTAAGAGAAATTCTCAAAAGATGGCCTGTTGGGGGTACTTGAGGACTGAGGTTGAGAACCACTGATCTAAGGCACCTCTGCCTCTGACTAGTCTTATGAGATGTGTACTGACATTTGGTGATGTCATTATTGTGCTGCTTGCAGTTCTCCTTGATAAAGCTGAAAATGGGTACCTGCAATGAAAGGATCTACCTGTTCTGCTTCATTGGCTTATTCTGAATTTTCACAATCTCTCCTGCTGCTTCTTAATCTTTACCCCACCACTCATCAGATCACCAGTCCTCAGGGAAAGCTCTGACATGAGCAAGTAAAGCTCTACCTCTATCAAGATGACTGCCACCATACAGAGCCATAGGGGTTTATTTACAAAAGGCAAATGAGCTATTTTCTTTACAAGGGAATTTTCTCCAGAGCTTAGTGAATGAGGTAAAACTCTTCTGACTTCCATCAGCCAATCATGTGCAAGCAAAAATGTATTTAAAATGCAACATTCTAATTGCCTTTAGTAAATCAAACCCACAGTGCTGAACAAGTCATGGTAAGTCAGTAATGGGAAAAAGATCAGCTGCAGGAAGCTTATAAGCAATGCTGATGACCAGTCCCCTGCTTGCCTTTATTGGGAACAACTTTCACTATTCAGGTCCCCTTTAAAGGATCAGTCTACAAAAAGTTTTAATTTAATTAGATGTAGAGACTGATGGGCTGATTAAGCCCCAAACTTCATATAAGCCTTTACTATTCCAACAGTAAGATTTTACTGCATATACAGACATAGGGGTTGATTAACTAAATGCAAATAGTCTGTTCACTTTGCTCAGGAATCTTCACTTTAACCACTTTAAGACCAGGCCTATTTTTCAAACTTGTTGTTTACAGGTTAAAATCATGTTTTTTTGCTAGAAAATTACTTAGAACCCCAAAAATTATATATATATTTTTTTCGAACACCCTAGAGAATAAAATACTTTCTGTCACACCGTATTTGCGCAGCGGTCTTACAAGCGCACTTTTTTGGGAAAAAAATACACTTATTTGAATTAAAAAATAAGACAGTAAAGTTAGCCCTTGGGGTGCAGAAAGGTAAAGTGCTAAAACCCAGAGCAGCCAATCAGAAGCTACTTCTCAAATTACCACTGCTGCAAAAATGTTTGTATTTACAGACTTACAATGATTGCTGCCAAAAACTGTGATGCCCTACCAGCAACATCCATTAAAAACCTGTTGCCAGATCTGCCTAATGGACCACTCTCAGGATACAGAAGAAAGGCCTCCTTCAACTGGAAGGATATGGTGATGTTTCTGGATGATGAAGACATTATTGCTTTTAAAGTGAATTTCCTGGTGTATAATGGAATACGACCAGCAGCCATTCCAGAGTGCAGTGTCAGACTCAAGGAGATGACAGGCTCTATTTAATCCAGATTTCTGGTAAGCCTTTACACTAAAGGGAAAGATCACGAGGTGATATGGTGGAGGTTTATCATTTTTAAGGACCACTATTGGATTCAGTCTAGAAGCCCCATTTTTACTACTGTCATCAACTCACTCATGTTTGGGACTCATTCCTTTGATGTGCATCCTTCATGTTGCACATTAATTGGGCACCGCTAATCGCTCACTATTCATTTGCATCACATTCTACTTGGGACTCTTCATTTTATTTTAATTTTATTTTAACTTTTTAATCTCACATGTATAAGATCTAGTGGCATTTTCATTGCATTTATTGCATTGTATTGAATGTATATTTGCATTTGTATTGTATATTAATGCTAAACCTGTCCAAAGAATAGGATTTTCCAGTGTTGCATACTGCTGTCTCCAGGGGGGACAGGTGGACTGTACTAGTATAACAACAAGGGAAATTTATAGCACTGAATGATTAACTATCAGCACAAATTATTATTCAATGCAAGAGCTGTTAATACTATTCTATGTTTAGAAAGTATATTGTTAATGTTTTTGTTTCAGGTTTTACCTTATAACGGCAGGTTAAAGTGCATCAAATCACTCTGTATCCATTTGAGCGCTAGGATCAGAGTGTTTTTTTACATTTTGATATCTTTTACAGTAGAGTTAGCCCAATTTTTTTTTAATTGTAAAATATGATGTTACGCTGGGTAAATTGACACCCAACATGTCATGCTTCAAAATTGCGCCCGCTCATGGAATGGCGATACACTTTCACCCTTAAAAATCTCCATATCACCAGGTCCCTTAACGCCCATCTGTAATAATTCAGAATTTTCACCAGGTCTAACAGACTCTTTTCTTCCAGAACTCCCGCCCCACACAACCAAGTGAGCGAATCACTTTTTCTCAGGGACCACCTTCCTAAGCCTACCCGCAATCAGCACAGATGCCGGGACACTCACTCCCTTTCTGGACAGACGTCCAACTAAGACACTAAATAACCCCCAAACACGCTCTGAATACTCGAGACAACTCACACCTTTCAAAGTAATTTGCACAAAAAAAGAACCACAGAGACACCTGATCTCCGATATGTACTCCATCCTGTTCTCTGACCACAAAATCTGATCAAAACCCAACATAGCTTGCCTTAGATGGGAGAAGAAACTCTCAAAAAACCTCTCAGAAGAGGATTGGGAAACATATATTCCCACATACATGAGGAATCGATCAATGTCTCCGCACAAGAAAACGGCTTTAAGGTTTTTTTATAGATGGTACAGGACCCAACTCAAACTTCGCAAAATTTCTCCCACCCTACCCTCTAATTGCTGGAGATGTCCTGACCCAGAAGGATCTCTGCTACATATCTGGTGGTCCTGCTCTTTAATCAAAACCTTTTGGAAAGACGTTCATTGTCTCACCTCCAAAATCACCACTTACCCGATTGATTTTTCCCCAGCTCAAATGCTTCTACATCACTCCTCCATTCCCAAAAGAGATTATTATCGATCCCTAGCTTTACACCTATTGAATGCTGCAAAAATGTTCATTCCAGTCCAATGGAAAGCGACCACCCCCCCAACCATGGCAGACTGGTTCAGACGTATAATCAGAATTGCAGAAATGGAAGAACTGGTTTACCAGGCCAACGATACACCTGCCAAATTTTTAAAAATATAGTCTTGCTGGCACCACTTCCAAACAACAGACGAATACACCAGATTACTGTCTCATTAAATACTGACGATACACCCTGCTGGTTTGGAGAAGGAGGATGACCCTATTCCCTTTACAGTTCCCTGCATCTCCACCTACAATATCCCCAACCCCCCCTCCTTTTTTTTTTCTTTCTTTTTTCTGTCTTCATCTCCCCTTTTGTATTCTGCATATCACCAACACAAATATCATCTCTCCTAAGTGTTGGATATCTTGCATAACCCACCCCCTTCTACATACACTACCCCTTCCAATTGTCTCTTCCCCTCATTCTACTCCATCCCTATGGGGAACTTTCCGCCCCCCCCCCTTCCATTCATATAACTAAAGCCCTACCTTATTTTCATTAAACTAGGTGACCACAGACTACTGCCCCGTACACACGGTCGGATTTTCCGATGGAAAATGTCCGATCGGAACGTGTTGTCGGAAATTCCGACCATGTGTGGGCTCCATCGGACATTTTCCATCGGATTTTCCGACACACAAAATTGAGTATACCTGTTAATGTTGTCTCTATTAACTTGTATTACCACATTACGTTGGACTTTTTGTACCATGCAATGTTATTTCTCTGTATGTACTCCATCTTTTGTACACAATAAAATCTTCATTGGAAAAAAAAAGAAATCTCCATATGCGACATTTAAAAAATTCTACAGGTTGAATGTTTTGAGTTACAGAGGAGGTCTAGGGCTAGAATTATTGCTCTTACTCTAACGATTGCAGTGATACCTCACATGTGTGGTTTGAACACCGTTTTCATATGGGGGCACTACTCACGTATGCGTTCGCTTCTGCACGCGAGCTCAGGGGGACAGGGCGAGTTTACATTTTTTTTTATTATTATTTATTTTACCTTTTATTTTTTATTTTTACACTGTTCTTTTAAAAAAAAAAACATGTGTCACTTTTATTCCTATTACAAGGGATGTAAACATCCCTTGTAATAGGAAAAAAAGCATGACAGGACCTCTTAAATATGAAATCTGGTGTCAAAAAGACCTGAGATCTCATATATACACTAAAATGCAATATAAAAAAAAATAATGTTTGAAAAAAAAAAAAAAATGTTGCATTGAGAGCTATGGGTGGAAGTGACGTTTTGACGTTGCTTCTGCCCTGCATTGGTATGGAGCCGGGTGGCCAAGCTCTCTTCCAAATGTATCAGTTTACAGGGATGAGACAATCCATTTAAAACTGGTATGGGGTGCTTACGATGATCAGCTTTTTTAAAAACTTTTATCCCAAAAAGAACAAAACTTTTTCCTGTAAATGATTACAAAGTATTAGTTGGAATTTAGCTTCAATTTGTTAGGGTATTTAAGTTTACTACTAGACATGTGCAGTTAGTTTCATTCTGAATTAATATTCAGACAAATTTTTCGTTGTTCGGAGATATTCAAATACCCGAATTACAATATAAACAATATAAACAAGATTTTTGATTTCTACAATATAAACAAATTTTACCGAATAACGTAATGAAATTCATCTGAATTTTGGAAATTCGGACTGAAATTTGAATAGAATTTTACATTGAACTCCAGTCGAATTCCGGTTACACATAATTCTGAAATCAAAAACTGTGTGCGTTATTACAGTACCATTTCAAAATAATACTGTTTTTGTTAAGCCAAAGGTGATTTAAAGAGTCATTGTAATCATTTGATGAAGATTTTTCTTTTGTTTGTTCACTTTGCTGCATTCAAATCTAAAACAATATAACATTTTTGTTTCGACCAATTTGAAAATGTATCAATTTGAACATTTTCAATAGAAAACATCTGTAAATTCGAAGAAAATTCCGAATACGAATTGAACAAATCAACCGAAGTGAACTAAACAAAATAACTAGATTAATGAAATAAAACGGGAAAAAAAAAAACATTTTTTCATCATGCACATGTCTATTTACTGGTACATTTAACACTCCCCTTCCTCCAGACTGACAATGCTGCTGTCTGTTGTGCCACCTGTGCTCCTTCATCCAGAGTGGAGGCACTGTAATACAGGAGGTGTGTTACAAAAGCCTAACAAAATAAAATTAATGCAGCCACCATATCTAATGATTTGTCAGCTGCAATATATTGCATTTCTGTTCTAATGTCCAATACGGTTCCCATCTTCTTCAAAGTTTTGGGTGATCCTGTTGTTCACATATGGTATTCCAATTCCTCCTGTTATGTTCTCATTTAAAATAAAAAATACTAAATCCTACAGAAAGAGTAGGTCTACCTCATAATGGCAATAGCATATATACAGATAAAGGCACTAAAACCGGCCATAGATGTATTGAAATTTACTCAGCTGAACCAACTGAATTTAAACCAGTGTGTGGCCATATCTGGTCAACAGAAGTCTTCTGTTAAAGGGTAATAATGCTGGAAAACTTTTTTGATTAGCAGCTGCAGATAATCCTCTGTGGATGGATTCCTCTACCTAGCTTAGGTTTATGAGTGGAGGAAAGCAACTACAATTTTATGGCCAGCAAAAAAGAACTGCCTGGTGGTTTTAGGTTTACCTATCTTTTAAAGAGGAGCTCTAGGATGCCCCCCAAAAAATAAAAGTCAGCAGCTACAAATACTGTAGCTGCTGTCTTTTAATATAAGGACACTTACCTGTCCATGAATCCAGCGATGTCCTCACCCAAACCGATTCTTCGAGTGCATGCGCCAGCATAGCAAGTGAAGGAAACAGGAAGTGAACACAGCTGTTTTCCTACTGCGCAACCGTAAGCCGCACTTCACCTTTTGAATGGTCTTGCAGTCTTCTGGGACTTGTGATGTGTCCCAGAAGACTGCGGAGGGTGGAGGGGGACCGAACTTCCAACTCAGATTGCTGCTATGATCTGAGCCGGAAGTTGGAGCATGTCAAAATCAGGTACCCACTCCCCCCCAAAAAGTGCCAAATGTGGCAGTGGAGGGTGCAAACAAGTGAAGCTTCCCCTTTTGGGTGAGTCTCCACTTTAAAATGTTTGAAAAGCCAAAACCTTTTCTTTTAAAGTTTTGGATATTGAAGAGAATTGTTAAGACTTATTTTTTTCTGTCTGTGACTGGCCAGGGAGATTTCTTTACAATTCCTGTCCTAGAAACACAGCACAATATTCCCTAGAAAGTCATCACCAGAATAAGTTAACCCATTGGAAAATTTCTCCCCACCTGTGCTACTGAGATCTCAAAATGTTTACAAATTTTTCTCAATTTCTGTCAATGTAACAGTAGCATTCATGAATCTCCCCAGTTGGAACAGTGATAAAAACTTGACAGGAGTTCTAGCCAACCCTACACTATCCAAAATAAACTTTTTTGCTTTCTGTCCACTTTGATTCAACCCCTTGCACATCTCGTCAAGAGTTGTACAATCCCCATATGTGTTTGTTATTGAATTTGAAAAATTCATAATTTTCTTATGTTATGGGAATAATTTCCCAGGCCATTTCCAATGTCCCTCAAAATTTTTAGAACAGGTGAACAAATTAAGTCTTTTGTTGTCTACTCCCTTGCCAAATTTGGGGTAATTAAGGGATTATCCAGTATACTGTATATGCCATAGGTGATGCTGGGAGGGTCACTACTGTTTGTGTCCTATTTAGAGTAAGTAGCCTCATTCCTTGAACCCCTGCTTATACATGCCATCATATGCAACAACTTTCAGGGAACCATCCAAAAACATTTTTTCCAGGCACACTTGCATTGAGACCAATATACCATCCTAGTAACAAGAGCTTCAGCAATGAGATAGCTATCCCGCTGAGGTGTTCAGGATGACATAGAACCTCATATTTAATCCTTAGTGATTTATTCCCCCAATTAAAATTAATAAATAAAGCTTTTAATTTACCAAGAATGAGACAGAGGTCTTGAGGGCTTTGTAATTTGCAGCAACAAACAGAGTATTTACACAGTTGGAGAAAAATTATTCATTTAAAAAGGTGGTAATTTATACAAAATAAACTGCATAGGTGTTCATGTTAAGTTAACTATTAAAAATCATTACACCCAAAGGACCATACTTATAAAGCAGTAAATGTAAGCAAGCATTCACTATTGGTGAAACAAACACTGTCATTTAAAGCGTAACTAAACTCTCTCAATAGACGTTAAAGGAGAACTACAGTGCCTTGAAAAAGTATTCATACCCCTTTTTAAATTTTCCACATTTTGTCATGTTGCAACCAAAAACATAAATGTATTTTTTGGGTTTTTATGTGATAGACCAACACAAAGTGGTACATAATTGTGAAGTGGAAGGAAAATGATAAATGGTTTTCAATTTTTTTTTACAAATACATATGTGAAAAGTGCGGCGTACAGTTGTATTCAGCTCCCCTGCGTCAATACTTTGTAGAACCACCTTTCACTGCAATTACAGCTGCAAGTCTTTTTGAGGATGTCTCTACCAGCTTTGCACATCTAGAGAGTGACATTTTTGCCCATTCTTCTTTGCAAAATAGCTCAAGCTCTGTCAGATTGGATGGAGAGCATCTTTGAATAGCAATTTTCAAGTCTTGCTACAGATTCTCAATTGGATTTAAGTCTGGACTTTGACTGGGCCATTCTAACACATGAATGCTTTGATCTAAACCATTCCATTGTAGCTCTGGCTGTATGTTTAGGGTCATTGTCCTGCTGGAAGCTGAACTTCTGTCTCAGTCTCAAGTCTTGTTGCAGACTTTAACAGCTTTTTTTCTAAGATTGCCCTGTATTTGGCTCCATCCAACTTTCCAACAACTCTGACCAGTTACCCTGTCCCTGCTGAAGAAAAGCATCCCCACAACATGATGCTGCTACCACCATGTTTCATGGTGGGGATGGTGTATTCAGGGTGATGTGCAGTGTTAGTTTTCTGCCACACAGTGTTTTGCTTTTAGGTCAAAAAGTTCAATTTTGGTCTAATCTGACCAGAGCACATTCTTTCACATGTTTGCTGTGTCCCCCACATGGCTATTTGCAAACTGGACTTCTTATGGCTTTCTTTCAACAACAGCTTTCTTCTTTCCACTCTTCCATAAGGGCCAGATTTGTGGAGTGCAAGACTAATAGTTGCTCTGTGGACAGATTTTCCCACCTGAGCTGTGGATCTCTGCAGCTCCTCCAGAGTTACCATGGGCCTCTTGGCTGCTTCTCTGATTAATGCTCCACTTGCCCGGCCTGTCAGTTTAGGTGGACCTCCATGTCTTGGTAGGTCTTGGTATACTCTTTCCATTTTCGGATGATTAATTGAACAGTGTTCTGTGAGATGTTCAAAGCTTGGAATATTTTTTTATAACCTAAACCTGCTTTAAACTTCTCCACAACTTTATCCCTGATCTGTCTGGTGAGTTCCTTGGCCTTCATTGAGCTGTTTGTTCACTAAGGTTCTCTAACAAACCTCTGAGGGCTTCACGAAACAGCTGTATTTATACGGAGATTAAATTACACACAGGTGGACTCTATTTACTAATTAGGTGACTTCTGAAGGCAATTGGTTCCACTAGATTTCAGTTAGGGGTATCAGAGTAAAGGGGGATTCCACGTTTTCTGTTATAACATGACAAAATGTGGAAAATTTCAAGGGGTATGAATACTTTTTCAAGGCACTGTATATGTGTATATATATATATATATATATATAGCGGTGTATGATCGCTCAGGTCTGGAACTGGCAGGGGACAGATGCAGCAACGGACCAATGCTGCATCCACCTAGGTGAGTATAATTTAGTTTTTTTCACAAATTTCGAACCTTTCTTTAAACTATCCACTTCAAGACCAAGCCTCCTCTGACACTTTTTGTTTACAAGTTTAATCAGTATTTTTTACTAGAAAATGACTTGTAACCCCCAAACATATATATATATATATATATATATATATATATATATATATATATATATATATATATATATACATATATACATATATATATATATATATATATATATACAAATATATATATTTAGCAGACATTCTTATAAAAAGTGTCGCCTACGTATGTGTTCGCCTCTGTGCGTGAGTACGAAGGGATGGGGGGGTGTCCAAAAGACCCCAAATCTCTTCTAAAAGTGATTGTAAAGACAGAAGGTTTTTTATCTTAATGCATTCTATGCATTAAGATAAAAAGTCTTCTGTGTACAGCAGCCCCCCTCAGCCCCCTAATACTTACCTGAGCCCCCTCTAGTTCCAGCGATGTTGCACAAGACACTCGGCTGGCCGGGACTCCCCTTCTCATTGGCTGAGACAGCAGCGCGGCACCATTGGCTCCCGTTTCTGTCAATAAAATCAGTCAGCCAATCAGGAGAGAAAGGGCGTAGGGCCGGGCTATGGCTCCCTGTCTGAATGGACACAGGGAGCTGTGACTCGGCTCATGTGCCCCCATAGCAATCTACAGGAGAATAGAGCCAGGAGTGCCAAAGAGGGATCCAAGAAGAGGAGGAACCAGGCTGCTCTGTGCAAAACCATTACACAGGGCAGGTAAGTATACCATGTTTGTTATTTTTAAGGAAAGAAAAATAGACTTTGCAATCACTTTAACCTTTAAAAGCAAAAGATCAAAAAAAATTTTTTATTGATCTTTTGTTTTAAAAATAAATAAATGCTTACGTCCAGCCTGGACTGGAAGTGACATCAGGATATCACTCCCCTCCTCCAAGGCCATAGAGGTGATCAAAAAACGATCTAAGATCTTTAACAGGATTAAGAGAGAAAGGTATCTAGGAGGGGACAAGACTGGGAAGTACCTGGCCAGAAAACTAAAAAAGTAAAAAAGAAAATTATATAGAGAAAATCCAAAGTAGCACTGGGGAAATTATATTTACAACAAAGGAGATAACAGGGGTATTTCAAAAATACTATGGAGAACTGTACTCAATAAAACAGAAAGAGACTCCAGAGCGTGAAACGGAGATGGTAGAGAAAATGAAAACCTTTCTGAGGGAAGTAAGCCTAAATAAAATCCCAGAAGACAGACTAAGCGCCCTAGAAGGACCTATAACAGAAGAAGAGATAGGCCGGATCTTAAAAGAAACAGCCTCAGGGAAAAGTCCTGGCCCAGATGGGCTGACGACATTTTACTATAAGAAGTTTAAGGGAATATTAATCCCCAGACTATGCACCTACATGAACGGGATAGAAACAAGATGGGAGATGAGAAGGGACACTCTAGCAGCTGTCATTACCATCATTCCAAAGGAAGGGAAAGACGTGACCCTATGTTCAAGTTACAGACCTATCTCGCTGCTAAACATAGATACAAAACTATTTACTAAAGTATTAGCTAGTAGGATGAAAGTGGTAATGAACGACCTTGTACATGCGGACCAGTTAAAATTGATCTCTGGAAAGGAAGGGAGAGATAACAAGGTTAGAACACTTTTACTAGTGAAGGAAATAAAAAAAAAGTAGGTCCCCAGGGCTACGTCTCTCAATAGACACAGAGAAAGCGTTTGATAGGGTAGACTGGGGATTCATGATGAAGACATTAGAGGTGTAATTGGAGTAGGCCCAAAGATGAACAACTGAATTGAAGCACTGTATAATTATCCAACAGCTAGGGTAAAGGTTAATGGAACAGTATCTATGCCCCTTGAGATGCATAACAGAACAATACAGGGCTGTCCCTGTCCCTTGTATTGTTTGTTTTGTCATTGGAACCGCTTTTGGCAGGGATCAGACAGAACACAGATATAGGGGGATTACAATAGGGGGTGAAGAGCATAAATTAGCGGCATACGTCGATGATATATTGCTCTATGTCACCAAACCTAGACTAACCCTGCCCAATCTAATGAAGCTTCTAATAGCCTATGGAGAGATATTAAACTTTAAGATGAACCCCTATAAATCAGATCAGAGATTCTTAATATCAATGTTAGGAAACAGGACGTGCAGATATTCCAGCAAGAGTTCCCATTTATATGGAGAGAAAAGGAACTAAAATATTTAGGAGTAAAAATAACACCATCTGGGGGAGTGGCTTGGTGAGAGACTGGGATGGACGTGCACTAGAGGAGCTCTGTGAATGACACAGCCTACAGCCAGACACCCTGCTCGCACCGACCTGGAAATGGGCAAACTGCATCAGACACTCCACTCCAGATTCCGCCGTGGTTCCCCAGCCTCATCCGGCACCAGAAGAATCTCTGACCTGCTCAAAGGGCCAGCAGCACGAGGCAACGTGGCAGGCCCCAAGATGGTGCAGGCTTAACATGAGGAGGAGGACTTCAGTGAAAATTCATAGTCGGCGATGGAGGAAACAGGTAGGGGCCGAACTCGCTCCAAAAAAACTCTAACATACGCTGACATGTCTGGGTTCGCTGCAAAGATCAAGTCAACATTTTCAGCTGCCATTACAGACCTAAAGTCTTATGCCCTATACACACAACCGGCTTTGCCGTTGGAATAAACTCTGAAGGTTTTTCCGATGGAATTCTGATGGAATTACGTTCAAGCTGTCTTGCATACACATGGTCACACCAAATTCCGACCGTCAAGAATGTGGTGATGTACAACACGTACGACGGGACAACACGTACGACGTCTCGTACTTGCTTCAAAGCATGCGTCATTTTTGGTACATTGGAACAGCATGCAGACGAGCGGTTTTCCCGATAGGAATTTGGCCTGTTGGAAAAATATAGAACATGTTCTCTATCTAAGTCCGCCTGAATTTTCAACGTTAAAAGTCCGATAGGGCATACAAACAGTCGGAATATACGATGAAAAGCTCTCGTCTGACTTTTTCTGTCGGAAATTTCGACCCTGTGTACGGGGCATAACTTGCTGGTCCTCACTGAAAAGATGGTGACAGTGGAAGCCACAGGCAGACACAGGGACAGAGCTTTGCATAGACTGGAGAAGGTTGCGGATTTCCAGGCAACTAATTTCATAGAAATGAATAGACACTTGGAGGATTTAGACAACAGAGGGCGCAGGAATAATATAAGGTTGAGGGGGATACCAGAGACTGTGGACCCGGACCAGATCATCCCTGCACTACAGAGAGTGTTCAATACCTTACTGGAAAGGCAGGATGATGCAGACATAGATTTTGTAAGGGCTCACAGAGCCCTCAGAGCCAAAGGCCAAGACACTGCTCCCCCAAGGGACATTATTTGTTGCCTGAAGAGCTACCCGCTTAAGGAAGACATTATGAGAAAGGCATGCAGGAACGAACACATTGCCTTTAATGGTGAACACATTATGCTCTTCCAAGACCTTTCCCAAATTACCTAAATGAACAGCAGAGCACTGTGCCCACCTTGGAAAAACTAAGAGAGCATGATCTGCGATACACATGGCGCTTTCCGTTCGCTCTGGTGTGATCCATGCAGGGAAACAACACACTCTACACTCCCCCACTGACCTGCCAGAATTCTGTGAGAGCCTGGGCTTGGAATTAATAGGATTTCCAGAATGGTACCAAGAATTCACCCTACCACCCCCTACCAGAAGCCCCCCTAACTTTCCCTCATCCTCGCCGGAGAAGCAGCAATCCAGACAGATGAAACATGGTCGCGGAGGTGGCCAGCACATGGGGATCCAAAAATGGTGCCATACCCCTTCCAGGTCCCGCGCAGCTGAGTAAATGTACATTTTTGCACACCCAGATTCTACACCTTCAACACCCACCATTTACATCGGAACCTACTAATTACACTTTCCCGGAATTAGCCCTTTCCTTCTACTGCTTTGCCACACCATTGCCTTGAGGGTGACCTGGTCTTGGTGCCTTGGCCCGTTTGAAGGAACAATTGGCCCACTCAGCCCGGGGCCTTGTCTGGACACAGAGCCGGACTTCAGGCCAATGATCCCTATGGAGCATTCTCAACACGCTGAAGCAGGCCAGATGGTGTGGATCCAGAGCCTGACACAATTAATACTACCTTTGCCTCACTTGTGATGCCACACGGTTGTGACCGGGGTTGCGACCTCTGGAGGACAATGGGTCCAGGAACTTTACTTGGTTTACTGCCCAGAGATAAACGTGATTGCTCCCCGCACCATACCCTGTGGACGCCAGAAACTTAAGGGGCTAATGTACAAAAAATAATACCATCTGAAGAGACAATATATCAAGCTAATTTTATCCCGCTTCTGAATGAAATAAAAATAGAGATTATTAAAACTTCAACAGGACACCTGTCATGGTTAGGAAGGATAAATATCTTTAAAATGCCAATTCTTCCAATCCCCCTCCCACAAGCATATTTCAGTACACTAAAAACATTACTACTTAGGTTTATATGGCAGAAAAAGAAGCCGAGAATAAGCCTCTTGGTATTGAATAAAGATAACAAGCAGGGGGGGCTGGGGGTGCCGGATCTCAAAAATTATTACAATGCAATACTATTATCACGGATGCTAGAATGGGTAAAAATGAATAAGGAAAAAAGATGGGTTAAATTGGAAAACACGTTTAGTAATGTATCATTGGGGAAAATAATATGGATACCACCTATATAGAGAGTATAGAGAAATTAGTGAAAATATACATGTAATAACAAAGAAAATATTGGCAATTTGGGATTTGATGCACATAAAGGAAAAATGGGAATGGGAAAAAAACTATTTTTTTTCCCATTCCCAAGGGGAGATTGTTTGGGGAATAGATCAAAAAAGAAAACACAATTAAAAGACATCACGGCGAAATAAAGAAGACCTATTGGTAATTGATGAATGGTGGTACTCCCAGCTGAAACACTTTGTTACATCACTGCCCCAACCAATAAGATCTGAGGAGGACCTATAGCCGTTTGCGCGGCTATGTATGGCAGCAGGAACAAATAGGGGATCTCAAGGATCTATAAAGTGCTTGTGGGATTGAAGGGGCCGGAAATACTGCCATTCATAATAAAGTGGGAAGAAGAATTGGGTAAGGGAGAGAAAGACTAAGATTTGGGGAAAATTTTTAAGATGACACATACCACGGCAATTGATAGCAACACCATAGAATTGAACTACAAATGCTTAGCACATTGGTATATAACACCTGATAAGGCACATAAATGTCAAAAGGAGGCCTCACGATTAAGCTGGTGGGGATGTGAGGAAGTGGGGACGATGGCCCACATATGCTGGAAGCGTCCAAAAATTAAAAACTAGTGGTGAGAGAGGTGTTGAAGGTAATCAAGGAGATTACCAAAATAGAGATACCAGAGGAACCATGGAGGTGTCTGTTTCATGAGGTGTGAATACCAATTAAACAATACACAAGAACATTGGCTCCCCATCTAATGAACACAGCCAAAAGTCTAATACCATGACAGTGGCAGGAGATAGAAAGCCCTACGATGGGGAGTTGGTGTAAGAAAGTGGAAGAGATTTATAATATGGAATATCTTAGGTTCTGTGGAGAGGAGCGAAAGGAAGGATTGGAAAGTAAGTGGAAGGTTTGGAGAGAGTTTAAGCTGACAAGGAGATATGTAGTACTAAAGGGAATAGAAGAAGGGGAGAGGATGGGAGTCACGGCAGAAGTCATGTAATAAAAATAATTTTAAAAAAAGGGAGAAAAGTGGGAAGAGATGGGGGAGGAGGGAGGGGAAGAGGGGGTATAATAGGCAAATTGTTTAGGTGTTTGATAAGTTCTTTGTTTTATCGCTTAGATATACATTTGTTATAAAGAAAATTAATAAAGAAATTGAAATAAATAAATGGAGCCTGTTCACACATTTTCAGGGCAGCCGTGGAGCACACAGCAGAAGGGTCCTGTGCGTCTCTTGGCTCCATTTCAGGTCCGAATTCAGGCAAAAAATTTTAACCTAATTCAGACCTGAAACAGTAAACACCAGACCAACTGCATAGTGTGAACCCAGCCCTAATGTCTTAAATGCATCTCCTATTGAAAATTTGAGGTATACTTTTTTTGCTGCCATTTTGCAGTTGCACACAATTTTAGGTCTTGACATGTTTGACATCCATTTACTCGATTTAAAGTTATTTTAATGCACATTTTTAAAAATTAACAAACATGTTATACTTACCTGCTCTGTGCAATGGTTTTGCACAGAGTATCCCCGATGCTCCTTTTCTCGGGTCCCCCGCTGGTGCTCCTGGCCATTGCTTAGTGCCGAGTGCCCCCACAGCAAACAGCTTGCTATGGGGGCACCCAAGCAGGCTTACTCCCAAGCTACTGCTCTATGTGTCCATTCACACACAGCTGTGGCTCACCCCCTGCCCTCTGCCCTTTCCTTGTTGGCTCACTGGTTGTACCTGATAGTAGCGGGTGGCCAATGGCTCCTGCTGCTGTCTGAGGAGGGAGAGACCCGGGACAGTCGAGGCTCTCATGCACATCGATGGATCGAGAAGCGGCTCAGGTAGATTTTGGGGGGACTGGAGGCTGCTACTGCATACAGAATGCATGAAGGTAAAAAAAAATTAGCATTTACAACCACTTTAAGTCTTTTGTATTTCACAGAAAATTTGAAGATTTTATTGTGTTTGTGTACAGTAAAATTTATGTAAATGCATTTGTGTACTGAAAATATACATTTGATAAAAAGTTGCACTAATATTGTGTGACATAAACAATTGCAACTACCATAATTTCATTTTATGTGGTCTTTGGTTTCAGAAAACAAAATGTTTTGGAGTTTTGATGTTGTATTGATGTAAAAAGAATGTGCATTTTTAGCATGTGCATGAAAAAAGACTGTTGGCTCTAACAGCAAAAGGGTTAAATTGCACCTTACATGCAAACATGGTTGATTAAAACTTGCATAATCACACACTCTTAAAGGAGTTGTAAATCCTCACAGTTTTCACGTTAATGCATTCAAAGCATTAAGGTGAAAAACCTGTTGTGCTGTAGCAGCCCCCCAGAGCCCCCCTTTTTCTTACCTGAGCCCGATCGTTCCAGCAACGGGAACAAGCACAGCAGCTCCAGCCACTGTCTCGGTCCTCATTGGATAAATTGATAGCAGCGGGAGCAATTGCCACCCCAAAGCAACCTGTCCCTATGTTGATGAGGACAAGGGCCTCTTCCCGACAACCCTTGCCCGGTGGTTGTCGGGGGCTGTGGGTGGGGATTATCGTGATCTGGATGCCCCCTGTTCAAAGTGCTGTTCAAAGACAAAAACACCAAAAAAAACAAAGTCCCTGAGCATGCTTATAACAACCCAAATGCAGCTAGCACAAAATAAGCCACCCCCTTTCCAAAATTAAGCACATCATCCAGCATGCTACAAAATTACAGATGGGACAAACACCCCCCGGTCCAGGCGGGCAAACAAGGAGCCTAACATGGGCAAAAGTTATACAACAAATACCATTGCAATCTATGGGAACTGACTTGTTAATTTTTCGAGTCCCCACTTGGCTGGCTTATATTCTAGTTATTGGCCTTAAAATGGGTAGGGGGGCCAAGGTCCCACCCTGAGGGACATATATCAATGTCACCAATTTGGACAACCCCAAAAATGAAACAAGGAGGAGTGCCTTTAAAAATGCAAAATTGCTTAAAAGCTAGTAACTGGGGGGTGGGGTACTCTGTCTGTAAAGTGGTGCCTCTGTAGCATGTATCCAAAATGCTGCTTCAAAGATGTACGGCTTTAGAGAAAACTTACAAATCTACATTGCAGCTGCAAGATTTTAAACCAAAACAAAAAATAGCCTGCCCCCCAATACATACAGGGCCATTTGGGTCTGTTAAGGCTTAAATTGAGAACCCCCATGTGAAAAATACCACCCTAAACTAAAAAATATTGTGCCCCTCCCACACACTAACAAACCCCTAGCCAAACACACAGCAAGCCAGCCCATGAAAGGGGGGTGGATGCTTGGGGGCAGGAGAGACTCAGGCGCTCCAAAAGTCAACCACCTTGTTCCCATATTCAGGGGGACAAGGGCCTCTTCCACACAACCCTAGGCTGGGGTTGTGTAGGGCTCCAGATAGGGGGCTTTACGGAATGTGGAAAACCCCTTTAAACTAGTGGGTACAGGGCGCTTTGTGTTTGGTATTGAGCTGAGCACAACATGCCCCAAAGACAGCCAACTATGTTGAGTGCATGTGGCCTTGTATGGTTGAGAAGGGGGTTGGGCAATTGCTCTTCTCGGCCCTTTCCTGGCAGGCCCTTTTGTATGCTCTGAAAAAGGATGTGGTTTGGATTGGTAAAGGCAGCTCACAGTCTTTGGAGAATAGAGTGGAGTGTGGAGTTCCCCTTTAAAAGCAAAAGTTAGCCCATGGAAATCATATGCATTAGAGGGGGAAGGTTAAATGCCCTTTTAGGTGGCGCTAGAGGAGTGAGAGTCTTTTTACATAATTTTAACAAGGTGCATGTCACATGTACAACATTTAGAAACTCACATGATTGATGATTAAAACAGGCACTAAGTATGCAGGGATCTGGGGTAAAGCTGTTCACATAGACCGCCCTCCGCCCATAAACATCATCCATTCCATGCTGCGCTCCATGAGAGCTTCAAGCCTTGATTTCAGATCGCTCTACTGCAGGGTAGTCTTTCCGGTCACAATTGCAGACTGACAGCGGTGAGAGCCGGCAGAGCAGAGGATGATCTATGTGAACAGCTTCACCCCAGATGCCTGCATACTTAGATGGGCCTCTTTAAATCATCAACCATGTGAGTTGCTAAATGTTGTACCTTCATTAAATGTAACCATATTGCTACACTTAGAGGTGCCTCTCTTCTATTTTATACCCTGTAGCTCCTGCTGGATCTTGCTTCTAATCCCCTTGTTGAGGCTGCCATTTGTGAATGGACATTTTATGGTTATACAACCTATCACATTGCTATAATCTTTGTATATGGACTATAAACTGAAGGACTTATGAATAAATGGTTGTAAAACAAATCATCTGAGTCTCTATGATTTCTTATGGGAAATTCACTTTGATATACAAGTGCTTTGGATAACAAACATGTTTCTGGAACGAAAACAATTATGCTCGCAAACCAAGGTTTTACTGTATAATGTTGGGGGTTCTGAGTAATTTTCTAGCAAACAAATGATTTTTGCATGTAGGAGAGAAATGCCAGACTTGGCCTGGGTGGAAAGTAGTTAAGAACCTCAGTTTCTGTGCTGATCTAGAGGTCTGATGTTTCATGAATATACAGTGTCTTGCAAAAGTATTCACCTCCCTTGGCTTTTTACCTATTTTGTTACATTACAGCCTTTAGTTCAATGTTTTTTAAATCTGAATTATATGTGATGGATCAGAACACAATAGTCTAAGTTGGTGAAGTAAAATTAGAAAAAGATATACATAAAACTATTTTTCAGAAATTAAAAACTGAAAGGCCCCAGAGGCTGCAATACCTAAGCAAGAGGCACCACTAACCAAACACTGCGATGAAGACCAAGGAACTCTCCAAACAAATAAAGGACAATGTTGTTGAGAAGTACAAGTCAGGGTTAGGTTATAAAAAAGTATCCAAATCTTTGATGATCCGAGAGGCAGCACAGAGACCTAAGGTAACCCTGGAGGAGCTGCAGAGTTCCACAGCAGAGACTGGAGTATCTGTACATAGGACGACAATAAGCCATACGCTCCATAGAGTTGGGCTTTATGGCAGAGTGGCCAGAAGAAAGCCATTACTTTCAGCAAAAAACAAAATGGCACATTTTGAGTTTGCAAAAAGGCATGTGGGAGACTCCCAAAATGTATGGAGAAAGGTGGTCTGGTCTGATGAGACTAAAATTGAACTTTTGGCCATCAAAGTAAATGCTATGTCTGGTGCACACCAAACACATCACACCACCCAAAGAACACCATCCCCACAGTGAAACATGGTGGTGGCAGCATCATGCTGTAGGGATGTTTTTCAGCAGCCAGGACTGGGAAACTGGTCAGGGTTGAGGGAAAGATGGATGCTGCTAAATACAGAGATATTCTTGAGCAAAACCTGTACCACTCTGTGTGTGATTTGAGGCTAGGATTGCTGTTCACAAGTGCAAACCATCCAACTTGAAGGAGCAGTTTTGCAAGGAGTAGTGGGCAAAAATCCCAGTGGTAAGATGTGGCAAGCTCATAGAGACTTATCCAAAGCGACTTGGATCTGTGATAGCCGCAAAAGGTGGCTCTACAAAGTATTGACTTAAGGGGGGTGAATAGTTATGCCCATTGACTTTTTCTGTTACTTTGTCCTATTTGTTGTTTGCTTCACAATAAAAAAAAAACATCTTCAAAGTTGTGGGCATGTTCTGTAAATTAAATAATGCAAATCCTCAAACAATCCATGTTAATTCCAAGTTGTGAGGCAACAAAACACGAAAAATGTCAAGGGGGTGAATAACTTTTGCAAGGTACTATATACCAATCAGGCACAACTTTATGACCACTGACAGGTTAAGTTAATAATATTGATTATTTTGTTACAATGGTATCTAAAAGTTAGTGGGATATATTAGGCAGTAATTAAACGTGCTGTCAGTTAAGTTGATATGTTGAAAGCAGAAAAAATGGGCATTGCAGCTTGTTTCGTATGGAGACATGTACATGAAGACTGGGTCACAGTATTCATACTGACCCGTGTCCACAGCAAAAAGTGCCTACAATGGACATGTACGTGAGCATCAGAACTGGACCATGGAGTAATGGAAGATGCTGGCTTCATCTAATGAATCACATTTTCTTTTACATAATGTGGGCGGGGTGCGTGTGCATTACCTACCTGGGGAGGAGATAGCACCAGGATGCAATATGGGAAGAAGACAAGCTTTCGGCCATGTTCTGCTGGGAAACCTTGGGGCCTGCCATTCATGTGGATGTTACTTTGACATGTACCACTTACCTAAACATAGTTGCTGACCAAGTACAGCCCTTTGTGGAAATGGTATTCCCTGATGGCAGTGGCCTCTTTCAGCAGAATAGGGTGCCCTGCCATGTTAAAAGAATGGCTCATGAATGGTTAAAGGGACACAACAATGAGTTTGAAGTGTTTACTTGGCTTCCAAATTCTCCTGATCTCAATCCAATTGAGCATCTGTGAGATGTGTTGAAAAATTAAGTCCAATCCATGGAGGCTCCACCTTGAAACTTAAAGGTGTTGTAAAGGCAGATTTTTTTTTTTTATCTTAATGCATTCTATGCATCTGTGAGGAGTATAGAGGAGGGGATGGAGAGCTGCAGTTACAGCTCTTATACACTGTGTGAAAGCTGATTGGAGGAAAGTAACACACACCCTTTCAACATAAATACAAAAGACAGTGCCGCTCTAAATCTAACAGTGAGTAGCCCCACTAAGCGCTCCAATTAAAATGTATTAAATACATATTCTACTAGTTGAAGTAACCTAGTGATAGCAAAGTGATCATGTGCATCAATGTAATATAGTGTATCCACTTATATATAAACAGTCCTTAAAAAGTGCTACAATTATACAACAAAAAGTGTTCCAGTGCACTAAAAGTGCTAACGTGCAAAATAACATGCGATAACATGTACATATGAAACCATAGAGTCCATTTCAGTTAGATGAAATCCACAGATTCTATTGATAATAATCACACGTGTGCTTGTGTCCACTCCTGTGCTCCCCCTTTGGTGTGTGCGCTCACCTTAGAGCGTGTGACCTTGCAACTAAGCTTGGTCAAAACACGCTTACGAACAAACTCTGGGTTCAATGTCTGTGCTTGTGTCCTGGGCTGATTGCTTGTATATTTTTTCACATGCAAAGTATGACAAAGGAAGCTTGATAGTGTGATATAGTTTAAAAATGATATATTTATTCACAGATAAAAAACATCCCTTTAATAGGGTATTTATTGGGTGCTACAGTGCACCACTCTATACAGTTGCCGAAAGCCGTTGTTAATCGCTGAGCCAATGTGTCCTTTCTGTGCTGAGACCATTCTGCTGTCACCCGCACCGTCCTGTCCCCTCCCCAGTGCATGTTGATAGCGGGAATATGACGTATCTTCCTCAGGGTGAATTCTGAGGAATATAGGATATAGGAATTCAGAAGAACGAGGAAACACGCAGAGCTGTATTCTGAAGAGACAAGCTGTGTGTATTTCACTCCCCGTCACAAATTTTATCTGTCGCAAAACTTTTTAGAAGTGACTCATGCTGATAACAGAGGAAGGAAGCAACAGAGAGAAACGACTCTCAGAGCTTTAGAGAGAGATAAGCAAACATTACATATATACTGTATGTGCTCTGTTCAGATTTCATGACTGGGGTTTACAACCACTTTAAGGCTCCATGCACACCATAAGCTAAAAAAAAATGCCAGAAAAATGCTGGATGAAAAATGCTGATAATAGCATTTTTCTACAAACTTCTAGTAGTATTTTAGTAGTTTTTAGAAGCATTTAGAAGCTTTTAGGAGCATTAGCATTTTATTGGCGTTTTTGCAGTACATGATGAAAAAAAAGAAAAGAAAAAGCTCACAAAAAGCTGTTAGTAGCATTTTAGCAGCATTTAGAAGCAGTTAGAATCAGTTAGGAGCAGTTATGAGCATATTTTTCTGCTGGAAAAACTCTCCAAGAAACTCTACAAAATGTTTTTTTTTCTGCTCCTAGAAGCTGAAGCTCAAAAAATGCTAATAGCCTAAAGCAGTGTGCATGGACATATAGGATAACGCTATTTAGCTTCTAGGTGCTGAAAAAAATGCTAATAACAGCTTCTAGGAGCTTAAACGCTAGTGTGCATGGAGCCTAAAGAATCTGCTATTGATGGCTTGATACCAGATACCACAGCATAGCTTCAGAGGTCTAGTAGCTTCCATGCCTTGATTGGTCAGGTCTTTTTTGGAGCAAAAAGGGCTATTTGGGCTGAAAAAGGGGGGCCTACTTAATATCAGATGGGTGGTCATAACGTTATGGTTGATTGGTGTACATAGGTAAGTATAAGTCCTTGTATTGTTCTGTATTGATTTTTTATCACATTTTGTAAGAATTGATTGATACCCACATATTATAACAATTGTCTGGTGTAGGCCACATATTTACCTGAATGCAAGTTTTTGCTTGCTTGATGTGAAGTCAGTGGTTTTGTTTAGAGGGCCAAATTATTAAAATTTAATGCATCCCCTCCTTCCCTGGAATGACAGACTTCTAAAGCCGCGTACACACGAGCGGAATGTCTGACAGTAAAAGTACGACAGAATCTTTTCATCGTCTATTCCGATCGTGTGTATGCCTCATCAGACTTTTTTTTTTTAAAATTCCGACGGACCTAGAAATGGAACATGTTCTAAATATTTCTGACAGAACCAATTCCTATTGGGAAAACCGCTCGTCTGTATGCTGTTCCGACGGACCAAATACAACGCATACTCTGCAGCAAGTACGAGACGGAAGCTATTGGCTACTGGCTATTGAACTTTCTTTTTCTAGTCCCATCGTACGTGTTGTATTTCACCGCGTTCTGGACAGTCGGACTTTGGTTTGACCGTGTGAAGGCAAGACAGCTTGAATGGAATTCCGTCAGAGTTCCGTCGGCGAAACCTTTGGAGTTTATTCCGACGGCAAAACCGGTCGTGTGTACGTGGCATAAAAGTTCCCAGGTATGATGATGCAAGGAGATCTACCTATCGCATCTACCATTTACACTCTCTGAGTTTTCAGTTCCATTTGCCCTGAAACTGACAAAACAAGGACACATATCATAACCTGGACAAAAAAAAAGAACTAAGCAAAAATACTAATGTATAAGTGTAAACTGCTAGATAGCAAGCATGTTAGCAAAGTACATCCAGCTAAGTTAATGTGCAAATGGAAACTATAATATATCAGAGTGTTCAAATACTAAATTAAGGCTTATGCCATTGAAAACAAACCCCTGGGGACGACAGATCAATGATCTATTCATAGCTCTTTATAGAAAAAAGTAAACAGCAGATGTTCATTATGAATTAATCACATTTAAAAGGGCTCCCTGGCGATTACAAACTTCATGAATAAAATGATGTACAGTGTGAATGATCGCCATCCCCGTGATAACTATCAAACAAAACAGATTGAACAGTTGACATTCTATCCATTCCGGTCAGCCATAATTATAACTCATCCTCTGTGTGTACATAATAATTCAGGTTTTCCTTCATCCCCCCCAGATTAACCATGCCAAGGAGAAGATCCATTGCACTGTAGATTTTGTTTATGTGAACCCTTGATTCGGCATGTTTAAAGGCTACCTGTTAACAAAGGAATGTGAACACTTCCACTGCTGACTTGTTTATAAAGAACTTGGGCTTAGGCTGTCATTCTTATCCTTGATTTACTAAGTCACTCACCTTGAATAAGCAAGTGCCCAGTGTTCCAGGTCAGTAAAACATAACACATTTAATCATTTTATTCTGTGAATCAAAAATATGGACTATTTTATGAACTTCTCCCATCTTCTTTATTCTACTATTGGTCAGTGAGGACACTCATCATTGTAATAGGCCAATAATAAGGCACAGGAGCAGAAAGGGTGGGTCTAGGCTTTTGATCAGGGCAACCCTTCTTTAAATTTCCACTGTGATATTCAACTGTACTAACTGTTATATTCTAGTACCGATCTGCCATGTTTTATTGGGACTTTCAGTTTGCTTTAAAGTGTACGTAAACCCTAATGGCCTGTACATACATAAACTCTGAAGGTTTTTACGACGGAATTCCAACGGAATTCCGCTGAAACTGTCTGTCGTACACACGATCACACCAAAGTCCGACTGTCCAGAACGCGGTGACGTACAACATGTACAACGGGACTAGAAAAAGGAAGTTCAATAGCCAATAGCCAATAGCTTCCGTCTCGTACTTGCTTCAGAGCATGCGTCGTATTTGTCCGTCGGAACAGCATACAGACGAGGAGTTTTCCCGATAGGAATTGGTTCAGTTGGAAAGATTTAGAACATGTTCTATTTAAAGTCCGATAAGGCATACACACGATCGGAATATACGATAAAAAGCTTCCGTTGGACTTTTTTTGTCGAACGTGGCATAAGAATGAACTTCTCTTGAGTAATAAACAGTAAACTACTGTTCAAGGGAAGTCTGCCACTGTTTTCCTCTACACCCATCACACGTTCAGGGGAAAGCCCAGTTCATTTACCTGTACATGGAAAACTCTAAAAAACTGGATGGCTGCACTCCAAAGAAACATCCAGCTTTATTAGAACAATGAAATCACTTGTACAGCACCCAGCCACTGCGCGAACAGAGGAAAAGGTCAACGCGAGTCATGAGTAAGCGCTAATGCGTTGACCTTGTCCTCTGTCCTCACAGTGTTTAGGTGCTGTACAAGTGATTTTTATAGTTCTAATAGGCAAAATACAAAAGTGCCAAGCTAACACAAAATAGTGACAAATGCAATATCTGAAAAATAAAAAAAAAATCCTCAAAGAAAAAAAGAAAGTCTCATAAGTCATGACAGTCCAATGATGAAGCTTATAAATCACTCCAAAGGGATGAAATCCAGTGTTCAACTTACGGTAAGTCCTATACACCTTTAATGTGAATATCAAAGGAAAAAGGTTAATCACCCAGGTGTGCCTCCACCATATGATAAGGAATGACTGCTTACCAAAAAAAAGTGGACTCTAAATTACAAGAGTCATAAACGCAATATGAAAAGATGTCCGTTAAGGTGGAAGTCCTCAGCACCTTTCCTCCTTATCAATGAGAAAGCTTACGTGGAAAAAAAATCTAAATATTCCATAGTGTAAAACCGTATACAGTATATTGATTCCCGGTACTGGTATATGCTGCATATATGCTCTTTTTTAATTGTCTCATTGTGAGTAGTTGGTACTTTTCACTTCTAATATATTTTATACACAGTTTTACACTCTGGGAATATTTTGATTTATTTCCATGTATGACCTGTAAGGGAACTACCTACCATTTCCCATATGAGCGTTATCATTGATAGGAAGGAAAGGTGCTGAGAACTTCCGCCTTAAGGGACATCTTTTCATATTGCGTTTATGACTCTTATAATTTAGAGTCCACTTTCTCTGGTACACAGCCATTTCCTATCATATGGTGGAGGCACACCTGGATGATTCAACTTTTTCATTTGATATTCACATTAAAGGTGTATATTGGACTTATGTTGAACACCACATTTCTTTCATCCCTTTGGAGTGATTTAGAAGATTCATCATTGGACTGTCATCATTTATGAGACTCTTTTTTTTCTTTGAGAATTTTATTTAGATTTTTCATATATTGTATTTATCATTGTATTTTGCTTGTTGTTTACAATCACATCTGGTGTTGCCAGCTGCTTATTGTTTTGTTTTACCAGTGCAATAACATATAGGATTCTACTGCTGTAATAGAGCTGGATATTGCCTTCGAAGTGCAGACGTCTGTATTTTTGGAGTTTTCCAATGGACACTTCTTATTGGCTACCCTTTGGTCTGTTAAATATACCATAGAATATTTTTCTTATACAGTATATGCTCACTACTTGCAAAAAGCACCTGTTCCCATTGTTATGATTTCAGAGCTGTCTTGTGTCCTATGTACACTTTCTGCGTTATCCTAAAGAGTCTATTTAGCCCTCTCAGTTCTTTCCTTGAACTACAACTGGGTCAAATGTTAAAGGGATTGATTAGTGTCTTTGTTGTAGTAAATGGGATAGGGGGAAGGTTTGAGTAATTAGATGCAATAAAAAAGAGCAGGGCTTACACCACTCAGCCCACAAAAATGCTGTGTATTGTCAGCCCACAACATGACTTAAGCCACCCATAGACAGTTCAAATCTCAGCTGGTTCAGCAGGGACCGGCTGAGGTACCCAAGTTAATCGATCAATCAGCTTGGATACAACCAGTCTGTGGAATTTTACATGCGATTATTGCTAGCAGCTATTATAGCCCCTAGAAGTAATCATTGTGTTCTCCTGGTGGGGGTGGCAACACCCCTGCCCCCCTCCCACCGGGGGGTTCTAGGGGAGGGATTCCCTCATCAACACTGACTGTGTTGGTGGGGGAATCAAGTTTTTTTTTTCCTGCAACTCGTGGTTGCGGGAAAGACAATTGCTCCATTTATGTTTGACTTTAGGTGAGTCTCCTAATATAAATAAAAAACTAAATATAAAACATGGGGGGGGGTTGCATGTATTGCAGAGAAGTACAGCACATTTTTTTGCCCTGAAATACAATTCAAGTAGAAATTCTAAAACAAGCCTAATGCCGCGTACACACGGGAGGACTTTCAACTGACTTTTGACGGACTTCCGACGGGCTTTCTAATGAACGGACTTGCCTACACACGATCACATCAAAGTCTGATGGATTCATACGTGATGATGTACACCGGACTAAAATAAGGAAGTTGATAGCCAGTAGCCAATACCTGCCCTAGTGTCGGTTTTTGTCCATCGGACTAGCATGCAGACGAGCGGATTTCTGGGTCCGGAGGAGTTACGACGTAAAGATTTGAAGCCTGTTCCAAATCCAATTTGCTGATTTGCGACTGGCAAAGTCCGCTGAAGGTCCGGTGAAGCCCACACACGATCTGATTGTCCGCCGGATTTGGTCCGTCGGCGTCCATCAGACCAGTCCGGTCAAAAAGCCCGACCGTGTGTACGCCCCATTAGAGGATAGGTCTATGGAACATGGATTCTACTACAAACATACTGTAAATGAACAAATACGTGCAAGCCAAATTAACTGGCTTCAGAGTTTGGTCAAAATCCATCGGACCAACCAAAATATTTAAGAGTTGTAGGAGGAAACTAGACCACCAACAAAAAACCTACATGGGTAAACCCATAAATAATAAGTTGACAGAGTCACAGAAAGAGAAACAAACCTAGGACTCTAGCACAGCAAGACCAGATATTCCTATATTATAGTCTCATGCCATTATGGGAAAAAAAGGTTTGCTTGTTATCAAATTGTAGAACTCTTTGGATGAACTGCCTTTCATTACTAATGTAGACCATCTGCTTTTGTTCAAAATACCCATTGCTGCATTAGTGTTATTTCTGAACTGAAGTCAGGGCACCCTTGTTTAGAACACATTTAAGTAGGCTTTTCAGGCCTCTGTTGGTGGTTGAGATGGAAATGTGTTCATGCAGCTATTTAGGAAAACTGTAGTCAAAATCATTAATGTACCTTGATTCGAGATTATATAATAATAGCACAGTCTATAGAAAGGCCTGTCTTGCAGTGTGTGCTAATTTAATTGCATATTCTCTCCTTCTTACATGTGTCAGAGAATGAAGTGCAGAGCCAGAATATTAATTCCATGTCTATTCTGTGTATTGAAAAACAGTGATGAATTGTCCTGACCTTTTCAAACTGACTGCCATGGAAAGCAACGTGTTTTCACTGCATTTTCCGTTATAAATAATATTCCCCTTTACAGCAGCCTCTGTGTAGCAGATGAAGTTATCACCGATAAATCACGTCCATGGTTTCCAACAAATGTTTTCGGTGAGATGCAAATAATGTGTTATATTTGCGGTGTCATGGTGTCGTAATGGAGAGATGAACGGTAAACTGTGGAAGAGCATTGGAGAGAACGCTTCGTCTGCAATGGCATTTTCTTTTATAGATTTCTGGTGTGCCTAATTAAACACTTCCTCGTACTGGGTAATAATGGAGATGAAACATTTGAGCAACAACTTCATATCAATCTTTCAATGTCGAGCAGTCTCGTAATATATTCTGTATTCACTGCAGATCTCCCGTTGTCTGTCATTTGGGATTGGTTTTCTCACACCCACACAACTGTTGCTGTTCGGTAATTATTTTAGGAAGGGGAATAATTAGATTTGTACAGAAACAAAAAAAAAAAAAAAAATCAGCAGCCCACTAAGAATTAAGCTTTAAAACCCCTACACTAAAATAAGATCAGATTGGATCATTGATTTAAGGGCACACTGAAAGTGCTTCATCATTTCTTGGTTAGACATAGAAGCCTCACGTAGGGGCCATCAAATGTAACCTTAGAAAACATTGGGGAATACAGGAATCCATCATACCCATAATTGTGTCAGATGTAGATTCTTAGTAGTATTGTAACCCTTGAAAATGGCAAAGGTCTGAGTCACTTACCAGAAAGGTAAGTATTCTTCCTCTTCTGTTTCAGAAAGAAATTAAACAAAAAATTATAGTGACAGAGATGCTTTAAAGTGGTATTAAGCTTAATGTACACGGGACATTTTTATAACCTCTCCTGAACAATTTAACTTGACAGATAGTAACCCACGTTTAAAATGTCAGTTTTGCCGCGTTTACATGCCGCGTTTAGCCACGTTTGCGTTTAGAAGCGTTTGAAAAATTATTTATTTTTAAATGAAATTTTTTTCATTTAAAATGAAAAATTTTTAAATGAAAAATGCCTGTAAACGAAACGCAGCTAAACACGCGTTGACGCGCTTAGAAGCATTTGGCTCTTGAAATGCCTCTAAACTCAGCGTCTGAACTCATTTTTTTTCTTTCCAAAAAAGGCCTCTAAACTCAACTGCCTAAAAACGACATTAAAGGAACCTGTGTACATGTACACATAAGATAACATTGAATGAGTTCAGGGGCAGTTGAAAAAAACATCCAACTGCCTCTGAACGTCCATTTACCAGCAGCAGTGTACATGAGGCCTTAAAGCAGGGGTCTCAAACTGGTGGCCCTCCAGCTGTTGCGGAACTACAAGTCCCACCATGCCTCTGCCTGTGAGAGTCATGCTTGTACCTGTCAGCCTTGCAATGCCTCATGGGACTTGTAGTTTCGTAACAGCTGCAGGGCCACCAGTTTG
This sequence comes from Lithobates clamitans, assembly GCA_037952925.1. Classification (NCBI taxonomy): domain Eukaryota; kingdom Metazoa; phylum Chordata; class Amphibia; order Anura; family Ranidae; genus Lithobates; species Lithobates clamitans. The sequence continues at coordinate 4,012,419 of JBBGZY010000589.1, read as the reverse complement.
AGACCCCTGCTTTAAAGATTTGTTATTCTATTGTTAAAAATTAGGAAACATGTTATACTTACCTGCTCTGTGCAGTAGTTTTGCACAGAACAGATCTGATCCTCTTCTTTTTGGGTTCTCCCACCAGTGCTCCTGGCTCCTCCCCCTTGAGCAGTGCCCCCAGAGAAAGCTGCTTGCCCTGGGGGGCCCAGCTGCATGCTTGCTCCCAAGTCACTGTTCTATATGTTCATAAGACACATAGAGGCGCAGCTCTGCCTCGCCCCCCCCCCCCTGCTCTCTCCTCATTGCCCCACTGGCTGTGATTGACAGCAGTGGGAGCCAACAGTGGGAGCCAATGGGCTCCCGCTGCTGTCTCAGCCAATGAGGTGGGAGAGAGGCAGCAGATGCCATTGTTGGATTGGAAGTAGCTTAGGTAACGATTGGGGGGCTGCTGCACAAAGAAGTTTTTTACCCTCATGCATAGAAAGCATGCAGCTAAAAAAAATCCTCAGCCTTTAGAACCACTTTAACTGCATTCTATCATGCCTTAAAGTGTGATTCCTGTGAAAAACTTTTTTTTTTTAGTTTTGGTGGGGGAGCTTTTGAACCCCAAACAGATTATTACTGATATTTGAGGCCCTGCTAGAGATATTTATGCCCACTCTCTGTCCTGGTGACAGGAAGGAAGTGATGGACAATCTGTGATAGGGACGCAGACAGCAATAAAAAAAGATAAGGTTTTAGCCTACTCTACTTAAAAAAAAAAAAAAACTAAAAAAAAAAGTTTTTATTTCCGTCTGTGTTGATGTTAGAGACTTAAGCCTCGTACACACACTTAGATTTTCGGATGACAGAACGTCCGTTTTTTTGTGGCATGCTAATCTCATGTCGAAAGTGAAAAGGTTTCCCACAATGCAAAAATTTTCGTACAACAGAATACAACGTCAGAAGTGACATAATGTGTTGAATAGTTTTGTATGTATTCTTTTGTTTCTGAGCATGCGTAGTCTTGCTCTTACTATTTTTTTCGTACGAAAACCGTACTAATAAAACGGAAATTGGACGTTGAGTTCACATCTGACAAAAATGTTATATTCTGCACATCCAGGTTTTGTCTGAAGAAAAAGCTAAATCGGCTGTCGAAAGCATTGTACTAATGATCCAAAAATCAGCAGACAGCCAGTCGTACAAATTTTTCCATCCGATTTTCGTATCGTGTGTACGAGCCTTTAATCACCATTTTTGTCAATTTAACCCATTGGGGTCGATTTACTAAAGGCAGATAGATTGTTCACTTTGCAAGGGAAGTTGCACTTTGCACGGAAATTTTCTTGAGAGTTTAGGGAATGTGGTGAAATTTCACTTTGCAAAGATTAACCAATGATGTTCAAGGAAAAAAAATGCATTTTTGCTTGCACTTGATTGGATGATGGAAGTTAGCAGAACTTCACCTCATTCAATCTAAACCCCTTTCAAAGTGAATAGTATTCTTGCTTGGGTTGCAATAAAAATTCAAAAAGGGTTCCTCCTTCTCCAGATGTATCTAAATTTAAAAGAAAAAACAGGTTTGGCTGAACATTCACTTTAAATGTTACTTAAAGTAGAACTATAGGAAAAACTTTTTTTTTTTTTTTCATTTTGGATAGAACACGGGACAGTTATAACCCCTATAAGATTTTTTTTTTTACCATCTGTGTCCCATTGCGGAGATTTCTGTTCACTTACTGTCCCATAGCCAAACAGGAAGTGAGAGGAAATCCCTGCAAAATACGGGAATTTCTTGGGGACGCCCAGGTCACCAGAACTAGTGTCCCCAGTGGAAAATGTCCCCTTTATTAATTTTCTGGGGACAACCCAAAATTTGCGCTTTTCTTTTACTTTCATTTAATGATAATGGTAAACAAGACAAATAGAGAGGGTGAATCTTCTTAAAGGGGTTGTAAAGCCGGAAGGTTTTTTATCCTAATGCATTCTATGCATTAAGATAAAAAGCCTTCTGTGTGCAGCAGCCGCCCCAGCACCCCCTAATACTTACTTGAACCGCATCTCTCTCCAGTGATGTCCATGAGTCCCTTAGCCATCAGAGACTCTCCCTCCTGATTGGCTCAGACACAGCAGTGGCACCATTGGCTCCTACGGCTGTCAATCAAAGCCTGTTAGCCAATCAGGAAGAGAGGAGAGAGGCCGAATGGTAGCTCAGTGTCTGAATGGACACACGGAGCTGCAGCTCTGCTCAGGTGCCCCTACATGGCGAGCTGCTTGCTGTGGGGGCACTTGACAGGGGGAAGGGGTCAGGAGCAGCGAAGAGGAACCCGAGAAGAGGAGAATCTGTGCAAATCCACTAAAACAGAGCAGGTAAGTAAGTATAACATGTTTGTAGTTTAAAAAAAGAAAAACGAGACTTTACAATCACTTTAACGGGGGCACAGACAGCAATAAAAACTGACAAGCGTTCTAATCCCTCTGCACTCGATCCAAAACTAAAAATAAAATGTTGCCTTTAGTTACACTTTAAAGCTTGATGAAGCGGGGCTAATGCTTCTCTCAGAAGAGGATTTGGTTCAACATAGGATCTCTGCAGTCTTTGTAGAGCTGGCCTGGTTATGGTCCGTGCAAGCATGGAGATTGTTAAATACATATTATTGATAGTTTTTTGTATTCTACATTAAGTTTACTGGAACTTTTAATTCTGTTTTACAACATCTTGCCTTGAAACATTACGCTTGACTGTAATGGTGCACAAAACAGTATGAAATTTAAAACCCATACAGTTTAATGTGTTTTCTGCTTTCGTTTTTTTTCTAAACATAACTTTTGATCTAATTGAAGAATAAAAGGAACATTCTTTCTAGTCTGTTGGTTACTCGTCCTTAATTAAAAAATGGATGGTTGATTTCTCATTATTTATCTTTCTAAGCCAACTCTAAACATCTATTTATACGCACGGGAAACAGAGTCAATTATACGGAGCAGACGGATAAAGTAAGAACAGAAAGCCACCACTTAATCCCCCAAGCAGAGCATAGCTTTTTAAAGACTAGTGAAATGGAGTTTGATGAAAGTAGAAAATGCACAACAATGCATTGTAATCCTTTGTCACGCCGGTTCTGGTTGTCTTTCATTCTTGTACTATATGTTTTAATGATTTTACAGATCTCTTTCTTGGTAATTGTCTGAAACCTTGATTTTATAGAATCAGTCAGAAAACATTCACTTTTCCCTTTGTAGTCTTGTGTCTGTGGTTTATGGTAAACAGCACGTCCATATAGAACACACATATTTTTAGCCATAAACTATTATGAGCTTCAGTGCTTCTGGCCCGTTGTGAAGGTGAGTGAATAGGGTTAATTTAGCAAACATTATTGAGAATGCAGATACTTTTTTAGCTGTGGGGAAAAAAACATGGAAAACTAGCACAACTATTTTTAAATACATAAATAATGAATAAATAAATCAGAAAAAAATACATGAAATCAACATAGAGGAAATTGTGGGTCGAGACATCACACAGAACAACAAGATAATAAAGTATAAAATGTATTTAAACAATATGCAACCAATAAATGTGGAAGAAGAACACACTAATCCCTAGCCCATAAAATAAGAACAATGTTGAAAAAGAGCTAAGCCTGCCATGCTTAACCTACTCTATTTTTCTAAAATGGTTGATCCACAAAAAGCAAAGCAGGACACCCACTTACAAAACAGTCCAGTGCTGGAATGCCAGAGCTGATATCTGTTAGCACAGTATCTTTGACACAAAGAATCCTGCAGGAGTTATGATGACGTATAAGACAGGGAAGGAAATACGGGACAGATGACAACAGCCCATCTATGGTGTCTCCTACAAAAATGTAATAATGTGTCTGGTATTAGTAATGCAAAGTTTAGGGTCACCAAAGTATATACCCAAAGTGGTACCTTCATAATCTGCTCCACCAGCTTTCAAACACTCTCCTCCTTTATGTAAATATGTACATTTTGACTTTTTTTGTCAAAAATCATCAGCTGAGCCCCTCATCTCCATCTTTTGCCACTCCACCTAGCCACTTATGTACGTAGATTACAGTGACACGTGACTAAAAGTGCAGAGACGTGGGCTGTGATTGACAGCAAAATGGCAGCACCCAGTAAGGGAATAACTGGGCCTCTTGAGACAGACCAGGACACATGTTTCACTGATTTTGCACTTGTGAGCAGTGATGAATTTGAGCCCAAACCTGCCAGGGAGGTCCCAGTAGGAGTTATGCAAATATCAAAATGCTTTGATAGGTAGATAACAGTATAGAGGAGTGGGCATTCCTAGTCAGGTTGCACTTGCTTTAGGTAGGCCTCTATCTGAGCCTCTATGATTGAAAGAACTGGAATTCAGTAAATGAAAGGGGATGTCCTCCAGCCTGAAAACCAGGCATGTTGTATCTGACTCTATCTTTACTACAGGAGAAAGGCATGTACAACTGCACAAGACTAAAGATAAGGTCTAGAGTTTAACTTTAAAGTGATTCTAAAGTCAAACGTTTTTTTTTTTTTTATATTAATGTTTTCCTTCTGTGTGCAGCAGCCCTCCTCAAACTTACCTGAGCCCCATCTAAATCCAGCGATGTTGACTAAGAGTCTCGGCTGTTCTCGGCCCTCCTCATTAGCTGAGACAGCAGTGGGGCGCAATTGGCTCCCGCTGCTGTTAATCAAAGCCAGTGAGCCAATAGAGAGAGGGGGCAGGGCCAAACCATGGCTCTGTGTCTGAATGGACACACAGAGCAGCAGTTCGGCTTGGGTGCCCCCATAGTAAGCTGCTTGCTGTGGGGGCACTTAGCAAAAGGGACGGGCCAGGACTGCTGGCAGGGGACCAGAGAAGAGGAGAATCTGATTTGCTCTGTGTAAACCATGGCAGGAAGTGGGGAAAGTGCCCTGTATTGAAGTGGTTAATCACTTCAATACAGGGCACTTTCACCCCCTTCCTGCCCAGGCCAATTTTCAGCTTTTAGTGCTGTTGCACTTTGAATGACAATTGCGCGGTCATGCAACACTGTACCCAAATTAATTTTTTATCATTTTCTTCACACAAATAGTGCTTTCTTTTGGTGGTATTAAATCACCGTTGGGTTTTTAATCTTTTTGTAAAAAACAACAATTAAAAAAAAAAAAAACGTTTTTCTTAGTTTCTGTAAGAAAATTTTGTAAATAGGTAATTTTTCTCTTTTACTGAATTGCGCTGATAAGGCTGCACTGATGGTCACTGATATGCAGCACTCATGGGCACTGATAGGTGGCACTGATATACAGCACTGATGAGCACTGATAGGCGGCACTGATGAGCACTGATAGGTGGCACTTATGGACAATGATAGGTGGCAATGATGGGCACTGATGGGCAGGCACTGATTGGCATAACTGATGGGCACATATTGGCCTCACTGATGGGCACAGACTGGTGTCACTAATGGGCACAGACTAGTGTAACTGATGAGCACAGACTGGTGTCACGGATGGGCACAGAGTGGCATCACTATTGAGCACCGTTGGGGCTGCATTGTAAACAGGGCACTGATGATCAGTGCCCTGATTAGTTTTACACATCTTCCCTGTGAGAAGATTCCACTGATTGGCTCTCATCACCTTACACTCTGTCAGTGTAAGGTGAGGGGAGCCGATAAATGGCACTTCCTTGTTCACATGTGATCGGCTGTGATTGGACACAGCCGATCACATGGGTAAAGAGCCGTGGCTGTGGCTCTTTGCCGAGACTGGGGTCGCTCTGTGTCCCAGGAACACAGCGCGCCTCATATAACTGGAGCCATCATATGACGTTATCCCAGAGTAAGAGCTCCACCGTCATTTTACTAGAGGACAGATAGGAAAGGGTTAAGCAATCTAAAAATATACACACCTGCTTATGATTGTTGGTTCTAAAGCCTTACTCAATCAGGTTTGCCAATCGTAACCTTCTGGAACAAGATACTGGAACATTTTCTCTTGGAGTCCTGAAGCCACCACAGTGAAATATAATGCAGGGATGTTAGTTTCTTGCTTATCAGATACTAAGGTATAATTAGTCCACAGGGAACAATAAATGGTTATCTAAAATAGGAACTACAGCACAGATTCATTAGGATCTTTCCAGATGGACATATTTGAAGAGATTTGTGTTACTGTTTTATTTCTGAGCTCTAATCCTCTATGGGAAAACCTCATTTTAGCAACAATTTGAAAAAGGGATTATATTAGTGTAAGGTGTCCTGTAATGGTATTATTTTCTTTACAACATTCTTTTAATTAGTGTCCAGCGTACATTTTTTTCAGAAGAAAAGTACAGTATGGTAAAAGGCTAAATGTGGTTTTTAAAGTGTATTATATTGTCTGTACCGGGACGCAGTGCCCCAAAGGGCTCATTAGTGCCAATATTAGAGATAAACATATAGAGCTTTATTTCCAGCATATTCCATCACTAAGGGCTCAATTACATTAGACACTTTAGCAATTGCATGAATACATTTTTGGGGGTGTATTTTTTAAGGCCCTTATTCAACTGATTTGAATTACAAATGACATTGGTGGTTGAAAACTATGTAGGATGTTCCTCTGTTAAACTCAGCATTCTAGATAGTAGCTGTAAAACTCTTGTGTAAAAATTGATTCTTACCCATGTAACTCGGTTTTTTAAAGGCCCGCTCCTGCCAAGTTATATCCACTTTATTGTCATAGCTCTGGGCTTAACTATTTCTGAGCCTTTGCATATATGGGATCTAGGAGACTTTCCTAATTTCTCTCTATTACAGTTCCTCCACTCAGAAGGGCTTTGGGCTTTGAAAGTTCAAACGCCTTCTAAGAACCCCCTGTCCCCAGGCAGTTGATCTACTTCAGTCCTTGTTATAACGTTTGCCAAGTCAGTAGGTATTTTCTCAAACACTTTTATGAGAAAGTGCAATACCCAAATCACAGGCTCATACATCTTCTTCTGAATGTTTCTGGATGGGGTTGAACTTCTACAGCACACATCTTCCACTGAAGAAAACACAATGTTCTATTGTGTCTTAGTTTAGATCTAGATGAAAAAAAAAGCTTTTTTACTTACCCCATCTTCCACTCATCCGGCAGATGGCTTTCCCCCAAGCTCTGGTGGTAAACTGATGCTCTGTGTTCTTCCATCCAATTCAGGGCTTGATGACATCAGGACCTTAGACCACTGGAGCATGGAGGAGAAGATGTTGTGGGGACCAGTCTAGCAGCACAGAGAATCAGATAAGTAAATCTACCTTTCCATGCTGCAATCATACAACCAGTAAATATAAGGGACTTTCAAATCTGCACCTCATGAAGTTCTTCGATCAAGATAGAATACATATACGTGAAAATACATTTTTTTTTTCATTACAATTAATATTGAAAATCCACCATACATAATTATTAAAACATTGTATATACTGTATGAGAAAATTCCCCCATGATAATGGTCATGAATAGTCTATGCATTTCGCAGATGTTCCACTTCTTCAGCACTCAGAATATATTCTCATATAGATCCTTACAATCGTGTCAATCTATGAAAATAAAAATATACATAGGAACAAACAGACATATGCTGTATAATACACCACCTTCCATATACTGGGTCGTAGAAACAGAATATATCTCACAATAACTGCCCCATATGCCGTGGTGAGGAGAGGAAAGAAAAAAAAATTACGATAGATAGATAGATAGATAGATAGATAGATAGATAGATAGATAGATAGATAGATAGATAGATAGCACATATTCTCTTACCTAAAAACATACATGCCCACCACATGGCCAACAAGAAGGTAGCTATAATCCCCCTGACCTGTGGGGAGGCTTGAAGAGCAGGACAAACAAAATAGATGGATATAGTCAATCAAAAGAAGAAAAGACAATCCCCAATTGTATCTCCTACTTGAACTCATCCCAAAATGTGGATTTTAAGTATATAAACAAAGGAGTAGCAAACTACACTTCCTTATAAAACGTGTAGCATCAGAGACCAGCAGGTATCAATATGAATGCCCTAAACTTCTATGGGTATCCAAGATGCATGAAAGAAGGGAGATATCTCCCCAAATTTCATGTGTCACTACAAATTCAAATAGGGATGCCTATAATTGCCATATCAACAAGTTCTTCCAAGAGAAACAGCAAAAAGAGGGATAAGAGGAGAGCAGCTAATTTTAGCACCTTACCAAAATACAGCCAATGCAGAATAAAGCATCCCATACAGTATATCAGTACACCGCTGTTTGTCCAGCAACATATTAGTAAATGTGCTTCTTCTTTATATAGTGTATGCCATGCGCCGTCTCCCAAGGACTGCCCCAGTGGCAAAGCTAGACATTCTTTCACCCGGGGCAAAGACTCCATTCAGCACCCCCCTCCCTCCCCCCAGTTCCGAAAAGGACAGTGTTAATAGGGCAGAGGTTGGTGTCAGTGAGGCAGTGAACAGTGTCAGTAGTTTTTACTTTTTAATATTTTATTGCTTTGTACAAAACATATATTACTGATAACCTGAAATATGACAGAAACTCCTATAAGAAACTAAGAGAGGAAAAGGGGGTGGAGGGAGAAAGGTAGAAGTGGGAGGAGGAGATGTGAAAGTAGGAGAGAGATGGATAAAGGGAAGAGAGAGGAGGGGGGACAGAGGTGGGAGAACTAGGAAGGGAGGTGAGAAAGGGGGTGTGAGAGAGAGGGTGAGAGGGGGAGAGATGGGGTGAAAGGGGGGTTAGGGAGAGAAGCAGGGTGGGAGAGAAAGAGAGAGGTGAGGGGGAGAGGGGAGGTGAGAGAGAAAGAGGGGATGAGAGAGAGAGGAAGGTGAGAGAGAGAGAGAAGAGGGTGAGGGAGAGAGAGGGAGGTGAGAGAGAGAGGGGGGTGAGGAGAGCAGAGAGAGAGAGTGGGGAGAGAAAGAGAGGAAGGTGAGAGAAAGAGGTGAGGGTGCGGAGAGAAAGAGGGGGGGCGGGGGAAAGAGGGAGGTGTGGGGGTGAGAGAGAGAGAGAGAGAGAGAAGGGAAGTGTGAGAGAGAGGGTAGGAGTGAGAGAGAGGGGGGTGAGCAAGAAGGAGGGGGTGAGAGAGTTAGAGGTGAGGGGAGGTAAGAGAAGGAGGGGGGAGAGAGAGGATTTTAGAGAGAAAGGGGAGTGAGAGAGAGGGGGAGTGGGAGAGAGAGGGGTAAATAGGGGTGAGAGAGGGGTGAGGGGGAGAGAATGGGGTGAGAGAGAGACAGGGGTGAGTGAGAGAGAAAGGGGGTGAGAGAGAGGGGGTAAGAGAGGAGAGAGGGTTGAGAGAGAAAAGGGGTGAGAGAGAGGAAGGGGCAAGAGGAAGAGAGGGAGTTGAGAGAGAGCGTGAGAGAGGTGAGAGAGACAGAGAGAGGGTTAGAGAGAAAGGTGGGTGAGAGGGGGGAATGGGAGAGAGGGGTAAGTGGGGGAGAAAGAGAGAGGGATGAGGGGGAGAGAGTGGGTTGCGAGAGACAGTGGGTGAGTGTGAGAGAGAAAGCGGGTGAGAGGGAGAGAGGGAGGTGAGAGAGAGAGGGGGAGTAAGAGAGGAGAGAGGGGTGAGAGAGAGGGGGTAAAAGAGGAGAGAGGGGTTGTGAGAGAGAGGGGTGAGAGAGGAAAAAGGGAGTGAGAGAGAGAAAGGGAGGTGAGAGAAAGGGGGTGAGAAAGGAGAGAGGGATGGTGAGAGAGAGAGAGAGGGATGAGAGAGATAAGGGGTGAGAGAGCGAGGGGGTGAAAGAGGAAAGAGGTGTGGTGAGAGAGAAAAAGAGAAAGGGGGTGAGAGAGGGGGCGAGAAAGGAGAGAGGGGTGGTGACAGAGAGAAAAGGGTGAGAGAGGGAGTGATAGGGAGAAAGGGAGGTGAGAGAGAGAGGGGGTGAGGAAGGAGAGAAAGGTGGTGAGAGAGGAGAGAGGGAGGTGAGAGAGAGAGGGGAGTAAGAGAGGAGAGAGGGGGTAAGAGAGTGAGGGGGTGAAAGAGGAGAGAGGGGTGGTGAGAGAGAGAGGGGTGAGAGAGAGAGAGAGAGAGAGAGAGAGAGAGAGTGAGAGGGAGAAAGGGAGGTGAGAGAGGAGAGAGGGATGGTGAGAGAGAGAGAGCGATCAGAGAGATAAGGGGTGAGAGAGAGAGGGGGTGAAAGAGGAGAGAGGGATGGTGAGAGAAAAAGGGGGTGAGAGAGGGGGCGAGAGAGGAGAGAGGGATGGTGACAAAGAGAAAGGGGTGAGAGAGAGAGGGAGAAAGGGAGGTGAGAGAGAGAGGGGGTGAGAGAGGAGAGAGAGGTGGTGAGAGAGAGAGGGTGTGAGAGAAGAGAGAGGGGGCAAGAGAGGAGAGAGGGGTGGTGAGAGTAAGGGGTGAGAGAGAGAGGGGGTGAGTGAGAGAGGAAGGGGTGAGAGAGAGGAGAGGACTCCCTTATCCCCTCATATTACACGAGGAGACAATTCAATTCAATTCAAATAAGCTTTATTGGCAGGACCACATACATGTTAGCATTGCCAAAGCAGTTGAGTTTTTATAAGAAAAAGAAGGGGGGGGTAATATAGAGGGGAATGGGCATACGTTCATGTAGAGGATTTTTAAGTCCTCAGTCTTTCATGTCCCTCTCAGTCGGTGACATGCTATAGCAATTTTTACCGTTGGCTTCTCTTCTCCCAGTAGAAATTGTAGTTTCCTCTTCTCTTCTGTAGAATTGAAGTCTGGGATGAGAGTGGAGAGTCTCTGGAAGTGAGTGTCCCTCACTGATGAGTACTTTGGGCAATGTATCAGATAGTGGTCCTCATCTTCCAGGACCCCCTGGTCACATTGCTGGCACAGTCTACTCTTCCTGGGCTTGTAGGTCTGCCTGTGCCATCCTAATTGGATTTTAGGCTGTGGGCGCTCAGTCTGTACAGGCTCAGGGTCTGTCTGTCTTTGGGATCTTGTAGCACCTCCAGGTATGGGGCCAGTTTGTAGTCTCTGCAACGACTGCTAAACAGTCAGTTTTTTGGAGTTTGTTAGCTCATTTCTCCATTCTCCAAGATGTTTTTTTTTGGAGTCATTGATTATGTTTTTTATTTGAGATTTTGTCAGGCCGCATTGTTGAGAGTTTGGGATAGACAAGGTGTTGATGAGTTGTTGCAGGCCACACGGCTTGGACTGGTACTTACTGTTCAGTAAGGCTTTATGGTGGTATGAGTTGGGACTGCTGTTTTGTAGGTGGTCCCAGTATGATAGCGCCCTCTTCTGTGCGAGAAGTAAGGGAAATCTGCCCAACTCACACCGGCAAGCACTGTTGGAGGTGCTCTGATGGACTTGAAGGAGGTGCTTGCAGAATTCCAGATGGAATATTTCTGTTGGGCTGGGATCCCATTTGGATTGGTCTGGGTAGGTGACAGGACCCCAATTTTCACTGCCATAATGAAGAATTGGGGTGATGACGCTATCAAATATTCTGAGCCAGACCCTCACTGGTGGTTTTAGGTGGTACAGCTGTCTCCTAGAAGGCTCTGCATGCCTTGTCTTTTAGTCTTTTGCTGCACTGATAGGTAATAGGAGAGGGAGAGAGAACACAATTCTCACTGCCTCTGGTTCTCTCTTTCTCGCAACCCCCCTCCCAAAATTACAGCTTGTCTGTAGTGTACCTAGATGTTATCAGCAGAATTCCCTGATCACTGCATTATCTATGGTTAGGGAGTCAGTGTTCTATCATGTCATGTAATATCATGGACTCCTTTCCCCTTCCCGATGTCCGCTGGCTCCATCAGCAGCTGCATGTAGCGCTCACAGGTGAGATAATTCCAGCATCAGGTAGGGTGACGCTGCCTCCTCTGCTCCCCCCACTGTCACTGGCAGTCCACTGCTCACCCTGCCTTCTCCTCCGCTCCTATCCTGGGCTTCCCCCACCCTCCCACCAGGCAGTGCCCAAAGTTCGCCCCTAGCTACAGGTTGTAAGCAGACCCAAAAAGAGATAGCTTCTTGTCCTGGCCCTGACTGGGAGGGAAAGCATCCTCTCTTCCCTCCTCCTGTGTTATATTCTTGATTGCAGTTCCTTCTTTTGCAGGTACAGAAGTGCTGCACTAATAGGTAATAGGAGAGGGAGAGAGAACACAATTCTCACTGCCACTGGTTCTCTTTTTCTCGCTTCCAGTGCTGGGCTGACAGAAGAAGTGATACTGCCAGAAATGGCATGCTTGGACTGATAGTGACATAGTCAGTTCAGGAAGGCCACCATATGCGTTCCAAGAAGGATTGCAAGCGTCAGCACCAACCAACATCTTAACAATACATAACAACCAGACCAGATATAAAACAAAATCACATAACATCTAGAATGTAAAAAAACTCAATAACTAAACAAAAGCACAAAATACAAAAACCCAAAATTGCTAATAATGTACAAACAAAGGCACCAAACAAAACCAAGGCCACTACTTTCCCATTTCCCTTAGAACTAAACAAGCAATCAACGCTTGCAGTGCAGAGAAGAATACTCATATTTCCTGGTATTGGGCTTTAGTGCCGGTTCACACCAAAGAAATCCAGTCCGGAAGCATTCTGGATGTGCTTCTACATGTGCATTTTTGATGCAGTCTAGTGCATTTTTTCCCCCTCTTTTTTCTTCACCTTAAAAAAAGACATGTGCATTCTGCTGCATTTTTGGCGCATTTAGGTGTGTTTTTTATGCATTTCACCATGTTCCAGTACGGTTCAGTGCAGAAAAAATGCTGCATATTCTACTTTTTTTTCTGGAACGCATCGGAACTGACCGCACTGGTGTGAACTATGCCATTGGAAACCATATAACCTACTATCCATGCATTTTTTGATGCAGAAAAAGAAAACACACTGGACTAGATGTGGTGTAAACTGGCCCTTAAAGTTGTTCTAATCCCTGATGGCAAACTCACCAAGGAAGAGCCAGGTAAAAAACACACAGAGCTCCCCACATATCAGCCCTATCATGACATTCTGGAGCTTACTCAACATAGTTTGGAAACTCCTGAACACAGCATTTTGAAAGAGGCCTGGCAAAATGTCCTAACACAAATGTTTTAACGCAGGACTTGGGGAACACATCCCTACACCTTCTTTAACTTCTATCTGCTTAATCCCTCCATTTCTTATGGGCAAGAATTCTTTTTTTTTTCTATTGGTTAACCTAAAAGAAATGTCCCAACCAGTTGTAAGATCTTTTTTTGATCTTATAAATTCTTTCACAACAACCTCTTTGTACAGATAATTTGAAATGGGATAGCAAGAGGAATGGAGTGAGTGGGTCTTTTTGAAGAACAACTGTACTTTTACCCTAAAATCCCATCCTCCAAAACCTCCTGGTATCTGTACTAACAGCCCCTATACCAGCTTCTTACTTACCCCTGTAGTAGAACCACATTCTGCTGCATAGTTTACTCCACCTTAGTCCAAAGTTCTCTTTGACCCTGGCTGTGCCTACACATGAGTGCTCATGTATGGGACTGTTCGGGGAAGCAGCTCCAGGGTTCGAGATGGCCCCATAGAGGTTAATGAAATCAGCTATCTATCTATGTAGAATAAAACCTAAGACAGACTCATTTTCACATTATTAAGGCTGTAAAATCTTAATTAAACTAATTTTAGATGTATTGGAATAATTGCTTTAAATAACTGACTATGTCATATTACCTATTACCTAGAATAATTATTTCTAATAACTTGGTGTGTTACGTTAATTGCTTTTTAGTGAATATTAGGTATATTTCCAATATTACCTTTTAAAAAAAGAACACATAAAATTGCCAGCAATTATCTGCTTTCCATGCCCTGGGAGAGCAGCTAATATATAGTCCAATATTCATCATGGTGTATATATAAAAAATTTGCAGAGCTATTCATTCTGTAAAATGTGAGTACATTTTGTTCTGTGTGAATGGGGGCTAGGCTATTTTGTTTCCAGTTTGAATGATATTCATTCCTACAGTATAACGTTAATCAGGAGATTACCACAGTATGGCCACTAGATGGTGCTGATGATCATAGGAAATAAATACAGTACCTTTTTACTATGATCTTCATCTAGTGGCTATAATGCTGTATTTTGCTAAACCACATTTTTTTTAAGAATGAATAACATTTGACCTAGAGAGAAAATGGCCTAGGAACATTTGATTTGCAAAAAAATCATAATTTACATGAATTTCCAGAAGCTGCTTTGTGAACATTTACCTTTTAAATCAGAAGCCCCCTTGCAGATCAGAGTCCCCCAATTCATGTAAAATATTCCCCCTTCACATCACAAGCCTCCCCCACCCACATAAAATTCCACCCTTTCACTTCAGAAGCCCTCCCTTCATATCAGAGCCCCCTTTTCACATCAGAGTCCCTTTTCACATCACATCTCCCTTTCAAATCAGAAGCCGCCCTTCAGAGCAGAATCCACCCTTCACATCAGAAGCCCCTCTTCACATCAGAGTCCCTCCGTTTACATCATTGTGTTGTATTATAAAGTGTTTACTGTGCAAGTATATGGGCAAATTCTGAGACTCCATCTAAGAGTGCACTACAAAATACGATACACAAATGATGTTTTTGACTTAAATGATATTTTTTGACTTATATTTTCTTTTTTTTCCAAAAGTAGTTTTATTGGAAATAATATAAGGGAATAGTACAGTATATGACACTTATAAGGTACTTCAATACAGAACAAGTAGCATATAGCAGGAGATATTAACCAAGCATGATGAATATAACATTGTAAACAACTAAGAACCATAAATTGGATGTAAACCCAATGTCATCCTTTCCAAACTACTGCCATAGGGGTTATCTATGAGGTTATACATGCCTCCTGCATGTATGTTTACCTGTCAAATGTCTCCCCTCTGTCTCTTATGAGAGCCGAAAACTGCATATTCTGTGGGTGGGTCTGTTGTCTGGAGCTCGGTGGGTGGAGTCGTGATGTCAGTAGACTCCCCGCCCACCTCTACACTCCCCTTGTCAATATGCATTTTCTCCTGTGTATTTCTAACACTGAACTTCTGCTATGATCTCTAACATCCAGTGAAAAGACAGGAAAGTAACCACATGACTTCAGCATTCCAAATCATGGTGAGGTGTGGAACAGCCAATCCTTGTAGAGCTGCTCAAGAAAGGAGTGGGGGAGGAAATTTAAAAATAATGCCTGTCTTAGGCTAGTGCACGAGATGTAAATCACTTGTCACTCACAGCAAGGTGCAGGATTTGACAAAGTTTTTCTCTATTTGTTAAGTTTTATCTCACTGAACAATAAAAGAGGATTGCTTAGAGCTGGATTAACTCTGTGTAGCAAGACTGGGCTCAAATGATAGGAAATCTTATATTCTACATTATGACATAAAACAAAAAAAAAATTGGCGTTTACATCCACTTTAATGTTCAAAATGGACCTATTTAAGAGAACTGATAAAGGAACCACATTGTAGTGGGGCCCGCCATATTATGGAAGAAGAAGGAGCATCTTACTCATGCTAAGATGTGACATGCTGGAGTTCTGGGTCTGTTTTATGCTAGGGTTGGTATGAACACACTGGGGTTATTTACTAACGGAAAATCCACTTTGCTCTGCAAGTGCACTTGAAAGTAAAGTCGCTGTAGATCCGATGGGTACATGCAAGGAAAATAAAAAACAGCATTTTATCTTGAACATGATTGAATGATAAAATCAGCAGAGCTTCCACTCATTTCAGATCTACCCCTTAGATTAAGAGTGACTGCACTTCCAAGTGCACTTTCAGTGCAAAGTGGATTTGCCTTTCGTAAATATCACCCACTGGGTCTCAAATAGAAAGTCCAACCCTATTACGCATGTCTCCTTAGAGGCTACCCAGTAACGATAATTGTTGAGTTACAGGAAAAAATCAATACAATACAAAACAATAGGACTTGTTAAGAGAGTATAGAGGAGGGTAAAGGGGGATCGGGTCATTAGGAGGGGGTGAGAAGGGTGTAGAGATAGGCGTTGAATGTGGGGGGGTTAGGGGTGGGGGTGGTGATACTGCCTCAGTCTTCGCCAAAAACAATTAACGTGGTAGTAGGTCTATGATAGAAATGTGTATTCAGTCAGTATAGATCAGAAGTTGCAAATTATATCATCAAATGGTAATCTACTGTGCTAGGGCCTCCCCCTGCTCATCCCTTGTTTAGGGGGGGAGGTCCGTCACCACAAGTTGAAAACAAAAATTTGCATGTAGATATACACCGGTGGGGTCTGTGTTTAATTTGTCTGGTTAATCTGGTTTAGTCCCAACATATTTAGGAATCTGTCTGTGGTTTTAAAATTAATCCAGCAGGCCCAAACTTGTGAGAATTTAGAAGGGGAATCTTGCACTATACAAATTAATTCCTCCATTTCTGCAATTTTTTCAATGCGTTTGAGCCATTCGGGTATGGTCGGTGTCTTAGGATGTATTGGGATTCACAGTTTGGCTGCATTTATGACGTGAATAACCAGAGACTTCCGGTAGGCTTGTGTAGATGTGGAGTAATGGTGGAGTATAAATTGTGCTGGTGTGTGCTCTAATGGGTATGTAGAAATTTGTGTTGTAATTTAATGTACTTGCGAGACTTATATTTTCAAGTTATGCAGTTAATTTTGTTAAAATATTTTTTGGTGTCTGTTTGTTAGTTATAGTAGACCATTAAACTCAAAATGAAGAGACATCTTTATATCTGTAAGAAGAAAGTGGAAATATAATTGAATGTATTTTTTTTATTGAATCAAATAAATATAATTTAAATTAAATGCATAATAATATAAATATAATACTGCATGTGTGGATATTCTTTTATAGTTGTGATCAGTCCATTAGGGGCGCCCCCCTAATCCATGCGCCCAGCCCCTAATCTACATACAGGGCGCTGGACACATGGATTTAAATGTTTTTATTTTTATTTTAAGCACACGATTAGAGCCTGAGGCTCTAATAGTCTGCATAAAAGGGTGGGCTTGAGGCGCATAGCACTGCACCCTGAGCCCATCTAGTTGTGTGACATTAGCGAATTAATATTCTGTTCTGATCGCTGTCGTCCATCTCCTGCGGGGTTAGGGCGGGAACACTGATCGCCTCCGTCTGTCTCCTGCACGCGCGGAGGGGGCACTTGCCGCCGTCTGCCGTCTGTCTCCTGCAGTGGGGGGGGGCAGGTTTGTTAGTCCCCCCTCTCCTAAAATATTGAGCACCACCACTGGTTTTGATCTAAAAATAATGACATTATAGATATTAGGGAATCTTATAAAAAGTTGGGAAGGAGAAAAAGATTGTAGGGGATAGTGGCGGTTTTAGCAAAATAGGTAGGACATAGGAAAAATTAGTACTCAGTCTGTGTAGGGTACAAGAGTTAATAAGGATTATATTGTTGAAATTACACATTCTGGTATTATAGACACACCTATGTGGGATTTTCCCTGTTCACCAACCTACAAACAGTAGCAGGTCAGTTGTTACAATATTCTTTATGATGAACCCAAGCTCTGTAAAAGTCGCCTCAGTAATAACATCTGCAAAATGTATATATATATATATATATTATATATATATATATATATATATATATATATATATATATATATATATCACAAAAGTGAGTACACCCCTCACATTTTTGTAAATATTTTATTACATCTTTTCATGTGACATCACTGAAGAAATGACACTTTGCTACAATGTAAAGTATATTTATATATGTGTATGTTTCATATAGAATTTTTAGATGATTTAATTTTTATAAGTGGTTTTGGTATATAATTATATTTTGTCATGTAAACAATTTTTAACTTACATCGCTATATTTTTATATAATTATATATAAATATTGCCAAACTTGGCTGGGAGACAATGGAGACCATATTCCATATGCATGGAGACCATATTTTATATTTTGAAATGCATACTGTATATGTTTAAACATATGGCACAGCAATAAAGTAACCATTTTGAAATCATAAGTAATGCTGTAATGTGAGAGGACCCTTCCACATCAGTTTGTATTTTACCTCCATAGCACCTTGGTAAACCAGAACATCTGAGAGATTGCATAAATGGGAATTTCCAGATTTCCTTTTAGTAAGGTGTCCCCACTCATAAGGGCTTTGAGCTTTTCAAGTAGCACCCCCTTTCTGAGAACATCCTTTTCCAGACAGTTCATATTCTTTAATCTTTTAGTTCCAATCCTTAGGTATTTTTCAACAACTCTTTTGCAACACTTGAAGTAAATAGATGAGAAGGTGGAAGACCTAAAATCTGTCTTTAGGCTCCTGCAGGTTCTCGGGCTGACAGGTGCTGGGTGGGGTCCGTCTCCAAAAGCACACAACAACAACAACTAGAGTAACTATTCACAAAACATGACGATTTGAAAAAAGTAAAAGCAATTTTTGTTTATGAATATATGGCAACTGTTTATGATACACAGTCCTTTTGCAAAGTAAGTGTCTTCTATTTAGGGTTTAGTATGACTTTATTTCAAGTGTAAGTTTAGCAAAAACTTTTTTTTTTTCAGCAGCAGCATTGTAGACATGTTCTGCCCAGGATTGCCACCTCATCCCTTTAAACCCGAACACATATTAATTTCACAGGTTCTGTGGCTGATTAAGGTGATTATTAAACTCAGTGCCTTACCTGCATTCAATTAGCCACAGAACCTGTGTAATTAATATGTGTTCGGGTTTAAAGGGATGAGGTGGCAACTCTAGTTCTGCCCCAGAGATGCAACAGGAGGACATATTTAAAGTATCTGTATGAGGAACTCAACATAATGGGGGTAGCCTCTTGCATAATTCCTGTCTGAGCACACCCGGAAGATAAAGTAGTTGTAAAGGATAACGTTTTTTTTTTTACCTTAATGCATTCTCTGCATTATGGTAAAAAAAACTTTTAAATGCAGCTGCCCCCCTGCCTCCACTAAATACTTTCCTGAGTCCAATCCTGGTCCGGCGCTGCTCTCTCTCTTCTCACTCAGTGAAAGTGGCAGGAACCATTGGCTCCTGCTGCTGTTAATCAAATCCAATGACAAGGGAGTGGGGGTGGGGCTGAGCCACACTGTGTGTGTGAATAGATTCACACAGTGTGGCTCAAGCCACTTTCTGGGGGGGAGTTCTTGAAGGCAGGAGGAGTTAGGAGCACTGGCGAGGGACTCCAGAAGAGGGGGATCAATTTTCAGCTTTCATCGCTGTCGCACTTTGAATGACAATTGCGTGGTCATGCAACACTTTACCCATATGAAATTGTTATCATGTATTTCACACGAATACAACATTCTTTTGCTGGTTTTTAACAACCACTGGGTTTTCATTTTTAGCTAAACAAACAAAAAAAAGATCAAGAATATTGAAAAAAAGTTTTTCTTGGTTTCTGTTCTAAAATTTTTCAATAAAGTATTTTTTCTTCTTCACTGATGTATGCTGATGAGACTGCATTGATGGATACTAAAGAGGCTGCACTGATGTGCATTGGTGAGGCTGCACCGATGAGGCTGCAATGATGGGCACTGATGAGGCTGCACTGACGGGCACTGGTGAGGTTGTCCTGATGCACACTGATAAGGCTGCACTAATGCACACTGATAATGCTGCACTGATGAGGCAGCACTGATGGGTATTGATGAGGTGGTACTGATGGGCACTAATGGGCACTGATAAGCTGCACTGATGAGGTGCACTGATGAGCTGGCATTGATGGGCACTGATATGTAGCACTGATGGATACTGATAAGCTGCACTGATGGGCACTGATATGTGACACTGATGCCCACTGATAAGCTGCACTGATGGGTACTGATAGGTGGAACTGATGGCCACTGATAAGCTACACTGATGGCCATTGGTAGGCTGCACTGATGGACAATGATTGGCCCTGTTGGGACTGCACTGATAATCAGGACACTGATAATCAGGGCACTGATTATCTGTGTAAATGTCACCTGTCACACTTGCCGGTTACCGGCTCTCCTTTCCTCATGCTGTGACAGTGACAAGGCCTGTATGGACAATGAAAGGGCACAAGTTCCTGAGTGCTGAAACTGGTGCTGGTATCAGTTGGGCAGTTGATAATGCACCAAGGTACACCAAGTTCAGATATGTGTGGAGTCAGGTCAGAAACCAGGGTAGGTAGCAGGTGAACAGTGAAGCAGCAAATGATAGGCAGAATGGAAGTCAGTAATAAGAAGAGGTTGGCAATAGTTAGTGTAGCGCTGGTAGATTTTTTCAATCTACCGCTTATAGGTAAATTTAGTGGGTCATCTGTTCTGTACATAGTTCAGATTTAGTTTATAGTCAGATTTAGCCTCTGTTCCAGTTTGGCTGTGTTGCGTGTAGTTTCACACTGTGCCTGTGGGTGTCGTTGTCACCATGGGTCAGTGTTGGAAAGGCAACAAGCTGAAGTGTATGAGTGCTCTTCTGTTCCGGAGATAACTCGGCAGAGGTGGTCCTCCTAGTTGCATTCTGGGAGAGGGTATTTATGGGACAGACGCCATGTTTCAAAGAGCTTTACCTCATAGCCCTCCTGGCCTAGAGGCATATGTTAGTGAGATCTACCTCGCGGCCCTCCGGTCTGGAGGGTTGCGTTGCGACATCCAAGCGGGTAGACACAGAAGCCTATCTGGGGCCTGCTCTTGCTGGGATGGTCCTGTGCTGTCTGTCCTGTGGGAAGGAGCCGGACAATCGGGAAGATCCAGGGGAGGACCCATCTTGGAAGGGACCATGCGAGGCTGGTCTTAAGAAGGGCCTGATGACTCAATTGGAGGACATATCCTAAACTACCCTACCGCACAAGTACTGCCGGGTCGGCTTAAAGGTTCTGGTACTGTGTTTGCTGTTCATCGAAAACCACTAGATCCTGTGGCAGAGGATCGCATGGGTTTTATTTCACTCAAGTCTGTGGCAGAGACTTTTTGTTCGCGCTGCGTACCGGCTGCTAGGTTGGTGAGAGAGACCTATCCGGGCGGGCAAAGATTTAACTCTGAAAGGAAAGTACATTCATCCCTAAGATTTCAATTCCTTAGTGCTACACCAAGAAAATGTATTTGAACTTCCCTGCAACGCTTCTTCTACCTCTTTCCTGCTACTTCTTCCAGTTATCTCCCATTAAAGCATTGGAAAAAATACTCAAGTGATTGGTGCCTACACTGTCTGGTAATAAGCTCAACGGGACCCTAGACTCGGTACTGGTGAAATTACAGATAAAAAAAGCTGACAGTAACAGCCCGCTTTAAATCAGCAGCTCCACAGTGAGTTAGTGCTACATGTGGGGGCATCGTCCGGGATTGTTTGCCATTACCCTGAGCAGCCCTGAGAAGTATTTTACCGGGAGTTTATAATAGAAGAGGTTTCTGGACTTTGTCACTTTTTCCAGGAAAAGAAGGGATATATAGCCAGATAGTGTTAGTGTTTAGAGATCTCCGCGGTCAAGAGATTTTATTTACCTCAGCGCTTTTATATCCAAAGACTTCTGTGATAACCAAAATTTCTTTTACTGGAAAAAAATATAATATGCCCCGAGATAGGGATGGACTTTTCCAGTTACTTTAGTTCATTTTCATTGGAAGGAAAATATGTGGGAAGAGAGTGTCATTCTTTTGTTGGAATGAGGCTTTGCTCCTGAATTGTTTAGTGATGCTACTGTAGATATTTCGTGTGTGTGTCTAACTTTGTTTTTTTCAGGAACAACTAGATCTCCTATCAAGCTGTTAGGCTTTTCAGCTAGGTAGATAGTGGGGTTTTGTGACATATCTAATGTGATTTCTTTTGCTGATATGAATATGTCGTTGTATAAATGTTAAAACTGTAACATTTCTATACTATCTTTTCTTCTTTCTCATCCAAGTTCTAAGTTTAAATACCTACTCTCAGGCCTGAGAGTTATATTATGACAGATGTTGAGGACAACGTCTATTGTAGTGGGGGGAGTATGTAGCGCTGGTAGATTTTTTCAAACTACTGCTTATAGGTAAATTTAGTGGGTCATCTGTTCTGTACATAGTTCAGATTTAGTTTATAGTCAGATTTAGCCTCTGTTCCAGTTTGGCTGTGTTGCGTGTAGTTTCACACTGTGCCTGTGGGTGTCGTTGTCACCATGGGTCGGTGTTGGAAAGGCAACAAGCTGAAGTGTATGAGTGCTCTTCTGTCCCGGAGATAACTCAGCGGAGGTGGTCCTCTGAGTTGCATTCTGGGAGAGGGTATTTATGGGACAGACGCCATGTTTCAAAGAGCTTTACCTCGTGGCCCTCCTGGCCTAGAGGCAAGTGTTAGTGAGATCTACCTTGCAGCCCTCCGGTCTGGAGGGTTGCGTTGCGGCAGCCAAGCGGGTAGACCCAGAAGCCTGTCTGGGGCCTGCTCTTGCTGGGATGGTCCTGTGCTGTCTGTCCTGTGGGAAGAAGCCGGACAATCGGGAAGATCCAGGGGAGGACCCATCTTGGAAGGGGCCATGCAAGGCTGGTCTTAAGAAGGGCCTTGTGACTCGATTGGAGGACGTATCCTAAACTACCCTACTGCACAAGTACTGCCGGGTCGGCTTAAAGGTTCTGGTACTGTGTTTGCTGTTCATCGAAAACCACTACATCCTGTGGCAGAGGATCGTACGGGTTTTATTTCACTCCAGTCTGTGGCAGAGACTTTTTGTTCATGCTGCGTACCTGCTGCTAGGTTGGTGAGGGATACCTATCCGGGCGGGCAAAGATTTAACTCTGAAAGGAAAGTACATTCATCCCTAAGATTTCAATTCCTTAGTGCTACACCGAGAAAAGGTATTTGAACTTCCCTGCAACTCTTCTTCTACCTCTTTCCTGCTACTTCTTCCAGTTATCTCCCATTAAAGCATTGGAAAAAAATACTCAAGTGACTGGTGCCTACACTGTCTGGTAATAAGCTCAACGGGACCCTAGACCCGGTACTGGTGAAATTACAGGTAAAAAAAGGTGACGGTAACAGCCGCTTTAAATCAGCAGCTCCACCGTGAGTTAGTGCTACATTAGTCAGAGAAGTATCAAGTCGATACACATTTTAAAAAAGAGACCATGAAAAGGTAGTCTCTATATCCCTCTTAGTATAGGATTCTTTTAAAATATAGTCAAAATACAAAAAAACTACAGGGATGAGAACTAACATTTTTAAAACTTTTCCAGAAAATGATGTTTAACAGACAATGCTTCATTTTAAAAGCTCTTGGAGGCTCTTGACGCTAACTAGCGACTGTCAAGCGAATAAGGATATTTAAAAAAGTAACCATGATGTATTTAGACACAATTTATGATACTATATGTTTATATAACAAGCAGAGTAACAGCCAAATTAGTGAAACACATCAATGGGTACTCTTCTGTTTTGGAATCATTACTTCAGCACTTTCCTGTTAATGAAAGATATAACCTTTGATATTTAGCAGACCAGATGTTAATTGATTATAAGATATACTCAGCGGCTTGCATACCACTTGACTGTAACTTGGCACAGCGAAGACAATCCGGCTTTGCTTTCTACAAGCAATTACAGCTCAAGATACTCGGTGTTGTTGCTAGGTTGCATATTTGGTTGTTACGCTGTTTTTTGCTTTCTAATGTTGATTATGATTATAGGAAACATTTGTCATTATCACAAACACTGCTTCCTTTTATAGAGTTTTTAATGAGTCCTAGATTTGGCACAAGAAGGGACTTTTTTCTTTCTTCACATATGATTTAGGAAAAAATAAGAGGAAGGTAATGAAAAATGCATTTAATTGGCCTCAATATTATTTTGGCTGTTATCTGGTCTTGTTTGGCTTATGCGATGACAAATCTAAGTGTGCCAATGTATGGTTGCTAGATATGAAATGTTATGTTATCAAAAAGATTATAACATGTAGGGAACTGTAGATGTCAGAGGCTTCTAATAACAATACAAATTATCCTTACCTCCTAAAGCTACCTTACAGAGGAAACCGACCCATGGGACTGTGACTAATAAGCACAGCAGACTTTGATGAAAAACAGAAACAGGATATTATATGTCAATAATTAACAATATAACTAGACAGTGGCAACAGCTTTAACTGGGAATAAGACCTTTGAAGACATATAGCATAAAAAGACATCTGCTGCTCCACACCACCTTGGGGACATTAAAGCAGATCTTTACTCTACAAACAAACTTTTACTCTATGCATCACCTCCCCAACCTCAACCTTTTTCCAGGTGGCCCTGCCACCATTCCGAACTAGGCCAGAATCCTGCTCCTTCAGCCCCATGGTGTGTGGGAGGTGCTGCATGAACCTGGAAGAAGCAGCTGGGTCAAGAAGACCAAGATAGCAGGGCAGGATGCAGGCACAGACACCTGAACAGTGGATCACTGAAGGAAAACACTGGATCAGTGTTAATTTTGGCAGAAAATTTGAATTTAGTTTTAGTCTAATGCCTCGTACACACAATCGGACATTCCGCCAACAAAACCGTGGAATTTTGTCCGAAGGGTGTTGGCTTAAACTTGTCTTGCATACACACGTTCACACAAATATTGGCTAACAATTACCAACGTAGTGATGTACTACGTGGTTTTTTAGCTCTTTAGCACCACCCTTTGGGTTCCTTCTGCTAATTTCGTGTTAGTAGAAGTTTGGTGGGTGTTGATTCGTGCTTTTCTTTTCGTGTTTTTCATTTAGCACTTTTCAGTTCACGCTTTTCATTTGGTGCTTTTCAGTTTGTTTCTGAACGGCCGTTCATCAATAAGACATGTTGCGGTATCAGAGGAGATAACGTGTTATTTATTATTGGCCTTGGAGTTATTGCTTTGACATTATTTTTTTGGTTAAATAATGATTTGATTTGGTATATTTTCTCCCGACAGTCTCCTCCCCAACATCAGCTGTTTGCAACTAAGTTGCGCCAGCTGATTGGGGATCAGCTGCCATATATACACAAACAGTGCACTCCCACATCTAGCACTTGTTTGCTGGATGTCGGGACGTGCAGCTGGCTCCTCCAATTTCTTTACAACCAAGGTAAAATAGTACCTATCATTACTTTTTATACTGCTGTTAATGCATACAAATTAGTGGGTAGATTTTCTCAAGACATTTTTTCTTTGGGATTAACTAAACCCTTTGCGATATACTTAATAAGTTTTTGTATTCAATCTTATAACTATTTTTCAGCTTATGTATCCAGGCTTAAAAACGAAGTCCCCCCCTTTTTTTGACATATGGTCTATTTCTCTTTTTCTTTCTCTTTATTATAATTTTGACAATATAAAGATACATACTCCCCCTTATTCATCTTGATTAAAATATATTAAAAACCTATCTTTTAGCCTATCCTGATACATGAAGCCTAATGTCCAAAGGGACATGCCCATTCTACATAGGAGATCCCCTTCTTCATTATTTATTTCTATTTTATATATATTTTTCTATTTTATTTTTACCCACTATTAGATTTGTCTTCCATTCCTGGTCACTTTAACCTCTCAAGTTTAATTGACTGATATTCATAAATAGGCATATCACGTTTTTTGAGGCTACCAATCAAATACAACTCTGTGTGACCTATCCATTTACTTTTGTAGTTACTGATGTTGGCTCTCCGCCTAGCTGCCAGCTTCACCAGCACATTTCCAATATCAGTAGGTATTTACATTTCAGTCTTTTATCCATGTTTTGAGCAATAAACACTCTGAGCTCGATATATCTCCTACTTTAATTTAAAATCTAGCATGCTTTTTTCACTCTAAGGGATTTCCACTTCTGGCCTCAAACAGACTGTCCCTTTTAAAGTAAAATCACATGTAAAACACAAGTATTGTCAAAATAAAAATTTAAAATTTATTAGGGGTCATAAAAAAAAGAAGAAGGCAACGCTGGAGAAACAGTTGGAATTGGTGAAACCTTTGTACCCCAGGGCAGACATCAGTTATTTGACAGGCCAAATTGATAACCTGAGGAGTCCATTTAATAGGGAGCACAATACGGTCCAGGACTCCGAGAGATCGGGAGCAGCAACAGATGACATATATGTCCTGAGGCTGTGGTCTTACAACAGCCTGCGTCTTTTGCCAGACCACACCAAACTCAGGCCATCACTATCAACACTTCCTTTCATGCTTCCTTCCATGCTGCTCTGGTAGGTTGGGTGGCTGTGGTGTTGGAGGTGTTGCTGGAGGTGGTGGAGGAGTAGTATGGTCCAACTCACAGGTGGCTTTTAGTTGTGAGTTGGCCCCTCATCCCCTTGTTTAGGGCCTAAAGTATTATCTCCTCACAGATGAGGCATTGGCCCTCCTCCATTTGTTCCAGTTTACTGGCTGTCAGACAGCCATATGACTCTGGGCCACCAGGGGTTGTTGTGAGGACAGCAGTAGCCTGGCAAATTAAAGTAGTCGCTGACTCCTCCAGGTTCCTCGCCTTCCTGGTCCTTTTTTGTTGGAAGGTGGAGGGGAGGAACCTGGGATTTGGTCAGGCTGCTTTCCACGGCCACCTCCAGGCTGTGACTTTCCACGGCCTCCTCTTGGCTGAGACTTTCCTGTGTATGAAAATGGTACATAGTTTTAGTTTTTTGGCCATCAATCACACACAATTGTGAGCTCATGACTGTTGCAAATTAAATGTTGCCAAATAGAAAAGACTATCATTCTGACCCCAGCATTTTCATTCTTGTCCCAATCATTTTTGGCTACTATTGTCTATTGATATGTAAACCACTATGTTAAATCAGAAATTAGTGTTCAATAATAGCATATAGTTAACATCATTACATTTTTGCTAAGAAACATGTTGAACAATGCTATACCTGGCTCAAGCTGGGCTTCTCCACATATTCCTAGGTGGAAGGCCCAGGTTGGACTTCAGGAGCCTCATCTGATGTGGAAGGAAGTGTGGAAGGAAGTGTGGAAGGAAGTGTAGATAGTGATGGCCTGGGTTCACTCTGGTCTGACAAAAAATGCAGTCTGTCATAGTACCACAGCCTGGGAACTAGGGATGAGACGAACACCCGCTGGTTCGGTTCGCACCAGAAGCTGCGAACAGACCGAAAATTTGCATGAACGTTAGAACCCCATTGACGTCTATGGGACTCGAACGTTCGAAATCAAAAGTGCTCATTTTAAAGGCTAATTTTAATGGTATTGTCCTAAAAAGGGTTTGGGGACCCGGGTCCTGCCCCAGGGGACATGTATTAATGCAAAAAAAACTTTTAAAAACGGACGTTTTTTCGGGAGCAGTGATTTTAATGATGCTTAAAGTAAAAAAAAAAAGTGAAATATTCCTTTAAAAATCATACCTGGGGGGTGTCTATAGTATGCCTGTAAAGTGGCGCGTGTTTCCTGTGCTTAGAACAGTCCCTGCACAAAATGACATTTTTAAAGCAAAAAAAAGTCATTTAAAACTGCTTGCGGCTTTAATGTAATGTCGGGTCCTGGCAATATGGATGAAAATCAGTGAGACAAATGGCATGGGTACCCTCCAGTCCATTACCAGGCCCTTTGGGTCCTGTATGGATATTAAGGGGAACCCCGCACCCAAATTAAAAAAAGGAAAGGCGTGGGGCCCCCAGGCCCTATATACTCTGAACAACAGTATACAGGCGGTGCAAACAAGACAGAGACTGTAGGTTTGTTGTTAAGTAGAATCTGTTAGTAATTTTGAACTGGAACATTTTTAAAGTGTAGCTCCAGCCAAAAAATCTGTTTTTAAGCTTTTTGGAAAACATAGGGAAGGGTTATCACTCCTGTGACATTTGTTTTGCTGTCTGTGCTTCTCTTCAGAAGATTTCACCTCACTTTTTGTCCCAATGACAAATGTTTTTTGAAAATTTGGGGTTTTTAGTGAAACAAGGATTGGTGATAAAGCATCAGTGGAAAGGAGAAAAGTTGTTCCCATATTAACTCTTACAGGAGAGAATTTCCCTTCCTATGGGGTAGATTTCATCTCACTTCCTGTTGTCTCCTTCCGTTTGCAAGTAGGAGTCGTTTGTAAGCTGGATGTTTGAAAGTAGGGGCCTGCCCTATATACTCAGCAGAAATTTGGGCCTTAGGTGTTGTTGTGGCCTCAACACTGTAAGCCCTCACAGGGCCCTGCTGTGAAATATTAGATCAAGAATTGTAATTGCATGCCCCTGTTGAACAGGGCCAGAAAAATTGGGCCTTTGGTGATGGTGGTGGTGGTGCTGGTGCCACAACACTGTAAGTCCTCACAGTTACTCTTGGTGGGTGCTGGAATGGGCCCTGCTGTGAAATATTAGATCAAGAATTGTAATTACATGCCCCTGTTGAACAGGGGCTAAAAAATTGGGCCTTTGGTGGTGGTGGTGGTGTTGGTGCTGGTGCCACAACACTGTAAGTCCTCACAGTTAATCTTGGTGGGCGCAGAAACGTAACCTGCTGTGAAATATTCAATCAAGAATTATAATTACATGCCCCTGTTGAACAGGGCCAGAAAAATTGGGCCTTTGGTGGTGGTGGTGCTGGTGGCACAACACTGTAAGTCCTCACAGTTAAACTTGGTGGGCGCAGAAACGGGCCCTGCTGTGAAATATTCGATCAAGAATTTTGATTACATGCCCCGTTGAACAGGAGCAGAAAAATTGGGCCTTTGGTGGTGGTGTTGGTGCCACAACACTGTAAGTCCTCACAGTTAATCTTGGTGGGCGCAGAAACAGGCCCTGCTGTGAAATATTAGATCAAGAATTCTAATTACATGTCCCTGTTGAACAGGGGCTGAAAAATTGGGCCTTAGGCACTGGTGCTGATGCCACAACACTGCAACCCCTCACAGATACTCTAGTTGGAACACAGGAACGAGCCCTGCTGCAAAGTATTGCATCAAAAATTGTAATTACACACCCCTGTTAAACAGGGGCTGAAAAATTGGGCCTTAGGCATTGGTGCTGGTGCCACAACACTGCAACCCCTCACAGATACTCTAGTTGGAACGCAGGAACGAGCCCTGCTGCAAAGTATTGCATCAAAAATTGTAATTTCACGCCTCTGTTAAACAGGGGCTGAAAAATTGGGCCTTAGGCACTGGTGCTGGTGCCACAACACTGCAACCCCTCACAGATACTCTAGTTGGAACGCAGGAACGAGCCCTACTGCAAAGTATTGCATCAAAAATTGTAATTACACGCCCCTGTTAAACATGGGCTGAAAAATTGGGCCTTAGGCACTGGTGCTGGTGCCACAACACTGCAACCCCTCACAGATACTCTAGTTGGAACGCAGGAACGAGCCCTGCTGCAAAGTATTGCATCACAAATTGTAATTACACACCCCTGTTAAACAGGGGCTGAAAAATTGGGCCTTAGTCACTGGTGCTGGTGCCACAACACTGAAACCCCTCACAGATACTCTAGTTGGCATGCAGGAACTAGCCCTGCTGCAAAGAATTGCATCAAAAATTGTAACTACATGCCCTTGTTAAACAGGGGCTTAAAAATTGGACCTTAGGCACTGGTGGCGGTGCCCAGAACCAAAAATGTTCTTACAAGCTATCAGCATGATCATTGAGGAAGAGGATAATTACTCAGCATAACAGGCTAGTCACTCAGCATCAGCATAGGCAGTCTTTGAAGGGATCTGAGATTTTTAAAAAAAATGATTCGGTTACATCAGCATCAGGTGCTTGGTAGCTGGTGGTGATCCAAGACTGATTCATTTTTATGAAGGTCAGTCGATCGACCGAGTCGGTGGACAGACGCACCCTGTGATCAGTTACAAAGCCTCCAGCAGCACTGAATGTGCGTTCCAAAAGAACGCTGGATGCAGGACAGGCCAGTAGCTCAACTGCATAATGTGCAAGCTCTGGCCAGTGATCCATCCTCAAGACCCAGTAACCCAGAGGATTGGGTCCAAGTCAGATCTTGCCCCTAGGTATTCCTGCACCATGTAAAACAGATGCTGGCTATGGTTGCTGGAACTGATCATACCTTGGGGCTGCGAACTAAAACATTGTCTGAACGCATCGGTCAGAGGGCCACCTTCTCCACCGCTCCTTCTTTTACTGACCGAAGCCTCAGCAACACGTTGTCCAGAAACAGGAGTTTGTAACCTCCCAGTCTCTGGGAACGCATTGCACAGACCTTTCTGCAAGGCCTCCCAAAGATGTTTCATCCTCTGATCCCTCTGCGAAAGCAAGATAAGGTCCGCAACCTTACCCTTGTAACGTGGATCAAGGAGGGTTGCCAGCCAGTATTGGTCCTTCTCCTTGATACCACGAATACGAGGATCCTTACGCAGGCTTTGCAGGATCAGGGAGGCCATGCAGCGTAGGTTTGCTGAGGCATTCGGTCCGGAATCCTGTGGGTCACTAAGGACGACATGGTCCGCAGCCACCTCCTCCCAGCCACGTACAAGTCCATGTGTTTCTTGGGACTGATCCCTTAAAGACTGCTGCTGATGCTGAGTGCCAGGCTCCACCCCCATACTGACACAATCCTCCTCCTCTTCCTCTTCCTTCTCCTCCTCCTCATCGTCCTCTTCCTGTGTGATCGGCGGGCATGCAGGAACACTGTCTGGATAAAGAGGGCCTTTAGAGCTAAGGAAGTCCTCCTCTTCCTGCCTCTGTTCTGCCTCAAATGCCCTGTCCATTATTCCACGCAGCGTGTGCTCCAACAGGTGGACAAGGGGTACAGTGTCACTGATGCATGCACTGTCACTGCTCACCGTCCTCGTGGCCTCCTCAAATGGTGACAGGACAGTGCATGCATCCCTGATCATGGCCCACTGGCGTGGGGAAAAAAAACAAGCTCCCCTGACCCTGTCCTAGTGCCATAGTCGCACAGGTACTCATTGATGGCCCTCTGCTGTGTGTGCAGCCGCTGCAGCATGACCAACGTTGAGTTCCACCTGGTGGGCATGTCACAGATTAGGCGGTTCTTGGGCAGGTTAAACTCCTTTTGGAGGTCTGCCAGACGAGCACTGGCATTATATCACCGGCGGAAATGCACACAGACTTTACTGGCCTGCCTCAGGACATCCTGTAAGCCCGGGTACCTGCCCAAGAACTACTGCACTACCAAGACAAGGAAGTGGGCCAAACAGGGCACATGGGTCAGTTGTCCCTGTCGGAGGGCTGAGAGGAGGTTGGTGCCATTGTCGCAAACCACCATTCCTGCCTTAAGTTGGCTTCGCATCAACCACCTCTGAACCTGCCCCTGTAGAGCTAACAGAACCTCTGCCCCAGTGTGGCTCCTGTCCTCCAAGCACACCAGCTCATGCATCTTTTGGCCTGCATACTTGCATAGCCCCTTGAATGCCTACGGAGCACCGCTGGTTCCGAGGACAAAGCACAGGAAGAGGCCATGGAGGAAGAAGAAGAGGAGAGGGTGGAGGAGAGAGGTGTGTCACAATCATTAGTAGTGGCATTTTGGAGGCGTGGTGGCGGAACAACCTCCAACACTACTGCACCTTGTCCTGCATCCTTCCCAGCTGCCAGCAGAGTGACCCAATGCACCGTGAAACTTAGGTAATGTCCCTGTCCGTGCCTGCTGCACCATGAGTCAGCAGTAATATGCACCTTACCGCTGACTGCCCTGTCCAGTGAGGCCAAGACATTGCCTTCCACGTGCCGGTAGAGAGCCAGAATTGCCTTCCGTGAGAAAAAGTGGCTTTTGGGTACCTGCCACTGAGGAACCGCACATTCCACAAACTCAAGGAAGGGGGCAGAGTCTACCAACTGAAAAGGTAGCAGTTGAAGTGCTAGCAATTTTGCCAAGCTAGCATTCAACCACTGGGCATGTGGATGGCTGGGAGTGAACTTCTTTCGGCGGTGCAGCAGCTGGGGCAGGGAAATTTGCCTGGTACAATCTGACGTCAGTGTACCGAAAGCAGATTGCCCACAAGTACTTGGCTGTGACACACCTAATTCTACACCTTCGTTCCTCTCAGTGCAGGTCTCAGAGAGGACTGAAGGTATAGAGGGGTTGGAGATCTCAGCTGATGAGGAGCAAGGAGAGGTCCTCTTTGTTCTTTGGTGTGGGTTTTTTAGATACGCTTGCCAACGAACTGCATGGTAGGTCAACATATGTCTGGTTAAGCATGTGGTGCCCAAGCGGGAGATGTTTTGGCCACGCGAGATACGCTTGAGACATATGTTGCAAATAGCAGCAGTGCGATCTGATGCACTCGTCTCAAAAAAGGCCCACACCAAAGAACTTTTGGAATAACGCGCAGACACAGCAGCGCCCTGCACATGCGGAGCTTTGGGGTGTGATGCCGTCAGTGTGCTGCCCTTAGGCTGGCCCCTGGAGGGCATCCTGCCTCGTTGGTGATGTGCCTCCTCCTCCTCCTCTCTCCTATCAGGCACCCACATTGAGTCAGTGACCTCATCATCCCCTCCCTCATCATCACTGAAGCAAACCTGGCAGTATGCTGCAGCAGGGAGAACATGACTGCCAGATTGCTGTTCTAAACGCTGGGCAACCTCCTGGAGCATGTACCCAATACTGTGGTCAAACAGTTCGAGGGACTCCTCAGGAGGACATGGTGGGGCTAGGGAAGGAGTAACTGATGCCATTGAGCCGAGGGAAGAGGCCGCGTTGGCAGCTGCTTTGCCAGACAAAGTACCCTGAGCATTAGTGAGAGAGGATGAGGAGGATGAGGACGGCTTGGTCATCCACTTGACCAAGTCTTCCGCATGTTGCGGCTCAACACGGCCAGCTGCCGAAAAAAAGGCCAAGCGTGTCCCGCGGCCACATGCTGATGAGGATGCACCGTCTCCACGACCAGCACTGTTGCCTCTAGACACAGAGCCTGCTTGCCCTCTTTTATGGGCTTGTGACTGTCTGCCTCTCCTTGTTGGCCTTCCAGACATACTAATGGCCTGTAGCTGCACAAAGCTGGGATATATATATATATATATATATATATATA
Source organism: Lithobates clamitans (assembly GCA_037952925.1). NCBI lineage: Eukaryota > Metazoa > Chordata > Amphibia > Anura > Ranidae > Lithobates > Lithobates clamitans. The sequence goes on along the minus strand of JBBGZY010000589.1, from coordinate 3,979,646 downwards.
TATATATATATATATATATATATTTATATTTTTTTGTATATATATATATATATATATATGATACTGCAGCTAGCAAAATCAACTGCCTGCCTGTAGTATGAGAACACCACCAACCTTCTACAGGTAGCTTTAGCTGAACACTGTGCAGAGGTTGCACTACACTAACGTGTAAATAATTTAGCTGCCTGTGGTAGTGATAGGATCAGGAAAACACCACCAACCTTCTACAGGTAGCTTTAGCTGAACACTGTGCAGAGGTCGCAAAGAACTAACTTGTAGCTTATTTAGCTGCCTGCGGTAGTGATAGGATCAGGAAAACACCGCCAACCTTCTACAGGTAGCTTTAGCTGAACACTGTGCAGAGGTCGCACTTCACTAACTTGTAGTTTTAGCTGAACACTGTGAGGAGAACGCACTACACTAACTTGTAGCTTATTTAGCTGCCTGCGGTAGTGATAGGATCAGGAAAACACCACCAACCTTCTACAGGTAGCTTTAGTTGAACACTGTGCAGAGCTCGCAAAAAACTAACTTGTAGCTTATTTAGCTGCCTGCGGTAGATATAGGATCAGGAAAACACCACCAATCTTCTACAGGTAGCTTTAGCTGAACACTGTGCAGAGGTCGCACTACAGTAACTTGTAGTTTTAGCTGAACACTGTGAGGAGGACGCACTACACTAACTTGTAGCTTTAGCTGAACACTGTGCAGAGGTCGCACTACACTAACCGGGAGTTTTAGCTGAACACTGTGAGGAGGACGCACTACACTAACTTGTAGCTTTAGCTGAACACTGTGAGGAGGATGCACTACCCAAACTTCTAGTTTTAGCTGAACACTGTGCACTACACTAACTCGTAGCTTTAGCTGAACACTGTTCAGAGAACTCACTACACTAACTTGTAGCTTTAGCTGAACACTGTGCAGAGGTCTCACTAAACTAACTTGTAGCTTTAACTGAACACTGTGAGGAGGACGCACTACACTAACTGTAAATAGTCTAGCTGCCTGACTGTGGTACTAATAGGATCAAAAGAACACCAGCAATTTTCTTCAGGTAGCTGTAAATACTGTAACAACACAAGCCTGCCTGTCAGTAGCAAGATAACAGGAACGGATCTAGCTAAACTGAATACAGTGTATATATATATATATATATATATATATATATATAAATATATGTATATGCACAACACCTGGCATGCATATATACACACAATACACTGTAAGTGCAGCTAACTCACTGACTGTCCTGCCTAATCTATCCAACTTAAATCAAATGACACTGTCTCTCTGTCTATCTATTTCTCTCTCAATGCCGGAACACACACTGCACAGGACTGTGCAGGGCCCTGAGCCATAATTGGCCAAAGCCTCCTTGGCTTTGGCCAATTACGGCTCTCTTTTCAGACGGTGCTGTGATTGGCCAAGCATGCAGGTCATAGTGCATGCTTGGCCAATCATCAGCCAGCAATGCACTGCGATGCCGCAGTGAATTATGGGCCGTGACGCGCCACACGAATTTGGCACGAACAGCCCATATCGTTCGCAATTCGGCGAATGGGCGAACAGACGATGTTCGAGTCGAACATGGGTTCGACTCGAACATGAAGCTCATCCCTACTGGGGACATATACATCATCTGCTGCTGCTCCTGATCTCATGGAATCCTGGACCTTCTTGCACTCCCTATTATGTGTGCTCCTCAGGCCACCAATTTTGGCCTTCAAATAGTTGATGTCTGCTGTGGGAGTCACCAGCTTCACCAATTCCAACAGTTTCTCCAGCGCTGCCTTCCTCTTTAGCTTGTTGTAGTAGTCACTGTTTTTGACTTGCCAGAGACATGGCAGCTCCCTGTACCTGTCTATATAGTGTGGCAGGAAGCCTGGGTCTGTAAATGTATCAATTTTCTCTGCAAGACACAACACAAGACAAACCCTAATGTCAAGCTTATCTCTCCTAATCTTGTCCCAATATAGGCTTCAATCTATAAGCAGTATAGGCCACTAACCACTGATGCCCCAAGTTAAAATTGTACCTTCCTTTGCACAATCGGCGCTTATGATACTCCGTCCTCCGCTCACAGATTGTACGTACGACGCACGCTTGTTATGCTTTATATACACTGCGCATGCGTTAAACTCCGTCCCTGACCTTCTTTCTAGTGTATTCCCCACCTCTTCTCTTTCGGCGCAGTGGGAGAGCACATGGCGGAGACAGAGCAGGTTCATGCAGAGAGCAGCAATGACAAAAGCCCAGAGCAAGGCAGTTCCACATCCAGGAGGAGATATAAGGCCTCAAATATGTCCTTTGTAGAAATGGTGGAGATGGTGGACATCTTGAAGAGGGCTGACTATGATGGGAAGTATGGACCTTACCCAAACCAAAATGTGAGAAAGGCCAAGATCATGACTAAAGTTGTGAGAAGTCTGCACAGGAATTTTGGGGTACGATGATCCAAGGAGCAATTGAGGAAACACTGGTCAGACCTGAAATTGAGGGGGCCAGATCAGTACAGAAGGTTCAGGAAACTGCTTCTAAAAAGTATTTGTCGTAAGTTCCTGTTATTATTATTACTTTCGTGCTGCTCCATGTGCTTTTCTTTAAAAGCTTACAGCAACCATGAGGACAAAGAGGACATTCACACCATATTACAATCATGGTAGTTATGGAATGATGAAAGAAATGCAATACATTAGCAAGCATTAAATGCATAGAAGGTGATGTTAAAGGATAAAACTTACCTTAATATAGTCCTTCTGCAGGACCTGAATGATGGCAGAAAAGCTCTCTGGAATAATGATTCCCAGAGCCTGGGGGGAGATCCCAGTCGTGAACTTAATATCCTGGAGACTTCTCACCATCGCCAAGTACCGCAAGGTGGCGACGAGCCTCTGCTCAGAAGTGATGGCTTGCCGCATGCAGGTGTCCTGCTTCATAATATAAGGGGACAGCAAAGCCAACAGATGGTGAAAAATGGGGTCTGTCATCCGGAGAAAATTCCTAAGATCTTCAGGATTATTCTCCTGGATCTCCCGCAGCAAAGGCATGTGAGAGAATTGGTCACGCTGGAGCAACCAATTCTTTGCCATGAACTCCTCCTCGCCCTGTTCATGGACTGTACTTGGGTCAAAGCAAGAACTCCAACACCAAGCCCAACAACGGCACAAGCTCTCCGCCGAGAACGTAACCGCAACATGGCCAGAAAACGGTCGGCTGGTCAGAACGAACAGAAAGCACTGAAAATCAGAAAGGACCTGAGAAGAACAATCTGAAAATCAGAAATGAGTGGACAAGAACGCACTGAAAAACAGAAGCGAACTATAAATAGAACACACGAAAAGACAGGAACGAACTGACAACACGCACTGAAGAACAGATACGAACCCACAAGCACAAACTGAAAAGCAGAAACAGACTGAAAAGCACCAGGCTGAAAACCATGAATCGTCTCTCACCAAACTTCTACTAACAAGATAAATACGAGATTAGCAGAAGGAGCCCAAAGGGTGGCGCACTGGCTATTGAACTTCCTTTTTATAGTCACGTTGTATGTGTTGTACGTCACCGCGTTTTCACGTTCAGAATTTTGAGCCAACATTTGTGTGATCAAAATCCATGGTTTTGTTGTCGGAAAATCCGATTGTGTGTACGCAGCATTAATCGTATTTAGTGGACTAAATCTCTTGTTCCTTTTAGTTGATTAAAATCATTTTAGCCAACTAAAACTCATTTTCGTCGTCTAAAATAAAATGAGTTTAGTTAAATTGTAATGCATTATTTAAAAGAGAAGTATGTTTTTTTTTGTTTTTTTTTAATAATCATACTTACCTAGGTGGATGCAGCATGAGACTGATGCTGTAGCTGTCCCCCGGCGTCTCTGCACTGAGAACCGATCTACCGAACACCGCCGATGGCTCGGTTCTCACTCCTCCCTGAGCAGAGAGATGCTGTCTGTCAGTTAGCATCTCTCTTGCTCTGCTCCTCCACGCTCATTAGAGCGATGAATGGTGAAAGGGGTGGGGAGCGGCCGTCTCAGCATCTCAGCGGCTCGCTGAGACACTGCTGCCATCAGTCAAGGCAGCTGGCATATCCAGACTTCTGAGGTTGGGATGACGCGCTGCATCGACTGATAGTAGTGACGTCTGCGGAGAGCGGACTTCAGACCGCTCTCTGCTGAAAACGGGTCACAGGAGAAAACTATTTGCACTTCTGTGACCCAGAGAAGAAGTCCAGCCTAAAAAGCTCAGGCTGGATTTATCCTTTAAGCATTTCTTTAGAATTGCCAAACTCATTATATACTCCTGGAGTGAAAAATTGAATATGTTATTATTTGTGGTATTAAGGTTAAAATAAGAACATGCACTACAGACACAGATTTTGTCGTTATATAATGTCTTTAAGTAAAACCAAGTTTCGTTACAAGAATTTGGCTTTTTTGACAGAAGTGTAACGTTAAAATAAAAAAATTAAAAAACTCTTTGCGTGATGACGCCACCATGCAGTGCACATTTACATGAACTTTAACAGTTCAAGAAACTGAACAGAATAAAGCAGAACATAGAACACAGCAAAATATTTTTCAGAGTTTTGAGAATGACACAAATATACATTTCTTTATCGTACATCATGGGACATGAGCCTTAAGAGATTACTTAATGGGTTATAGGCCACCTTCAGGTGATGGACACTGGTAAACCCAATCCAGGAAGTTCACTCCCTATATAACCCCTCCTCCTTCCAGGAGCACATCAGTTTTTTTGCCAGTGTCTAAGGTGTTGGTCACGAGTAAAGTTGTGCTCTGAAGCTCCAGGAGGGATCCATGCTGGATTTAAATAGCCTCCATAGTCTAGATCCATCCAAAGCGCCACTGAGGCCTAAGTGGATGGTACCTGGGGCCTCATATCCAAAGCACGAGGTTTTTGCCTGTAACGCCTCTCTTTGTAGGGCTGGACCCCGGGAACCCAGGGCTTAGGTCTTGCTACATTATCTAAAGCTTTCTTGGTGGGGTGCTTTACAGGTTCAAGGGTGTTGGAACCCCGATACCTAGGGACCTGGTCCTTGAAGGTTTGCTAAACACAGCCCGCGGTGATGGGTGAAGGTTGGATTGTCTGTTAATTCAGCAAATCCTGCGGCGGGGATAAGGTAAGGGAAGAAACTTAGGAACTGAAAAGTCTACCTATGTATTGTTCTATCAGGGAAAAAATGTTGTCATGCCTTAAATTCTAAATAGAGGGAGTCTATTCACATACCATAATCTGTTGTCTTCACTGTAAAGCTCAGTCTCTGTGTGGCCGCAGCAGCGTTTGGAGGGGGATTTTTTCTCAGGTAAAAAGAAAACTGACAAAATGTTTTCTTTCTCCCCCCTGAAGGGACTGAGGGTTAGGGGGACATCAGCGGTGTACCCTCCTTACATTACCCCCCCCTCCGCAGGGATTGCGGAGGTCCCGCTGTTCTGCTACTGCTAATATTTTTACTGTTGATTAGGGATGAGCTTCGAGTTCAAGTCAAACCCATGTTCGACTCAAACGTCGCCTGTTTGGTTGTTCGTTGAATTGGGAACAGTATGGGCTGTTCGCGCCAAATTCGAGTGGCGCGTCACAGCCCATAATTCAATGCGGCATTGCAGTGCATTGCTGGCTGATGATTGGCCAAGCATGCACTATGACCCGCATGATTGGCCAATTACAGCGCCGTCTGTACAGAGAGCCGTAATTGGCCAAAGCCGGGGTGGCTTTGGCAAATTATGGCTCAGGGGGTTTAGTACACGCCCCACACTATATAAAGCCGCCTGCGTGGCGGCCTTGTGTAGTGTGTTGCAGCGGCAGAGAGAGATAGACAGAGAGACAGTGTCATTTGATTTAAGTTAGATAGAGTAGGCAGGCGAGTCAGTTAGCTGCACTTACAGTGTATTGTGTATATATATATATATATATATATATGCATCCTAGGTGTTGTGTATATATATATATATATATATACACTGAATTTAGTTTAGCTAGATCCGTTCCTGTAATTCTCTTCCTAATATACTGACATGCAGGCAGGTGTTTTTACAGTATTTACAGTTAGTGTACTGTGTCCTTTGCACAGTGTGCACCTAAAGCTACCTGAAGACAATTGCTGGTGTTCTTCTGATCCTATTAATACCACAGGCAGGCAGCTGCAGTATTTACGGTTAGTGTACTGTGTCCTTTGCACAGTGTGCACCTAAAGCTACCTGAAGACAATTGCTGGTGTTCTTCTGGTCCTATTAATACCACAGGCAGGCAGCTGCAGTATTTACAGTTAGTGTACTGTGTCCTTTGCACAGTGTGCACCTAAAGCTACCTGAAGACAATTGCTGGTGTTCTTCTGATACTATTAATACCACAGGCAGGCAGCTGCAGTATTTACAGTTAGTGTACTGTGTCCTCTGCACAGTGTGCACCTAAAGCTACCTGAAGACATTTGCTGGTGTTCTTCTGATCCTTTTAATACCACAGGCAGGCAGCTGCAGTATTTACAGTTAGTGTACTGTGTCCTTTGCACAGTGTGCACCTAAAGCTACCTGAAGACAATTGCTGGTGTTCTTCTGATCCTTTTAATACCACAGGCAGGCAGCTGCAGTATTTACAGTTAGTGTACTGTGTCCTTTGCACAGTGTGCACCTAAAGCTACCTGAAGACAATTGCTGGTGTTCTTCTGATCCTATTAATACCACAGGCAGGCAGCTGCAGTATTTACAGTTAGTGTACTGTGTCCTCTGCACAGTGTGCACCTAAAGCTACCTGAAGACAATTGCTGGTGTTCTTCTGATCCTATTAATACCACAGGCAGGCAGCTGCAGTATTTACAGTTAGTGTACTGTGTCCTTTGCACAGTGTGCACCTAAAGCTACCTGAAGACAATTACTGGTGTTCTCATACTAATAATACTACAGACAGGCAGTTGATTCTGCTAGCTGCAGTATAATCAGTATATATATACATCCCAGCTTTGTGCAGCTACATCTCACGGCAGGCCATTAGTACTGTATGTCTGGAAGGCCAACAAGGAGAGGCAGACAGTCACAAGCCAATAAAAGAGGGCAAGCAGGCTCTGTGTCTAGAGGCAACAGTGCTGGTCATGGACACGGTGAATCCTCATCAGCACTTGGTCGTGAGACACGCTTGTCATTTTTTTCGGCAGCTGGCCGTGTTGAGCCACAACATGCGGAAGACTTGGTAGAATGGATGACCAAGCCATCCTCATCCTTTCTCAACCAGGCTCAGGGTTCTTTGTCTGGCAAAGCAGCTGCCAACGTGGCCTCTTCCCTCGGCTCAATGGCATCAGTCACTCCTTCCCTAGCCCCACCATGTCCTCCTGAGGAGTCCCCCAAACTGTTTGACCACAGTATTTGGTACATGCTCCAGGAGGATGCCCAGCATTTTGAAGGCTCCGATGATGGTACCCAGCTAGAGGAAGGCAGTAACGTGAGCCCAGAGAGAGGGGGTGCCCAAGAAGGACAGCAATCTGGCAGTCATGTTCCAGCTACAGCCTACTGCCAGGTTTGCCCCAGTGATGAGGAGGGAGGGGATGATGAGGAAGTCACTGACTCCACGTGGATGCCTGATAGGAGAGAGGAGGAGGAGGAAGAGGAGGAGGCACATCTCCAACGAGGCAGAATGCCCTCCAGGGGTCAGCTTAAGGGCAGCACACAGACTGCATCACACCGCAGAGCTCTGCATGTGCAGGGCGCTGCTGTGCGTTATTCCAAAAGTTCTTTGGTGTGGGCCTTTTTTGAGACTAGTGCATCAGATCGCACCGCTGCTATTTGCAGCATATGTCTCAAGCATTTTTCATGTGGCTTAACCACCACCCGCTTGGGCACCACATGCTTGACCAGACATATGTTGACCTGCCATGCAGTTTGTTGGCAAGCGTACCTAAAACACCCACACCATAGAACAAAGCGGACCTCTCCTTGCTCCTCATCAGCTGGGATCTCCAACCCCACTGTACCTTCAGTCCTCTCTGAAACCTGCACTGAGAGGAATGAAGCCAAGTACTTGCGGGCAATCTGCTATCGGTACACCATGTCAGATTGTACCAGGCAAATTTCCCTGCCCCAGCTGCTGCACTGCCAAAAGAAGTTCGCTCCCAGCCATCCACATGCCCAGCGGTTGAATGCTAGCTTGGCTAAATTGCTAGCACCTCAACTGTTGCCTTTTCAGTTGGTAGACTCTGCCCCCTTCCGTGAGTTTGTGGAATGTGCGGTTCCTCAGTGGCAGGTTCCCAGATGCCACTTTTTCTCACAGAAGGCGATTCCGACTCTCTACCGGCATGTGGAAGGCAATGTCTTGGCCTAGCTGGACAGGGCGGTCAGCGGTAAGCTGCATATTACCGCTGACTCATGGTCCAGCAGGCATGGACAGGGATGTTACCTATCTTTCACCTTACACTGGGTGACTCCTCTGGCAGCTGGGAAGGATGCAGGACAGGGTGCAGTAGTATTGGAGGTTGTTCCGCCACCACGCCTCCGAAATTCTACTAGTGGTGATTCTGCCACACCTCTCTCCTCTACACCCTCCTCTTCTTCTTCCTCCATGGCCTCTTCCTAAGCTGATTTGTCCTCAGAACCAGCGGTGCTCTGTAGGAGTTCAAGGGGCTACGCAAGCACTCAGGCAAAAAGATGCCATGCGGTGCTTGAGCTGGTGTGCTTGGGGGACAGGAGCCACAGTGGGGCAGAGATTCTGTCAGCTCTGCAGGGGCAGGTTCAGAGGTGGTTGACGCCATGCCAGCTTAAGCCTGGAATGGTGGTTTGCGACAATGGCACCAACTGATCCATGTGCCCTGTTTGGCTCACATTCTTAACTTCAAAGAAAAAAGGGAATATTTTTGGGACTTTAAATGAGACGCAACGGGGAATATTACACCTCCATCCCTGGTTGCTTTTGCAAAAAAGAGGGGGGAGGGGGGGACTTTAGATGAGGTGATGGAGGTAACTGTGGATGGGATTTCTGTATTGTATACAATAAAGTAAGTGGTTTGTTACCATATTGGTATAAATAAAAAGAAATGTCATATAGAGTAGACCCATCACCACAGTATAGAAGTATATTGTGGAGCATATCAACAAAGTGAACAGAATGAAAAAATGGGGTGTCCATATAGTAAGAATAGGGAAGAGGAGATAAGATTCCTGAAATCATGAGGAATTAATGAAAACTGGAGTAAAGAAATATTAGTAATGCTTGTTATAGAGGAACTTAAGAATAAATCAAGAGCTTGCTATGTATTTACCATGTAGGTCCTAATGGGATATGAACCAAAAATGGAGTGCAGTGTGGGACTGCTGAGAAAAGGTCACTGAGGGGGAACTGCAGGTTTAGCCCAATGGCCAGGGTCCCATCCAGCGTCACACTGGCATGACAAGGGAGAGACAGCATGGCAGCAGCTAGACCTACTCACTATGTGTCAGCCAAGCTGAAATAGCACGCACCTGCGTGAAGGGACGCCCACTGGGCATCGCACGCATAGAGTGGAAGGTGTGGCGCCGATGCACAGTGAAATCGCCCGCCCAATCCCCCATCCCCATAATGTGTGGGAAGGAGGGGAGAGGGAAGGCATGCAGCGTGCATCGCAGCTCCCGTGCAAACAAAACACCGGCTAACCTGTCGGCTGCAGAACACACTGAACCAATTCAGCTCAAATGAGTAGAGACAATTACAGCAGCAGTGTGTCCATCAAAATCAGCTGTGTTCAATGTGGTAAATGGTGACTTGACCACTAGGGGTCAGATACAAGGAAGTGAAATCTCACACACACACCTCCTTCCTTAATCAGTATCAAAGAAAAAAAGGGAATATTTTTGGGACTTTAAATGAGACGCAACGGGGAATATTGTGCCTCCATCCCTGGTTGCTTTTGCAAAAAAGAGGGGGGAGGGTGGGACTTTAGATGAGGTGCGTGGGGTAGAGCCAGACAAAACCATATACATATGTAAAAAATTGTAGTCTTTATTAGACCAAAGACAGGGCATGGATCAACCCATATAGACGCATAATAGCACATTGGCATATAAAATACAAAGTATCAACATACATATTAAGGATAGTCACCAACATGACACAGAAAGTAAATATTATACATCACAGTCCCTCAAATAGAGTAGGCATAACATTATGTCAGGGTGGTAGAGCAATACAAACCATCTGGAATCATAAATATGAGATGGATGCATCAAAATAAGCTCGACGACGTTTCGTGGACTTCTTTCCACTCATCAGGAGCAAGTGCATCCATGTACTAAAAAAAATCACCATTATAGTTTAATATAACCACAGACTGGAGAGGTAGAGGGATTAAAGATGATGATGAACAAATAAACGGCCATAACTGAAAGTACTCACATAAGAGCTGATACTAGGCCATGCGATACCACCTGCCGGAGGTCAGCCAGATAATTATGTCCAGCACGGGAGCTGAGGAAAGGACCCAAGCATGGATCAGGAGCACACGCAGTCCCCCCCAAAAAAAAGGTGTGTATAGAAAAATCTTGATGTAACTGTGGATGGGATTTCTGTATTGTATAGAATAAAGTAAATGGTTTGTTACCATATTGGTATAAATAAAAAGAAATGTCACATAGAGTAGACCCATCACCACAGTATAGAAGTATATTGTGGAGCATATCAACAAAGTGAACAGAATGAAAAAATGGGGTGTCCATATAGTAAGAATAGGGAAGAGGAGATGAAATTTCTGAAATCAGGAGAAATTAATGAAAACTGGAGTAAAGAAATATTAGTAATGCTTGTTATAGAGGAATTTAAGAATAAATCAAGAGCTTGCTATGTATTTACCCATGTAGGTCCTAATGGGATATGAACCAAAAATGCAGTGTAGTGTGGGACTGTCACTGAGGGGGAACTGCAGGTTGAGCCCAATGGCCAGGGTCCCATCCAGCATCACACTGGCATGACAAGGGAGAGGCAGCAGCCAGACCTACTCACCATGTGTCAGCTAAGCTGAAATAGCACACACCTGCATGAAGGGACGCCCACTGGGCATTGCACGCATGGAGTGGAAGGTGTGGCGGCGATGCACAGTGAAATTGCCCGCCCAATCCCACATCCCCATAATGTGTGGGAAGGAGGGGAGAGGGAAGTCATGCAGCTTGCATCGCAGCTCCCGTGCAAACAAAACACCGGCCAACCTGTCGGCTGCAGAACACACTGAACCAATTCAGCTCAAATGAGTAGAGACAGTTACAGCAGCAGTGTATCCATCAAAATCAGCTGTGTTCAATGTGGTATATAATGACTAGACCACTAGGGGTCAGATACAAGGAAGTGAAGGCCCTTGAACCACACACACACCTCCATCCCTAATCAGTATCAAAGAAAAAAGGGAATATTTTTGGGACTTTAAATGAGACACAACAGGGAATACTACGCCTCCATCTCTGGTTGCTTTTGCAAAAAAGAGGGGGGAGGGGGGGACTTTAGATGAGGTATCGCATGACCTAGTATCAGCTCTTATGTGAGTACTTTCAGTTATGGCCATTTATTTGTTCATCATCATCTTTAATCCCTCTACCCCTCCAGTCTGTGGTTATATTAAACTATAATGGTGATTTTTTTATCCCCTTTTATTACATGGATGCACTTGCTCCTGATGAGTGGATAGAAGTCCACGAAACGTCGTTGAGCTTATTTTGATGCATCCATCTCATATTTATGATTCCAGATGTTTTTTATTGCTCGACCACCCTGACACATCCTTAACTTGGTGGTGCAGCAGTTCTTGGGCAGGTACCCAGGCTTACAGGATGTCCTGAGGCAGGCCAGGAAAGTCTATGTGCATTTCCGCCGGTCATATAATGCCAGTGCTTGGCTGGCTGACCTCCAAAAGGAATTTAACCTGCCCAAGAACCGCCTAATCTGTGACATGCCCACCAGGTGGAACTCAACGTTGGCCATACTGCAGCAGCTGCACACGCAGCAGAGGGCCATCAATGTGTACCTATGTGACTATGGCACCAGGACAGGGTCAGGGAAGCTTGCTTTTTTTCCCCATGCTAGTGGGCCATGATCAGGGATGCATGCACTGTCCTGTCACCATTTGAGGAGGCCACGAGGATGGTGAGCAGTGACAATGCATGCATCAGTGACATTGTCCCTCTTGTCCACCTGTTGGAGCACACGCTGTGTGGAATAATGAACAGGGCACTTGAGGCAGAACAAAGGCAGGAAGAGGAGGACTTCCTTACCTCTCAAGGCCCCCTTTATCCAGACAGTGTTCCTGCGTGCCCACCGATCACACAGGAGGAGGAGGATTGTGTCAGCATGGAGGTGGGGCCTAGCACTCAGCATCAGCAGCAGTCTTCAAGGGATCATTTACAGTCCGAAGAAACCCATGGACTTGTACGTGGCTGGGAGGAGGTGGCTGCAGATCATGTTGTCCTTAGTGACCCAGAGGACTCTGGACCGAATGCCTCAGCAAACCTACGCTGCATGGCCTCCCTGATCCTGTAATGCTTGCGGAAGGATCCTTGTATTCATGGTAACAAGGAGAGGGATCATTACTAGCTGGCAACCCCTCTTGATCCACATTACAAGGGTAAGGTTGCGGACCTTATCTTGCCGTCGCAGAGGGAGCAGAGGATGAAACATCTTGGAGAGGCCTTGCATAAAGGTCTGTGCAACGCGTTCCAAGAGACTGGAAGGTTACAAATTCCTATTCCTGGATAACGTGTTGCTGAGGCTTCGGTCAGTAAAAGGGGGTGCAGGGGAGATGGTGGCCATCTGACCGATGCATTCAGACAACTTTTTAGTCCGCAGCCCCAAGGTATAATCAGTTCCAGCAACCATCGCCAGCGTCTGTTTTACATGGTGCAGGAATAGCTAGGGGCAAGATCAGACTTGGACACCTTTCCCACCGAAAATCCTCTGGGTTACTGGGTCTTGAGAATGGATCACTGGCCAGAGCTCGCACAGTATGCAATTGAGCTACTGGCCTGTCCTGCATCCAGCGTTCTTTCGGAACGCACATTCAGTGCTGCTGGAGGCTTTGTAATTGATCACAGGGTGCGCCTGTCCACCGATTCGGTCGATTGACTGACCTTCATAAAAATGAATCAGTCTTGGATCACCACCAGCTACCAAGAACCTGATGCTGATGTAACCGAATATTTTTTTCTGAAATGTCAGATCCCTTCAAGACTGCCTATGCTGATGCTGAGTGACTATCCTGTTATGCTGAGTGACTATCCTCTTCCTCCTCAATGATCATGCTGATATCTTGTAAGAACATTTTTGGTTCTGGGCGCCGCCACCAGTGGCTAAGGCCCAATTTTTCAGCCCCTGTTTAACAGGGGCGTGTAATTACAATTTTTGATGCAATACTTTGCAGCAGGGCTCATTCCTGCGCTCCAACTAGAGTATCTGTGAGGGGTTGCAGTGTTGTGGCACCAGTGCCTAAAGCCCAATTTTTCAGCCCCTGTTTAACAGGGGCATATAATTACAGTTTTTGATGCAATACTTTGCAGCAGGGCTCATTCCTGGGCTCCAACTAGACTATCTGTGAGGGGTTGCAGTGTTGTGGGACCAGCACCAGTGCCTAAGGCCCAATTTTTCTGCCCCTGTTTAACAGGGGCGTGTAATTAAAATTTTTGATGCAATAACTTACAGCAGGGCTCATTCTTGTTCTCCAACTAGAGTATCTGTGAGGGATTGCACTGTTGTGGCACCAGTGCCTAAGGCCGAAATTTTTCTGCCCATGTTCAACAGGGACATGTAATTACAATTCTTGATCTAATATTGCACAGCAGGGCCCATTCCTGCGCCCACCAAGAGTAACTGTGAGGGCTTACAGTGTTGTAGCAACACCACCACCACCACCAAAGGCCCAATTTTTCTGCCCCTGTTCAACAGGTGCATGTAATTACAATTCTTGATATAATATTTCACAGCAGGGCCCATTCCAGCGCCCACCAAAAGTAACTGTGAGGACTTACAGTGTTGTGGCACCAGCACCACCACCAAAGGCCCAATTTTTCTACCACTGTTCAACAATGGCATGTACTGTAATTACAATTCTTGATATAATAGTTCACAGCAGGGTGATCCAGTGGCCACCAAGAGTAACTGTGAGGGCTTACAGTGTTGTGGCAACACCAACACAATGCCTAAATTTCTGCAGAGTATATAGGGCAGGCCCCTACTTTCAAACATCCAACTTACAAACGACTCCTACTTGCAAACGGAAGGAGACAACAGGAAGTGAGATGAAATCTACCCCTAGGAAGGGAAATTCTCTCCTGTAAGAATTAATATGGGAAAAACGTGTTTCCTCTCCACTGATGCTTTATCACCAATCCTTGTTTCACTAAAAACCCAAAATTTTCAAAAAACATTTGTTATTGGAGGTGAAATCTTCTGAAGAGGTGCACAGACAGCAAAACAAATGTTACAGGGGTGATAACCCTTCCCTATGTTTTCCAAAAAGCTTAAAAATAGATTTTTTGGCTGGAACGACACTTTAAAAACGTACCAGTTCAAAATTACAAACAGATTCTACTTAACAACAAACCTACAGTCCCTGTCTTGTTTGCACCACCTGTATACTTCTGTTCAGAGTATATAGGGCCTGGGGGCCCCACGCCTTTCCTTTTTTTAATTTGGGTGCAGGGTTCCCCTTAATACCCATACAAAGCCCAAAGGGGCTGGTAATGGGCTGGGGGGGTACCCATGACATTTTTCTCATTGATTTTCATCCATATTGCCGGGACCAGACATTACATTAAAGCCGCAAGCAGTTTTAAATGACTTTTTTTCCTTTAGAAATGTCATTTTGTGCAGGGACAGTTCTAAACACGGGAAACACATGCCACTTCACAGGCATACTATAGACACCCCCCAGGTACGATATTTAAAGGAATATTTCACTTTTTTTTCACTTTAAGCATCATTAAAATCACTGCTCCCAACAGCCGTTTTTAAAACTTTTTTTTGCATTGATACATGTCCCCTGGGTCATGACCCGGGTCCCTAAACCCTTTTTAGGACAATAACTTGCATATTAGCCTTTAAAATTAGCACTTTTGATTTAGAACGTTCGAGTCCTATAAACTTTAACGGGGTTCTAAAGTTTGCGCAAACTTTCGGCCCGTTCGCAGGTTCTGGTGCGAACCGAACCAGGGTTCGGCTCATCCCTGCTGTTGATGCTGTTGTTTGTTGACCTGCTGCTGACAGGTCTCTGCCTCCCCTCCCCCTTTGTGTTGGGTCTGAAGACCCGAAAATCTCCGCACATAAACATTTTAGATGAAACGGAGGGGTGGATTTTTTTTTGGGAGGGGGCGGGGCCTAAGTGCAGCGCCGTGAACATCGATGAGGACGCGCAGCAGGCAAAATCAAATAAACCCACAGCTGGGACCGTCTCTCCTCGGTTGACGAGGAGGAAACAAAGCAGTCTGTACACAGGGACACAGGAGCTGTGGGGCATGTGAGAGCTGCAAACTGGCATTCCTGATACAGGAAGGACACTTTTTTCTCAGCACTATGCTGAACTTTATAACGGCTTTATTGTCATGACTATATTCAGCGATTTCCACGCTGTCATCCTTGCCTGATTTACCAGTTATGGCAAGCCAGGGTGAGCCACGGTGAGCCATTGGAACAAATTGATGGTGCAACTGCTTCTCACATCTCAACCCCTGTATACGTGACTGAAGATGTCCTTTCCTCTACCCTGCAGGGTCTGGAAGGAAGATTAGCGGCTTTAATCGCATCCTCCATTGAAATGGATAGGAAGTGTGCTAGATCCCCCTCCCCCACTATAGAACCCTTTCAAGGGGAACAGTGGGCACAGGATAAGGTGTTACCCTCAGGCGTTCAGGAGGAAAAATAAATCGATGATTCCTCTACGGAAGAAACAACAGTAGATGAACCTTTTCAGCCTCACAATCTGAGAAATTGCTGATACAAACTCTTGCGGAGATGGTTCGTTCCACTTTTATGCTACCCCTAAGGGAGTCTCCTGAAAGTAGACATGTGCATTCCGTTTCGTTCCGAATCGAAATTCGGACAAATTTTTCATTATTCGTAAATTCGGATGCATCCAAATTTCTGAATTACAAAAGTGATGAATTTAAACGAATCAGAAAAAAAGCCAACGTATTTGAATCAAATTTGAAAACAAATTTGAATCGAATTTGAAAGCAATAGAATAAAATCGATTTTCTAAAAAATACAATAAAATAGAATATAAAATCATAAAGCAATAGAATACATATATATAATATTTTTTTTATTCTGTTTTATTGTTTTTCTATGCTTTTCTTTTCTTTTCTATTATTTTCTATTCTTTAATAGTCTTTTCTATTCAAATTCATTCTATACGAAATTCGAATTTCGGAACATGGCTTCTGAAGATCGAATTTCGTATAGAATGAATTTGAATAGAAAAGATTAGAATAGAAAAAAAAAATAATAGAAAAGAATAAACTAGAAAAACATGTATTGTATTTTATTCTATTCTGTTCTATTGTTTTTCTATTCTATTCTTTTTTATTATTTTCTATTTTATTCTAATCTTTTCTATTCAAATTCAAAATCATTCTATACGAAATTTGAATTTCGGAAAATGGTTTTGTATATATATATAAAGTTCCAAAGGTTGCTGCACTTAAAAATCTGTTGCTTTATTCCATCAAATCTTTAGAAAAAGATTACAAGGAAGTAGAGTCATTCCAAACAGAATCAATATAATCATTTGTTCAGACAAAGATTAAGTTTCAGGCTGATTTGTTCGCACCCTTCCTTAGATCAGTCAGAACACATCTGAACTTTATTTTTATATATACAAGGTCGGTGGGAGGACCTGTTTGCTGACACTAGATTGAAAGCTGTGTGTGGTTCTCCTCTGCACTTCAATCTATATATATATATTATATTTTTTTCTATTCTGTTCTATTGTTTTCTATGCTATTAGTTTCTATTATTTTCTATGCTTTTAGTTTCTATTATTTTCTATTCTATTCTAATCTTTTCTATTCAAACTTGATTTCAGTCTATATGAAATTCAAATTTCAGAAGATGTTTTATATATGCTATTCTTTTCTATTCTAAACTTTTCTATTCGAATTTGAATTCATTCTAGACGAAATTCGAGAATGAATTTGAATAGAAAAGATTAGAATAGAAAATAATAGAAAATAGACTAGAAAAACAATAGAACAGAATAAAATAAACTATAATATATACATATATATATATATATATATATATAAATATATATATATATATACATATATATATATATATATATACATATATATATATATATATATATACATATATATATATATATATATATATATATATATATATATATATATATATATATATATATATATATATATATATATATAATGTTTTATTGTATTCTGTTCTATTGTTTTTCTAGTCTATTCTATTCTAATCTTTTCTATTCAAATGCAAATTCATTTTAGACGAAATTCTAATTTCGGAAGATGGTTTTATATATATATATATATATTATTTTTTTCTATGCTGGTCTATGATTTTTCTATGCTATTCTTTTCTATTATTTTCTAATCTTTTCTATTTGAAAGCAAATTCATTCTATACGAAATTCGAATTTCGGAAAATGGTTATATAGAAATAGAATGAAATCGAATTCTAATAGAAAAGACTAGAATAGAAAAAACAATAGAACAATATATAAAACATCTTCCGGAATTGGAATTTGGTACAGAATGAATTCGAATTTGAATAGAAAAGATTAGAATAGAATATATTATATTTTTTTCTATTCTGTTCTATTGTTTTTGCATGCTATTCTTATTTTCTATTCTATTTGAATCTCTTCTATTCAAATTCAAATTCATTCTGTACCAAATTCCAATTCCGGAAGATGTTATATAGAAAAGATTAGAATAGAATATATTATATTTTTTTCTATTCTGTTCTATTGTTTTTGCATGCTATTCTTATTTTCTATTCTATTTGAATCTTTTCTATTGGAATTCGATTTCTTTCTATATGAAATTCAAATTCGCAAAATGGTTATATATAGTTTACTTTTTAAATTCGGTCAAATTTTTTTCGAATGCGGTAGAATTTTTTCGAATTTGATAGTTTTTTTCGAATGCGGTAGAATTTTTTCGAATTTGATCGTTTTTTTTTGAATGCGGTAGAATATTTTCTAATTTAATAGTTTTTTTCGAATGCGGTAGAATTTTTTTCTAATTTGATAGTTTTTTTCGAATGCGATCAAATTTTTTCGAATTCGAATACGAAACTAAACGAATGTAACGAATGCAACTAATTTAACTAAACAAAGTTAGTTAAATAACGAATCAAAACTAAACTAAACTAATTTTTTCATCCTGCACATGTCTACCTGAAAGCTAGTTTCTTCCTTGGGTTCCTTAAAACCTTCTCAGCCTTTGCATGCGTTTCCTGTCCATGCATTACTAGAACAGCTTATTTTTGCTGAATGGGATCACCCGGATATGCATTTTCTCCCTAAAACCTCAGGGTCAGACCCAGGCTTAAAAGAAGTCCTGGGGTCGGAAACCTGCAAAGCAGAATCCTAAAGCCTCATCGTGAAGAGGCAACCCCCCTCACCAAGGTGGGGGGAAGACTTCTGCAGTTTTCATAAGTCTGGCAAGAGGAAATTCAGGACAGATGGTTCATCTCCATGGTAAGGCTGTGGAACAAGCGGGACTTTCCACCGTCTCCTTTCCTGAGCTCAAGCATTCCCAAACATCCAGAGAAAAGACAATCTCTGTTTCAGGCACTAGACTGATTAATATCTGAAGGGGTGATAATACAGATCCCTACAAAAGAGCAAGGTTTGGGGTTTTGTTCAAATCTTTTTATGGTACCAAAATCAAATGGAGATGTCAGACCCATTCTAGATTTAAAAAATCAAATTCAGTTCCTGAAGATCCGCTCCTTTCGCATGGAGACGATCAGGTCAGTAGTTTCTACCCTTCTAGGAGGAGAACGTCTGGCATCAATCGACATCAGGGATGCATGTCTGCATGTTCCTATATTTTCCGCTCACCAAAAGTTTCTGCGGTTCAAGTTAGAATAGCAGCATTTCCAATTTGTAGCTCTGCCCTTCAGGCTAGCCACAGCACCCCGGGTGTTCACAAAAGTGCTGGCCCCACCTATAGCCAGGTTAAGGGCACAGGGCATAACAGTCGTAGCATACCTAGACGATCTATTGCTAATAGACCAGTCGGTGGCTCATTTGAAGCAAAGCGTACGCATTACAATCAGTTACCTGGAAAGTTAAGGTTGGATTCTCAACCTAGAGAAATCTTCCTTCATAACGCTAAAAAGGCTGGAGTACTTGGGTCTGATCATAGACACAGCCCAGGAAAAGGTGTTCTTGCCTCAGGCAAAGATCGACTCCATAAGAGAGCTGGTGCAGATGGTCAGGTCAAAAGGCGATCCCTCCATTCACCTTTGCATGAGGTTGCTAGGAACCATGGTGGCTTCATTTGAAGCAGTTCCCTATGCCCAGTTCTATTCAAGACTGTTGCAAAACAGTATCCTGTCTGCTTGGAACAAAATGATTCAAGCTTTAGACTTGCCAATGTGGCAGTCCCAAAGGTGTCACAAAGCCTCAGTTGGTGGTTACTAACTCAGAATCTGCTGAAAGGAAAATCCTTCAGACCAGTTATCTGGAAAGTGGTAACGACAGATGCCAGCTTTTCAGTCTGGGGAGCAGTACTAGAAAAGACAACTGTCCAGCGACAGTGGTCAAGAGCGGAAAGAACCTTGCCCATCAATATCCTAGAGATTCGGGCAGTGTGTCTGGCCCTAAAGGCCTGGACTTTCAGGTTACGGGATTGTCCTGTCAGGATCCAATCCAACAATGCCACAGCTGTGGCCTATATCAATCACCAAGGGGGCACCAAGAGTCTCTCAGCGCAGAGAGTGGTGAACCATATTCTAACTTGGGCAGAAAGGAATGTTCCGTGCCTATCGGCAGTCTTCATTCCGGGAGTAGAGATTTGGCAGGTAGACTACTTAAGTCACCAGCAGTTATTCCCAGGGGAATTGTCTCTTCACCCCAACATATTCTGGCTGTTTGCCAAAGATGGGGGACTCTGAACGTAGATCTTCTAGCGTCCAGGTTCAACATGAAGTTAGTCAACTTTGTGGCCAGAACAAGCGATCCACATGCATGCGGAACGGATGCGTTGGTGACCCCGTGGGATCAGTTCCCACTGATCTATGAATTCCCCCCTATTCGGTTGTTGCCTAAACTTTTTTGCAGGATCAAGCTGGAAAGAAAGCCTGTAATTCTGGTGGCACCAGCATGGCCCAGAAGGTCATGGTATGCAGAAATCGTAAAGATGGCAGTGGAGGGCCCATGGCCCATACAGCCAGATCTGCTCTCACAGGGACCAATATTCCATCCTACCTTACGATCTCTAAATTTAACTGCTTGGCTATTGAAACCCACATTCTAAAGAAACGTGGGCTTTCCGAGTCAGTTATCTCTACCCTGAATAATGCAAGGAAGCTAGCTTCCAGAACTATATATTATAGGGTCTGGAGTGCTTATGTTTTCTGGTGTTAATACAAGGGTTGGCACCCTCGGAGATATATCATAGGCAGAGTTCTTGCCTTTCTACAATTAGGGGTAGAAATAAAATTGGCCTTGAGTACTATTAAAGGCCAAGTCTCAGTTTTATCGGTCTTATTTCAAAGACCACTTGCTACACATTCTTTAGTCCGGGGTTTTATGCAAGGGATGATGTGGCTTAATCCGCCAGTCAAACCTCTCTTGAACCCTTGGGACTTGAACTTAGTTTTGTCTGTGTTACAAAAACAGCCATTTGAACCGATACAAAATATTCCCTTAGTCCTTCTGACAAGGACGTTGGTATTTTTGGTTGCTATATCCTCAGCAATGAGGGTTTCGGAATTGGCTGCTCCCTCTTGCCATATTTGATTTTTCATGAGGACAGAGTGGTGTTACGCCCTCATCCAGACGTTTTGCCAAAAATGGTTTCAGGTTTTCACCTGAACCAAGATATTCTCCTGCCATTGTTTTTTCCAAAACCATGTTCCAGGTAAGAAAAGTCACTACATTGTCTTGATGTGGTGAAAGCAGTCGAAATCTATTTAAAGGCAACTGCTCAGATTCTGAAGACTGATGTCTTATTTATTCTGCCAGAGGGTCCTAAGAAAGGGCAGGCAGCATCAAAATCCACTGTCGCTAAGTGGATTCAGCAAGTTGTAATTCAACCTTATAATTTATGGGGTAAGATTCCCCCTTTTCAAGTTAAGGCAGGGCGGTTAGTGCTTCTTGGGCAGTGCGTCATCAGGCCTCCTTGGCTCAGATCTGTAAGGCCGCAACTTGGTCTTCATTGCATACACTAACAAAATTTTATCAGCTGGATGTAAGGAGGTATGAGGATATCGCCTTCGGGCACAGTAAGCTGCAGGCAGCAGTATAGGTCCTCAAGTCTGGGGGTACACTCCGTGTTGTGTCTCCCTCCCCTCAAGTAGCATTGCTATGGGACGTCCCATTAAGTAATTACTTAAGGCTCTGTGTCCCATGATGTACGATAAAGAAAATAGGATTTTTATAACAGCTTACCTGTAAAATCCTTTTTCTTGGAGTACATCATGGGACACAGAGGTCCCTCCCCTCTTTTTTGGGATTTAAGTATATTGCTTTGCTACAAAAACTGATGTGCTCCTGGAAGGAGGAGGGGTAATATAGGGAGTGAACTTCCTGGATTGGGTATACCAGTGTCCATCACCTGAAGGTGGCCTATAACCCATTAACCACTTGACCACTGGGCACTTAAACCCCCTTCCTAACCAGACCAATTTTCAGCTTTTGCTGCTCTCACACTTTGAATGACAATTACTCAGTCATGCAACACTGTACCCAAATGAATTTTTTGTCCTTTTTTTCACACAAATAGAGCTTTCTTTTGGTGGTATTTAATCACCGCTGGGTTCTTTATTTTTTGCGCTACAAAAGGAAAAAGACCGAAAATTCTGTAAAAAAATGCATTTTTCTTTGTTTCTGTTATAAAATTTTGCAAATTAGTAATTTTCTCTTCATATATTTTGGCCAAAATGTATACCGCTACATATCTTTGGTAAAAATAACCCAAATCGGTGTATATTATTTGGTCTTTGTGAAAGTTATAGAGTCCACAAGCTATGGTGCCAATCTCTGAAAATTGATCACACCTGAAGTACTGACGGCCTATCTCATTTCTTGAGACCTTAACATGCCAGAAAAGTACAAATACCCCCCAAATGACCCCTTTTTGGAAAGAAGACATTCCAAGGTATTTAGAAAGATGCATGATGAGTTTTTTGAAGTTGTCATTTTTTCCCACAATTCTTTGCAAAATCAAGATTTTTTTTTTCTTTTTTTTTTTTTCACAAAATTGTCATATTAGCAGGTTATTTCTCACACACCGCATATGCATACCACAAATTACACCCCAAAACATATTCTGCTATTACTCCCGAGTACGGTGATACCACATGTGTGAGACTTTTACACAGCGTGGCCACATACAGAGGCCCAACATGCAGGGGAGCACCTTCAGGCGTTCTGGAGCACCCAGGCCAATTCTGACATTTCTCTCCTACATGTAAAAATCATCATTTATTTGCTAGAAAATTACATAGAACCCCAAAACATTATATATATTTTTTTAGCAAAGACCCTAGAGAATACAATGGCGGTCGTTGCAATTTTTATCTCGCACTTGAAAAAAAAAACAGTTTTGTGCTTTCAAAAAATACAAAACAGTAAAGTTAGCCCAATGATTTTACATAATGTGAATAATGAAGTTATGCCGAATAAATAGATACCTAACATGTCACCCTTCAAAATTGCACACGCTCGTGGAATGGCGCCAAACTTCGCTACTTAAAAATCCCCATAGGAGACGCTTTAAAAAATTTTACTGGTTACATGTTGTGAGTTACAGAGGAGGTCTAGGGCCAAAATTATTGCTCTCGCTCTACCGATCGCAGCAATACCTCACATGTGTGGTTTGAACACCATTTTCATATGTGGGCGCAACTTACGTATGCGTTCGCTTCTGACTGCGAGCACACGGGGACACAGGAAAATTTTTTTTTTTTTTATTGTTCATTTTACGTTATTTATTTTAGTTTGAGGCTTTTTTCCAAAAAATAAATTTTTTGATCACTTTTATTTCTATTACAAGGAATGTAAACATCCCCTGTAATAGGAATATGGCATGACAGGTCCTCTTTACAGTGAGATATGGGGTCAATAAGACCCCACATCTCACCTCTAGGCTGGGAAGCCTGAAATAAAAAAAATAAAAAAAAAATGATCCTGGCTTCGATCGTAGCGGTGAGTCGGTAGAAGCACCTGAGGGCGGCGAGAGGGGGGGGCGTCCCCTCTCGCCTCCCATAAGAATGATCAAGCAGTGGAACAGCCGCTATGATCATTCTTATGGTGTAGGGAATCGCCGGCTGAAAAAGATGATATCTGAATGATGCCTGTAGCTGCACCCATCATTCAGATATCCCCGCACAAAGTCAAGGACGTCGTATGACGACATACCAAAAATGACACCCCAAAATAGATTCTCCTGCTCCTTCTGAGTACGGCGATACCACATGTGTGAGACTTCCACAGCCTGGCCACATACAGAGACCGAGTACAGCCGAGCATGGCTGAGCATGGCTGGGTATCGCGGGGTATGGCGGGGAATGGCGGAGTATGGCGGGGTATTGCGGAGTATGGCGGGGCATGGCGGAGCATGGCGGGGTATGGCGGGGCATGGCGGAGCATGGCGGGGTATGGCGGAGTATGGCGAAGTATGGCGGGGCATGGCGGAGCATGGCGGGGTATGGCGGAGTATGGCGGGGCATGGCGGGGTATGGTGGGGTATGGCGGGGCATGGCGGAGCATGGCGGGGCATGGCGGAGCATGGCGGGGTATGGCGGAGTATGGCGGAGTATGGCAGGGCATGGCGGAGTATAGCGGGGCATGGCGGAGCATGGCGGAGTATGGCGGGGCATGGCGGAGTATGGCGGGGTATGGCGGGGGATGGCGGGGCATGGCGGAGTATTGCACAGGGTTGCACAGGATCATTGCAGAGTATTGCACAGGGTTGCAGAGTATTGCACAGGATCATTGCAGAGTATTGCACAGGGTTGCAGAGTATTTCACAGGGTTGCAGAGTATTGCACAGGGTTGCAGAGTATTGCACAGGGTTGCACAGGATCATTGCAGAGTATTGCACAGGGTTGCAGAGTATTTCACAGGGTTGCAGAGTATTGCACAGGGTTGCAGAGTATTGCACAGGGTTGCAGAGTTTTGCACAGGGTTGCAGAGTATTGCACAGGGTTATAGGGGGGGGTGGCTGAGCATGGATGGATGGATGTGACTGGACATGTCACTGAGCTGCGCTGTGGGCACTACACATCCAGCCCACAGCGCGGCTCACATCCGATCTCTCCCCCTCTGTACCGATCGGTACAGAGAGGGGAGGGAGGAACCGGCGTCATGACATGACGCCGGTTTGTTTACATGTGATCGCTCCGTCATTTGATGGAGCGATCACATGGTAAACGGCCGCGATGTTCCCGTGTGCGCGCCCCAGGGGGCGCGCGGGAGCAGTTTTCTGGAATCACGTCATATGACGTGATCCCAGAGTTATCCAGCCGCCCTGCAGCCGTCATTTGGCTATAGGGCGGTTGGCAAGTGGTTAAGTAATTACTTAAGGCTCTGTGTCCCATGATGTACTCCAAGAAAAGGATTTTACAGGTAAGCTGTTATAAAAATCCTATTTTTCACAAAGTCAGCTGCCGTCAATACACTGCTAGTTTGCAGTGCATTGACCGCTGCTGATTGGCCAAAGCATGCACCTGACCTGCATGCTTTGGCCAATCACAGTGCGATGTGCTGTGAGAGCCTTTGGCCAATCATGGCACAGGGGCTAAGATCACGCCCCACACTGTAAAGCTGTTGCTTACACGGCAGCCATATATAGTGAATGAATGGAAATCAGGCAGGTAGTGTAGTGTGCAGTCAGTCAGTGTAGTGTATATATAATACAGTTCAGAGTATATAGTGCAGTTAGTGTAGTATAGGGATGAGCCGAACACCCCCCGGTTCGGTTCGCACCAGAACCCGCGAACGGACCGCAAGTTCGCACGAACGTTAGAACCCCATTGACGTCTATGGGACTCGAACGTTCGAAATCAAAAGTGCTCATTTTAAAGGCTAATTTGCATGGTATTGTCCTAAAAAGGGTTTGGGGACCCGGGTCCTACCCCAGGGGACATGTATCAATGCAAAAAAAACTTTTAAAAACGGCCGTTTTTTCGGGAGCAGTGATTTTAATGATGCTTAAAGTAAAAAAAAAAAAGTGAAATATTCCTTTAAATATCGTACCTGGGGGGTGTCTATAGTATGCCTGTAAAGTGACGCGTGTTTCCCATGTTTAGAACAGTCCCTGCACCAAATGTCATTTTTAAAGGAAAAAATCTCATTTAAAACTGCTTGCGGGTTTAATGTCATGTCGGGTCATGGCAATATGGATGAAAATCAGTGAGACAAACGGCATGGGTACCCCCCAGTCCATTACCAGGCCCTTTGGGTCTTGTATGGATATTAAGGGGAACCCCGCACCCAAATTAAAATAAGGAAAGGTCCCTATATACTCTGAACAGCAGTATTCAGGCGGTGCAAACAAGACAGGGACTGTAGGTTTGTTGTTAAGTAGAATCTGTTTGTAATTTTGAACATTTTTAATGTGTTTAGCTCCAGCCAAAAAATCTTTTCTAAGCTTTTTGGAAAACATAGGGAAGGGTTATCACCCCTGTGACATTTGTTTTGCGTCTTTCCTCCTCTTCAGAAGATTTCACCTCACTTTTTTGTCCCAATGAAAAATGTTTTTTGAAAATTTGGGTTTTTTTGTGGAACAAGGATTGGAAAGCATCAGTGGAAAGGAGAAATTGTTTTCCCATATTAACTCTTACAGGAGAGAATTTCCCTTCCTTAGGGGTAGATTTCATCTCACTTCCTGTTGTCTCCTTCCGTTTGCAAGTAGGAGTCGTTTGTAAGTTAGATGTTTGAAAGTAGGGTCCTGCCCTATATACTCAGCAGAAATTTGGGCCTTAGGTGTTGCTGTGGCCAAAACACTGTAAGCCCTCACAGGGCCCTGCTGTGAAATATTAGATCAAGAATTGTAATTACATGCCCCTGTTGAACAGGAGCTGAAAAATTAGGCCTTAGGCACTGGTGCTGGTGCCACAACACTGCAACCCCTCACAGACACTCTAGTTGGAACGCAGGAACGAGCC
This sequence comes from Lithobates clamitans, assembly GCA_037952925.1. Taxonomy (NCBI): domain Eukaryota; kingdom Metazoa; phylum Chordata; class Amphibia; order Anura; family Ranidae; genus Lithobates; species Lithobates clamitans. The sequence goes on along the minus strand of JBBGZY010000589.1, from coordinate 3,953,310 downwards.
CTGCTGCAAAGTATTGCATCAAAAATTGTAATTACACGCCCCTGTTAGACAGGGGCAGAAAAATTGGGCCTTAGGCACTGGTGCTGGTGCCACAACACTGCAACCCCTCACAGACACTCTAGTTGGAACGCAGGAACGAGCCCTGCTGCAAAGTATTGCATCAAAAATTGTAATTACACGCCCCTGTTAGACAGGGGCAGAAAAATTGGGTCTTAGGCACTGGTGCTGGTGCCACAACACTGCAACCCCTCACAGACACTCTAGTTGAAACGCAGGAACAAGCCCTGCTGCAAAGTATTGCATCAAAAATTGTAATTACACGCCCCTGTTAGACAGGGGCTGAAAAATTGGGTCTTAGGCACTGGTGCTGGTGCCACAACACTGCAACCCCTCACAGACACTCTAGTTGGAACGCAGGAACGAGCCCTGCTGCAAAGTATTGCATCAAAAATTGTAATTACACGCCCCTGTTAGACAGGGGCAGAAAAATTGGGTCTTAGGCACTGGTGCTGGTGCCACAACACTGCAACCCCTCACAGACACTCTAGTTGAAACGCAGGAACAAGCCCTGCTGCAAAGTATTGCATCAAAAATTGTAATTACACGCCCCTGTTAGACAGGGGCTGAAAAATTGGGTCTTAGGCACTGGTGCTGGTGCCACAACACTGCAACCCCTCACAGACACTCTAGTTGGAATGCAGGAACGAGCCCTGCTGCACAGTATTACATCAAAAATTGTAATTACACACCCCTGTTAAACAGGGGCTGAAAAATTGTGCCTTAGGCACTGGTGGTGGCGCCCAGAACCAAAAATGTTCTTACAAGCTATCAGCGTGATGATTGAGGAGGAAGAGGATAATTACTCAGGGATAGTCACTCAGCATCAGCATAGGCAGTCTTTGAAGGGATCTGAGATTTCAAAAAAAATTATTCGGTTACATCTGCATCAGGTGCTTGGTAGCTGGTGGTGATCCAAGACTGATTCATTTTTATGAAGGTCAGCCGATCGACCGAGTCGGTGGACAGACGCACCCTGTGATCGGTTACCACGCCTCCAGCAGCACTGAATGTGCGTTCCGAAAGAATGCTGGATGCAGGACAGGCCAGTAGCTCAATTGCATACTGTGCAAGCTCTGGCCAGTGATCCATCCTCAAGACCCAGTAACCCAGAGGATTTTCGGTGGGAAAGGTGTCCAAGTCTGATCTTGCCCCTAGGTATTCCTGCACCATGTAAAACAGACGCTGGCGATGGTTGCTGGAACCGATCATACCTTGGGGCTGCGGACCAAAAAATTGTCTGAACGCATCGGTCAGACGGCCACCTTCTCCACCGCTCCTTCTTTGACTGACCGAAGCCTCAGCAACACGTTGTCCAGAAACAGGAGTTTGTAACCTCCCAGTCTCTGGGAACGCGTTGCACAGACCTTTCTGCAAGGCCTCCCGAAGATGTTTCATCCTCTGCTCCCTCTGCGATGGCAAGATAAGGTCCGCAACCTTACCCTTGTAACGTGGATCAAGGAGGGTTGCCAGCCAGTATTGGTCCTTCTCCTTGATACCACGAATACGAGGATCCTTACGCAGGCTTTGCAGGATCAGGGAGGCCATGCAGCGTAGGTTTGCTGAGGCATTCGGTCCGGAGTCCTCTGGGTCACTAAGGACAACAACGTCCGCAGCCACCTCCTCCCAGCCACGTACAAGTCCATGTGTTCCTTGGGACTGATCCCTTAAAGACTGCTGATGCTGAGTGCCAGGCTCCACCTCCATACTGACACAATCTTCCTCCTCCTCCTCCTCCTCCTCCTCGTCCTCTTCCTGTGTGATCGGCGGGCACGCAGGAACACTGTCTGGATAAAGGGGGCCTTGAGAGCTAAGGAAGTCCTCCTCTTCCTGCCTCTGTTCTGCCTCAAGTGCCCTGTCCATTATTCCACGCAGCGTGTGCTCCAACAGGTGGACAAGGGGGACAGTGTCACTGATGCATGCACTGTCAGTGCTCACCATCCTCGTGGCCTCCTCGAATGGTGACAGGACAGTGCATGCATCCCTGATCATGGCCCACTGGCGTGGGGAAAAAAAACCAAGGTCCCCTGACCCTGTCCTGGTGCCATAGTCGCACAGGTACTCATTGATGGCCCTCTGCTGCGTGTGCAGCCGCTGCAGCATGGCCAACGTCGAGTTCCACCTGGTGGGCATGTCACAGATTAGGCGGTTCTTGGGCAGGTTAAACTCCTTTTGGAGGTCCGTCAGCCGAGCACTGGCATTATATGACCGGCGGAAATGCACAGAGACTTTCCTGGCCTGCCTCAGGACATCCTGTAAGCCCGGGTACCTGCCCAAGAACCGCTGCACCACCAAGTTAAGGACGTGAGCCAAACAGGGCACATGGGTCAGTTGTCCCTGTCGGAGGGCAGAGAGGAGGTTGGTGCCATTGTCGCAAACCACCATTCCTGCCTTAAGTTGGCGTGGCGTCAACCACCTCTGAACCTGCCCCTGCAGAGCTGACAGAACCTCTGCCCCAGTGTGGCTCCTGTCCCCCAAGCACACCAGCTCAAGCACCGCATGGCATCTTTTGGCCTGCGTACTTGCGTAGCCCCTTGAACGCCTACGGAGCACCGCTGGTTCCGAGGAAGAGGCCATGGAGGAAGAAGAAGAGGAGGGGTTGGAGGAGAGAGGTGTGTCACAATCAGCATTTTGGAGGCGTGGTGGCGGAACAACCTCCAACACTACTGCACCTTGTCCTGCATCCTTCCCAGCTGCCAGCAGAGTCACCCAATGCGCCGTGAAACTTAAGTAACGTCCCTGTCCATGCCTGCTGGACCATGAGTCAGCGGTAATATGCACCTTACCGCTGACCGCCCTGTCCAGCGAGGCATGGACATTGCCTTCCACATGCCGGTAGAGAGCCGGAATCGCCTTCCGTGAGAAAAAGTGGCGTTTGGGTACCTGCCACTGAGGAACCGCACATTCCACAAACTCACGGAAGGGGGCAGAGTCTACCAACTGAAAAGGCAGCAGTTGAAGTGCTAGCAATTTTGCCAAGCTAGCATTCAACCGCTGGGCATGTGGATGGCTGGGAGCAAACTTCTTTCGGCGGTGCAGCAGCTGGGGCAGGGAAATTTGCCTGGTACAATCTGACGTCGGTGTACCAAAAGCAGATTGCCCACAAGTACTTGGCTGTGACACACCTAATTCTACACCTTCATTCCTCTCACTGCAGGTCTCAGAGAGGACTGAAGGTCTAGTGGGGTTGGAAATCTCAGCTGATGAGGAGCAAGGAGAGATCGTCTTTGTTCTTTGGTGTGGGTCTTTTAGATACGCTTGCCAACGAACTGCATGGCAGGTCAACATATGTCTGGTCAAGCATGTGGTACCCAAGCGGGAGATGTTTTGGCCACGCGAGATACGCTTGAGACATATGTTGCAAATAGCAGCGGTGCGATCTGATGCACTCGTCTCAAAAAAGGCCCACACCAAAGAACTTTTTGAATAACGCGCAGAGACTGCAGCGCCCTGCACATGTGGAGCTTTGGGGTGTGATGCAGTCAATGTGCTGCCCTTAGGCTGGCCCCTGGAGGGCATCCTGCCTAGTTGGTGATGTGCCACCTCCTCCTCCTCCTCCTCCTCCTCCTCTCTCCTATCAGGCACCCACGTTGAGTCAGTGACCTCATCATCCCCTCCCTCCTCATCACTGGAGCAAACCTGGCAGTATGCTGCAGCAGGGGGAGCATGACTGCCAGATTGCTGTCCTTCTTGGGCACCCCCTCTGTCCGTGCTCATGTTACTGCCTTCATTGAGCTCAGTATCATCATCAGAGCCTTCCAAACGCTGGGCATCCTCCTGGAGCATGTACCCAACACTGTGGTCAAACAGTTCGAGGGAATCCTCATGAGGACATGGTGGAGCTAGGGAAGGAGTCACTGATGACATTGAGCTGAGGGAAGAGGCCGCTGCTTTGCCAGACAAAGCACCCTGGGCATGGGTGAGAGAGGATGAGGAGGATGAGGACGGCTTGGTCATCCACTCGACCAAGTCTTCCGCATGTTGCGGCTCAACACGGCCAGCTGCCGAAAAAAAGGCCAAGCGTGTCCCATGGCCACGTGCTGATGAGGATGCACCGTCTCCACGACCAGCACTAGACACAGAGCCTGCTTGCCCTCTCTTATTGGCTTGTGACTGTCTGCCTCTCCTTCTTGGCCTTCCAGACATACTAATGGCCTGTAGCTGCACTAAGCTGGGATAGAACACCTGTAATTTTCTTAAGGTAGCTTTATATACTGTAACCAGACAAGCCTGCCTGTCAGTAGGAAGATAACAGGAACGGATCTAGCTGAACACTGTGAGCAGGACGCACTGTACTAAATGTAAATAGTCTAGCTGCCTGACCGTGGTACTAATAGGATCAAAAAGAACACCTGTAATTTTCTTAAGGTAGCTTTATATACTGTAACCAGACAAGCCTGCCTGTCAGTAGGAAGATAACAGGAACGGATCTAGCTGAACACTGTGAGCAGGACGTACTGCACTAAATGTATATAGCAGGAACGGATCTAGCTGAACACTGTGAGCAGGACGCACTGCACTGAATGTAAATAGCAGGAACGGATCTAGCTGAACACTGTGAGCAGGACGCACTGCACTGAATGTAAATAGCAGGAACGGATCTAGCTGAACACTGTGAGCAGGACGCACTGCACTAAATGTAAATACCAGGAACGGATCTAGCTGAACACTGTGAGCAGGACGCACTGCACTGAATGTAAATAGCAAGAACGGATCTAGCTGAACACTGTGAGCAGGACGCACTGTACTAAATGTAAATAGTCTAGCTGCCTGACCGTGGTACTAATAGGATCAAAAAGAACACCTGTAATTTTCTTAAGGTAGCTTTATATACTGTAACCAGACAAGCCTGCCTGTCAGTAGGAAGATAACAGGAACGGATCTAGCTGAACACTGTGAGCAGGACACACTGTACTAAATGTAAATAGTCTAGCTGCCTGACCGTGGTACTAATAGGATCAAAAAGAACACCTGTAATTTTCTTAAGGTAGCTTTATATACTGTAACCAGACAAGCCTGCCTGTCAGTAGGAAGATAACAGGAACGGATCTAGCTGAACACTGTGAGCAGGACGTACTGCACTAAATGTATATAGCAGGAACGGATCTAGCTGAACACTGTGAGCAGGACGCACTGCACTGAATGTAAATAGCAGGAACGGATCTAGCTGAACACTGTGAGCAGGACGCACTGCACTAAATGTAAATACCAGGAACGGATCTAGCTGAACACTGTGAGCAGGACGCACTGCACTGAATGTAAATAGCAGGAACGGATCTAGCTGAACACTGTGAGCAGGACGCACTGCACTGAATGTAAATAGCAGGAACGGATCTAGCTGAACACTGTGAGCAGGACGCACTGCACTAAATGTAAATACCAGGAACGGATCTAGCTGAACACTGTGAGCAGGACGCACTGCACTGAATGTAAATAGCAGGAACGGATCTAGCTGAACACTGTGAGCAGGACGCACTGCACTAAATGTAAATACCAGGAACGGATCTAGCTGAACACTGTGAGCAGGACGCACTGCACTGAATGTAAATAGCAGGAACGGATCTAGCTGAACACTGTGAGCAGGACGCACTGCACTGAATGTAAATAGCAGGAACGGATCTAGCTGAACACTGTGAGCAGGACGCACTGCACTAAATGTAAATACCAGGAACGGATCTAGCTGAACACTGTGAGCAGGACGCACTGCACTGAATGTAAATAGCAGGAACGGATCTAGCTGAACACTGTGAGCAGGACGCACTGCACTAAATGTAAATACCAGGAACGGATCTAGCTGAACACTGTGAGCAGGACGCACTGCACTGAATGTAAATAGCAGGAACGGATCTAGCTGAACACTGTGAGCAGGACGCACTGCACTAAATGTAAATACCAGGAACGGATCTAGCTGAACACTGTGAGCAGGACGCACTGCACTGAATGTAAATAGCAGGAACGGATCTAGCTGAACACTGTGAGCAGGACGCACTGCACTGAATGTAAATAGCAGGAACGGATCTAGCTGAACACTGTGAGCAGGACGCACTGCACTAAATGTAAATACCAGGAACGGATCTAGCTGAACACTGTGAGCAGGACGCACTGCACTGAATGTAAATAGCAGGAACGGATCTAGCTGAACACTGTGAGCAGGACGCACTGCACTAAATGTAAATACCAGGAACGGATCTAGCTGAACACTGTGAGCAGGACGCACTGCACTGAATGTAAATAGCAGGAACGGATCTAGCTGAACACTGTGAGCAGGACACACTGCACTAAATGTAAATAGTCTAGATAGAAGATAACAGGAACGGATCTAGCTAAACTGAATACAGTGTATATATATATATGCAACACCTGGGATGCATATATATACACAATACACTGTAAGTGCAGCTAACTGACTGACTGTTCTGCCTAATCTATCTAACTCAAATCAAATGACACTGTCTCTCTCTCTCTCTATCTCTCAGCACACCGGAACACACACTACACAGGGCCGCCGTGCAGGCGGCCTTATATAGTGTGGGGTGTGTACTAAATCCCCTGAGCCATAATTGGCCAAAGCCACCCTGGCTTTGGCCAATTACAGCTCTCTCTACTGACGGCGCTGTGATTGGCCAAGCATGCGGGTCATAGTGCATGCTTGGCCAATCATCAGCCAGCAATGCACTGCGATGCCGCAGTGAATTATGGGCCGTGACGCGCCACACGAATTTGGCGCGAACGGCCCATATCGTTCGCAATTCGGCGAATGACCGAACAGCCGATGTTCGAGTCGAACATGGGTTCGACTCGAACACGAAGCTCATCCCTAGTGTAGTATATATGATACAGTTCAGAGTATATAGTGCAGTCTGTGTAGTATATATTATACAGTTCACAGTATATAGTGCAGTCCGTGTAGTATATATAATACAGTTCAGAGTATATAGTGCAGTCCATGTAGTATATATAATGCAGTCTGTGCAGTATATGCAATACAGTTCAGAGTATATAGTGCAGTCCCTCTAGTATATATAATACAGTTCACAGTATATAGTGCAGTCCGTGTAGAATATATAATACAGTTCATAGTATATAGTGCAGTCAGTGTAGTATATATAATACAGTGGAGAGTATATAGTGCCATCGGTGTAGTATATATAATACAATGTAGGGTATATAGTGCAGTGCAGAGTATATAACACAGTGTATTGAAGTGGTTAAGGGGAACCATATGACAGAATTAAGGAAAAAACAGCGTGGGGTCCCCCCAAAATCCATACCAGGCCCTTTGGGTCTAGTATTGATTTTAAGGGGAACGCCAAACCAAAATTAAAAAAAAAATGGCATGGGTCCCCCTTAAAAATCCATACCAGACGCTTATCAGAGCATGCAGCCTGGCAGGCCAGGAAAGGGGGAGACGAGCGAGCGCCCCCCCCCTCCTGAACCATACCAGGCCGTTTGCTCTAAACATGGGGAGGGGCACCCCTATAGCACCTTTTCCCAATGTTGATGGGGACAAGGACCTCTTCCCGACAACCCTGGCCAGTGGTTGTTGGGGGTCTGCGGGCAGGGTGCTTGTCAGAATCTGGAAGCCCCCTTCAACAATGTGGCCCCCAGATCCCGCCCCCCCTTATGTGAATGTACAATGTACCCCTACCCATTCACCAAAAATGTGTCAAAAAGTAAAAACCACAACAGACAGTTTTTGACAATTCCTTTATTAAAAAATAAAATAAAAAAAAGTGTCTTGCAATGTCCATCTATCTTCAATCATGCCACCCGACAGACCCAAAAAATAGAAAAAATTAAAAGAGCTCTGTCTCCATGGGAGGACTCCAGGCGACTGCTGTCTTTTGGCTTTACCTGTTACATAGGCAAGGGCGGGGCCACGCAGTGAGGTAACTGATTGATCCTGCCCCTTCTGATGTCATGTGATGACAGAGGGGGCGGGTCATCCATTTACGTAAGCGGATGGCCCTGCCCTTGCCTTTTTTGTTTTTTCTATTTTTCGGGTCAGTCGGGCGGCATGATTGACGATGGATTTACATCGCAGGACACTTTTTTTTCTTTTTTAGTAAAGGAATTGTCTGACACTTGTTTTGGTGAATGGGTAGGGGTACAATGTACCCGATACCCATTCACATGGGGGGGCTGGGATCTGGGGCTTTTAAATTTTTTAAATTCCGATAAGCCCCCTGCTCGCAGACCCCGAGAACCACAGCCCAGGGTTTTCGGGAGGAGGCCCTTGCCCCTGAGGTGCTTTGGGATGGGGTGGCGCAGAGTCTCCCTGCCCCAAAGCACCCACCCCCCCATGTTGAGGTCATGAGGGCATGTGGCCTGGTATGGTTCAGGAGGGGGGGTTGCTCACCCCCCTATCCTGACCACCAGGCGGCATGCTCGGATAAGGGTCTGGTATGGATTTTGGGGGGCCCCACACCAATTTAAAAAAAAATTGTCGTGGAGTTCCCCTTAAAATACATTACAGACTCGAAGGGCCTGGTATGAACTGGGGGGACCCCACACCATTTTTTTCTTGATTTGTCATTGATTTTCCATCTATATTGCCGAGAGCCGGTAATACATTACAGCTGCGAGCAAGTTTAAATGACATTTTTTCCTTTAGAAATGTCATTATTGCTGTGGCACTGTTCTACACATCGCACAGATGCGCCACTTTACAGGCAGACTAAGGGAACCCCCCAAGCATGACATTTAAAGGAATATTTCATTTTTATTGTTTCACTTTAAGCATTATTAAAATCACTGCTCCTGAAAAAATTATCTTTTTAAAAACTTTTTTTTGCATTGATACATGTCCCCTAGGGCAGTACCTGGGTCCCCATACACTTTTTATGTCAATAACTTGCATATAAGCCTTTAAAATGAGGACTTTTGATTTTTCATGTTCATGTCCCATAGACTTTAATAGGGTTTGCATGTTCGCTAGAACTTTTTGCCTAAATCTGGGGGTGTTCGGCCCATCCCTAATAAGGAGGGATCAGATGAATTGCAATTAATTGCAAAGTCCCTCTTTGCCATAAACTTAATCCCATAAAAAACATTTCAACTGTATTTGTAAAGAAGGCTTCAGGACACCCAAGAAAGTCCAGCAAGCACCAGGACCATCTTGTACAGTTGATTCATCTGCGGGATCGGGGCACCACCAGTGCAGAGCTTGCTCGGGAATGGCAGCAGGCAGGTGTGAGTACATTTGCACGCACAGTGAGGGGAAGACTTTTGGAGGATGACCTGGTGTCAAGAAGGGCAGCAAAGAGGCCACTTCTCTCCAGGAAAAACATCAGGGACAGACTAAATAATACATATACAAGTGCGCTAATAATTAACTTCCCATTAAAATGATGTTGTATCCGTTAAAATAAAAATAAAAATGTAATATATATATAATATATCAGTGATCCCTAATCAATAATAAAACCATAATATTAGTGTACAAAATATAAGAAGCACTTAATTGGAGAACTTCATAAAAAACGTCCAAAAAATATTAAACAGACTCAAGGCATAGAAATTTATACCAGCAATTAAAACTCAGTCCTTAGACAAATGTACCAAATTTTCACTTAATATTCAAATATGTTGGAACCAATTTTCTTCAATTAATCAACAGGGAGCTGCCCAGATCAGCCCTGCAGCTCTGAGGCTGATAGCTGGTAAAATAAAAATAAAAATCCTCCCAGTTTGTAATTGATATTGTAGAAAAAAGATAAAAAAGAGAAATAGATCATTGTGCAATGAACACAAACTTTATGAGGTAATCTGCATCCGCATCAATATTCACTCACATTGTGTAGGAAAATACAGCGCTTGAGAAGCAATCAGAAGCAGTATTGTGTAGTTTTCCTCTCACCGCTAACACTGTGTGTCAGGTGACGTCACTGGCTCCTCCGACGCGTTGCATCACATGTCACGTGACTTTATCAAGGGACCCTTGATAAAGTCATGTGACATGTGACGCAACGCGTCGGGAGGAGCCAGTGACGTCACCTGACACACAGTGTTAGCGGTGAGAGGAAAAATACACAATACTGCTTCTGATTGCTTCTCAAGCGCTGTATTTTCCTACACAATGTGAGTGACATTTATACAGTAATCAGTGGCTATTTTTAGCTCTGATCGCTGTATATATGTCAGTGGTCTCAAAATAGTGTCAAAAGTGTCTGATCTGTCCGCCACAATGTTGCAGTCCCGATAAAAATTGCAGATCACTGCCATTACTAGTAAAAATAACTGTAATAAAAATGCCATAAATCTATCCCCTATTTTGTAGACGCCATAACTTTTGCGCAAACCAATCAATATACACTTCTTGCAATTTTTTTTACCAAAAATATGTAGAAGAATACATATCAGCCTAAACTGAGGAAGAAATGTGTTTTTTTTATATATTTTTGGGACTGTCTACTGACATCACGACTCCACCCACCGAGCTCCAGACAACAGACCCACCCACAGAATCTGCAGTTTTTCGGGTCTATTAACAGACAGGACGGAGACATTTGACAGGTAAAGATACATGCAGGAGGCATGTATATCCTTATAGATAACCCCTATGGCAGTAGTTTAGAAAGGATTAAATTGGGTGTTCATCCACTTTAAGGTAAGGATGAGCTCCGGCGTGTTTTCACCCCCCATGTGCAGAGCCCGCCAGGAAGTCGGCACTGCGCTGCGCTAATCACAGGCAGTGAGACATTTCCCGATCTCTGCAGCTGCGCTTCGGGACAATGTCTCACTGCCTGTGATTAGCGCAGCGCAGTGTGGACAGCCTGGCGGGCTCTGCACGTGGGGTGTGCGAACACGCCGGAGCTCATCCTTACCTTAAAGGCATAGTTTGATGAGCCTGGTGAAGAGGAACTCAGCTGGGCTTCATAGAGCCCTAATCTCAACTCTACTGAACAGACTTTAGAGTGAATTAGAATGCTGATTGCAAAGTCCTGTCATCCAACATCATTACTTCGGAAACGTTACCTGACTTCGGAATTTGGGATGTCCAACAAGCTCATATACTTTAAGTATGATGGTCAGCTGTCCACAAATCTTTAGCCATATACTGTACTTTCTCTGGATTAGAGACTTAAAGCACTAGATCCAGTGTGTCAGCATGACAGCCAGGAAACACACATTTGCACAAGGAGACGTCAGCCATGACAACCTACATGTTTTTCTCAGGAAAAGGTTTCCTTTAAACTGGAAGTTTCAGTGAAGTAAACTTTCAATGACTTTGCAATTCAGCATGACTAAGTTCCCGACATATCAAAACATGCAGCGACAGTATCATTTTTTGTAAAAAAAAAAAAATCTATACCAATAAAATGCACCTGTGCCCACCAAAAGCTGGAGTATCCCTGGAAAGAGGAGTATATTGCTGCTTACATTTTTCAATACAGAATTGCTATTAGGGGGGATTCACGCTGGGCGCTTTCCCTTACTAACTGACTAAATCTGTCCAGTCAGGTGTGGGGGAGTTCAAAGTCATAAAACGGTGAACAGTCAATAGGTTTATACATATTCAGTGTATTGACTTTGCCAATAGCCTTTGCACTGCTGCTAATATTATAAAGTGAAATTGTGCTTTGCTCCACTAACTTTCACAGACGTACCCTCTCTTCAATTACTTTGTTTAGCTGCCTGGAGTAAAGAGGCAAAGTTCTTTGTAAGCTCAGATTTCCACTTTGGATCCTATTCATGGCTCAGGACTCTCTTGCTGACCCAATGTAAAGGTACTGCCAATTGGAAAGAAAGGGAGTAAGCCAGTGAAGACATCAACAGAAGAAAAGTATGCTCTGCACATGTGGCCACTGGCCACTATTAAAGTGAACCTTTCAACATATTTTGCATGGGAGCATATTAAAAATGTAAAGGTATACTTCCATTTTTTCAGTTTTTTAGTTTTTGATGTGGACATTGCGGTACTGCCCTGCCCACCCCACTCCCATTTATCAGTAATCTGTTGATCCTGGAACACATCTGCTGATGATTCTGGAACATCTCTGCTGATGATGCCGAAATACCATGGGGTTGAGTTACTAAAACTGGAGAGTGCAACATCTGGTGCAGCTCTGCATAGAAGCCAATCAGCTTTCAGGTTTTTGTCAAAGTTTAATTGAACAAGCTGAAGTTAGATGCCAATTGGCTACCATGCACAGCTGCACCAGATTTTGCACAAGAAAATCGGTCAAACAATTACATTACCAAGGTGTTTGTCATATCCACCAGATTCATACCTGCCTCTGAATTTTGAATGTGATTGTTGATTCAGGAAGAAGACATCGATTTCAGAAAGTACTCTTTTGCTGGCCTTCTACTGGTCAAACTTCTTGATTTTCTGATTACTTATTTGTCTTACTTGTGGACAGGGGCATTGCTGGGTCTACAAAAGATCTGGGGCTAGAGCCCATAGCAGCGAAGTAAAGAAACTCATATGCTCAGGAGGGCATACACATGTATATAATATTATTGTGAGTATATATATATATTATATATTTTACATTATATAATTATATATATATATATATATATATATATTATATATTATTATTACATCAGGGTCCCCAGAGAGCCCCTCTTACATCAGGGTCCCCAGAGAGCCTCCCGTACATCAGGGTTCCCAGAGAGCCTCCTCTTACATCAGGGTCCCTACAGAGTCTCCCTACTTACATCAAGGTCCCCAGAGAGCCCCCCTTACATCGGGGTACCCAGAGAGCCTTCCCTTACATCAGGGTCCCCAGAGAGCCTCCTCTTACATCAGGGTCCCCAGAGAGCCTCCCCTTACATAAGGGTTCCCAGAGAGCGTCCCCACTTACATCAGGGTCCCCAGAGAGCCTCCCCCTTATATCAGGGTCCTCAGAGAGCCTCCCCTTACATCAGGGTTCCCAGAGAGCTCCCCCTTACATCAGGGTCCCCAGAGAGCCCCCTCATACATGAGGGTCCCCAGAGAGCCTTTTCTTACATGAGGGTCCCCAGAGAGCCTCCCTACTTACATCAGAGTCCCCAGAGAGCCCCCTCTTACATCAGGATCCCCAGAGAGCCCCCTCTTATATCAGGGTCTCCAGAGAGCCCCCCTTACATCAGAGTCATCAGAGAGCCCCCTGTTACATCAGGATCCCCAGAGAGCCCCTTCTTAGTTTACCTCAGAGTCCCCAGAGAGAGGGCGGGCAGTGAGACATTATGTAAACTCTGCTGCCCGCAGCTGCATAGTGATGGTGGAACAGCCGTGATGTAGGGCATGTGGTAAGAGATGTCATCTCTCTGCTCTCTCGCCCGTCTGCCGTTTAGCCGGCTCTCCCTTGCTGCTCGTTCTGCCTGCCGGTTCTCCTGTGCTGCCCGTTCGCTCTCTAGGGCCGGACTGGAAATAAAAACCAGCCCTGGAAAAAATTTCACACCAGCCCCATAGCATTATTATACCAGCCCAACAGCAAATGTCATTATTTTCTTGTTCATAAAAGGGAAAAACTATACATTTTAAAGGACAGAGATCACCTTCCGCAGAAAGAATACACTACGGTAAGGGGGTGGGGTTACCGATGTAATAGGGAAACCTTTATATAAGTGCCCCCTTACATTATTGTATTCACTCCCCCCTTACATCAGTGACCCCCCTCAGACTGGCCTGACGGCGCTGTCACTGACCTCCTCTCAGGTGCCCCGTGCAGGGATCAGTCAGATGGCTTTAGGATGGAGGCTCTGGGTTTCATCCTATAGTCTCCTCTCCAGTCCACATATGTCTAACTTCTTCCTTGACCCCCATCCTGGCGGCACTCTCATTCTTAACTCCTCTCCAGACTCCCTCAGAGACTGCAGACATGATACAAGAGATCGTCAGAGACTGCAGACATGGTACCAGAGATGGTCAGAGACTGCGGACAAGATACAAGAGTTGGTTTAGAGACTGTGGACATGATACAAAAGAGATTATTGCAGCCTCACCAGTGCCCATTAAATGCAGCCTCACTGTGCCCATCAATGCAACCTCACTGTGCCCATCAATGCAGCCTCACCGTGCCCATCTGCAGCCTCACTGTGCTCATCAATGCAGCCTCACTGTGCCCATCTGCAGCCTCGTCAGTGCCCATCAATGCAGCCTCACTGTGCCCATCTAAGCAGCATCACTGTGCCCATTTGCAGCCTCACTCTGCCCATCTAAGCAGCATCACTGTGCCCATCTAAGCAGCATCGCTGTGCCCATTTGCAGCCTCACTGTGCCCATCTAAGCAGCATCACTGTGCCCATCTGCAGCCTCACTGTGCCCATCTGCAGCCTCACTGTGCCTATCCAAGCAGCTTCAAGGTGCCTATCTAAGCAGCCTCACCGTGCCCATCTGCAGCCTCACTGTGCTCATCAATGCAGCCTCACTGTGCCCATCTGCAGCCTCGTCAGTGCCCATCAATGCAGCCTCACTGTGCCCATCTAAGCAGCATCACTGTGCCCATTTGCAGCCTCACTGTGCCCATCTAAGCAGCATCACTATGCCCATTTGCAGCCTCACTCTGCCGCCCATCTAAGCAGCATCAGTGTGCCCATCTATGCAGCATCGATGTGCCCCTTTGCAGCCTCACTGTGCCCATCTAAGCAGCATCACTGTGCCCATCTGCAGCCTCACTGTGCCCATATAAGCAGCCTCACTGTGCCCATCTGCAGCCTCACTGTGCCCATCTGCTGCCTCATCTGTGCTCATCTGCAGCCTCTGCAGTGCCTTGATTACACACATCGGTATGTCCTGCTGTCATGGAGCTGGGGTCTGAACTCTGAACTGTTCGGTGGCTGTCCACTCACTGTAACAAAGCCCCGCCTCCTAGATCGTGATAGACGGAACACTGATTCTATCATGATCTAGGAAGCGGGGCTTTGTTACAGTGAGTGCACGGGCGCTGAACAGTTCAGACCCCAGCTCCATGACAGCGGGAGATACCTGCTGTGTGTGATACAAAAGCGGAGGGAGAGGGCCCGTCTGCTCTCCCCTCTCCCATGCTGCTCGCCGTTTGGCTGGCTCTCCCGTGCAGCCCGTCCTTGCTCTGCTCTCTGGTGCTGTCTGTTCTGCCCACTGGCTCTTCCGTTCTGCCTGCCGGCTCTGTCATGTGGCCCAGCTGCAGAGAGGTTGGGGACCCCTGCAGAGCCTCGGGGCTAAGGGCCCTAGATTCGGGGCTAAAGCCCCAGTAGCCACCCCCTAGTGACACCACTGCTTGTGGAATTGGTATTTAAGTGGTATTAAATTCTTAAGGGCTTATTAACTGATTTTGGTTGTGGCTGGAGTTACACAGCTGTTTGTACAGTGCCTTGAAAAAGTATTCATACCCTTTGACATTTTCCACATTTTTTCATGTTACAGCTAAAAGTAGTAGGTGAAGAAAAATTGGGATTTTAAAGGTGAAATTAAAGCAAGTTGTCAATTGTGTAAAAATACATTTATTTGAAAAAAAGAATAGAAAATCAACCAATAAAAACAAAGAATAAAAAATACTTGTGGCAAGTACAGTTCAATACAGTAACGGTGATACAGCAATATAAGATGGACTTCCCAACGTGTTTCGCCCCTGTAAACAGGCTTCTTCAGGGTACAGTGCCTTCTAACAAAAATAATAAATACATAATTAGAATAGTTCAGGTATCTATATAAAGAGTTAACAAATTCTTGCAAACAAATCTATGCATATGCGTCTCCCAAGAACAGGCCACTGCTGCTTACCCGTATCTCCTATAAATAGGGAATCTAATGCTACTGCCAGGATAAATGGTGGTTACTGCTACATCAAAGCATCCATGTACTACAGACAATCGTAGACGGCATAAACAGACCAACTAAAAACGGAAAAAACACATGGCACTAACCCATAATATCCGAGGAAGAATGAAATTTCCTTAAGGAGATATGAGCAGAGAAAGTGAAAATAATAATCAAAAAGACTTACAGGAGTAATTGTAGCAGCTGGCTAAAAAGCCAGAGACCAAAGCACCATCCGATGGTAAATCACTTAGCAAGTGTATCTATTGAAAAAATAAAGCAGTAGCAGATGAATAAATAGTCCGCTGTATAAACAACAGTGGTACAGAGACATAGTCTTCAAAAAACGAAGGGGAAAATTATCATAAGTAACTTTACTATTTACCAAGAGAACCTCGGAAGAATAGCTTGTAATTTTTACCTGGATAGAAAGTGGTGGTGTGCATGGGTCTTTGGAATCCTGCAGCATCTCTATGCTGCTAATGGTGGCTCTTTTATACCTTCCATCTGGTCCGTAGCACCGGATGTGGACGTAGGCACTGCACTACACGTGCGCGCGCATCACCATGGCGATAGACTCCTTCATCTCCACTGAATCCAAAGGCTCGGTCAGCGAGGCGAATAAAGAAGTCCCTCTGGTGTTGGGAGGGAGGAAATCATGCCTGTCAATAAGATAGACGAAGACTTCCATGCCAATGTGACGCGCACACCGTATGCGCAGGAAATCGGGTGTCGGGCTGATAGGCAACGGCACCCTGGGCGTCCATACGATCACCCAAAAATGCACACAGGAGGCTGTGAAAGGCAGAGTCTTTCTTCCAAAAAAAGGGGGAAGAAAGGACCAAAAGCAGAGTTTTAGATGGACACAATACTGGGGGACACACATAGCCATGAAAAAGGGAAGACGCAGATGCATTTACAATACACATATCATTTTTAAAGGTTTAGCAAAAGGAACAAACATAGTTTAAATAACGATTCCAAAAACTATTATGATATTTAGTGTGATATAACAATATATTAATCATTAAGAATAACAAATTTTAGAGATCACTCTAAGGTACAAAAAGAAAAAAGAGAAAAGTCATCATTTAAATTACATTAAAAATTCAAATGGGTCTACTTATATAGTGATCAATATATGTTTATAATCTATGAATATATATTCATATGTATTTTTTATATATTCATGGCCACAGGGGAAGAGGAAGAGGGGGAAGAGGGAAAAGAAAAGGGGAAGAAGGAAGAGAGGGGGATAAAGGAAGGAAAGGGAGGAGAACGGGGAAAAAAGGAGGGGGGGAGGACGGGGGGGGGGGAGGGGAAAGGGAAGGGAAAGAAAAAGGGAAAGAGAAAAGAAATCGTTGAAGCGTCGGAGATCATTTTGCTATAGTAAAGGTTTATAGTTAAGCATTTAATTTAATCCAGGATATTCTGTAGCTTTAAATAAATAGATCCATCGTGATTCAAGTTGTAACAGTTTTTGATCGTTACTACCTCCTCTAACATCAGGGGGAATATGCTCCAAAGCCATAAATTTGATTGTGTTAAGACTAAAACCATGAAAAAGGCCCACATGGCGACTAATTGGTGTTTCCACTCTCCGTTTTTTTTATAAGAAAAATATGATCATTTATTCTCTTATGGAAAGGGCGTTTTGTTTTGCCTACATAAAAACAATCGCACGTACATTGCATCAGGTAGACAATGCTCTGAGTTTGACATGTTACTCTATGTCTAATTGAGTGGATCTGTCCATTTGGTAATCTTACTTCATTGTTGTTAGGCATAAAGCGACGTTTGTCGCATTTGCCACAAGTAAAAGTACCCGGAAAATAACTAGGTAATGGAGGAGTTTTGTAATGACTCTGAGTTAAGGGATCTTTGAGAGACTTAGCACGTCTATAGGTAATTTAGGGTTGTTTCTCCACATATTTAGTAACAATTGGATCTGCCAATAAGAGTGGCCAGTACTTTTAAATAATTTGTCTCACTTGTTTATGCTGCTTGGTATAGCCAGTAATGATTCTGACAGTCTGGGACTCATTTTTAGTTGTTTTTTATGTATTAAGGTCTCTCTGACATGTGTTTTGGCTCTGTTAAATGCTTTCTTCAGGATACTCTATCTCGTAGGCAGCCATATAGAAGATTTGCTTCATCTTGGAAATCAGTATCTCTACTGCAGTTGCGTCGTAGTCTTAATCATTGACTATAAGGAATGCTATTAATTAACGGCCTAGGATGAGAGCTTGAGGCATGCAGTAAAGTATTACTTGCCAAAGGTTATCTGAATAAGGTGGTACCTAGGGAACCATCAGGTTCCACAAAAATTTGGATATCAAGAAAACTAACAGTTTTAGGGTCGCAGGACATGGTAAACTTCAAATTATATGCATTGTCATCAATAATGGTCATAAATTCAGTCAGTTCTTGCCAGGCACCCATCCATATCAGAAAAATATCATCTATATAGCGATGGAAAACCATCACAAGATCCAGATACTGTTTAATGTCATCCCTTGCGAATAAATTCCTCTCCCACCCCCCCAGGTACAGGTTGGCATATGATGGGGCACAGCGTGTCTCCATCGCAACCCCCTGCACCTGGAGGTAGTGGGAGGAGCCAAACATGAAAATGTTCCTTGTAAGGATACATTTTAACAAATCCAAAATGAATTCATTGTATGAATCAGCCAAATGGCCCCGTTCCTGTAAATGATCAGCTACGACTTTAAGCCCCATATCATGTGGAATAGCATTGTAAAGACTTTCAACGTCAATAGTGACAAGCCATGCAATTTTAGGAACTATAATGCTTTCAATAAATTTAATGAGATCAATTGTATCTTTAATGAATGAAAACAAAGATTAAACGTGGGGACTGAGATAAGTATCTATTAGGCTACTAGCTTTTTCTGTCAAACATCCACAGCCTGAAATGATGGGCCTACCAAGGGGATTCGTTAGAGATTTATGGACCTTGGGTAAGGCATAAAATGTCGGAACTCTCGGTTCCTTATTATTGTGGTAGGTCCAAGTCTGCTTATCAATGATGTTTTTTGATAATGCCTTAGTGATGATGTTTCTATACTCTCTACAATAGGATTCGATTACTGTCTGTGAGATGGGTTTATACCATTCACGATTCCGAAGAATGCACAAACACATCTGTTCATATTGGCTACGATCCATAACCACAAGGTTTCCACCTTTGTCGGCTGGTTTGATTATTAGCTCACTATTGTTTTGCAAGGATGCCAGTGACTTTCTCATGTCTGCAGATAAATTGTCAGGAATAAATCCAGAACAATTCATCTCCTCCACTTCCTTAGATACTTGTTTGACAAAAGTCCAGATGTTGGGGTTATTGCCTAACGGTGGAAATTTTCTAGATTTGGGCTTAAATATCTGTGGAGGGGGAAAACATCTATTAGGAGTCGTCCCTTGGGTCAAAAGGGGAGGATCCAATGGTGAATCGAAAATATCACCATTTTCCTCCCAAAGATCCATAAGATCCTGTATAGCTTGAACTTTTCTGATTGTAAGGTCATTATCGCCTGTGGAGGAGGCAAGGTGCGCTATTTGGGCAGGTTTGTAAAAGATAGTTTTGAACAGCAACCGTCGTGCAAAAAGGTGAATGTCCTTAATAAGATCAAAACGATCAATAATGGCATCAGGGCAAAACGTGAGGCCAAGCTGCAGGACTTTAAATTCATCAGCTGTAAGATTATAGGATGACAAATTTAGAATAGTAAATTGCTTTTGCTGTTCAGAAGTAGTATCACAAAATCTAACAGACTAAAACTAAAAACGTAAATATATTTTATTGGGATTTTATGTGATAGAACAACACAAAGTGGCACATATATGTGAAGTGAAAGGAAAACGATAAATCGTTTTCAATTTTTTTTTACAAATAAATATGTGAAAAGTGTGACATGCATTTGTATTCAGCCCTCCTGAGTCAATACTTTGTAGAACCACCTTTCACTGCAATTACAGCTGCAAGTCTTTTTGGGGATGTCTCTGCCAGCTTTGCACTTCTAGAGAGCGACATGTGTAGCTCTGGTATATTTATGATCTACCATCTGATATTTAAATTTAGTGAATTGCTCGTTAGGGAAGTTAGATTTGCCTCTGTTCCAACTTGGCTGACGTTGCGTGTAGTTCCACACTGCGCCAGTGGGTGTCGCTGTTACCATTGGCTGGTGTTGGAAGGGCAACGTGTCGAAGCGTATGGATGCTCCTCTGTCCCGGAGACAACTCAGTGGAGGTGGTCCTCCGAGTTGCATTCTAGGAGAGGGTATTTATGGGACAGACGCCATGTTTTGGGGTTTCATTTTACAGCCACCTGCTGGCCCTCCTGGTTGACAATATATTTTGCTTGTCCTTTTCAGACACCAGATGTACACATCAGCCCCTGATGATGCGAGTAGAGCTCGTGAAATGCGTCGGGTTAGAGATGTAATATGTACATCTGCACTATAACTACTTTGTGATATTTTATCATTATGGCTATGGTTAGAGGACTTTTATGCTATGTAGCTGCTCTTATGTAACTGTTATTTATAATCATGTATCATATTGGATGATGTTCATATAAACAAAATTTGTTATCTCTTTATACATGTTTTGGACCTTGTGATCATCATGGACACCTCACCCAAAGTCCCATGGGCGAATGTTTGTATCTGTACACACAGCCACAAAGGCAAGAGAACTCTTGTTGGGCAGTGTATTAGTGCTCGAACGAACACACTTAGATCGCATTTTAATGGTTCAAAGAATGTCAGACAAAATGGTCGGCCCTCACGCATGTTCAATTCATCAAATCTGGCCCTCTTTGAAAAAAGCTTGGACACCCCTGAAAACCATTCCATTGTAGCTCTGGCTGTATGTTTAGGGTTGTTGTCCTGCTGGAAGGTGAACCTTCGCCCCAATCTCAAGTCTTTTGCAGATCCTAACAGGTTTTTTTTTCTAAGATTGCCCTGTATTTGGCTCCATCCATCTTCCCATCAACCAGCTTCCCTGTCCCTGCTGAAGAAAGCAACCCCATAACATGATGCTGCCACCACCATGTTTCATAGTGGGGATGGTGTGTTCAGGTTGATGTGCAGTGTTAGTTTTCCGCCAAACATAGCGTTTTGCTTTTAGGCCAAACAGTTCAATTTTGGTCTCATCTGACCAGAGCACCTTCTTCCGCGTTTGCTGTGTCCTTCACATGGCTTCTCGCAAACTGCAAATAGAACTTCTTATGCCGCATACACACGGTCGGACTTTTCGGCTACAAAAGTCCGATGGATGGTGACGGACTAAGTCCGGCGGACAATCCAATCGTGTGTGGGCTTCCCCGGACTTTCAGCGGACTTTTCCAGCCGCAAATCTGACGGACTTTAGATTTGGAACATGCTTCAAATCTTTACATCGTAAATCCGCCGGACCCAGAAATCCGCTCGTCTGTATGCTAGTCCGACAGACAAAAACTGACGCTAGGGCAGCTATTGGCTACTAGCTATCAACTTCCTTATTTTAGTCCGGTGTACGTCATCACGTACGAATCCGTCGGACTTTTGTGTGATCGTGTGTAGGCAAGTCCGGTCATTAGAAAGTCTGTTGAAAGTCTGCCAAAAGTCCGCCGAAAGTCTGTCGAAAGTCTGTCGGAGGGGCTGTCGGACTTTTGTAGCTGAAAAGTCCGACCGTGTGTACGCAGCATTATGGTTTTCTTTCAACAATGGCTTTCTTCTTGCTACTCTTCCATAAAGGCCAGATTTGTGGATTGCATGACTAATAGTTGTCCTGTATACAGATTCTCCCACTTGAGCTGTGGATCTCTGCAGCTCCTCCAGAGTTACCATGGGCCTTTCCCTATTATTCAATTCTAAGAGAATTCTAGTCTTTAGTGATACTAAACGTAATCCTTATTCTCCAAAAATTATGCATGCATATCCACTACTTAATTGCCTTGTAATCTATTTTTATGAAATTGTTTCTTATTGTGTTTTTCTGCCTCCTTGTAATGCCCTTCAAGAGGGTCATGGTATTGCTTTATGCACAGTACAAACCCCATATTTCACAGTCCATCTTGGGAGTAAGCAAGGGAGGGTGGCTCCAGTCATACATAGAGCGGGACCATAGGGAATGAACATAGCCACTCTCTAACAGTAGTTGGATCACAGCAGAAAAAAAGGAATATGGAAATTTAGAGGAGTTTGAGAGCAATAGAAGAGACTGTTTAAAGTGGTTCTAAAGGCTGAAGGTTTTTTTACCTTCATGCATTCTACACATGAAGGTATAAAAGCTTCAGTATGCAGCTCCCCCCACATCCCCCCTAATACTTATCTGAACCCAATTGCGATCCAGCGATGTGCATGAGAGCAGCTGCTCTCCAGGGCCAATGGCTCACGCTGCTGTCAGTCACAGTTCACAGCCAGTGGGGGGCAGGGCTGAGCCCCATTCTGTGTGTCTTATAGACACACAAAAATGGGGCCAGGGTGCGAGCACTCACAAGTGCCCCCATAGCCAGCAGCTGGCTATGGGGGCGCTTGGCAGGAGGAAGGGGCCAGGAGTGCTGGCGGAGCACCCGAAAAAAGGAATGCAAAACCATTTTACAGAGCAGGTAAGTATAACATGCTTGTTATTTAAAAAAAAACAAAAAACCCTTTAAGGCCCCATGTACACGGGGCGCTGTTAAATGTACCTTCAGAGGCAGTTGGACGCTTTTTTCAACTGTCCCTGAACTCATTCAATGTTATCCTATGTGACCATGTACATGGTTTCATTTATTGCCGGTTTTATGCAGTTACGTTTAACAGCATTTCTTTGGAAGCAAAAAAATGGGTTCAGATGCTGAAGATTTACACATTTCAGATGCCAAACGCGGCTAAACGTGGCTAAACATGGCTAAACGCGGTACCGGCGTTTAGAGGTGCTTTGGTTTTAAGCGTTTTTAAAGGTATCCTATATTTTAGACCAGAAAAGACAAAAATATGATGGAAAACAATGAAAAAACATAAAAAAATATAGTTAAAAATGTTTTAATTACTTGCGATGATTCATAGACCATATATAGTAGGTATGCAGCTCTACGAGTGTAAGTACATGTTTACAAAATATCCTGCCGACATTCGCTGCACAATCAAAGGATGGGTCCAATAGTGATGAACTCTGACTCTGGACCTCTCACATTATTTTCTACGTCGTTCTAGACTCATCAAGAGCAACGTCAGGAGCATTTCCTCACATATGCTCATTATAGGATCCATTGCAAAAAAAAGCACAGAAACAGAGGCAAATACAAGTAGACAACTGCCTTCTCTGCTGCTGCTACTCACTCTGGTCAAAATGGCTGAAATAGTTAACTTACAATGTTTTTTTAGCTTGGGGAGGGTCTTAAATGAGGTCATCTTAATAAACGCTTCTAGACGCAAATGCGGCTAAACACGGCTAAACGCGACATGCACATACGGCTAAACGGGCGTTTTAAAAGCCGGTTTCAAGGTGTCAAAAAAATTTGTTCAGAGGACTTTGCCTCAGTGTCCCATGTACATGGGGCCTAATATCACGGTAAAGTTAAGAATATATACTTGAGTAGATCTTTTTTTTTTTTTAACCAGTTTAGTGGCTCTTTAACCACTTGCCACCCGCCCACTGTCAAATGACGGCTGAGTGGTGTGGCTCTCGTTCTGGGTGGACGTCATATAACGGCTTCCTAGAACAACCGCTCTCGCACACCCCTGTTGCTAGGACACGGCGTGAACCCGATCTGTGTAAAGAACCGCGGCTCTTTAACCATGTGATCGGCTGTGTCCAATCACAGTCGGTCACATGTAAACACGGAGATGCCAGTAATCGGCGCTTCTCGCCTCACACTGTCAGAGTGTGAGGAGAGGAGAGCCGATCAGCAGCATCTCCTCACAGGGGACAGCTAGGTATGTAATCAGGGCACTGATCATCAGTGCCCTGATTACAATTAAGTGTCCACCACTGCCAGCAATCAGTGCCCACAAGTGCCAGCAATCAGTGGCCAAAAGTGATGCCAGTCAATGCTGGCTATCAGTGCTGCCCATCAATGCCCATCACTGCTGCCAATCAATGCTCATCACTGCTGCCCATCAATGCCACCTATCTGTGCCCACCAGTGCTGCCTATCTGTGCCCACCAGTGCCACATATCTGTTCCCCTCAGTGCCGCCTATCTGTGCCTAGTGCCCACCAGTGCCACCCATCAGTGCTGCCTATCAGTGCTCATCAGTGCCACATATCAGTGCCACCTACCAGTGCCCAAAAGTGCAACATATTCGTGCCTCCTCATCAGTGCCACCTCATCAGTGCCCGTCAGTGCCGCCTGATCAGCGCCCATCAGTGAAGGAGAAAAATTGCTTATTTACAAAATTTACTGACAGAAACTAAGAAAAACTTTTTTTTTTTTTCAAAATGTTTGGTCTTTTTTTTTTTTAGGAAAAAAAACCCCCAGGAGTGATTAAATACCACCAAAAGAAAGCTCTATTTGTGTGAAGAAAATTATAACAATTTCACATGGTTACAGTGTAGCATGACCACGTAATTGTCATTCAAAGTGTGAGAGCTCTGAAGGCTGAAACATGACCTGGGCAGGAAGGGGGTGTAAGTGCCCTGTATTGAGTTGGTTAAGAACAATCAACCAGGAGAGCACATTCAACCAATAATGAAAATAGCTTAAAGCATAGTACACATGTATCGAAAGTTGACCGGTTCAGCAGGAAAGACTGACTGACTGTTAAATTGTCATACTGGAAAATCAGCAGCCTTTACAGCCAATGGCTACAGTGTTTATCTGTGTATTCTGATGGGGGGAGGGGAGCAGTCCTCTAACAGAATACAATAGCTCAGTGGGAGAGATTACTGCATCACATATCATTGTGCTGATGCAGAGATCTATCAGTTTAGTTTTTCTAGTTCAATTTACTGATTGAATAAGAGAAAAACTACACTATATTAGCAAAAGTATTGGGACACCTGCTTTTACACACACATGAACTTTAATGGCATCCCAGTCTTATGCCCTGTACACACGGTCGGACTTTGTTCGGACATTCCGACAACAAAATCCTAGGATTTTTTCCAACGGATGTTGGCTCAAACTTGTCTTGCATACACACGGTCACACAAAGATGTCGGAAAATCCGATCGTTCTGAACGCGGTGACGTAAAACACGTACGTCGGGACTATAAACGGGGCAGTGGCCAATAGCTTTCATCTCTTTATTTATTCTGAGCATGCGTGGCACTTTGTCCGTCGGATTTGTGTACACACGATCGGAATTTCCGACAACGGATTTTGTTGTCGGAAAATTTTATATCCTGCTCTCAAACTTTGTGTGTCGGGAAATCCGATGGAAAATGTGTGATGGAGCCTACACACGGTCGGAATTTCCGACAACAAGGTCCTATCACACATTTTCCGTCGGAAAATCCGACCGTGTGTACGGGGCATTAGTCTGTAGGGTTCAATATTGAGTTGGCCCACCCTTTGCAGCTATAACAGCTTCAGCTCTTCTAGGAGGGCTGTCCACAAGGTTTAGGAGTGTGTCTATGGGAATGTTTGACCATTCTTCCAGAAGTGCATTTGTGAGATCAGGTACTGATGTTGCATGAGAAGTCCTGGCTTGCAGTCTCCGCTCTAATTCATCCCAAAGGTGTTCTATCAGGTTGAGGTCAGGACTCTGTGCAGGCCAGTCAAGTTCCTCCACCCCAAACTCTCTCATCCATGTCCTTATGGACCTTGCTTTGTGCACTGGTGTGCAATCATGTTGGAACATTAAGGGGCCATCCCCAAACTGTTCCCACAAAGTTAGGAGCATGAAATTGTCTAAAATGTCTTGTTATGCTGACGCCTTAATACCACGGACACACGATTTTCTGGTGGGAAAGTTCGATGTGAGTAAATTCCGACCGTGTGTAGGCTCCATCGGACATTTGCTGTCGGAATTTCCGACAACAAATGTTTGAGAGCAGGTTCTCAAATTTTCTGGCAACAAAACTTTTTGTCAGAAATTCTGAGTGTGTGTACACAATTCCGACACACAAAGTTCCACGCATGCTCGGAATCAAGCAGAAGAGCCACACTGGCTATTGAACTTAATTTTTCTCAGCTCGTCATACATGTTGTACGTCACCGCGTTCTTGACGTTCGGAATTTCCGACAACATTTCTGTGACCGTGTGTATGCAAGACAAGTTTGAGCCAACATCTGTCGGGAAAAAAATCCACGGTTATGTTGTCGGAATGTTTGATCATGTGTCCGAGGCATAAGGGTTCCCTTCACTGGAACCCAACCCCTGATAAACAACCCCACACCATAATCCCCCACCACTGATTTGGACCAGTGCACAAAGCAAGGTTCATAAAGACATGGATGAGCGAGTTTGGGGTGGAGGAACGTGACTGGCCTGCAATGAGTTCTGATCTCAAACTGATAGAACACTTTTGGGATGAATTACAGAGGAGACTGTGAGCTAGACCTTCTTGTCCAACATTGCCTGATCTCACAAATCCACTTCTGGAAGAATGGTCAAACACTCCCATAGACTGGGATGACATGAAATGACATGAAAATTAATAAAGTTCATGTGCGTGCAAAGGCAGGCGCCCCAATACTTTTGGTAATATAGTGTATGTGCTTATACCCAGTTTAACACTAATAGGCTAATAAAGGTATTATTTGTGACCTTTGCAGAGACATTCACAGAGCAACTTTATTTTTTTTTTAAATAAATAGACCCTGTAGTATTTTAGGTTCACATTAGCCCATGCTCTGCAAAGCAATCTGTAGAAGATCACTTTTCAGAGTGAGGTTAATAAGCAGCCATTGTCAGACATTTAGGCGGTCAGTAGGCAATCCCGTCACCTCCTGCAGGGGGTAATGAGTCTATTGAACACGCTGTACTAAACTTGCAGTGGCCTTGATCCACAGCAGTGTGGGCATTGCCTGTGAACAGCCCCCTCTGGCTGTAATTTAGACTCTAGGTGGGTGGTTGGGGGATGGTAAAGCTGCGACTCAGATGTCTGTTTTTACCGCCGCTCGTGCGTAGAGGCCTAAATGTCATTTTGTTAAGGTGGTTCTAAAGGATGAAGTTTTTTTTTTTATCTTGAATGCATTCTCTGCATTAAAGCGTAACTCCACTTTTGTTGAGAATAAAACATTCCCCCTTGGTGATCTATGTACATTGCAAGGATTTTAACAAACTTTGTTGCAGATTCCTATCTTTTAGTTATTCTGAAAAAATCCCTGTGTGTTCCTCTGTGCCCATGTGCTGAGTGAGTCTAAAGGGAGTGGTTTCATAATTATCAGTCTGCTGTGCGCCTGCAGGTCTCTAATGAGGTAAATGACAGGGTCTGCATCCCTTTAGCCGTGATTTCCTATTGAAAGTATCTCACCAAAAATGACATTTTTGTTGCAGGGGATGCCGACGGATGTTGGCTCAAACTTGTCTTGCATACACACGGTCGCGCAAATGTCGGAAATTCCAAACGTCAAGAAAGCGGTGACGTAAAACACGTATGACGAGCAGAGAAAAATGAAGTTCAACAGCCAGTGCGGCTCTTCTGCCTGATTGGACTTTTGTGCGTCGGAATTGTGTACACACGCTCGGAATTTCCAACAACAAGTTTTGTTGTCGGAAAATTTGAGAACCAGCTCTGAAACGTTTGTTAGCGGAAATTCCGAAAACAAATGTTCTATGGAGCCTACACACGGTCGGACTTTCTGACAACAAGCTCACATCCAACATTTGTTGTCGGAAAATCCTATCGTGTGTACAGGGCATAAGTGCGGACTTATGGGAAAATCAGTGAGCCAATCACACAAGCAGGAAATAATGTTTCTGGGGGGCATTCTGTACACACTCCAGGTAGCCATATTGCATTGAATTTTCAGAAAATTACAGAGCTGCAGATTGAAAAGGAAAGGCAATTTTTAATAACTTTTAATTACAATCTGACTTGTGTTGCACTTGTATATGCTATATTATTTTTTCTTTATTTGCTATTTTTTTTCCCCACGAAAGTGAAGTTACCCTTTGAGGTAGAAAACCTTCAGAGTGCAGATTCTCCCCAGCCCCCCTTATACTTACCTGAGCCCTATCTCAATCCGGTGATGTGTACTAGAGCCGCTTTCTCCTCCCTAATAGGCTCAGACACAGCAGTGGTGTCAATCACAACCAATGAGGAGGGAGTGGGGGGCGGGGCCGAGCTGTTCTCTTTGTGTCTATGGCCACACAGAGCCAGCTTGGAAGTAAGCAAACACAAGTGCCCACATAGTAAGCTTAAACAGTTTTACTTAAGTGCTGATATGGATCTGATAGACAAATGAAACTAGTTCAGCTGCAACCATTTAAATGTGCTCTGATACCACATGCAAGATAATTAATGCAATAATAATAGTGCGCTTAAACCACAACATAATGAAAATATATACCCTGTAAAATAGAATACAAGTGCACAAAGTGAGATACACAGATTGATCCGCAAGTGTACAACAATACTGTTGCTGTAAATAGTCCTTCCTCTATGGCTAGAGGTAAATTAAGTGCTCACACACAGTGATATAAATGAAAGAAAAGTCCAGAAAAATTCCAACCAAAAAGTCACCACCACCTAAATAAAATTCATGCTCACCTTCAGAAAAAATATTAAATAAAACCAAAACCAAAATGACACTTGTCAGAAACTTGGATCCTTGCTACGATGAGCTTATATGTTTCCCATGAATCAGATGTTGTATCGTCCCCAAGGTTCATAGATTCCAAAAGATTGCTCTCAATAAAGATAGAAAGACATCATTGCTATATGATCAATAAATTCCCAATTCATATATATTAATCACTCACATTTGATGTGGTTTTAAAACACTAAAATGCTGATTGAAGGATCAGTAGTGCTCGCAGCTCTCCTCTTCACTGCACGTCTGGTGTCACAGAACACCGAAGGTAACGTCACTGGCTCCTCCCGACGCGATGTGTCACAGGTCACGTGACTTTCTCAAGGGAAAATGAATCTTTCTAGACTTTTCTTTCATTTATATCACTGTGTGTGTGTGCACTTAATTTACCTCTAGCCATAGAGGAAGTACTATTTATAACAGCAGTATTGTTGTACACTTGCGGATCAATTTGTGTATCTCACTTTGTGCACTTGTATTCTCTTTTCTATATTTTCATTATGTTGTGGTTTAAGCGCACTATTATTACTGCATTAATTATCTTGTATGTGGCATCAGAGCACATTTAAATGTTGTGGTTTAAGCCCACATAGTAAGCGACTTGCTATGGTGGGCACTCACTGTGGGTGGGGGGGGAGCCAAGAGTCCCAGCGGGGGGGCCTGAGAAGAGGAAGATTAGGGCTGCTCTGTGTAAAATTATTGCACAGAGCAAGTAAGTTTTTTTTTTTTAATGTTTGTTATTAAATGTTTGTTATTATTATTAATGAATTATTACTTATTTTGTTATCATTATTATGTTTTTATTGTTATTATTATTATTAATAATAATATTTGTTTAAAAAAAAAAGGGTTTACGGTTATTTTAAAGGTTTAGAGTGCTCTAAAAGCAGCACAGAAATGTATTGATCAACATTCAAACATTTTATTATAGATCAGTAAACATGAGTGCTTTAAATGCCGTATAGTGTCTTATTCAACTGGAAAGCATTGGCATTCATGAGAAAAATGCATATTCAAAGTGCACTCGCCTTGACAGAGCAAAGAGTTAATGAAATGAAGGCAGACTTGATGGAGATATATAGGTTAGTGAGCCCTGACATTAGCGGAGAGATTTCTCTATGCCATTAGATGCCAGTGTTGTTCCACTCTCCTCAGTCTTAATCAATTTCATTACAATAAATATCAGAGCAGGGGTTCAGCATCGACTGCAAGGGTAAAGCACTGGTAAGAAGGAAGAAAGGCAATTAATGAACTCCAAAAGCAGGCAGTTAAATAAGCTCCCAAATAATCTCATAATAGCCGACAGAAATATTATGAATCACTCATTGTTGGATGCTGGCTGAATGTGAATCAAGCATTGTTTTCTGCATCTGATTTCCAAAGATATATGTGATTATAAATGTACAAAGGATGAAATGTAAGCATTAGGAGCATTTGATGTTTGGATTTTACACATCCAGCGCTATGAATACTTGTATAAACAGCTTTGAAATGTATCCTCATGGTATTCAAGACATGTGAATGTATGTAACATACATTGTGATGTTTTAAAGTAAACGTGGCCTGACTTAAAGTGATACTAAAGGATCGTTTTTTTTATTTTTTTAAATAACAAACATGTTGTGATACTAAAGGATCGTTTTTTTATTTTTTTTAAATAACAAACATGTTGTGGTACTAAAGGATCGTTTTTTTATTTTTTTTAAATAACAAACATATCATACTTACCTCCACTGTGCAGCTCGTTTTGCACAGAGTGGCCCCGAACATCCATTTCTGGGGTCCCTTGGTGGCTCTTGCGGCTCCTCTCTGTATTAGATAACCCCCTTGGAGAAGTGCTCTCCCGGTATGGTACTCCATACCACACTTATTCCACGCCAAAACTGCACCTATACCAACCCTATACCTTGTTATACCAAACCTTTACCGCATCTGAATCACATCTACCTTGCACCTATTCCGAGAATATATATTTTTTTTTTTCCACAAAAAAGATTTTATTGAAAAATAAGCACGATTACAAGTATAATCAGTTAAACAGATTTGACAGATATTCCATGACATTTTATAGGATAATGATACAATACGTATTGCTGTTATTGACGTCATGGGGATTCAAGCGTATGGTAGGGTAATAGAAATGTATAAAAGAAGAACCGTTTAGATAATTTACAACGAGACATTTTCTGCATACAAGTAATATAGAAAACAGGAGTATCTTACGTGGTTCCTTTACATTTGGATCAGTTACAAAGTAAATAAGATAAGTAAACTTGTGTGGAACTAAAACAGAAAGGTCTGTCTCTATTAGATTCCTGACTGTGTCCAATTGGCACAGTTTGATAATGTGGAGAGGTTATGTCTAGGTCTGAGTAAGAGTGGGATATACATAGGGTGCGATGTGAGTATTGGAAAGATTTAGCGGGGGAGACTATAGGGGTAGGGGAAGTAGAGGGGGAGAGGGGAAAGAGGAAGGACAGGAAGGAGGGGTGAACGTAAGGTATTAGGTTAAAGAAGGAGGGGATAGGGGGGCCAGCCCACCCCGGGACCATGGGTTGCCGAGGTCTCCACATCTCTAAGAGAGGGGGAGTATTATATCGGGAAATATGATTTATAACAATTAGTGCTTTTGAAGTGAGTCCAGCAAGCCCATAGGTTGGTGAACTTTTGTATGCGATCTTGTGAGATATGTATCAGTTCTTCCATCTCCTCTATCTTAGCAATCTTTGTCAGCCA
This sequence comes from Lithobates clamitans, assembly GCA_037952925.1. NCBI lineage: Eukaryota > Metazoa > Chordata > Amphibia > Anura > Ranidae > Lithobates > Lithobates clamitans. Next base: position 3,922,097 of record JBBGZY010000589.1, on the reverse strand, counting down.
TTCCCTGACAGTTGGGGGGTTGGTTGAGCGCCATTTTACAGGGATGCATAATCTGGCTGCATTTACCATGTGCATGGCCAGTGATCTGTGGTAGGATCTTTTAGATAAGGTTGTATGATGGAGGAGATATTGTGCTGGGTCAAAATTCAGGGTGTATGTGGTTACACGTTGAATTATGTTGTGAACCTCCTTCCAGAAAACCTGAATGATCGGGCATTCCCACCATATATGGATCATAGAGCCCACTTCTTTATTGCACCTCCAACAGGTGTTTGGGATCGAGGGCGAGAATTTATGTAAGCGAGATGGTGTTCTATACCATTTGGTAAGTATTTTATATCCATTCTCTTGGATGGCGACATTTAGTGAGCCTTTGTGGGTGTGGACATGAATGGTTTCCCAATCTTCCTTAGTGAGGTCTATGTGTAGATCTTTGTTCCATGATATGTGGAGGGATTCAGTGTGTGAGTGGTGTGGTGATTCTTGGAGGAGAGAATAGATGATGGATATTAAATGTCTTTGAGGCGTGTCATGGGTACATAGGGATTCAAATGGAGTTAGTCTTCTCGACCATGCGTCACTGGAGGTTGTAGAGGAGAGAAAATGTGTCAGCTGTCTGTATGTCCAAAAAGGAAAGTTTTTGGTGAGAGATATCGATTTGAGATTGTCGTAAGATCGTATCCGGGTTGCATGGAAAAAGTGGTGTGCTTGGACTTTTTCGTGTGGCCATTCTTGTTTTAAAAAAGTACTTGATGACCCCGGGGGGAAGTCTGGGTTTCCCCTCAGGGGAGTCAGAGGCCCTGGTCGTGAGGATAGTTGAAAGGTCGTCATAGCGGAGGTGAAGGCGAGTAAGGACGGGTGTACGAGTGGATGTTTTTTGATTGGTTGTGTCCAATGTTTGGGTGGGAGCCAAGGAAGACTGTGTAAATTGCCAGGCATAAAAGAGTCTTCTAGAGTCACCCAGGGTTTCTTTGTTTTATTGGTGCACCAGTCCACTACCCTAGTTAAGTGACAGGCAATGTAATACTTGTAAAGATCTGGAAGTGCAATTCCACCTTTGGTCTTACTGCAAGTCAGTCGGGAATATTTGATTCTCGGAGGACCGTTCTTCCAAATGAAGGTTGTACATGCCTTCTTATATGAAAAAAAGAATGCAGGGGGTAGATGAATTGGAATGGTCTGCATTAAGTACAAGAGGCGGGGGAGAATAATCATTTTGATTAGGGCCGAACGTCCGAACCATGATACGTTAAGTGTGGCCCATTCCTTTAGGTCTATCTGGATTTTTGAGAGGGCATGAAGAAAATTCTGTTCGTATAGGTCTGTGAGTCGTTTGGTGATTTGGATGCCTAGGTAAGTAATGGTGTCGTTTTTCCACTGAAAGGGAAAGGAATGTTGGCAGTGAGTGACCGTCTGTGGGGGAAGGGATATGTTTAGAGCGTGTGATTTAGTGTAGTTTATCTTGAAATTGGATAGGACCCCGAAATGGTTGATATCTTTCAGTAAGTTTGGGAGGGAAGTGTGAGGTGACTGGAGTGTTAGCAGGATATCGTCTGCGAAGGCTGCTACCTTAAATTCTCTTTTGTTTATAGTTATTCCCTGGATGTCTGTATTCGCTCGCAGTCTATTTAAGAGGGGTTCTAGGGTTAAAATAAAAATAAGGGGGGATAAAGGGCATCCCTGGCGAGTACCATTGGTTATTGGGAAGGCGTTTGACAGGAGGCCGTTTGCTTTGACTCTTGCAGAAGGATTGTCATATAAAGCGTTGATGTAGTTACACATGTGTGGCGGCAGACCAATGCCTTTCAGTACTGCCCGCATATAGTCCCAGGCCACCCTGTCAAACGCCTTCTCGGCGTCGAGAGACAGCAGGAATCCCTTTGTTTCTGAGGAGGCGAGCCAGTGGTGTATGTTTAAGGTGCGAATGGTATTCTCTCTGGCCTCTCTTCCCGGGACAAAACCCACCTGGTCTGCTGAGATCAGGCTGGGGATCAGGGGTAATAATCTATTTGCTATTATTTTTGCGTACAGTTTGATGTCTACGTTGAGTAGAGAAATGGGTCTGTAATTGGACGCCAGGGCTGGGTCCTTATCTGCTTTTGGAATGACTGCTATATGGGCTTCGAGCATGTTGCTTGGTGAGGTGGAAGGGTCCGATAGGGAGTTGAAGGCATTGAGCATTTGCGGAGAGAGGGTTTTTAAGAAGCTTTTGTAATAGATTAGTGGTAGGCCATCTGGGCCCGGGCTCTTGCCTACTTTCATTTGTTTTATTGCCAGGTCCAACTCTTCTGAGGTCATGTGGCCTTCCAAAGTGGCGGCCTGTTGAGGAGATATCGGTTTAGGGCAGTATTGGGCTAGGAAATCTAGTATTTGAGATTGGCGAGGTGGGGTGTTGGGCGAGTCTATGTTTTGAGATGGCAAGTTATATAGTTTAGAATAAAAGTTTTCGAAATGTGCTGCGATGTCTTCATTTTTAGAGATCATCACGTCCCTGTCGGTACGTAGGTGATGGATTATGGAAGAGGTCTTGGCCGCTTGTATAGTGCGTGCAAGCAGTCTCCCACTTTTGTTGCCGTGTTCGTAGAACACTTTTTGTCTAAGCACATATTGACGCCTTGTGCGTTTCCCTAATTCTTCCAGTAGGGCAGATCTAGCATAGAGGAGGTCCTGTAATGTAGAGTGGGATGTGGATTGTTTGTGTGTTTTTTCGAGTCTATTGATAGTTTCGAGGAGGGATGTAATATGAGCCTGTCTGATTTTTTTTTCTTTTGTGGCTAGGGCTATAAGTTTCCCTCTTATGACACATTTGTGGGCCTCCCAGAGTGTGACCGGGGTTATGTCTGGAGAGAGATTTTCTTGGAAATACTGATGGAGTCGGGTATTTATTTGTCTCATTATGTCAGGGTCTTTGAGAAGAGATGGGTTAAGTCTCCATGTCTTGGTTCTGTTGTTGTAGTCTGGGAACGTTAAGGTGATTGTGATGGGGTGATGGTCTGATAAGAACATAGGCTCTATTGTGGCGTGGGAAAGGAGTGTTAAGTCCGTTTGGGATAAGAATATGTAGTCAATTCTAGAATATTTTTGGTGGGGGGCGCCGAGAATATATTTTACCTATACTATACCTATACTGTGCCTTTTGGGTGTGCTCTCACCTTGAATATTGGACCTCTAAAATGACAGGTGGTCACATAAGTCATATACCCCACAGAGGTTAATCCTCTCTCCTCCCTCCTCCCTCCTTAAAGGATAAGTTCACCTTTGGGAACATGTTACCATGTTACAATCCCATGAATAAGTCTACCTATGACGAAACATGTCGGGGGCATGGCTGTGATACGTGACGCATAGCGCTGTCAGCCACACAGGAGGATAGGAAATTCGAGTGCACGGAGGAGCAGAGGATTACCGAGGGAGGGGTGAGATTGTAACCCAGCAGCAGCACACCTCGGGTCCGCCGTGACCGCTGGTTATTAGGTTTTATCCACAAAGTTTGAAGATTGATGTGAATTGCACACGGTTTCTGCTGTTTTTATCTTTTAAGAATGTGAGTGCATTATGAGAGGATTGCAGTGGTTTTAATAAAATTTTGTTTGCTGGTTCACACTATTGGAGCAATTATTTTCTTTTATGTGGATCCATTGAATAACAATCACCATGGACATCGAATGATTTATTTGCCCTGGAGTGTGGTAAAATAAGCGTTTATTGCCTTGCATGAGAGTGCTGGCAGTATAAATCGGTGAGTGCATTTCTGGAGGGTGTGATTCACTGAACACGGTGGTGAGGTGGAAGACACACGGATACACTCGTTTGTGTTCATCAAAGATTGAGAACATATTTTTTGTGGGACACTTGATTTATATTTCGTCACTAATTATATTTTGTCACAAACAGTTCCTTTTGGGCTGATTTATTTGAAATATATGGACTTTGATGTGAGGTTTGATATTTCACAGCATGGAGTGAAGTGATTGTACACATTTTTTCACTTGAGTGTCACATATATATATATATATATAATTTTCATTGTCATTTGTTATATGATTTATAGGTTGTTAACAACAGTAGATTATACGAGGGTGTAAAGATCACAATAAGAGGGTGACATCACTATTGTGTTATTAACACTTTGATGTTTAAGTTGTTTAGAGCGCCTCATATTTATCCTACGTGTCTTTTGGGGTTATTTGGTGAGTGGCTGACATTTAGGATTAAATATCTGGTTCATGTTACATGTTCCACCTGATTTTACGGTAGAACATGTAACATGTTCCCAGAGCTGCAGCCACAGCCCACTCCGCCCTCCCCCTGTGGCAGCAGTACAGGGAGAAGTTCCCGGTGCTAGGTGTCACTCTTTGAAAACAGCACGGTGTGTGTCTGAATGAACTACATGCCCTGACATACTTAGCGGCTGTCCGCTTGTAGTTCTCAATGAACTACCACGGCACTGATGCCGTGTACACATGAGCGGAATATCCGCCAGAAAATGTCAGACGGGAGCTTTACATCGTATATTCCGATCGTGTGTATGCCCCATCGAACTTTTTGCATCGAAAATTCTGACGGACCTAGAAAGAGAACATGTTCTAAATATTTCCGATTAAACCAATTCCTATCTGGAAAACTGCTCTGTATGCTGTTCCGACATACCAAAAACGACGCATGCTCTGAAGCAAGTACGAGACAGAAGCTATTGGCTACTAGCTATTGAACTTCCGTTTTCTAGTCCCGTTGTACGTGTTGTACGTCACCGCATTCTGGACGGTGTGATCGTGCGTAGGCAAGACCGCTTGAGCAGAATTCCGTCGGAAAAACCTTAAGAGTTTGTTCCGACGGGAAAACCGGTTGTGTGTACAGGGCATGAGAAGCACTGTGGTAGTTCATAGTCTTCCTGTCAGGGAGTATCGGCAATCTGATGATCGCTGGTTCAATGCTTTATAGGCTCCAGCAACTAAAAAGTATTAAATGCACATTTTTTTACCTGCAAAAAATAAGCATTCATTTTTTTTTTTTTAGAAAACTGAACTTACGTTAAGGTATTCTCCAGGCACAGCTCTTAGGACTATATTCACAACAGCCTCTCAAGGGTTTTTTCATAGCTCTATTTATATGCCATACTTGGCCTTGGCACAGCACTATTCAGAAAATGCTTTGTTTTTTTTATACTCAGACAAGTAAATGCAAACAAAAAAAACATACATACAAAAAATGGAGTAGACTCGATGGACCACTTGGTTTTTTTTCTGCTGTCTATGTTTCTTCAGCTCACAAGATTTCAGCCGAATCCAACAGGTATGTTTTGCACTTATAGAGCAGAAAATAACAACATTTTTTAATGCCATATTTAGCAGTCTAAAAGGGAGCAAATCATTGAAGTTCATTGTTGGGGTTTACATACACTCTAAAGAAATAGCAGTTTGTTTTAGGCTCCATGCACACCGAAGCTCATAAACAGCCGTTTTTGGAAGTTTGGGGGGTTTTTTTTAACAGCCCATAAACTCCCCTCTATGTTATCCTATGTGTCCATGCACACATGGACGTTTTTGGATGTTTATCAGCAGTGGAGTTTATGGGCTGTTTTGTGAACGCCATAAAATCGCGCTCAGAAGTAATTTTTCTGACCACAAAAAACACCAAACGCTCATAGACGCTAAAAAATGTTGATAAACGCGTTAAACCAGTGTTTAACATTTTTGATCTATTAAAAAAAACATTAAAAACAGCTAACACGGAAAAACGCTAAAAAACCATTATGAACGCTATTGCAAAAATGTTAAAAACAAAAGACTCCCTGCAAAGCTACTGGCGTTTTTATAACGTTATTTTAACATCCAGTGTGCATAGAGCCTTACCATGTCCTTTCCAGACTGATTCTTGATTGAAAAGGTCCCTGAATGATACCACTGGAGCAAATCTCAGTGTTTTGATTTTTGCAGTGATTTTGTTTTTTTTTGTTTTTTGTTTTTTGTTTTTTATAAAAAACTCTATTGATATGTCAAACTGATATTTTATTCACCTTTATGCACTGCAGCGAGTGGTGATTCATGGTGTAGCTCTGCATCCCACAGCACTGAAAAAAGTAAAGCTTGTCCTATTGCACACCCTTGTAAGGCAGTAAACACTGAACACATAGAACACAAGGAAACTTAACTTGTCTGTGTGGTGGGCTATGTAAGGTAAGGTTGCCCAGAGAAACACATTATGGTGTGAACAGGCCCTTAAATGAACACTATGGGGGTTATTTACAAAAGGCAAATCCACGTTGCGCTACAAGTGCACTTGGAAGTGCAGTCGCTGTAGATCTGAGTGGAAGATCTGAAATGAAGGGAAGCTCTGCTAATTTTATCATCCAATCATGTGCAAGCAAAAATGCTGTTCTTTATTTTCCTTGCATGTCCCTCTCAGATCTACAGCAATTGCACTTCCAAGTGCACAGGGCCGTCTTTTCCATTGGGCACACTGAGCAGTTGCCCGGGGGCCCCACTTGCCTGGGGGGCCCCACCTGCCCAGCGGCCGCAGCTAAGCATATATGTGTTACCCTTACTCCAATTTTCTGTGACCCCGTGCTCCGGCCGCCATTTCCAGTCTCAGGCCGGCCCCTGGCGCCCTGTGATTGGGTGAAAGGGGTTATGTGCGGCAGGTGGAGCTGGCCTGTCCTCAATCGTGGGAGAGCGGGGCTGGCCTTCGCTGTGAGCTGTGGCCGCTGTCTTCTCCTCCTCCTCTCCGGGTCACCAGTCATGTCCCCGCCGGGGCGTGCAGAGAGCGGCCAATGTCTTCTCCTCCTCCTCTCCGGGTCACCGGTCATGTCCCCGCCGGGGCATGCAGTCTGCGCCCAATGTCTTCTCCTCCTCCTCTCCGGGTCACCAGTCATGTCCCCGCCGGGGCGTGCAGAGAGTGCCCGATGTCTTCTCCTCCTCCTCTCCGGGTCACTGGTCATATCCCCACCGGGGCATGCAGTCTGGCAGTGTGACAGGCGGCGGCACAGAGGCAGAGCAGATCATGAAAGAATAAAAGGTAAGAGACTCACTCATGAGTTTTGTTGATGGCCGGGGGGGGCGGGGTTAGTAGATATAGTCTGGGGAGCAGCCATAAAGTCAGTGTATAGTGTATTGTGTATTGTGTGTATAGTGTATTGTGTGTATAGTGTATTGTGTGTGTGGTGTATTGGTCTGTGTGTAGAGTATTGTGTAGTGGTCAGTGGATAGTGTAGTTTGTGTAGTAGTGGTCAGTATAGAAATCAGGTAGGGTGGTGTGGTGTGTAGGGGTCAGTGTGTAGTGTAGTGGTCAGTATAGGAATCAGGTAGGTCAGTGTGGTGTGTAGTGGTCAGTATAGGGATCAGGCAGGTTAGTGTGGTGTGTAGTGTAGTGGTAAGTGTGGTGTGGTGTGGTGTATAGTGTAGTGGCCAGTGTGTAGTGTAGTGGTCGGTGTGGTGTATAGTGTAGTGGTCAGTGGGGTGTGGTGTATAGTGTAGTGGTCAGTGTGGTGTGTAGTGTAGTGGTCAGTGTGGTGTGTAGTGTAGTGGTCAGTGTGGTGCATAGTGTAGTGGTCAGTGTAGTGTATAGTGTAGTGGTCGGTGTGGTGTGTAGTGTAGTGGTCAGTGTGGTGTATAGTGTAGTGGTCAGTGTGGTGTGTAGTGTAGTGGTCAGAGTGGTGGGTAGTGGTCAGTGTGGTGTGTAGTGTAGTGGTCAGTGTGGTGTATAGTGTAGTGGTCGGTGTGTTGTGTAGTGTAGTGGTCAGTGTGGTGTGTAGTGTAGGGGTCAGTGTGGTGTGGTGTGTAGTGTAGTGGTCAGTGTAGTGTGTAGTGTAGTGTAGTGGTCAGTGTGGTGTGTAGTGTAGTGGTCAGTGTGGTGTGGTGTGTAGTGTAGTGGTCAGTGTGGTGTGTAGTGTAGTGGTCAGTGTGGTGTGTAGTGTAGTGGTCAGTGTGGTGTGTAGTGTAGTGTAGTGGTCAGTGTGGTGTGTAGTGTAGACAGGGCCCCAGTGCGCTGTATTGCCCAGGGGCCTATAATGCTCTTAAGATGGCCCTGCAAGTGCACTTGTAGTGCAAAGTGGATTTGTCTTTTGTAAATAGCCCCCCATACTACCAAAACTATTGGGACGCCTGCCTTTACATAGACATAAACTTTATGGCATCCCAGTCTTAGTTCTCGTACACACGGTCTGATTGTTGGATGACCGAGCATCTGTTTTTTGTCAAAAGCGCGTGTGCAGGATTTTTTCTAGCATACTAACTATACGCAAAAGGCATTTGTTTTGTACGATCTGAAAATCGTGAATCAACTCTCACCAAACATCTACTAACAGGAAATTAGCAGAAGGGACCCAAAGGGTGGCACTTGAGAAATGAACTTCCTCTTTATACTCTCATAGTACGTCACTATGTTCGTGTTTGTCAAATGACAATTTGCGGATAGTTGGTATGCTGAACAAAATCCTACACACGCCCTTTTGACAAAAATCAGACACTCAGGCGTAAATAAATCAAACCGTGTGTACAAGGCCTTAGACCTCATACACACTATTAGATTTTCTGCAGATTTTTGTCTTCAGATTTACCAAAACCGTGTAGTGCAAGGGCCTGCCTGATTGCATACAAATTGAAACTCTTATGCCCCGTACACACGGTCGGATTTTCCGATGGAAAATGTCCGATCGGAGCGTGTTGTCGGAAATTCCGACTGTGTGTGGGCTCCATCGGACATTTTTTATCGGATTTTCCGACACACAAAGTTGGAGAGCAGGAGATAAAATTTTCCGACAACAAAATCCGATCGCGTCAATTCTGACCGCGTGTAGCCTGTTCCGACGCACAAAGTGCCACGCATACTCAGAAGAAATTCCAAGACGGAACAGCTCGTTCTGGTAAACTTAGAGTTCGCAATGGATACAGCACTTTCGTCACGCTGCAATGTTAAAAATGGTTTAATACAGCGCACTCTCTTCTTCTTTATAATGTGACAAGAATATATTAGTTTTGCTGCTCATATTCACACACACTTCTCACAAACTTATTTTGTTACTATTTATCTGGATTTTCTCAATATATTTTGATTTCTCACATCTGACAACATATTTTTGTTTATTTTTTATATTTTTTTTGGCTTTAATGTAGATTTTTTTTTGTGTTTGTATTTTTTTGAAGGGTTTTTTTTTTGGGGGGACTTTGATTTGTACTCCCAAAAATGTTTGTGTGTGTTTTTTGTGACAAGTTCCCACAACACCATTGATATGTTGTTCTATTTAATCTGTAGGAGATTGTTTGGTGTTGTTGTCCCTTGTTAATTTCACATTTTATGTTAGAAATGTACCTGAATCATCACCAACAAACTGTCCTTTTTGGATGAAAACACACACAGGAGAGTAGAATTTCCCCCAAAAAATTTTATTAAGGGGTCACAACTAAACAAAGAGGGAGGCAACGCTGGAGAAGTGGGTGAAGCCTTGGGCCCCCAGGGCACACATCAACTATTTTGAAGCAAAATTGGTGGCCTGAGGAGTCGATATCTAAGGGAGGGCAGTCTGGTCCAGAAGTCCCAGAGATCCGGAAAGCAGCAGATGACATCTGTGTCCCCAGGCTGTGGTCATACGAGAGACTGCAGCTTCTGTCAGACCAGACTGAACCCAGGGCAATCACTCTCTGGTCTTCCTTCCACGCTTACTTACACGCGGTGGCTCTGGTGGTGGAGTTGTGGCAGCAGGAGGAGGAGGAGGATGGTCCAACTCAACCACGTCGGTCTTGGGTGTTAGTTCCCCACTCCCCCCCTTACGTAGCACTTTATAAAGCAGGTCCTCACAGAGCCTGCGTTGACCCTCTTGCATGCCCTGCAATTTGGTGGCAGCCATGCAGGGAAAGGCCTCTTCAGGAGTGGGTAAGGCTCGTAGGGACGCCGAAGCCTCCTGGAGCAGCCTGAATGCTGAATCCTGCACGGGACTCGGAGTCGTCTTCCTGGCTCTTTTAAATGGAAGGCGGAGGGGAGGAACCTGAGACTCAGTCAGGCTGAGACTGGTCCCTGGCTTCTCCTGGCTGCCACTTAGCCCCGCCTCCTCCTGGCTGCCACTAATCCCCGCCTCCTCCTGACTGCCACATTCCACAACCTCCTCCTGGCTGAGGTCTTTCTGTGTATGAAAAAGGGACATAGTTTTAGTATTTTATTCATCAATCACACACAATTTTCACCTCCTGACTGTTGCAAATTGAATTTTAACAAATATAACAGACTATCCTTCTGAGCCCAGCATTTTTCATTCTTGTCCCAATTTTGGGTGCCCACTACTGTCTATTGATATGTAAAACACTTTCAAGCAGCAATTAGCGATCAATAATAACATCTAGTAAACATCATTTATTTAGTGACCAGAAATCAGTAGAACAATGCTATACCTGACTCCAGCTGGGCTCCTCCATTTCTTCCTGGCTGGAAGGCCCAGGTTGGACATCGGAAGCCTCAGCTGGGGTGGAAGGAAGCGTGGAAGGAAGAGTAGAGAGGGATTCCCTGACTTCAGTGTGGTCTGACAGAAATCGCAGTCTCTCATAGTACCACAGCCTGGGGACATAAACGTCCTCTGCTGCAGCTCTGGATCTCTGGGAATCTGTGACCTTCTTGCGCTCCCTCAGATATGTGCTCCTCAGGCCAACAATTTTGGCTTTTAAATAGGGGATGGTTGCTGTGGGGACCACCGGCTTCACCAACTCCAGCAGTTTCTCCAGCGCTGCCTGCCTCTTCTGTTTATGGTTACAGTAGGGGTGTCTCACTTGCCACAGACAGGGCAGCTCCCTGTATTTGTCAATGAACAGGGGGAGGAAATTGTGGTTGTTAAACCCATCCATTTTCTCTGCAAGACACAACACAAGACAAACCCTAATGTCAGGCCAAACTCCCCTAATCTTGTTACAATATAGGCTTCCATTTCGAAGCAGTATAGGCCCAAGTTTAGATCCTACCTTCGTTATCACGATCGGCGCCTCCAATGCTCCTTCCTCCGCTCACAGATCGTACGTAATACGCACGTGTGTTACGCTTTATATACACTGCGCATGCGTGTAACTCCGCCCGCCCCTGGCGTTCTTTCTAGTCTATTCCCCACCCCTTTTCGTTCGGCGCAGTGGGGGAAGAGCACATGGCGGAGACACAGCAGGTGCGTGCTAATTGTAGCAACGAGGAGGAGGAGGAGGAAAGGCCGGATTCGGACACGTCCCGATCCAGAAGGAGATTTAAGGACTTAAATATGTCCTTTGGGGAGATGTTGGAGATGGTGGACATCCTGAAGAAGGCCGACTATGATGGAAAGTATGGGCCTTACCCCAACCCCAATGTCAGAAAGGCCAAGATCATGGCGAAAGTGGTCAGGAGTCTGCACCGGAATTTCGGGGTACGACGATCGAAAGATCAGCTCAGGAAGCGGTGGTCGGACCTCAAATTACGAGAACATGAGCAGTACAGAAAGATCCGGAGAGTGCTGCAAAAAAGTAAGTAGTTGTGCTGTGTTCCTATTCTTTATGTTTATTGCGTTCGTGCTGCTCCATGTGCTTTTAGGAACTGTTGTACAGTTTAAAATGGCAACTTTCATGTTAATGGGCACATTATTCGTTCGGATCAAACATTTTGCTTTCGGACTCTAAAATACCATTGTTTAGGCCATATGCATTTGGCCACCATTTTGACACCCTATACTTGTCTTAAAAGAATTGGGTTGTGTAGATGTCTTTGTTACTAGAATGAAATGCAAACTAGATTCTGTGTGAGGAGAGGACACTGAGCAGCTGTTTTCACATCTGGATACTGGAGCACTAGTGTGGGACACAGGAACACCCTTTTTATTAGGGGGGCACACAGGTGCTCCAGTGTATACTATAGGGGGGCTACATCTGTGAAGCTTGTACCAAACAGGTAAAGTATTGCAGGTTGACAAAGGACACTGAAAATGCTACATCTTGGAACTCTGCTAAAATTGACAATTGTACCCCACTTCCAAGCAATGTTTCCTATTTCTAGTTCTGCCATCAAATATCTGTGTGCTAATTATACCATTTTTGTTTTACATAGGGGATAAAAGACTCGGAGGACACCCCTCATCCGAGGAGACCAGAGCCCCCCCTCTGGAAGAAGGGGAAATCCCCCCAACACAAGCTGAGCAGGAGGAAGAAGATGTGGTGGAACTAGTCACCACAACAGGTGAGTGTCTGCGACCACAGGCTCAGATAAGAGATGGATGGTGGCATTTTTTTGAGAACTGATTTATTTTGAGGTTCCTCTCTTTTTAGGTGATCGTGAGGTTGTGGATCCAGATCCTTTTACATCCGAAAGTGCCCAGATCCTGATCGGGGAGATCATGGGGTGTAATTTACAATTGAAAATCATCAAGAAAAACATCAATGATGTTATTCCAAAAAATAAAAACATCATTGATGTTTTGGGGCGAGTTTAAAGCCCCTCCAAATCACTTTCTTCTTTTGTGTGCTACAATGTGCTAAATGTTTTTGTGATTTTTCCCAAAGCCAAATTTGGAGGATGCACACAGTGTGTCAACATGTGCTACCTGCCATCACGGGAGATCAATGGACGCGTTTTGGGGGTGCAACCCCTTCCTCAATAATAAAGTAGCTGTGAGGAAGGGCTTGCTCCCCCAAAACACGTCCCTTGATCCCCCCTGATGGCAGATAGCACATGTTGACATTGTTAAATTTGTGTGCATCTTCCAAATTTGGCTTTTCCTTGGGTGACTTCACCCCATCTGAACGCAATATCAAACACAGTTCCTAAATACTCATGTGTGATATTGCCTTCAAATTCTACCAAATGTGACGTTTGTAAGTTCAAGACTTGTGTCTTTCTTGTTGGTTTTACACAGGCCTGTTTTATCTAAAATGGAAATTTTGAGTTTTGATAATGCCACCCCAAAAATTGTTATACAACAAACAGGTTGGTTTGTTTGAAAAACCTTTGGTAAATGCACATGTGATTGTGCAGGTATTAAAAAGATTGTTAATCAAGAATGTGTGGATTATTGTCTCAACACTAAAATACTTTTGGGGTGATGTCATTGTTGTTTTGTGAGAAAATGGGGGTTATTTTTTAAGGGCAAATCCTCTTGGCACTACAAATGCAGTTTCAGTGCAGTTGCAACTGCACTTGTAGTGAAATGTGTTTTTGCATTTTAGTAAATAACAGCCAACAGTGCTTTGTATAATAAGGTTACACAATCACCACATTTTCTGGACTCAACACATTTCTGTCAGGGTCAGCTAAAACAAACACAAGCAGTAAATGTCCACAAAGAATTTCTTTTTTTGTTTTATTATAAAAAGCCTTCACAGATTTGCTGGCATATTGATAGCCCCCCTACCCGCAAAGAACTCCAGGTAGCGTAACCGTACATCCCGGGCACTCAGGGAGGGCAAGCCAGGACGGCCGCTTTCAAGCGCCGTCAGTGTGGTTTGGTGTATCATTCCGGCCTCAGGCCCAACTGAGCCAGCATAGTTGGCCGAATGTTTTCTTAAAAAGTTATGGAGAACACAGCACGCAAGTATAATATGGTTCAGTTTATACTCCGCCATATGAATGGGTGTCATAAATAGGCGGAACCGGCTGGCCAGGATTCCAAATGTGTTCTCCACCACTGTTCGGGCTCTGGCCAGCCGGTAATTAAAAACCCTTTGTTCCGGGGTGAGGGTCCTCATTGGGAATGGCCGCATCAGGTGGTCCCCCAGCGCAAACGCTTCATCAGCAACGAACACAAATGGGAGTCCTTCAACATTGTCCTCTGGAGCTGGCAAGTCCAAGCTGCCATTCTGGAGACGTCTGTAGAACTCCGTCTGGGCGATGACTCCACCATCGGACATCCGGCCATTCTTCCCCACGTCCACATACAAGAAGTCGTAATTAGCCGACACCACCGCCAACATCACTATACTATTGAACCCCTTGTAATTATAATAGTATGACCCCGAGTTGGGTGGTGGGACGATGTGGACGTGTTTCCCATCAATTGCCCCTCCGCAGTTAGGAAAGTCCCACCGCTCGGCAAAGTGGGAGGCCACAGTCTGCCATTCCTGTGGCGTGGAAGGAAACTGTTGAGGAAAAAACAATAAACATTAGTATTTTTACTCTGAAACATGGCAAGCAGATTAGACACAAACATTATGGGGCAACCTCCAGATAGCATTTATTAAGGGGAATTTAACAACGCCAAAGTATAAGGTACACCTATCATATTCCCCCTCCCCCCCTCTCATGGGCCATTTCTAACATTATAGAAGTGGTCGGTCTTGTAAACTAGCGTTTGTAATGGAGAATTAACATTTATGAAGCGGCAAATTATGAAATCTCGAAATGCAGCGCACATTCTCTTCTTCTTTAATGAGATAATAATGAAGCTGCTTCGCTGGTGATACTGATGGTGTTATGCCAAGCGTATTTTAAAAGGCATTTGTTTTCTAGTGATATCAAGAGTATTATTATTATGCTTGTTGTTTGATTTTTTGGGCCAAGTTGCCACAACACCATTATCCATGAGTTTTTAAGATCAAAGATACAACTATGTTGGTGTCCCTTGGTAATTTTACATTGTATTTTTTTATGTAACTGCCTACTCCCAAACTGTCATTTGAAGTAAAACACCTAGCCAAGTATTATTCTACACAATTTTTTTAGTGTGCAGAAAAAAAATAACACAAATTTTATTAGAGATGCTATCTGCCATCCAAATACAAAGAACAAAAAAGTGCATTCCATGCATACACAAATATAGAAAATATAACAAAAAAAAGCATTATTCCAAAAAACACAAACAATAGAAATTAGTAAGGGGGGAAGGGTGATAATCCCCAGACCAGCAGGTGTTTGGGGTTCTTGTGGCTGGTATTGCCACTGACCACCATGCTGCTGTGGTGGGTGTAGTTGCTGTGGTGGGTGGGGTGGGTGGAGTGGCCCACAAAATCACACAGGTGGGTGGCGGCATAGATATGGCCCATCGCCCCCCTATTGGGGAGCTGCAGGATGAGATCTTTGCACCTTCTCCTCTGGTCACCGGCCACCCCCCTTAACCTATTGGCCGTCACCATGCCAAATCCCTCGCACTCATCTGGGTCTGTCCGGGTGGCAGTAGTGGCCCGGCTGAGGAAGGCAGCTGTGGCCTCCTCCAGAGTCCTGCTCTTCCTGGCCCTTTTAGCAGGAGGGCGTAGGGGAGGGATCTAATAATTATGTAATCCACAAGTTTATAAAATACATTAGAAAACATAAATACATAGAATGTGATCTTTAAGGTAAAAACTTACCCTAATATAGTCCTTCTGCAGGACTTGAATGATGGCTGAGCAGGTCTCTAGAAAAATGACTCCCAGACCCTGGGGGAGATCCAAGTAGTAAACTTGAGGTCCTGGAGACTTCTCCCCACGGTCCATACCGCAAGGTGGCTATGAGCCTTTGCTCTGGAGTGATGGAAAGCCTCATACATGTGTCCTGCTTCTTAATATAGGGGGTCACCAATGCCAAGATGTGGTGAAAGCAGTGGTCAGTCATCCGGAGATAATTTCCAAAAATCATACAGGTTATTCTCCTAGAGCCTCTGCAGCAATGGCATATGACATAATTGGTCACGATTAAGCAACCAATTTTTGGTCCAAGAACTCCTCCTCCTCCTGTTCCTGGACTGGACTTGGGACAAAGCAATAACTCCTAGCCCAATAATCGCACATTCTCTCCTCCGATTACGCAACATGGCTGGTTGACGAACGGCTGCTCAGGAACAAACTGAGAAACACGAACTGAAAAGCGCGAATCAACACTCACCAAACTTCTACTAACTCGAAATTAGCAGAAGGAGGCCAAAGGGTGGCGCTTGAGAAGTGAACTTCCTCTTTATAGTCTCGTAGTAGGTCACTACTTTCCTGTAGTCGAATGATAATTTGCGTAACGTTAGTATGCAAGACAAGATCCTGGCACACGCCCTTTTGACAAAAATCAGATGCTTGGTCGTTCGACAATCGTACCGTGTGTACGAGGCTTTAGTATAGCCTCTGGAAAAAATCATTTTTGAGTCAATCAAACAAGGAGAAATTAGCATTACATTACAAAGCAATTTTATAGGCTATAATCCTTTTTTAATTACATTTTACCAACAATGTAGTTTTCCTGACACTAGTGTGGTGGAAATATTGACCTTATTCTAAAAGGAAACCATTGTTGGTTGAAAATGTTATCATTTAGAATAAAAAAGTCCATGCGCTGTAAGCCATGTTTGTTTTTTCTTTTTTGCTTCACATTCAGTTCCTGTTGTATTCCTCACAATGTATTGCAAAAGAAAAGCTATTCATGTCAATAGCTTGTTTGACTCCTTACAAGGCAGATGTCTGATATGTTCATATTGCTATGTGAACTTGCTTATTCAATACAAAAAGAGCAGTGTGCAAACTGCTGTAACCCATAAAATAGCAGCCCATTTAAAGAAATCATCTTGAAATCTGGTTGTTATGGATCACTGCACATTGCCCCATCATCTTTGCCTTTTACATTATTTTATTGACTAGGCCTGATGGTCTATGTCGTGGGCAGTTCAACACAATGACAGCTCTTACACTGCTTGAATGTAGGTAATTGGGTGTATATACTGAGTTCAGCTATCCTTCATTCTTCAACAACATTCTGCTTTTACTTAGGCTTGGATTTTACAGATTTTTAAAGGCAGTAGTTCAAGGATGGATAATTATTTGGTAGGCACAACCTAATATCCCCTTATTGGAAGTAATCATTGTTAGCACTTAGTGTCATAACACAATCAGTTACGTAAATGAATAAAGCTAATACGTATGTTGCCAGTGTAAAGCATATCTAAACCCAAAGCAGAAATGTAATATATTGCAGCTTAATGCCGCGTACACACGACTGGACTTTACGGCATACTTGGTTCAGTGGACTGGAATCCGTCGTTCAACTGACCTAGAAATGAAACATGTTTCAAATCTTTTTGACGGACTCGAGTCCGGTCGAAAAGTCCGCTCGTGTGTATGCTAGTCCAACGGACAAAAACCAACGCTAGGGCAGCTATTGGCTACTGGCTATGAACTTCCTTGTTTTAGTCCAGTCGTACGTCATCACGTATGAATCCATTGGACTTTGGTTGATCGTGTGTAGGCAAGTCCGTTCATTCGGAAAGTCCGTTGTAAAGTCCGTCAAAGTCCGCAGAACAAAGTCTGGTTTTATTTTGTAGGTTTTTTTTTTTCATTTATTACCAAGACTTTTGTCTGATGGAGGTCCTATTTTCCATCTGTCTGGTGGATCGGATGGAATCAGATGAAAATGGACAAGCGGTCTGTTTTCATCCGATTTCCCCGAGAGCCGGACTCTGTCTGTCTCCGCTCTGCTCAATAAGCGGAAATGGACCTTAGCGATCCCCTACTAAGCAAGTGGATCCCGCAAAATGGAGACGCCCATGTGAAAGGGGCCGTAGGGTGGCTTTTCTCATCCCTGCACTGTATCTATCAAGGAGCATTGTAGCCTCCCTTGAATATTGTCAACCTGTGGAGAGGGTAGTGTTAGATGGACTAATAGTTTTATATATGGAGAAAACAGAAAATGATCTGGCACAAACCACAGTGACAAGCCTCCATCCCTAATTGTACATGTAGACAAGGAAAGGATATGGTCGTGGGACTTTATATGAGGGAAATCACTAAAAACAAATATATATATAATACAATAAAAATATGTAAAATTAAAAGTATTTTTATTCTGAAATCAGAATCAAACCATCTCATGATTAAATACATGATGTAATGGAGTAATATATTCATAACAAGCCAATAAAACAACTGACATATATCACATGATACGTAAATTAGTTCATAGTGTACAGATACATAGTAATATTTTGTCATAAACAAATACATAGTAGTAGATATTGGCATATACAAATACAGACTGTCTTAATGGTAAAGATTTCAGCACATGATTAGTAAAAAGCATACAGGATATTTACGTGCATGATACTATTGGCATGATCGATTTAATAAAAATAGGGTTATTGAGATCAGATTGTCGTGATGTAACAGAACTCTATGCGTTTTGTGGAACATGTCCACTCATCAGGAGTAGGATGTAAAATATCTGAAAGAGTTAAATAGTCAGAAAAATATATAATAAAGTGATAAAACAAATTCCCTAGTTTAGAAAAAATTCATGATATAGTACTTACATATCAGCTCAGGCAAGAGCCCAGCTTATGTGTGGGGAAAGAGGGAACATCAGATGCAATGTCTGACCCAGGACTGAGGCATGGGCAGCCCTAATAGAGCAGTGGAACAGCCAGAGAGAGGGGTCAGGATTGCCAGAGGATGATACATGTGAAGTGGATAATTGGGGGACACATCTGACCTGCACCAATCAGAAAAAATGTATAGCGAGTGTATAAATATAACTGGGTAAGTATATATGTAAATCAACAGAAAGGTGAGGATATTAAAAAATGTGTCAATGTTAAATGGTTTATCTTAACCTTTTAACTGCCACTTTTAGGGAAGAATTGTTATGTTTGGGACTTTATATGCGGCAGTGACCTAAATATGTCTTATGCCTCCATCCCTATTTAGGCGAAAAAAGGGGGGAAGGGACAAAAAGTTGGGACTGAATGAAGCACATAGTTGCAAAGGAGTACAATGATTGTGTAGAAACATATTTATTAATTGATGAAATCAGTAACATGGTAAAAAAATAATGCATAGTAATAAAAAAATCCATAATATACGGTAATTCCTATGTACACTCATACTGAAGAATACAAAAATCTATAAATAACAGGATAATAGATGCACATATGGGGATGATACAATTCAATGGCAGGTAAATTACTAATATATAGCCTCCAGACTAGCTCATCGACATAGACTACAATGGAATAGAACTCCATAATACAATACATATGGATCCTATAACCACATGATGTCAAATCAAGATGGCTTTATGGATGTGTAGAAATATAAAAATAAAAAATAGGGACACGGCTTCTAATTAGCTTGATGCGTTTTCGTGGCAAGTGATCAAGGGGTTTTTTTAACAAAAAAATGTGGCAGAATACATATTGGCCTAAATTGATGAAGAAATTTGATCACCTCTGTGATAAAAATCACAGAGGTGATCAAATACCAACAAAACAAAGCTCCATTTGTGGGGAAAAAAAGGACATTGATTTTTTTTGGGTACAGTGTCGCACGACTGCACAATTGCCAGTTAAGGTAGCGCAGTGTTGTATCGCAAAAAATGGCCTGGTCATGAATGGGGTAAAACCTTCCGGGGCTAAAGTGGGCAAAGGAAGTTGGAAAAAAACAGACTTATTGGCTGGATCAACTGGTTATAGGATTTATTAAAAAAAACAGATGTGTTACTGCTAGTGCAGACTGCATCATATGTGCTATTTTTCATTTTGTCTATACTACATTTTAATTAGGAATTAACACTCTAAAAAATATAAAACTCTAACCTCCAGGCAAGCATCTACATATTCCTATAGTTAAGCTACTATGCTAAATTTAGTTTTTAGCTTCACTGTAGTGAATCGAGCAGTGATCTAATAGTTTTGTCTTTTCACGGTTTTCTAAATTTAGTGTTTGATTCCTCCCACCTGATTCTGGAAGAAGTTTCCAGAATATAGGGCAGGGTGAGTCAAAATAGCAGTGCGAATATTTATTTTTCGCACTGATAAAATCCCTGGAAGGAGCCATCCAGAAGGTGGCTAGGGAGGTAATAATGGTTTGGGAGGCCTTGCCAGAGTGTTCTTTCCTCTCTAGGGAGAGTTCCACTTCTCCTGGGGCTGCTGCTCATAGGAAACCATTAGTGAGACAAGAAATTGCTGTCTAGGTCTTAGTAGGAGCTGGGAGGAGGGCCTGGAAAGATTGCTAAAGGATTTGTTGTTGGAGGACACTCTCCTGAATTCCTGGTCTGTAGATGGATCTTTTATCTCCCTCAGTGAGGATCTTCTGGTGTATGCTGGATGGTAGATGGCTCCTGGACCATTGTGAGCAAACACCTTGCCATGAACTCTTGGGTGTGCAAGTGTTAGAAAGGAACTAAATGCCAGAGAATGCTATATGGACTGGGATTGCTCTTGAAGAGTCTAATTTATGCTGGTCATGGTGTCACCAGTAACTTCTGGAATAGGCAGATAGGTAGATGAAGCATCATTAAAGTAATTATAAAGTCTCCTTTTTTTTGCTCTAAAAATGACAACCATGTTATATATACCTGCTCCCTGCAGTGGTTTTGCACAGAGCAGCCCAGATCCTCCTCTTCTTGGGTATCTCTTCGGCTCTCCTGGCCCTTTCCTCCTGTTGAGTCCCCCCACAGCAAGTAGCTTACTATGGCGGCACCCGTGCCAAGTCACAGCTCCCTGTGTCCATTCAGACATGGAGCCCTGGTTCGGATCCACCCCCTCTCTTCCTGATTGGCTAACTGACTTTGATTGACAAAAGCGGCAGCCAATGGCGCCGGTGCTGTATCTCAGCCAATCAGAAAGAGAGTCCCGGACGGCTGAGGCACTTGTGGACATTGCTGGAGGGAGATGGGGCTCAGGTAAGTAAAAGGGGGTGCTGGGGTGGCTGCTGCACACAGAAGGTTTTTTATCTTAATGCATAGAATGCATTATAATAAAAAAAACATCTGACTTTACAACCACTTTAAAATCATGTCCTTTAAATGGGCACCAAATGCAAGGTGAGATGAAGGTTTAAAGCAATTGTATCCTAATATCAGAATCTATAAAGTAGAAATAAATGCCAGCACGGCTTTAAGAAAATTAATGCCAGTTGAATAAACTGAAGCATTCTAGGAAACACATATAACATATAGCAGAATTAAATATAGATAGTTCAATTATAACTACCGTATCAGTATCTGCCAAGCATGCATGCTTAGTATATCTCTTTTCCGTTGTCATTGATTTTCTGAACACAGTGAGGTTGATTTACTAAAACTAGAGAGTGCAAAATCTTGTGCAGCTCTACAAAGAAACCAATCAGCTTCCAGGTTTTTTGTTTTTTTTTGTCAAAGCTTAATGGAACAAGCTGGTTAAAAGCTGATTGGCTACCATGCGCAGTGCACCAGATGTTGCACTCAGTTTTAGTAAATCAACCCCAATGCTTCTCAAACCTGTCCTCAAAGACCAGTAGCAGGGGCTGTTTTACTGAATTTATGAACACTTGCTTATGTGTATTATTTAATCAAGGTTTAAATCCATGTTCCGAAAAAAATGTTAAGTATAGGATATTTTCCTTAAAAATATTGTGTCACACCAATTAATACATATAGACAGCTACATTTATTAGATATGCCATCTTAGCTTTTTCCTTAAAAGCTAAGTTTGCCAACCCCCCCCCCCCCCATGTCCCAAGCCTCCCTATTGAACAGTGAGGCTAACTATCACATTAAAGGACCAATCGGTTGGCTCAGGAAGTGAGGGATTGGTTCTTGGAGGAAAAGTAAAGCTCTGTATTTACAGATTCTTCAGCTTTCATCTGTAAGGCCTCTCACTGACTGCAGATCATGGGGCATTTTTCCCTACACTGTCACCAAAGCATTTTTCTCCGACATAATACTGACAGTGGGACATTATTTTCATCACTAAGCATTTTTTCTTTCCATAGATCACCCTTTTTCCTCCTACTGACCAATGATGCTGGGATATATTTCTGAATCATGGTCACTTGGTTTTTGACCGCTGGAAATCATTAGCCCAGCAGCAAACAGGATATTCATAACCAAGGGTCTGAAGTTTGGTGAGAAATCTTCTATGCCTATACTGAGAATAGCTAGGGATGGGGTTGACTCAGGTGATCTGTGGTATCTGATATTAAATCCCATAAAATATGGGCAGGAGATCCTATGCCTGAGCAGTTTCGCCATTTGTTGTCATCTACATTTGAAAATTTGGTTAATTGGATGGGTGCGAGGTACCATCTTTGGTGGAATTTTTGGGATAGTTCCCAGTAGTTAACACATTTAGTGGAAATGTAGTTGTAGTAGATAGCTTTTTGCCATTGGAAATCAGTGAGTGATAAATTTAACTCTGTCTCCAATTTTTTTTAAGGCTTGAAGGTGAGTTTGGATTTAATAGTGTTATAGAAAAGTGTGATACCCTTCACTTTTGGTGTTGAGGATGTCAAAAGAAATACACTTTTGATGGGAGAAGCACAGATGGGATAAGGATTATAGATAAGTAAATGGATATTTGTTTGTAAGCGAGTAGGCCTTGTGCGAGTATGTGAAATTGCGCTTGCAGGGTTAAGAATGCAAGGAGTTTTCCTTTGTACATTAATTGTGTTAGGGGTTTTTTTCTAAGGGTGGACCACTGTTTGAGAGAATTTTTTGGAATTAAGAAGTTGAGTATTTTCAACAGGGTGCTAATTTTTGTACTAGTAGATTCTTGCTGCTGCGATGCCAGGATATACTTCTATCTATTGACTGCTGATATTGGGACATTTTTCCCTTTCCATTGACTGAAAAGGTAAGGTCCATTACGATACATACACCTAACCACTGCACTGTGTTGTGCCTTACATACACTTGACTCCTGCACTTCATACACTAAGTTGCAACTTAAACTGATCTGACCCCTGTTTTTTATATGTCACATACTCCTGGCCTCCTCATATATTATGTTGTATGTTACAAGATTTATACAATAGACCAAGTTAAGCAGTTTTCAATTGTTTTAATTACATTTTTCTTTTTCTTAGGTAAGCTTTGACTAAGTGGTAATTTTTGTCAATATTATGTGCAGAGCAGATGTACACTATATTGCCAAAAGTATTGGGATGCCTGTCTTTGCACATGAATTTTAATGGCATCCCAGTCTTAGTCCGTAGGGTTGAATATTGAGTTGGTCTGCCCTTTGCAGCTATAACAGCTACTAGGAAGGCTGTCCACAAGATTTAGGATGAGAAAGACTGGCTCACAGTCTCCACTTTAATTCATCCCAAAGGGTTGAGGTCAGGCCAGTGAAGTACCTCTACCCCATCCCCAACTGTTCCCACAAAGTTGTCCAAAATGTCTTGGTATGCTGATGCCTTAAGAGTTCCCTTCACTGGAACTGAGGGGCCCAGACCAACCTGTCAGGGCTGGGCTCTGCCCTTCCTTCTCAGAGCAGGCCACTCAGCTGTCAGTTAATTGTCAGCTCCAATCTTTTCCACAGTTACTCACCTGATGATGATATCCTGCTCGTCAGTCCTGCTGGTTACTTAAGCTGTTCAATTCAGATCCTCTCTGCCTTCGCCTGGTCAACATATCAGAGACTCTCTCCTGTGTACCTGTTAAAGACTTGCTTGGCTGATGTCCCTTCTGGTTCCTGACCCTGCTTGCTGTTTCACTACACTGATTCTCTGGTTTCCTGATTTCCTGGCTTGTCCTGAAGTATGCTGATCCCTGGCTCCTTGACGTCCTGGCTCCCTGACTATCCATTTCGGTTACCGAACTCTGGCTGTGTTTTGACTATGTTTGCTGTTTACCTTTTATTATTATTACTATTAAAATAGGGTGATTTTTACTGCACTTCTGTCTCAGTCTGATTAATAGTTTCTGACACAACCCCTGAAAAACAACTGCACACCATAATCCCCCCTCCACCAAATGATTTGGAGGGTGGCCCAATACTTTTGGCAATATAGTGTGGATGAGCGAGTTTGGGTTGGAGGAACTTGACTGGCCTGCACAGGATTCCTGACCTCAACTCGATAGAACATCTTTTGGATGAATTAGAGTGGAGACTGCTAGCCAGGCCTTTTCCTCCAACATCAGTGCCTGACTTCACAAATGTGCTTCTGGAAAAATGGTCAAACATTCCCATAGACACACTCCTAAACCTTGTGGATAGATTTCCCAGAGGAGTGGGTGGGCCAACTGAATATTGAACCCTATGGACTAAGACTGGAATGCCATTAACCACTTGACGACCGCCTCACGCCGATGTACGTCGGCAAAGTGGCACGGACAGGCAAAATCACGTACAGGGTACGTGATTTGCCTTCCGCGGGTGGGGGGTCCGATCGGACCCCCCCCCGGTGCCCGAGGCGGTCGTCCTATGTCCAGCGGCGATCGGTGATGAGGGGGAGACCATCCGTTCGTGGCCCCCCCCTCGCGATCGCCGCCGGCCAATGAAAACGCTCCTTTGCTGCTGTATGCTAAACAGCAGCAAAGGAAGTGATGTCATCTCCCCTCGGGTCGGTATTTTCCGTTCCGGCCCGAGGAGAGACGACAAGTATGTGAGTGCACAACACTACACACACACAGTAGAACATGCCAGGCACACAAATCACCCCGATCCCCCCCCCGATCGCCCCCCGATCCCCCCCCAATCACCCCCCCCCCCCTGTCACAAACTGACACCAGCAGTTTTTTTTTTTTTTTTTTTCCTGATTACTGCTAGCTGTCAGTTTGTGACAGTTACTGTGTTGGCACAGTTAGTATTACCCCCCTTTAGGTCTAGGGTACCCCCCTAACCCCCCCTAATAAAGTTTTAACCCCTTGATCACCCCCTGTCACCAGTGTCGCTAAGCGATCATTTTTCTGATCGCTGTATTAGTGTCGCTGGTGACGCTAGTTAGTGAGGTAAATATTTAGGTTCGCCGTCAGCGTTTTATAGCGTCAGGGACCCCCATATACTACCTAATAAATGTTTTAACCCCTTGATTGCCCCCTAGTTAACCCTTTCACCACTGATCACCGTATAACCGTTAC
This sequence comes from Lithobates clamitans, assembly GCA_037952925.1. Lineage (NCBI taxonomy): Eukaryota > Metazoa > Chordata > Amphibia > Anura > Ranidae > Lithobates > Lithobates clamitans. The sequence goes on along the minus strand of JBBGZY010000589.1, from coordinate 3,897,383 downwards.
GGGTGACGCTGGTTAGTTCGTTTATTTTTTATAGTGTCAGGGCACCCGCCGTTTATTACCGAATAAAGGTTTAGCCCCCCGATCGCCCGGCGGTGATATGCGTCGCCCCAGGCAGCGTCAGATTAGCGCCAGTACCGCGAACACCCACGCACGCAGCATACGCCTCCCTTAGTGGTATAGTATCTGAACGGATCAATATCTGATCCGATCAGATCTATACTAGCGTCCCCAGCAGTTTAGGGTTCCCAAAAACGCAGTGTTAGCGGGATCAGCCCAGATACCTGCTAGCACCTGCGTTTTGTGCCTCCGCCCAGCCCACCCAAGTGCAGTATCGATCGATCACTGTCACTTACAAGGCACTAAACGCATAACTGCAGCGTTCGCAGAGTCAGGCCTGATCCCTGCGATTGCTAACAGTTTTTTTGGTAGCATTTTGGTGAACTGGCAAGCACCAGCCCCAGGCGTCAGGTTAGCGCCAGTACCGCTAACACCCACGCACGCACCATACGCCTCCCTTAGTGGTATAGTATCTGTACGGATCAATATCTGATCCGATCAGATCTATACTAGCGTCACCAGCAGTTTAGGGTTCCCAAAAACGCAGTGTTAGCGGAATCAGCCCAGATACCTGCTAGCACCTGCGTTTTGCCCCTCCGCCCGGCCCAGCCCAGCCCACCCAAGTGCAGTATCGATCGATCACTGTCACTTACAAAACACTAAACGCATAACTGCAGCGTTCACAGAGTCAGGCCTGATCCCTGCGATCGCTAACAGTTTTTTTTGTAGCATTTTGGTGAACTGGTAAGCACCAGCCCCAGGCAGCGTCAGATTAGCGCCAGTACCGCTAACACCCACGCACGCAGCATACACCTCCCTTAGTGGTATAGTATCTGAACGGATCAATATCTGATCCGATCAGATCTATACTAGCGTCACCAGCAGTTTAGGGTTCCCAAAAACGCAGTGTTAGCGGGATCAGCCCAGATACCTGCTAGCACCTGCGTTTTGCCCCTCCGCCCGGCCCGGCCCAGCCCACCCAAGTGCAGTATCAATCGATCACTGTCACTTACAAGGCACTAAACGCATAACTGCAGCGTTCACAGAGTCAGGCCTGATCCCTGCGATCGCTAACAGTTTTTTTGTAGCGTTTTGGTGAACTGGCAAGCACCAGCGTCCTAGTACACCCCGGTCGTAGTCAAACCAGCACTGCAGTAACACGTGGTGACGTGGCGAGTCCCATAAGTGCAGTTCAAGCTGGTGAGGTGGCAAGCACAAGTAGTGTCCCGCTGCCACCAAAAAGACAAACACAGGCCCGTCGTGCCCATAGTGCCCTTCCTGCTGCATTCGCCAATCCTAATTGGGAACCCACCGCTTCTGCAGCGCCCGTACTTCCCCCATTCACATCCCCAACCAAATGCAGTCGGCTGCATGAGAGGCATTTTTATGTCCTCCCGAGTACCCCTACCCAGCGAACCCCCCCAAAAAAGATGTCGTGTCTGCAGCAAGCGCGGATATAGGCGTGACACCCGCTATTATTGTCCCTCCTGTCCTGACAATCCTGGTCTTTGCATTGGTGAATGTTTTGAACGCTACCATACACTAGTTGAGTATTAGCGTAGGGTACAGCATTGCACAGACTAGGCACACTTTCACAGGGTCTCCCGAGATGCCATCGCATTTTGAGAGACCCGAACCTGGAACCGGTTACAGTTATAAAAGTTAGTTACAAAAAAAGTGTAAAAAAAAAAAAAAAATATGAAATAAAAAAAATAGTTGTTGTTTTATTGTTCTCTCTCTCTCTATTCTCTCTCTCTATTGTTCTGCTCTTTTTTACTGTATTCTATTCTGCAATGTTTTATTGTTATTGTTATTGTTATTGTTATTGATTGTTATTGTTATTGTTATTATGTTTTATCATGTTTGTTTTTCAGGTGTGTAATTATTTACACTTTACTGTGCTTTATTGTTAACCATTGTTAACCATTTTTTTGTCTTCAGGTACGCCATTCACGACTTTGAGTGGTTATACCAGAATGATGCCTGCAGGTTTAGGTATCATCTTGGTATCATTCTTTTCAGCCAGCGGTCGGCTTTCATGTAAAAGCAATCCTAGTGGCTAATTAGCCTCTAGACTGCTTTTACAAGCCGTGGGAGGGAATGCCCCCCCCCCCCCCACCGTCTTCCGTGTTTTTCTCTGGATCTCCAGTCTCAACAGGGAACCTGAGAATGCAGCCGGTGATTCAGCCAGCTGACCATAGAGCTGATCAGAGACCAGAGTGGCTCCAAACATCTCTATGGCCTAAGAAACCGGAAGCTACGAGTATTTCATGACTTAGATTTCGCCGGATGTAAATAGCGCCATTGGGAAATTGGGGAAGCATTTTATCACACCGATCTTGGTGTGGTCAGATGCTTTGAGGGCAGAGGAGAGATCTAGGGTCTAATAGACCACAATTTTTTCAAAAAAGAGTACCTGTCACTACCTATTGCTATCATAGGGGATATTTACATTCCCCGAGATAACAATAAAAATGATTAAAAAAAAAAATATGAAAGGAACAGTTTAAAAGTAAGATTAAAAAAGCAAAAAAATAATAAAGAAAAAAAAAAAAAAAAAAAAAAACACCCCTGTCGCCCCCTGCTCTCGCGCTAAGGCGAACGCAAGCGGCGGTCTGTCGTCAAACGTAAACAGCAATTGCACCATGCATGTGAGGTATCACCGCGAAGGCCAGATCGAGTGCAGTAATTTTTCCAGTAGACCTCCTCTGTAAATCTAAAGTGGTAACCTGTAAAGGCTTTTGAAGGCTTTTAAACATGTATTTATTTTGTTGCCACTGCACGTTTGTGCGCAATTTTAAAGCATGTCATGTTTGGTATCCATGTACTCGGCCTAAGATCATCTTTTTTATTTCATCAAACATTTGGGCAATATAGCGTGTTTTAGTGCATTAAAATTAAAAAAAGTGTGTTTTTTCCCCAAAAAATGCGTTTGAAAAATCGCTGCGCAATTACTGTGTGAAAAAAAAAAATGAAACACCCACCATTTTAATCTGTAGGGCATTTGCTTTAAAAAAATATATAATGTTTGGGGGTTCAAAGTAATTTTTTTGCAAAAAAAAAAAAAACTTTTTCATGTAAACAATAAGTGTCAGAAAGGGCTTTGTCTTCAAGTGGTTAGAAGAGTGGGTGATGTGTGACATAAGCTTCTAAATGTTGTGCATAAAATGCCAGGACAGTTCAAAACCCCCCCAAATGACCCCATTTTGGAAAGTAGACACCCCAAGCTATTTGCTGAGAGGCATGTCGAGTCCATGGAATATTTTATATTGCGACACAAGTTGCGGGAAAGAGACAAATTTTTTTTTTTTTTTTTTTTTTTTTTGCAGAAAGTTGTCACTAAATGATATATTGCTCAAACATGCCATGAGAATATATGAAATTACACCCCAAAATACATTCTGCTGCTTCTCCTGAGTACGGGGATACCACATGTGTGAGACTTTTTGGGAGCCTAGCCGCGTACGGGACCCCGAAAACCAAGCACCGCCTTCAGGCTTTCTAAGGGCGTGAATTTTTGATTTCACTCTTCACTGCCTATCACAGTTTCGGAGGCCATGGAATGCCCAGGTGGCACAAAACCCCCCCAAATGACCCCATTTTGGAAAGTAGACACCCCAAGCTATTTGCTGAGAGGTATAGTGAGTATTTTGCAGACCTCACTTTTTGTCACAAAGTTTTGAAAATTGAAAAAAGAAAAAAAAAAATTTTTTTTCTTGTCTTTCTTCATTTTCAAAAACAAATGAGAGCTGCAAAATACTCACCATGCCTCTCAGCAAATAGCTTGGGGTGTCTACTTTCCAAAATGGGGTCATTTGGGGGGGGTTTGTGCCGCCTGGGCATTCCATGGCCTCCGAAACTGTGATAGGCAGTAAAGAGTGAAATCAAAAATTTTCACCCTTAGAAATCCTGAAGGCAGTGATTGGTTTTCGGGGTCCCGTACGCAGCTAGGCTCCCAAAAAGTCCCACACATGTGGTATCCCCATACTCAGGAGAAGCAGCTAAATGTATTTTGGGGTGCAATTCCACATATGCCCATGGCCTGTGTGAGCAATATATCATTTAGTGACAACTTTATGAAAAAAAAAAAAAAAAAAAATAAAAAGTGTCACTTTCCCGCAACTTGTGTCAAAATATAAAATATTCCATGGACTCAATATGCCTCTCAGCAAATAGCTTGGGGTGTCTACTTTCCAAAATGGGGTCATTTTGGGGGGTTTTGTGCCACCTGGGCATTCCATGGCCTCCGAAACTGTGATAGGCAGTGAAGAGTGAAAGCAAAAATTTACACCCTTAGAAATCCTGAAGGCGGTGCTTGGTTTTCGGGGCCCCGTACGCGGCTAGGCTCCCAAAAAGTCCCACACATGTGGTATCCCCGTACTCAGGAGAAGCAGCTAAATGTATTTTGGGGTGCAATTCCACATAGGCCCATGGCCTGTGTGAGCAATATATCATTTAGTGACGACTTTTTGTAAATATTTTTTTTTTTTTTTTTTTTTGTCATTTTTCAATCACTTGGGACAAAAAAAATAAATATTCAATGGGTTCAACATGCCTCTCAGCAATTTCCTTGGGGTGTCTACTTTCCAAAATGGGGTCATTTGGGGGGGTTTTGTACTGCCCTGCCATTTTAGCACCTCAAGAAATGACATAGGCAGTCATAAACTAAAAGCTGTGTAAATTCCAGAAAATGTACCCTAGTTTGTAGACGCTATAACTTTTGCGCAAACCAATAAATATACGCTTATTGACATTTTTTTTACCAAAGACATGTGGCCGAATACATTTTGGCCTAAATGTATGACTAAAATTTAGTTTATTGGATTTTTTTTATAACAAAAAGTAGAAAATATCATTTTTTTTCAAAATTTTCGGTCTTTTTCCGTTTATAGCGCAAAAAATAAAAACCGCAGAGGTGATCAAATACCATCAAAAGAAAGCTCTATTTGTGGGAAGAAAAGGACGCAAATTTCGTTTGGGTACAGCATTGCATGACCGCGCAATTAGCAGTTAAAGCGACGCAGTGCCAAATTGGAAAAAGACCTCTGGTCCTTAGGCAGCATAATGGTCCGGGGCTCAAGTGGTTAAAGTTCATGTGCATGTAAAGGCATGTGTCCCAATACTTTTTAGCAATATAATGTATGTAATGCAAACATATGTTTGTGATATACACTGCAAGTAGGCTCAGACCTTGTCTCCTTAAACAACCCCAAAAATTCAGTGTAGTCACACCCATTTTTTGCTTCAGCACAGCACACACATCACATATCTTCTATGTGTCTATCTTTCCCTAGTTCTAAAGTTGGAAGGTAGATGTGACCATTCAGAGACAATCTTCTGGTCTCTTTTGCATGTTAGTAAACTTTGCATATCTCTGACATGGTTCCCCACACTCAGCAGGCTCTGTGCATTAGGCTATTAATGTTCTCTTCAAAGCTTGTGAACACTCTCAGCCTTATTCAATAAAGCAATGCAAACAGCAACTATATAAAAATGTATGTAAAAAATATGAGCTCCTCGCTGCCGATATAATTTTATTTACTGATGTCTGTGAAGCTGGTTAATGCTTTATTTAAGCTTGTATGTATCTCTCTAGATGACGTAAAATTTATCAGATATTATTACCAGCATCCTTCTATTGTGTATGAGCAACCTTTGATGTATGCTTCAAATCCAGGGAGATTGTTCATTAAAACTGAGATGTGTTGACACAGATTAGTCTTTGGATGTTCGTTTGTCTACACTTTTCCTTAGCAGCAATTGTTCTGTTTTAAATGATGCTTTATGCAATTGAACATACCTCCTGAGACCCAGTCTGTGTGTACAGCAGAGCAACTTGTTGACCTGGCAGGATCCTTAGGCAGCTTCAACTCATCAAGGAGACTTTGAGTGAAATACAATGTAGTTTATTCCAGACTTGGAAAGTTACAAAGATGTTTTCTAAACATTTTTTGAAGGTAAAAGAGCGTTATAGAACTATATGCCTTGCAAATCTATAGGGGAGGTCTTTACAAAAACAAAAGTAGTGAGGGAGCGAGGATAGGGAAGCAGGGAGTGGCAACTAGTGCATAACAGAGGGTAGAAACAGTGGAATATACCAAGGCACAAAACAAAGCAATAAAACAAACTATAAATGGGTAGCTTATGGCAGAATAGTAATCATAAGTTTGACCCTTTTCTGAGTGCAACATATATTTTAAGAGAATGTGGAAACTCTTGAGTATATCACAAAGAAAACAAAAATCGATTATGCATTATCAATTAATGAGAATACAGTATGTCTCTGCAAGGACTAGGAGACACTAGCAACATGTTACAGATGTTTGAAACTTCAGCAAGGGAAAAACTGTTAAATTATTTCATACCTCCTAGCCAAAGAAAAAACGTGGCACATTTACCCTCAAAAAAAAGAGTAAAATCCTTCACGCAAAGATTTTACAGCATAATGTTTTTTTGTTTTTTTGTTTTTTTTTATCACAATAAAGGTTTAATATATACTGTAAATGCAATATTACACAGTGGTTATTATTTTACATTTGTAACATAAAAAAGTATAGAAGATGTATAAACAATGATATGCATGACATAAACTATACAGTGGGTATAAAGTATTTCATATTTCAATCTTGTCAAATAGTTAATAAGTACTTATAATTAAGGTGATATTTATTTGTTACTTAAGCAAATGAAATACTTATAACATTTTCATGGAAAAGGTCGATACAGAATGTGGACTGGGAAAGTCTCTACAGATATTTGTAGTGTTTTAGGTAAAGGAAAAAAAAAGGAGTAATAATACTATAGTAATGGTGGATAAACTCTGTGTAGTTATTATGTCTGAGTTATTTGCACTGTAGGCCACACCCACCCAACTACATATCTTTCCCAGATACAACCAATTAAGTAAGACACAAAACATTAATACAGTGGAACCTCGGATTGCGAGTAACGCGGTTAACGAGCGTTTCGCAATACGAGCACTGTATTTTTAAAAATCATAACTCAGTTTGCGAGTGTTGTCTCGCAAAATGAGCATGATTCAGGCCAAAGTGGTGCGCAGTACCGCTTTTGGCCTGGGGTGGGGGGGCGCCGGAGCCAAGCAGAGCCGAACGTCGCCGATCGTCGTTGTTCGAAAATGCACGGAAAGGCCCGAGTACAGCACGGCTGACCTCTGCAAATCTCGGGTAGGAAGTCTTTCCGAGGTTTGCCGAGGTCAGAAAAAGTGTCCTCGGGCCTTTTCAGCCATTCCCGAGGCTCTCCGGTGCCCCCCCGCCTCTGGCCGCATGCGGTATTGCTTCCCATTGAAGTGAATGCGGAACATATTATTTTCATTTCCATTGACTTCAATGGGAAAATTTGCTTTGATATGCAAGTACTTTGGATTATGAGCATACTCCTGGAATGGATTAAGCTCGTAATCCGAGGTTCCACTGTATGGCAAAAATTGCCCGCTGCACCTTTATTGGTTTAAACACATATCATTTATAACTCTTTTATAATCAAAACAATAACATCATCAATTCAACAAAATATCAGTTTAATTTCTGCTCAGTTTTCAGAACTCGAGCAGCAGTCCACATATTTAAATATCAATAACCAGTCCCCCCTGGAATCCAGGGTGACCCTACCACATAAAAATGCTCGTGATTAGGGCAGGCTGGTCACCAGGAAGAGGGAAAAAGCCCTTCCCAGCCATCCTTATATAGCCTATCCCGGAATTCCAGAACATTCCCAGCATTCCCATTGGTTCCTGCTAAATCCTATACTCCTAATCCTTAAAAGGACAGTATCCCTAAACACCTATTAACCCTGAAGCTAACTAAAGTAAACTTATCCTAACCTAGGGATGGAATGGCCACAATCTCAGGAAAGTGGGCCTATAATGTGCCCCCTTTTTACATTCTTATATTTGGCTTTAAGCTTTGAAGTTTAAGGACGTATCAAATAAGCTTATTCATCTATTAATTTCTTGTAGGTCTCAGAGTGTGAAAATGTTCCATGGTCTCCACATTTTATGGAGTTGTGTTGTGGCTTCCTTTTTTATGGCAATTGTTTCTTCCATCTCATAAATAGAGTTGACTTTCAAAAGCCAATATTTTATTGATGGGATATTTCTCGTTTTCCATAGTAGGGGTATTAATGCATTGGCTGCATTTAAAAGGTGACGTGTCAGGGAGTTTTTATATTTTCTGTAGGAGAGATTGTTGGCATGTAGTAAACAACAGGCCGTATCACGTTTAAATTGAGTGTCGTTGATGAGTGTTATCCATTTCTTAATCTGATTCCAGTATGTTTGAATCAATGTGCAAGACCACCATAGATGTAGAAAAGTTCATCTGCTCTTGTTGCATCTCCAACAAACATCCAACTCTTGAGGAGACTAATGTTTTCATTACTTTAAGTTTTTTTTTTTTTTTCTTTTTAGTTTCCTCTCTTCCTTAGCTTTTTCGCAGCTTGAGCCATTTTTTAAATTATTTTTGCATATATTTTTGCATATATACTAAAATGTATTTTTTTTTTACATGAAAATGCAATTAAAACCCCAAATTATTATATATTTTTAAAAGTAGAAAAGTAAAACAACTGTTTATCGAATCTATATATTCAGTAGACATGTGCACACTGAAATATTTTGTTTCAGACTTTTGGTTTTGTCCGAAAAATCCATTCATTGGTTACTTCCGAATTTGTTTTTATATATTTTGTTTAGTTAAAAAATGCATTTGTCTGAAAATCTGAATTAATTAAGGTCGAATCTGTCAATTGAAGGCTTATGGTGTCTGTCAGATGTTCTAAGAAGATTCGATGAAGCAGCTAAACTGTACGGTGCCGTAATTTTTTTATTTTGGATCTTTCGGGTTTCGGATTCTGCGCGTTCGTTATCGTGTGTTAATACGAACAGAAAAATCCCCGAAATTCGGACAAAAATGCATTCGGAAGAAAACGAATGCACATGTCTAATATTCAGTAAAAAATAAAAAACAAATTAACATTTATTATTTATAAAGTGTTACAAATGTAATATTAAAGCAGCATCAAATGTAAATGTAAACATTTATCAAAAGAAAAAGAAAAAAATGCCTCTTTCTCAGCTATCAAATCAAACTGAAACACATGTGTATATATAGTATATCTGTAAAGTACATAGAATACAGAATGTATTAACTTTTTTTTTAAGCCTTTTAGGGAAGTAATTTGCACTTTAACCACTTCAGCCCTGAAAGGATTTAACCCCTTAATGACCAGGCCATTTTTTTGCGATACGGCACTGCGTCACTTTAACTAACAATTGTGCGGTTGTTCGACGCTATACCCAAACAAAATTGACTTTCCTTTTTCTCCCACAAATAGAGCTTTCTTTTGGTGATATTTGGTCACCTCTGCGGTTTTTATTTGTTGCAATATAAACAAAAAAAGACTGACAGTTTTGAAAACTATTTTTTTTACTTTCTTCTATAATACATATCCCCCAAAAATATAAAAAACAAATTTATTCATAAGTTTAGGTCGATATATATTAGATATTTTTGGTAAAAAAATCGCAATAGGCGTATATTGATTGGTTTGCGCAAAAGTTATCACATCTACAAACTATGGGATAGACTTAGGGACTTTTTTTTTGTTTTTACTGGTAATGGCGGCAATCTGCGATTTTTAACAGGACTGCGACATTGTGGCGGACAAATCTGACCCCAAATGACACTTTTTGGGGACCAGTGACATTATTACATTGATCAGTGCTATAAAAATGCACTAATCAATGTATAAATGACACTGGCAGGGAATATGGTTAACCCTAGGGGGCGATCAAGGGCAGGGAATATGGTTAACCCTAGGGGGCGATCAAGGGGTTAAGTGTGTTACCTGGGTGTGTTCTAACTGTGGGGTGGTGGGCTACTAGGGACATGACAAAGTTTTAGTTAGCGAGGGAAATTTTCCCTTAAAGTGTTTGTAAAGGCTTGCTTTTTTCCCTATAAACATAACAAACATGTTATACTTACCTGCTCTGTTGCAGTGGATTTGAAGGGTCTGGTATGGATTTTGGGGGGCCCCCACGCCATTTTTTTTTTCAATTTTGCCGCAGGGTTTACCTTAAAATTCATACCAGACCTGAAGGGCCTGGTATGGATTTGGGGGGGGCCCATGCCATTTTTTTTATTTTGACACTGTTTTCCCCTTAAAATCCATATCAGACCTGAAGGACCTGGTATGGATTTTGGGGGACCCCCACGCCATTTTTTAAAATTTTGGTGCGAAGTTCCCCTCAACCACTTCAATACACTGTGTTACATATACTACACTACCTGCAATGACTGAATATAGAGTCTACACTGAATATCTAGTCTACACCAAATGCAGAGTGTATATATATATATATATATATATATATATATATATATATATATATATATATATATATATAAAAAACTCATATATATAAAAAACTTCTCCATAGGCGACGTTTAAAAAATTCTACAGGTTGCATGTTTTGTGTTACAGAGGAGGTCTAGGGCTAGAATTTTTGCTCTCGCTCTACCGATCGCGGCAATACCTCACATGTGTGGTTTGTCCACCGTTTTCATATGTGGGCGCTACTCGCGTTTGCGTTCGCTTCTGCGCGCAAGCTCGTTGGGATAGGGTTTTTTTTTTTTTAAATTATTTTTATTATTTATTTTACATTAGTTTATTTATTTTTACACTGTTTTAAAAAAAAAATTATGTTACTTTTATTCCTATTACAAGAAATGTAAACATCCCTTAATAGAAAAAAGCATGACAGGACCTCTTAAATATGAGATCTGGGGTCAAAAAGACCTCAGATCTCATATTTACACTAAAATGCAATAAAAAAAAAAAAGTCATTTAAAAAAATGACATTGAAAAAAATATGCCTTTAAGAGGCGTGGGTGGAAGTGACGTTCTGACGTCGCTTCCACCCAGCAGTGTCATGGAGACGAGTGGGCACCATCTTAGCCTCACTCATCTCCAGGCACAGGAGGGAGATGGATGCGATCACCTCCGCCACTACCGACGGCTCCGGTAAGCAGCAGAGGGCACTGGATCGCGGCGGGGGGGGGGGCGAATCCGCCGCAGGGACCACTTTTATCAGAAAGCAGACCGCCGCACGAAAATGGGGATACTGGGGTTATGGCAGCTAGCTGCTGCCATAACAAATGATATCCCCCTTCAAAGTTTGGACGTACATCGGCGTGCGGCAGTCTGGAAGTGGTTAAATACACTGCCTGCACGCCACTAACTAATCTGCCTGCCTAATCTATCTGTCTCAATCTATCTCCGTCCACACACTATACATGGCCGCTATGTAAGCAGCCTTATATAGCGTGGGTCGAGGAATTAGTCCCCCTGAGCCATGATTGGCCAAAGGCTCTCACAGCAAAGCGTGCTGTGATTGGCCAAAGCATGCAGGTCAGGTGCGTGCTTTGGCCAATCATCAGGCGTCAATGCACTGCGACCACGCAGTGCATTATGGGGCATTCCACGGCGCTTCAATTTCCCGCGAACGCCCCATATGTTCATTTCATTTGTGAGTAAACGAATACCTGATGTTCAAGTCGAACTTACTTTCGACTCGAACCGCGGGCTCATCCCTATCCAGGCCATTTCATGTGGCCCTCGCACCCAGAGGAAGGGGTGAAAGTGAGATGTGAACAGCCCGTGAAAGAGTGCTGATTCTTGCACACTGTGCATAGCACACCCTTAAACCCTGCACTCTGTATGTAGTGCACTCCTCAATACTGCACTCTGTACATAGCGCACCTCTGAACTCTGCACACTGTATGTAGAACACTCCTCAACTCTGCACTCTGTACGTAGCACACCTCTGAGCTCTCCCGGTATTTTTTGCCCTTTTAGGATCCTTCCACTGTAATTTGGCCACACCCATTGTTCAACATGATTCAGTGGGTGCGTCGTTGAGTTTCTGCACCTATTCTTACAGATACAACTGGCCCTTTGATGACACCATAATGCTGATGCAGCCCACAATGAAATTGAGTTTGACACCCCTGCCTTAAGAGGTTATGTATTTCAGTAATACATAGAAAACAAACAGGAATTCTATTTGGTTGTGATGGATTGTTGTAGTTTGCTTTTTGCCAGTTTGGTAAGCTATTGATGATACTGTTGCTGTTGCTTGTTACTATGTATAACTGCACCATTTTTACACTCAGTAATTATTTATAACTGGTAAATAATTTTGGCTGCTGCATCAGATGAAAGTCTTATATTTAGTTAATTATTAGTATATTAGAATAATACATGCAAGCAAAGTAGGAATACACACACAAAATTGAAGAGGGAATTAGCACTGTGCTGATAAGTAACGCAAATCACAGTCACTAGCAGCAATTAACCTTTTTGATTATCCAATTCTGTGAAACTGAAAAGAATAATGATAAAGTGTTTTCTCTATTTACAAAAATAAAATAAACTAATGAAAGAGGCTAAAGATGTTCATTTGAAGTATGCCATGCAGTAATGAATAAATGTAATTAAAGAGGAACTGCAGTCGGCTCACATAATTTGTAATAAAACATCTTTGCCATTCTGAAGCTTCCCTCCAACCACTTTGCATATTATTTTATATATACTGGGATTCTGTACTTGCCAAATATCCTGCAGAATTCTCCTTCCACTGAGTCTGGCTGCAACCATTTTAACTGTGGATAGCTGAAGTTGCTGACTGTTCACTTCCTGGACTTACACAGACACATAGAGGCACACCTCGAGCTCTTCAGCCCTGCATCTCTCATTGGCCCTCTATTGACTCATTCCCCCTCCCTTCCTGGCAAACTCTCACAAGAGTAAGTGAGAGAGCTGTGCATGATGTCATAAGCTTAGGCTTATTACCAGACAAGAAACAGGAAGTTGGCTGTATAAGGTATTTACTGGAAAAAAAAATGTTTACTGTCCAAAGTTAAAACAACAAGGGCAGAGGATTCAATAGATGGAAAGTTGAAAAAATAACTGAAGCAGGCGCATGCACGGAGACTCCAAGATGGCTACTTAAGCCTGGAGCTCCGCACCACCCTGGCTGAATGGCTCACCTCACAGCAGCCTGTGACTGGCGGGACAGTATACGGCCACACCGTAGCATTGGGGAACCCCCCGGGAGCCGGCACATGCAAAAAAGTTTGGCCAGGAGGGATCTGACGTTGAGGAAGAACTCCCTTTGCCCCGCGATCCTGGATGCACTACATGCACCTCCGGGCACATCTGTGGGTAACCTCCACACAGTGGTACCTTCCACAGCATGCACAGAGTCACTCATGAGGCACACTCTGGAGGATTATATGCTCTCCCCCTTGGGATCTGCTGAGGCCTATCCGGCCTCATCACAACAGCCAGGGAATATCAGCTCGGACACTCTGATTAATACTGCTGATCTATTCCATAAACTTTCAGAATTTCTAGACAGGGGCCTCTCCACTACAGCAGCTAAAATCACTGGGAACATAAAGGCAGACTTGCAGAACCTAGGAGACAGAATGGAAGCAATGGAACATAAACTGGAATCCACAATAGCTAGGACCAACCAGAACGCAGATCATATCCAAGTTCTCCAAGATCCATTGGACACAGCTCTCTTAAATTGATGATCTCAAGAATAGATCTCAAAGGTATAACTTTCGTTTAACGGGTCTCCCGGAGTCCGTTACAGACGTAACGCTTGCAGTTGAGGACTTTATCAAGGACCTTATCCCGGACATTCCACCACATAAACTGGATTTGGTTTACACTCACAGAGGGTTAGGAACCCCACGCAGAGATGGAGCCCCCAAGGATGTGGTGATCAAACCCCATTTCTACTCGGTGAAAGAGGAAGTCATGAAGAAGTCACGCTCGCAATGGACGCTCCTGTCAGACTATCACGTACCTGACTGACGAACCCGATACAGCAGAGGAAGGTCTCCTTTATGTATCTGGTTCCCGGCCCCTGGTAGTGTAAACAGAAGGCATGGGAGCACAGAATGGTATGAGAGCCTGGCAGATGACTTGTGAAGTTAAGGCCCCGGATCCTGGTGCAAGCGAACTGGAGGTGCTTGGTGGACTGGAGCACAGTCAGCTGGTGCAGGGCAGGAGCAGAGTAGGCAAATCCGGTCACAGGCAGAGTTGGCAACAGGCGGTCGCACAGTACAGAGGAGCAGGCAGGTACAAAGTCCAGGTCACAGGCAGGGTCAGCAGTAGGCGGTCAGCGTGGTACAGAGGAGCAGGCAGATTCAAGGTCAAAGGCAAGCCGGGGTCAGATGCAGGCAGATAGCAGAGAGGAATCCAAATACAAGCCGGGTATCAAGGAGATCACTTAGACAGGTAACAGGAAACACAGGACTGGGAGCTGCAGATCGGACAGCACCGAGCAAAGGGCACCAGCACACTGAATAGTGCAATTGGCGCCAAACGCCGTGCGCGCGTGCACGCCGACATGCACAGGCGTGCACATGCGCACCCCTGCGCGTGCCCCACACAATAGCACGCACGGGCACGCACCCACGTGCGTCGGAGCAGACCGGTGCGATCCTGCGCACGCCAGAGTGCCTGAAAGTCATTCTGTTCTGGGATCTTCTCTGACAGCTCCTCTGCCACAATCATCCTGTCCAAGTCTTCGCAGACATATCCTCATCGACCATACAAAGAAGATGGGCCCTAAAACCCCTGCTAGCGATCCTATCACAAAAGGACATCAAGTATTGGTGGGCCTTTCCCTTTGCTCTCAAGTTTACCTACAAATCCAAAACCTATTCCTTCTCCAGTTTACAAGAAGGAGAGAAGCTATTTTTGAGCCTGAGATTCATCTGCTCGAAACTCCGCACACCCCCACAAACACCCAAACAGGGGCCATGAAACGAAAAACACCCTCTAGTTCTATTTCTCCAATGTGGAACAAGAACAGCTTCCAGAAACCCAAGGAAGGCAGACCCCCCCTTGAGACCTTTGGGATCAGAGCCAACACACCTCCCTTTCTGGACTTTCCCAGTTTTTGTGAGAAGAATCGACCAAAACCTTGATCATCACTTAGATCATTCCAAGTTCATTATCTATGTTTGTGCCAAGTTCTATAGTTATCCGGTTGGTAAATAAGACAGATCCCTACACCTCCTGCTATAGTGGTGGAACCCTGTTTGACACACTCTTCAACCAAGAGGACTGCTGTTTGGACAGTACTGAACTAATAGTGAATTAATATTTCTGGCGACCAGGTCACTCCACTACAAGAATGTTTCATCAATATGATTAATGATGGTGCCCTCCACTCCCTCCCTTCTCTCCCCCTCTACCTGGCTCGCATCACCCTCCCTACCTCCCCTTCATTTACCCCCCGCCCGTGCCCCCTTCCCCTCTGCTAGCTTACTGGGAAAACGCCATTTAAGTTTGACCTAATGTTTTATGCTTTATGTTTTATGCTAGTTCCAGGCAGATATCACAACACCATTATTTTTTATATGTTATTGTGGGCCTCTGCCAGGGTGGCTTGCCTTTGCGTCTCCCCCCTACCCAGTGGATATGGATTTTCCATGCCCACTTGATGGGTCCTCAACTTCAAATGATGAGGTTGAGATGACTGTTGGTTACAGGGGCAGTGTGATAGCATTACTCTCCTGTCCGAAGGAGCTCCCAGAGAGCTTGCCTCTAATCTTTCTTCTTCTCTTTTTTTCCTTGCTTCTTCTTATCTCGTGATTCCTATGACCAGCCTTCGATATCCCCATATCCCCCTCACCCTTCAAAGGACCTCCACACCTTCCTGGAACGGCTTCCAAACAGCATCTGAGTTACTCCTCAGGGTAAGTGACAGTGTATCAGGTAAGCATGTAACCCCTCTTGCTCAATGGCTAATGATGCTATCCCCTCTCCTTCACTGCGTGTTGCTTCACACAATACGCAGGGGATGAACTCTCCAGTGAAAAGGCGATGAATTCTGCAGTCGCTTCATACCCAAAAGATGGATGTAGTACTCCTTCAGGAGACACATTTCCCAAAGCGGTATAACCCCTCCTTTCTGCATGCCAAATTCCCGATGTTCTTCCTAGAAAATTCCGAGGACAAAACTAGGGGGGGTAGCTAACCTGTTTTCAAAGGACTGTAAATTCACACCGCAGTTAGAACATAGGGACCAGAGGGCAGAATTTTTCTAGTGAGGGGGGTGATAGATGATCAACTTTATTCCTTTATCTTGTACTATGCACCCAATCAGGGCCAAACAGAATTCTTCCAGGACATGCTCAAAAAAACTAGATCAACTATAGGGAGGGGCGGTCATATATGGGGGAGATTGAACACAGCTCTAGATCAGGGGCTGGATAAATCTATACCCCCAGATTCTCAACTCACCTGCCCACCCAAATGGAGCCTCAAATTGGCCAAATTAATCTTTCAATATGGGTTGGCGGACGCTTGGAGGGAGATGAACCCAACTAAAAGGGACTACACCCACTATTCATACCCTCACCAGTCCTACGCATGGATAGACCACATATTTATATCCAAATATATATAAAAAGATGCGGCGCTTTAAAAATAAAATTAAATGAAAACATAGATGAAGGGAAAAGAAACTAAGGCACAGTCTTATCCTCATAAAATTAAAAATAACCTAAATATATGCACAAAGATATAATCAAATAGGTGATGCTAGAATGTATAACAATTGAATATAGAGGTGAACACTAATATCCAAAGAAAATATATCAGCATGTGAACAATGACAAATGCGGAAAAGGAGAAAAAAAACAAAGTGTAAAGTCCACAAGATGAAGGAGTGATCCGTGATTGAAAAGAAAAGTGCCAAAAAAAGCAGGTGAAGATGCAGGTAGGGGAATCTTCTGTATCACGTCACACCCAGGGTGTAAAATCAAATGCGCTTACCGGATCCTGGTGACTGCTATTACGGCAGTCTAAATCAGCACAGGGAAATCGGTCTCCCCGCAACTTTAGCGTACAGCAACCGTAAGCAGTAGATGATTCTCAGGGGTATAAAACAAAAAGACAATCCATAGTGTAATATGTCCGAACAGTTGATTTATTAAAAAGGAATTGCACTTACAAGATCATGATGAAAACCAGCGTATTATCATAATAACAAACTTCTGCGTCTCTGTCTGTTGCCTCCACTTCCTGGGTTCATGTAAAGCCCATCCGAGAACGGACGTGATGACGTCGTAGGCTCCTCCTTACGCGTTTCGTCACGATAGGCCTTCGTCTGGGGATTGGCCAAGCTCAAACGTCACCACGTGTGGGCATTACATACATTGCGGATGCCATCTTTACTGATGGCAAAATGGAATATAACATTGAAACTGGCCCAGTCATCTTAAATAGCGGCCGTCAATGCAATAGCTAAGCTGAGGAACTTCCTGACCCATCATCATTTTTTTCCCAGGAGCAACAACAGAGGAAAAAGAGGATACGAAGAACGAGAGGCCTTAGAGGGGGGAGGAGGATCCAGGCCAAAGAAAAGAAAACAATAAATATTAGCGGTGTATTCAATTTAAGTACAGTCCAACTTTCTATGGGTGAACAAAAAGTTTTGAGTCAGGGCCTAAAATTTGCCCCCCCACATAGATTGAACAAGTTTGAAACATTTATTGATGTACACAAATTTGTACGGAAGTTGAATATTAAGAGACATTTTATCTTAAATCCAATTAACAACCAAGGTCCATCCTTTGTTAACAGGCCTTCCATTGTAACTGGTGGTACGGCTAATTCTACATCTGGTTCACCTAACCTTGCAAGTGAGGTTTCTATTAGACATACTAATCTGTCTAATGCCTCATTATTCAACCCCCCAGGCCCCATTGCTCCCTCTATACAAGTCTTTAAGGAAATGGTAATTAAAGATCTACTAGCACTTAAATGCCCTCGTAACCAGCAAGGTGACTTTCATCATCACCTAACTAAAATCTGCGAACGAAATGACATTGTCATATGTCCAGCGGATAAAGGGGGAGGGGTTGTCATTCTTGATAAAACTCATTATTTGGAAGAAATGAACAGACTCCTCTCTGATCGGGACACTTATTTACCATTGGCTGCTAATCCTACGACCAAATTTAAAAAAGAACTTCAGGTATTAGTGGATAAGGGTTTTGAGCAAGGTATTCTAAACAAGAAAGAAAGGGCATATCTGGTTCCCTCTGCTCCAAGGGTTCCAGTCATGTATTTTTTACCCAAAATACATAAAAGCCTCTCCAATCCTCCTGGCCGCCCGATCATTAGTGGCATTGATTCGGTCACGGCCAGGATTGGGAGGTATGTAGACAATTTCTTGCAACCCTTAGTGACAGCTACTCCAGCGTATTTGAAAGATACCACTCAGGTCATTAACCTCTTGGAAAGTTGTGAGTGGAAAGAGAGCTACATTCTCGCTACGGCGGATGTAGCCTCTTTATACACTAACATTTCCCATCAACATGGGTTTGAGGCAGTGAGCCACTATCTGGATCAGGATTCTCTTTTACCCCGGCCCCAAAAAGAATTCATTTTATCACTTTTGAGATTTGCAACAGGTCGTAATTATTTTTGGTTTGGGGGTGATTTTTATTTGCAGATTTGTGGCGTGGCCATGGGCGCCAAGTTTGCGCCCAGCCTGGCCAATTTATTTATGGCCAGATGGGAGATGGAGGTCATTGATAATAATCCCCCTAGAGAGTTACGTCTATGGAAAAGGTACATAGACAATGTCCTGCTTGTGTGTGATGGTGACGAGGCTTCCCTTGAAATTTTTTTCACACTACTGAACTAGAATGATAGAGGTATATCCCTTCAGTTCGAAATCAGTGGTACTGAAATCCATTTCCTTGACCTTAACATCCTGGTCAGGAATGGCCGCCTTATTACTAACACACATTTTAAAGCAACCGATAGAAACGCTTACATTCCACTCTCTAGTTGTCATCACCCGGCCTGGTTAAGGGCTGTCCCTCAGGGTCAATTTCAGCGTATCAGGCGTAACTGTACAGAGGTCTTAGAGTATCACCAATAGGGATGAGCTTCGTGTTCGAGTCGAACCCATGTTCGACTCGAACATCGGCTGTTCGACCGTCCGTCGAATTGCGAACGATATGGGCCGTTCGCGCCAAATTCGTGTGGCGCGTCACGGCCCATAATTCACTGCGGCATCGCAGTGCATTGCTGGCTGATGATTGGCCAAGCATGCACTATGACCCGCATGCTTGGCCAATCACAGCGCCGTCAGTAGAGAGAGCTGTAATTGGCCAAAGCCAGGGTGGCTTTGGCCAATTATGGCTCAGGGGATTTAGTACACACCCCACACTATATAAGGCCGCCTGCACGGCGGCCCTGTGTAGTGTGTGTTCCGGTGTGCTGAGCGATAGAGAGAGAGAGAGACAGTGTCATTTGATTTGAGTTAGATAGATTAGGCAGAACAGTCAGTCAGTTAGCTGCACTTACAGTGTATTGTGTATATATATGCATCCCAGGTGTTGCATATATATATATACACTGTATTCAGTTTAGCTAGATCCGTTCCTGTTATCTTCTATCTAGACTATTTACATTCAGTGCAGTGTGTCCTGCTCACAGTGTTCAGCTAGATCCGTTCCTGCTATTTACATTCAGTACAGTGCTTCCTGCTCACAGTGTTCAGCTAGATCCGTTCCTGCTATTTACATTCAGTGCAGTGCGTGCTGCTCACAGTGTTCAGCTAGATCCGTTCCTGCTATTTACATTCAGTGCAGTGTGTCCTGCTCACAGTGTTCAGCTAGATCCGTTCCTGCTATTTACATTCAGTACAGTGCTTCCTGCTCACAGTGTTCAGCTAGATCCGTTCCTGCTATTTACATTCAGTGCAGTGCGTGCTGCTCACAGTGTTCAGCTAGATCCGTTCCTGCTATTTACATTCAGTGCAGTGTGTCCTGCTCACAGTGTTCAGCTAGATCCGTTCCTGCTATTTACATTCAGTACAGTGCTTCCTGCTCACAGTGTTCAGCTAGATCCGTTCCTGCTATTTACATTCAGTGCAGTGCGTGCTGCTCACAGTGTTCAGCTAGATCCGTTCCTGCTATTTACATTCAGTGCAGTGCGTCCTGCTCACAGTGTTCAGCTAGATCCGTTCCTGCTATTTACATTCAGTGCAGTGCGTCCTGCTCACAGTGTTCAGCTAGATCCGTTCCTGGTATTTACATTTAGTGCAGTGCGTCCTGCTCACAGTGTTCAGCTAGATCCGTTCCTGCTATTTACATTCAGTGCAGTGCGTGCTGCTCACAGTGTTCAGCTAGATCCGTTCCTGCTATTTACATTCAGTGCAGTGCGTCCTGCTCACAGTGTTCAGCTAGATCCGTTCCTGCTATTTACATTCAGTGCAGTGCGTCCTGCTCACAGTGTTCAGCTAGATCCGTTCCTGCTATTTACATTCAGTGCAGTGCGTCCTGTTTACAGTGTTTAGCTACATCCGTTCCTGCTGTTTACATTCAGTGCAGTGCGTCCTGCTCACAGTGTTCAGCTAGATCCGTTCCTGCTATTTACATTCAGTGCAGTGCGTCCTGCTCACAGTGTTCAGCTAGATCCGTTCCTGCTATTTACATTCAGTGCAGTGCGTCCTGCTCACAGTGTTCAGCTAGATCCGTTCCTGCTATTTACATTCAGTGCAGTGCGTCCTGCTCACAGTGTTCAGCTAGATCCTTTCCTGCTATTTACATTCAGTGCAGTGCGTCCTGCTCACAGTGTTCAGCTAGATCCGTTCCTGCTATTTACATTCAGTGCAGTGCGTCCTGCTCACAGTGTTTAGCTACATCCGTTCCTGCTGTTTACATTCAGTGCAGTGCGTCCTGCTCACAGTGTTCAGCTAGATCCGTTCCTGCTATTTACATTCAGTGCAGTGCGTCCTGCTCACAGTGTTCAGCTAGATCCGTTCCTGCTATTTACATTCAGTGCAGTGCGTCCTGCTCACAGTGTTCAGCTAGATCCGTTCCTGCTATATACATTTAGTGCAGTACGTCCTGCTCACAGTGTTCAGCTAGATCCGTTCCTGTTATCTTCCTACTGACAGGCAGGCTTGTCTGGTTACAGTATATAAAGCTACCTGAAGAAAATTACAGGTGTTCTTTTTGATCCTATTAGTACCACGGTCAGGCAGCTAGACTATTTACATTTAGTACAGTGTGTCCTGCTCACAGTGTTCAGCTAGATCCGTTCCTGTTATTTACATTCAGTGCAGTGCGTCCTGCTCACAGTGTTCAGCTAGATCCGTTCCTGCTATTTACATTCAGTGCAGTGCGTCCTGCTCACAGTGTTCAGCTAGATCCGTTCCTGTTATTTACATTCAGTGCAGTGCGTCCTGCTCACAGTGTTCAGCTAGATCCGTTCCTGCTATTTACATTCAGTGCAGTGCGTCCTG
Source organism: Lithobates clamitans (assembly GCA_037952925.1). Taxonomy (NCBI): domain Eukaryota; kingdom Metazoa; phylum Chordata; class Amphibia; order Anura; family Ranidae; genus Lithobates; species Lithobates clamitans. Next base: position 3,875,953 of record JBBGZY010000589.1, on the reverse strand, counting down.
CTCACAGTGTTCAGCTAGATCCGTTCCTGCTATTTACATTCAGTGCAGTGCGTCCTGCTCACAGTGTTTAGCTACATCCGTTCCTGCTGTTTACATTCAGTGCAGTGCGTCCTGCTCACAGTGTTCAGCTAGATCCGTTCCTGCTATTTACATTCAGTGCAGTGCGTCCTGCTCACAGTGTTCAGCTAGATCCGTTCCTGCTATATACATTTAGTGCAGTACGTCCTGCTCACAGTGTTCAGCTAGATCCGTTCCTGTTATCTTCCTACTGACAGGCAGGCTTGTCTGGTTACAGTATATAAAGCTACCTGAAGAAAATTACAGGTGTTCTATCCCAGCTTAGTGCAGCTACAGGCCATTAGTATGTCTGGAAGGCCAAGAAGGAGAGGCAGACAGTCACAAGCCAATAAGAGAGGGCAAGCAGGCTCTGTGTCTAGTGCTGGTCGTGGAGACGGTGCATCCTCATCAGCACGTGGCCATGGGACACGCTTGGCCTTTTTTTCGGCAGCTGGCCGTGTTGAGCCGCAACATGCGGAAGACTTGGTCGAGTGGATGACCAAGCCGTCCTCATCCTCCTCATCCTCTCTCACCCATGCCCAGGGTGCTTTGTCTGGCAAAGCAGCGGCCTCTTCCCTCAGCTCAATGTCATCAGTGACTCCTTCCCTAGCTCCACCATGTCCTCATGAGGATTCCCTCGAACTGTTTGACCACAGTGTTGGGTACATGCTCCAGGAGGATGCCCAGCGTTTGGAAGGCTCTGATGATGATACTGAGCTCAATGAAGGCAGTAACATGAGCACGGACAGAGGGGGTGCCCAAGAGGGACAGCAATCTGGCAGTCATGCTCCCCCTGCTGCAGCATACTGCCAGGTTTGCTCCAGTGATGAGGAGGGAGGGGATGATGAGGTCACTGACTCAACGTGGGTGCCTGATAGGAGAGAGGAGGAGGAGGAGGAGGAGGAGGAGGAGGAGGTGGCACATCACCAACTAGGCAGGATGCCCTCCAGGGGCCAGCCTAAGGGCAGCACATTGACTGCATCACACCCCAAAGCTCCACATGTGCAGGGCGCTGCAGTCTCTGCGCGTTATTCAAAAAGTTCTTTGGTGTGGGCCTTTTTTGAGACGAGTGCATCAGATCGCACCGCTGCTATTTGCAATATATGTCTCAAGCGTATCTCGCGTGGCCAAAACATCTCCCGCTTGGGTACCACATGCTTGACCAGACATATGTTGACCTGCCATGCAGTTCGTTGGCAAGCGTATCTAAAAGACCCACACCAAAGAACAAAGACGATCTCTCCTTGCTCCTCATCAGCTGAGATTTCCAACCCCACTAGACCTTCAGTCCTCTCTGCGACCTGCAGTGAGAGGAATGAAGGTGTAGAATTAGGTGTGTCACAGCCAAGTACTTATGGGCAATCTGCTTTTGGTACACCGACGTCAGATTGTACCAGGCAAATTTCCCTGCCCCAGCTGCTGCACCGCCGAAAGAAGTTTGCTCCCAGCCATCCACATGCCCAGCGGTTGAATGCTAGCTTGGCAAAATTGCTAGCACTTCAACTGCTGCCTTTTCAGTTGGTAGACTCTGCCCCCTTCCGTGAGTTTGTGGAATGTGCGGTTCCTCAGTGGCAGGTACCCAAACGCCACTTTTTCTCACGGAAGGCGATTCCGGCTCTCTACCGGCATGTGGAAGGCAATGTCCATGCCTCGCTGGACAGGGCGGTCAGCGGTAAGGTGCATATTACCGCTGACTCATGGTCCAGCAGGCATGGACAGGGACGTTACTTAAGTTTCACGGCGCATTGGGTGACTCTGCTGGCAGCTGGGAAGGATGCAGGACAAGGTGCAGTAGTGTTGGAGGTTGTTCCGCCACCACGCCTCCAAAATGCTGATTGTGACACACCTCTCTCCTCCACCCCCTCCTCTTCTTCTTCCTCCATGGCCTCTTCCTCGGAACCAGCGGTGCTCCGTAGGCGTTCAAGGGGCTACGCAAGTACGCAGGCCAAAAGATGCCATGCGGTGCTTGAGCTGGTGTGCTTGGGGGACAGGAGCCACACTGGGGCAGAGGTTCTGTCAGCTCTGCAGGGGCAGGTTCAGAGGTGGTTGACGCCACGCCAACTTAAGGCAGGAATGGTGGTTTGCGACAATGGCACCAACCTCCTCTCTGCCCTCCGACAGGGACAACTGACCCATGTGCCCTGTTTGGCTCACGTCCTTAACTTGGTGGTGCAGCGGTTCTTGGGCAGGTACCCGGGCTTACAGGATGTCCTGAGGCAGGCCAGGAAAGTCTGTGTGCATTTCCGCCAGTCATATAATGCCAGTGCTCGGCTGACGGACCTCCAAAAGGAGTTTAACCTGCCCAAGAACCGCCTAATCTGTGACATGCCCACCAGGTGGAACTCGACGTTGGCCATGCTGCAGCGGCTGCACACGCAGCAGAGGGCCATCAATGAGTACCTGTGCGACTATGGCACCAGGACAGGGTCAGGGGACCTTGGTTTTTTTTCCCCACGCCAGTGGGCCATGATCAGGGATGCATGCACTGTCCTGTCACCATTCGAGGAGGCCACGAGGATGGTGAGCACTGACAGTGCATGCATCAGTGACACTGTCCCCCTTGTCCACCTGTTGGAGCACACGCTGCGTGGAATAATGGACAGGGCACTTGAGGCAGAACAGAGGCAGGAAGAGGAGGACTTCCTTAGCTCTCAAGGCCCCCTTTATCCAGACAGTGTTCCTGCGTGCCCGCCGATCACACAGGAAGAGGACGAGGAGGAGGAGGAGGAGGAGGAGGAAGATTGTGTCAGTATGGAGGTGGAGCCTGGCACTCAGCATCAGCAGTCTTTAAGGGATCAGTCCCAAGGAACACATGGACTTGTACGTGGCTGGGAGGAGGTGGCTGCGGACGTTGTTGTCCTTAGTGACCCAGAGGACTCCGGACCGAATGCCTCAGCAAACCTACGCTGCATGGCCTCCCTGATCCTGCAAAGCCTGCGTAAGGATCCTCGTATTCGTGGTATCAAGGAGAAGGACCAATACTGGCTGGCAACCCTCCTTGATCCACGTTACAAGGGTAAGGTTGCGGACCTTATCTTGCCATCGCAGAGGGAGCAGAGGATGAAACATCTTCGGGAGGCCTTGCAGAAAGGTCTGTGCAACGCGTTCCCAGAGACTGGGAGGTTACAAACTCCTGTTTCTGGACAACGTGTTGCTGAGGCTTCGGTCAGTCAAAGAAGGAGCGGTGGAGAAGGTGGCCGTCTGACCGATGCGTTCAGACAATTTTTTGGTCCGCAGCCCCAAGGTATGATCGGTTCCAGCAACCATCGCCAGCGTCTGTTTTACATGGTGCAGGAATACCTAGGGGCAAGATCAGACTTGGACACCTTTCCCACCGAAAATCCTCTGGGTTACTGGGTCTTGAGGATGGATCACTGGCCAGAGCTTGCACAGTATGCAATTGAGCTACTGGCCTGTCCTGCATCCAGCGTTCTTTCGGAACGCACATTCAGTGCTGCTGGAGGCGTGGTAACCGATCACAGGGTGCGTCTGTCCACCGACTCGGTCGATCGGCTGACCTTCATAAAAATGAATCAGTCTTGGATCACCACCAGCTACCAAGCACCTGATGCAGATGTAACCGAATAATTTTTTTTGAAATCTCAGATCCCTTCAAAGACTGCCTATGCTGATGCTGAGTGACTATCCCTGAGTAATTATCCTCTTCCTCCTCAATCATCACGCTGATAGCTTGTAAGAACATTTTTGGTTCTGGGCGCCACCACCAGTGCCTAAGGCACAATTTTTCAGCCCCTGTTTAACAGGGGCGTGTAATTACAATTTTTGATGTAATACTTTGCAGCAGGGCTCGTTCCTGCATTCCAACTAGAGTGTCTGTGAGGGGTTGCAGTGTTGTGGCACCAGCACCAGTGCCTAAGACCCAATTTTTCAGCCCCTGTCTAACAGGGGCGTGTAATTACAATTTTTGATGCAATACTTTGCAGCAGGGCTTGTTCCTGCGTTTCAACTAGAGTGTCTGTGAGGGGTTGCAGTGTTGTGGCACCAGCACCAGTGCCTAAGACCCAATTTTTCTGCCCCTGTCTAACAGGGGCGTGTAATTACAATTTTTGATGCAATACTTTGCAGCAGGGCTCGTTCCTGCGTTCCAACTAGAGTGTCTGTGAGGGGTTGCAGTGTTGTGGCACCAGCACCAGTGCCTAAGGCCTAATTTTTCAGCTCCTGTTCAACAGGGGCATGTAATTACAATTCTTGATCTAATATTTCACAGCAGGGCCCTGTGAGGGCTTACAGTGTTTTGGCCACAGCAACACCTAAGGCCCAAATTTCTGCTGAGTATATAGGGCAGGACCCTACTTTCAAACATCTAACTTACAAACGACTCCTACTTGCAAACGGAAGGAGACAACAGGAAGTGAGATGAAATCTACCCCTAAGGAAGGGAAATTCTCTCCTGTAAGAGTTAATATAGGAAAACAATTTTTCCTTTCCACTGATGCTTTCCAATCCTTGTTCCACAAAAAAACACAAATTTTCAAAAAACATTTTTCATTGGGACAAAAAAGTGAGGTGAAATCTTCTGAAGAGGAGGAAAGACGCAAAACAAATGTCACAGGGGTGATAACCCTTCCCTATGTTTTCCAAAAAGCTTAGAAAAGATTTTTTGGCTGGAGCTAAACACATTAAAAATGTTCAAAATTACAAACAGATTCTACTTAACAACAAACCTACAGTCCCTGTCTTGTTTGCACCGCCTGTATACTGCTGTTCAGAGTATATAGGGACCTTTCCTTATTTTAATTTGGGTGCGGGGTTCCCCTTAATATCCATACAAGACCCAAAGGGCCTGGTAATGGACTGGGGGGTACCCATGCCGTTTGTCTCACTGATTTTCATCCATATTGCCATGACCCGACATGACATTAAACCCGCAAGCAGTTTTAAATGAGATTTTTTCCTTTAAAAATGACATTTGGTGCAGGGACTGTTCTAAACATGGGAAACACGCGTCACTTTACAGGCATACTATAGACACCCCCCAGGTACGATATTTAAAGGAATATTTCACTTTTTTTTTTTTACTTTAAGCATCATTAAAATCACTGCTCCCGAAAAAACGGCCGTTTTTAAAAGTTTTTTTTGCATTGATACATGTCCCCTGGGGTAGGACCCGGGTCCCCAAACCCTTTTTAGGACAATACCATGCAAATTAGCCTTTAAAATGAGCACTTTTGATTTCGAACGTTCGAGTCCCATAGACGTCAATGGGGTTCTAACGTTCGTGCGAACTTGCGGTCCGTTCGCGGGTTCTGGTGCGAACCGAACCGGGGGGTGTTCGGCTCATCCCTAATCACCAACAAGCTCAGGTACACAAACAACGTTTCCTTTACAAAGGTTACTCTGAAAGCGAGATAGATGCCACTATCTTCCGGGTTGCCGATATGGATAGGGCACTTATGCTACACAGAGAAGTGGAACCCAGTCCTGTACCTGACAATAAATTTAGTTGGTCTATGATCACAGGTTACTCCAATCAGCATTTTTCTGTCAAAAAAATCTTTCAGAAGCATTGGAATATACTCAGGAATGATAAGGTTCTTGGAGCAACCATCCCTGATAGACCATTAGTGATCTACAGAGGTGCACCCTCTTTACGACATGTGTTGCTAGAAATGTGATAGATCCCCCCAAGACTAAACAGCTTTACAGGGAGAAAATGTGAGACTTTCCAGTCCTCGGTCACGAGTAAGATATACGACATTCAATCTTTTATCACATGTTCTACTAAATATGTAGTCTATCTTATTCAGTGCCCATGTTCCAAACAGTATATTGGTCGAACCAAACGTGAATTACATGTGCGGTTATCAGAACATGTGGCTAATATAAAGCGGGGTTTCACTAAGCACAACTTGTCTAGGCATTATGACAAGTACCACAATAAAAAACTGAAAGGTACCCTTTTTTTAGCTTTTGACAAGATAAACCCCCACTGGAGAGGTACAAATTAAGTCAGGTCCATCTCTAGGCTTGAGACTAGGTGGATCTTCCACATGAAATCTTTTGTTCCTTTCGGACTAAACGTTGATTGGGACATTAATTGTTTTATAAATAACTCCTGATAACTGAGCTCCCCTTTACTTGGTTAATATTTTCTTTTCCAAATCGGTTTTTATTAAAGATTTTAACATTTTTAACAAATTATTTTTAATAAGGGATTTTTTATTTTGTATAGCCGATACAATAGATGTTTGGTATTTTAATTTTTGCCTTTGCATTTAATTGCACTATCTATGTGTATTTCCAATGTTTTGTAAGGTCTGCCGTCTGTTGAATCCCTTCCTGGTTTGTTTTTTTGTTACCATCCGAGAATTTTTTCGATTGATATACTTTTTTACCACAAGATGGCGCCTCTCCTTCCTTCACTTTAGAAGTTCCTCAGCTTAGCTATTGCATTGATGGCCGCTATTTAAGATGACTGGGCCGGTTTCAATGTTTTATTCCATTTTGCCATCAGTAAAGATGGCGTCCACAGTGTATATAATGCCCACACGTGGTGACGTTCGAGCTTGACCAATCCCCAGACGACGTCCTATCGTGACGAAACGCGTAGGGAGGAGCCTACAACATCATCACGTCCGTTCTCGGTTGGGCTTTACACGAACCCAGGAAGTGAAGGCAACAGACGGAGACGCAGAAGTTTGTTATTATGATAATACGCTGGTTTTCATCATAATCTTGTAAGTGCAATTCCTTTTTAATAAATCAACTGTTCGGACATATTACGCTATGGATTGTCTTTTTGTTTTATACCCCTGAGAATCATCTACTGCTTACGGTTGCTGTACGCTAAGGTTGTGGGGAGACCGATTTCCCTGTGCTGATTTAGACTGCCGTAATAGCAGTCACCAGGATCCAGTAAGCGCATTTGATTTTACACCCTGGGTGTGACGTGATACAGAAGATTCCCCTGCCTGCATCTTCACCTGCTTTTTTTGGCACTTTTCTTTTCAATCACGGATCACTCCTTCATCTTGTGGACTTTATACTTTGGGTTTTTTTCTCCTTTTCCGCATTTGTCATTGTTCACATGCTGATATATTTTTTTTGGATATTAATGTTCACCTCTATATTCAAGTGTTATACATTCTAGCATCACCTATTTGATTATATCTTTGTGCATATATTTAGGTTATTTTTCATTTTATGAGGATAAGACTGTGCCTTAGTTTTTTTTCCCTTCATCTATGTTTTCATTTAATTTTATTTTTAAAGCGCCGCATCTTTTTATATATATTTGTCTATTGTGAGGTTTTTGGACTAGACCTTTGGTGCTGGCTGCTTTTTGATCTCACATATTTATATCCACCTCCAAAATCCTGAATATAGTTAAGTCTTCAATTAGAGACACGGTTTGGTCGGACCCCTCTATAGTCCTTCTCACCCTAAATAGGAGCCGTGATCGTCCTACTCTATGACATTGGAGAATTAACAAATCCATACTCAGTGACCTGATTAGGCTTGTGTAACTTGAAAAAGCTATAAAGGAATATTTCCTTCTGAACAACATAGCGGAAGTATCACCAGAAACTCTCTGGGCTCCCCATAAGGCCACCATACGGAGTAAATTAATTCAAATTTCTACACATCTCAAAAGGGAAAGAATGGACATAGACAGACTTGAAAAGGAATTTACACAACTGCATCGGCTTCACAAACGAGACCCCAAAATGGCCCCCATGGCTAAACTAGACGCGAGGCATCTCTCTCTCAACCTAGCTCTCACTACCAAAGCTGAAAAGAATATCAGATGGAGGGGGATAAATTCTATCACCAGAGAGATAAAATGGGATCTATGCTAGCTGCTAAATTATCCACACAACAATGAATGCGTGCTTTGCCAAAAATTCAAACACTGAACGGGATTCACACTTTGAATCCACAAAGAATCATGACAACATTCCACACATTTTATGAGAAACTATACAGCGTGGGGAATAATAATAATAAGGTCCACATGAACTCCTTTTTAGATTCCCTTTCAATTACGACTCTGGCTGACAGTCACCGGGACAAAAATGGAGACTCCGATAACAGAGAAAGAAGTGCTACTGGTCATTAAAAATCTTGAATGGGGGTCAGGCCCTGGCAGACAGCTTTTTCACGCCTTACTACAAAACATTCACCCAGACCTTGGCCCCACACCTCGGTCGCTTCTTTAATGCCAAAATTAAAGGGGACCCTTTAGATCAGTGGTTCTCAACTCCAGTCCTCAGGACCCACCAACAGGCCAGGTTTGCAAGATAGCTGAAATGCATCACAGGTGATATCACTTGCTACTCAGTGATTGCGGTATTCTAGTCTTCAACTCCCCAAGGTAATACTTAAAATCTGGCCTGTTGGTGGGTCCCGAGGACTGGAGTTGAGAACCACTGCTTTAGATAGACAACTTAACTCAGCATTTATCTTTGTAATACCCAAACCAAAGACCAAGGGGAGGTGGATAACTACAGACCAATATCTCTAAAAATAATGACATGAAGATCCTGACCAAGATCCTAGCGAACCACACTGCGACTTTTATTAGTCTGTATATACATAAGGACCAAGTAGGTTTCATTCCTGGCAAACAGGGCCCAGACCAAATCAGGAAAGTAATCAAAATCATATCTCTTCTTCAGACGGGATGGGAAAAAGGGAGACGACAGGAAGGACTACTCCTTTCCATTTATCTCCAGAAAGCCTTCAACTCGGTCTCCTGGCCATATCTATTTAATATCATGAATTGATGGGGATTTGGTCAGAGATCCATAGGCCTACTGAAAGCACTCTATTCCTTCCCAGAAGCTCAAGTACGCCTGCAAGGTTATCTCTCAAAGCCAATTAAAATAACCAGAGGAACCAGGGGTTGCCCCTTATCTCTTATAATATTTGCAATAGCAATAAAAAACTCTGGCGATAGCCATTCATAACCACCCAGACATCCAAGAGGGGAACTGTGCTCCACAGACACATAAATGTGCCCTATTTGCGGAAGACCTCCTATTATTCATCATGTCACCGACGACCTCTTTCCCAAACATATGTAAACTGCTGGAAGACTTCGCTAAAGCCTCTGGGGTGCAGGTCAACCTATCCAAATCCCAAATTCTAAACGCGACAATCCCACAGCAGAAGGCTAAGAATCTTAAATTTGAGTGGAGTGACTCGACCATTAGATACCTGAGCATAGATTTTTCTTTAAAGGTTGACAGACTCTACATGGTAAACTTCCCCCCTCTTTATAAAAAAATGGATCTTAAGAAATGGGTGCTCCATAAAATAACCTGGATAGGGAGGGTGAATGCGGTTAAGATGACACTGCTCCCCAAACTATTATACCTCTTCAGGGCTCTCCTGATTCCCATTAATAAAGATCATCTGCGGATCTTCCAAAGCAAAATTATAAAATTCATCTGGGGCTCCTCTGGAGACCGCCTCTCCAGGCGAATTTTATATAGACCTAGGACACAGGGAGGGTGGGGGGTACTCAAACTACTGTGGTGTTACCAAATGGCACACTTGGCACAATTGTAGACTGTCCATACACGTTTAGAGAAACCTGATTGGGTGCATATAGAACAGCAAGCAGTCCCCACACACACATTAGACTTCTTACTCTGGTGTCCTCCTAAAGATCGTCCTCCTATAATGTCTCTGACACTGTTCCACTCTATTTCCCTTTAGGAAGGCCTGAAAAGCTTCCCCGCTCTAATCTTGGAAATGCAACCTTTAGCCCACATCTTTCACAATCCCAAATGAATTCCAGGAATTAACATTAAAGCCTTCAGGTGGTGGTTAGATAAGGGGTTATACCGCATTGGACACTACCTTAGCCCCCTTGGCACGCTTTCGCTCAGATACTGTAAAAGCAAATTAGAGATGCCTGACTCTGAGAGGTTTAGATTCATGCAAATATCCCACTTCTTAAATTCTCAATGGAAAAATAAACCAGAACCCCCAAAGCTGACAGCGTATGAGCAATGGTGTCATGAAAGACGTCCTGTTAGCACAGTTGTCGGCGGAAGATCGGTGCACAGAACTCCTGTTGATAGAGCCAGTGGGCGTGTGCAGGTGTGCGCTAGCGCAAATGGGCACATGCGGGTGCACGCTAGCGTGAGCTCTGCCGCCATCTTGCTGGACTTACCCAGGCAGTAAAGATCCTACAATAGGGCTATACCCAACTGGAAAGCCGAATCCAAGCTCTAGCAGCATCCACACCCCCTGCTTCCGGGACTTCTGCTGCACCTTCAGTGGTGATGATGCCACCTGAACCCAGGGTCCCCACACCTGAAAGATTCTCGAGCAACTGGAGTAAATTCAGGACTTTCCGTAACTTATGCAAACACTTATTTGCCCTTCAGCCAAGGACTTTCTCCTTGGAAGCCACCAATGTGGGGTTTATGATTTCGCTGTTGTCAGGCAAGCCCCAGTCCTGGGCCCATCGTCTTCTAGGGAAGAAGGATGCCTCACTTGATACCTTGAACACCTTCTTTCAGGCCATGTCGTTACTACTGTATATGAGGACCCACAACTGACCACTACTGCAGAGGCAGCTTTGCACGCCCTACAGCAAGGCTGCAGACCTGTGGAGGACTACATGTCGGAATTCAGACGTTGGAGTTCCAACACGAATTGGAATAATGCTGCCCTACAATACCAGTTCCGTATGGGCCTTTCGGAATCTTTAAAAGACTAACTGGCCCGAATGGGCATTCCAGAGACTCTAGAAGGCCTCATAGACCTCTCTATTCAAATAGACAGACGCCTCAGAGAACGACGTACGGAGCGATCCTCTGGTCCTTCTCGTCCTGTCTGGATGTTATTATTATTATTATACAGGGTTTATATAGCGCCAACAGTTTACGCAGCGCTTTACAATATAAAAGGGAGACAATACAGTTATAATACAATAAAATACAAGAGGATTAAGAGGGCCCTGCTCAGAAAAGCTTACAATCTAATAGGGTGGGGCAGGTGGTACAAAAGGTTGTAACTGTGGGGAATGAGCTGGTGGAAGTGGTAGGAGATTAGTTGGAGACGTGATAGGCTTTCCTGAAGAGATGAGTTTTCAGGGATCGCCTGAAGGTAGCAAGAGTAGGGGATAGCCAGATAGATGGAGGTAGCGAGTTCCAGAGGATGGGAGAGGCTCTGGAGAATTCCTGGAGACGAGCATGGAAGGAGGAGATGAGAGAGCTTAAAAGCAGGAGGTCTTGAGAAGAGCGGAGAGGTCGATTTGGGTGATATTTGGAGACAAGATTAGTGATGTAGCTCGGGGCAGAGTTGTGAATGGCTTTGTATGTTGTGGTTAGTATTTTGAATTTCATTTGCTGGCTGATTGGGAGCCAGTGTAGGGATTGGAGTAGAGGGTTTGCAGACACTGAGCGGTTGGTAAGGTGGATAAGTCTGGCAGCAGCATTCATGATAGACTGAAGAGGGGATAGCCTATTGAGAGGTAGGCCAATGAGAAGGGAGTTGCAATAGTCAAGGAAGTGAATGAGGAGCTTAGTGGTTTCATTTGTTAAAAAGGGGTGAATTTTAGAGATGTTACGGAGGTGAATTCTACAAACTTTTGACAATGATTGGATTTGAGGCTGAAATGAGAAGTCAGAGTCTAGGATTACACCTAGTACCCTGGCGTGAGGGGAGGGACTGATGGTTGCATTGTTGATTTTGATAGAAAAGTCATGGAGTGGGGCAAGGGCGGGGGGGAATATTAATAGCTCAGTTTTAGAGAGATTTAGTTTAAGGAAGTGGTCCATGCTGATATGTTGCCCCGTGTGCCTAGTTCTTCCCACTCTGTCTCCCCAGCTTCAACCACCGCTGCCTCAGATACCCCGGAACCGATGCAGTTGGGCCTCTTAAGCCCTTCACTTACTCCTGAAGAGCGTCAATGCCGTTGGGCTGGTAACCTGTGCCTGTACTGTGGGGAACCTGGACATTTTTTATGAACATGCCCGGCAAAGCTCTGTAAGTGCTTTTCTATTTCCCCTGCTCTTACCCCTGCTGTACTGAATAATGTTTCTCATCTGGCTGTTCCGATTCTCTTACAGCTCCCAGGAGGGAATATACCAACCAGTGCTATAATTGATTCTGGGGCTTGCAGCGGCTTCATAGACTTCTCCTTCACCTCCAGACATCACATTCCCCTTCGGCCCAGAGTAAAAGGACTTTCAGTATATTTGGCCGATGGCTCTACCCTCAGATCAGGGCCAGTAACCCAGGAGACTGTACCTCTGCATACCACCATTGCTGGCACCCATCAAGAGCTGCTTTGTCTAGATGCCATCGAGTCTCCTCTATTTCCCATCATAATAGGCATGCCGTGGCTAAAGGCCCATAATCCGCAAATTGATTGGACCTCGGGGAAGATTGAGTTCCTATCCTCTTACTGCCATCAACACTGTCTACCAGAAGTCACCGATGCCCCTTCTTCCCTACTATGCATGTAAACTGACGCCGAGATCTGTCAAATTGTACCTGAAGATTACCATAGCTTTCTGGACGTTTTTGGTCAAAAGGGTGCTGAGACTCTTCCTCCCCACCGGCCATACGATTGCCCAATTGAACTCCTTCCAGGGGCAGAGATTCCTTTTGGGAGGATTTTCCCTTTGTCAGAACAAGAACTTGGAGCATTAAAGACTTATATTGATGACAATCTAGAAAAAGGGTTCATCTGACCCTCCACGTCCCCGGCAGGAGCAGGAATCTTCTTTGTGGAGAAGACAGACCACTCTCTACGCCCTTGTGTGGATTATCAGGCACTTAATAAGATCACAATTAAAAACCGATATCCTTTGCCCTTAGAGCCAGAACTTTTTCAAAGACTAGGGTATGCAGTAGTGTTCTCCAAGCTAGATCTTCGTGGAGCCTACAATCTTGTTTGCATTCGTAGGGGAGATGAATGGAAGACTGCCTTCCGTACTCGGTTTGGGCATTTTCAATATTTAGTCATGCCTTTCGGACTTTGTAATGCTCCTGCTACATTTCAACATTTTGTGAATGACATCTTCAGAGACTATCTTGATCTGTTTGTTATTATTTATTTAGATGACATCCTGATTTTTTCTTCCTCCTTAGCTGAACATCGTGAACATGTCAGAAATGTTTTGACCTGACTTTAGCTGCACGGCCTCTACGCCAAACCTGAGAAATGTGTCTTTGAGCAAGAGAGTATCCAGTTACTTGGTCTAATTATCTCTGTGGAGAGCATTAAAATGGACCCTCAGAAGGTCTCCGCCATTCTGGACTGGCCCGCTCCTACGGACAAGAAGGGAATCCAACGTTTTGTAGGTTTCGCAAATTTCTACAGAAAGTTCATCAAAGGATTTTCCACCATCATTTCTCCTATTACAAGGTTAACCAAGCAGGGCCTTAAATTCCATTGGTCTACTGAAGCTCAGGTGGCCTTCACAACGCTGAAAGATCTGTTTGTCTCATCCTCAGTCTTAAAGCACCCTGATTGCACGTTACCATACATTTTGGAGGTGGACGCCTCAGAAATAGCGGTTGGTGCAGTGCTTTCCCAGAGACAGGGGCCTAGGGCTCTTCTGCACCCGGTCACTTTTTTTTCTCGCAAACTATCTGGAGCAGAGAGGAACTATGATGTGGGCGATCGAGAGTTGTTAGCGATTAAAGCCGCACTTGAGGAATGGCGATATCTCCTAGAGGGAGCAGCTCATCCAATTCTTGTTTATACAGATCACAAGAATCTGGAATATTTAAAGACTGCCAAGAGGTTAAGACCACAACAGGCCAGGTGGGCACTTTTCTTTACCAGATTTTCATTCTATATAACCTATCGCCCCGGGTCAAAGAACACCAAGCCTGAAGCGCTGTCACAAATGTACAGCGGACCTGAAGCATCTTCATCTCCCGACACCGTCTTGTCCTCAGGAAACTTTCTTTTGCTCCAAGGGGATCTACTTTCACAAATCAAGCAAGTCTCCAGGGACGCTTCTGCTCCACCATGGTTTAAGGATAGGATCTTCGTACCCCAGGAAATGCGCGCGGCGGTTCTTAGTTCCTGTCATGACCACATGTTGGCCGGCCATTTCGGCGTGCATAAGACATCTGAACTCCTTCAGCGCATGTTCTGGTGGCTGCAGTTAAGGAAGGATTGCAAGGACTATGTGGAAGCATGTGCCACTTGCATTCAATACAAGGGCAGCAAGTCTAAGGCTTGGGGTCTGTTGAAGCCACTACCCGTCCCGGAGAAGCCATGGAGGATGATCTCCATGGATTTTAGTGTTGAGCTGCCACCTTCTGAAGGCTACATTACAATCTTTGTAGTGGTGGATAGATTATCCAAAATGGCTCATTTTTTACCAATGAGAGGCACACCTACTGCTGCTGAGACTGCAAGGACATTTATCAGGGAAGTGGTGAGGCTTCATGGCATTCCTGCAAATATCACTTCAGATCGGGGGGTGCAGTTTACTTCCAAGTTTTGGAGGGCGCTTTGTGGGTTTCTGAAAATTGACCTTTCCTTCTCCTCTGCCTATCATCCTCAAACAAATGGCCAGACAGAAATAACAAATCAGACGCTGGAGCAGTATCTGCGCTGCTTTTCTTATTTCTCCCAGGACGATTGGGCTCCGCTTCTACATCTTGCCGAATTTGCTTATAACAATTCTGTTCATTCTGCCACGAAGCAATCACCGTTCTTTGCAAATTATGGTTTCCATCCTCTGTTCCTGTCTCTTCTCAATGCTTTAGGGGCTGTATTCTTCCAAGGTCCATGATTCATACATGGTGAGACTGCCCGAGAATCAGAGGATTCTGGAACAGATTATTTCACATGATACGCACTGTTACGGGATTTCAGGTCCCCAAAGATCCCTCCATAGTGTTACTAAATGCCCCTCCCCCCTAAAACCACCCAGAATATAATTTTCTTTATCCTTTTGCGAGCAAAACTGACCATAGCACGAGCTTGGAAACAAACGAACATCTCCGTGGCAGCAGCCAAACGAAAAATTTCTTGGGTGATGGCACAAGAAAAAATGGTCAGCTCTCTGACAGACTCAGCTGCTAAGTTTGAGGCAACATGGGAACCCTGGTCTTCCTATATAGGCATTTCAAGTTAATATGGAGAATACAGTTAGGGACAAAGGAGAGGGTTCACGAGGGGCTGGCTAATTTCCTTAATATTTTAACTTTCTTTCTTTTTTTTCTTCTTTGAGACTATTCTTCCTTCCTTAAAAATACAACTTTGCACTATCTAATAGTGCACCATGTTACATATGATTATCTTTACGGGCAAAAATAGGTTATTCAGAGACCTAGGATAGACAGCACCTTGGCTGCTTAACAACGTAAGCA
The DNA here is from genome assembly GCA_037952925.1 of Lithobates clamitans. Lineage (NCBI taxonomy): Eukaryota > Metazoa > Chordata > Amphibia > Anura > Ranidae > Lithobates > Lithobates clamitans. Next base: position 3,860,575 of record JBBGZY010000589.1, on the reverse strand, counting down.
AAGACTATAACCATAGGGGCCAAATGACGGATTGATATCTATTAAGCCCAGATCAACACCTTTGCTACACAACCACCCGTCCGCTATACTCCTGAGGGAATAAGATTAACAGCCTCTTATTAACAGTTGATTTTTGTGTAACCCAAAGGTCTCTGTAACCTGTATCAGTTTTATGACACATTTGACATTTATTGATCAACGTATTATTTGTGATGTAATGTCGCATGTTATTGACAATAAAAACTTATTGAAAAAAAAAAAAAAACTGAAGGTCTGCTTTAAAAAATGATTATACAATCAGTAAAGATGCTCTAGACCAGTGGTTCTCAACTCCAGTCCTCAGGACCCACCAACAGGCCAGGTTTGCAAGATAGCTGAAATACATCACAGGTGATATAATTTGCTGCTCAGGGATTGCAGTATTCTAGTCTGCAACTCCCCCAAGGTAATACTTAAAATCTGACCTGTTGGTGGGTCCCGAGGACTGGAGTTGAGAACCACTGCTCTAGACCATTTTGTTTGTTGAAAGGTTGCAGTGGGACTTACAGGAAGATGAAATGGGAAAATGAGTAACTAGATCTTTCATATCATAGGCCCACAGATGTCAAAAAGTCAACTGGTGAATCAGTTTGCTCATCTCTACTCTGAAATAATGATTGCCGACCCTGGTTTGGCAATCTGTTGATTGAGAGCTACTAGCAGATTAGCAAAATGTATGAAGCTGATTGCTAGTCAATTAGGTTGTAATAATGAGAAAGTCAATGTTACTGGGGAGTGAAGTATATAACATTACTTCAGGTGACCTATATGCTTTGCTTTTTTGGATGTCTCTTTTTACTGTCCCTTGTCTGGCATCTGGTCTCCAGCTGTACCTACTGAAGTTGATTTAATATATTTTTATCCTTACAAAGTGAATGTTCACTTAGCTTAGGGAATGATGTTGTAGTCTAATTTTATTACAGCAGTAAGCTATGAGTGTCAGTAATATTATTGTAGTAATGGCATTATCATTACTATTAATTATATATTATATTAACACTGTGTAGTGCTTAGATGGGTTATCATCTTATATCACCAAAGTTTATTAGGGCAACTAATAACAAAAAAATTCAAGCCCACAGTATATTATGTTATTATGAAATTAAAACCCTTGGTTGTTTTTTTTTTAAACATCTATTTTTTTTAATCCTTCGTAAATTTCTGCACAGATAGCTACATGTGATGGTACCTCGAAAAAGCCATAACTTTGAGCAAAAGTGGGTTGTCTCTACTAGACTTTTCTGAATGGCTGCTATTATTTTATCTACAAAAGATTAGTGTGCAGCTAGACATTTTCTTCTGAGGTGGAGAACGTTAGATGGAGAATCATGCATGAAGCATAAGGCATGGCCATCTCTGAACAGACCTGAAAAAAGAACTGTAGTTGTGAATTATGTCTAGGCCCTTTCTCTACCTTAATTTCATTGGTTAGTTCAAAAGGTGTCAGAGAAGGGTGTTTACCATTAGAAAATCTGCCCACCATCGCTTACTCAGTGATGGGCTGGTCTATAATCTGATATTAATCACTAGGTGCTGCATCTTCTCTGTAGACTCCACTTAGTACAGCTCCACTACCCCCGTAAATCCTGCATATTATTGTGACTTGCTGCCGTGCTCCGTCCTCCATTGTCAATCGAATGCTGAGGGGGGCAGCACAGTGCCTTAGAGTTCCATCTGAGGCAGCCAACTGAACTAGCCTCATAGGAGGAACCCTCCTAAATTTGTTGTAGGTACATCTTTGTGTTCATGCATGGTGGTGAGGGCATGGGGTGCACTATTTTCAGAACATTTATTTTTTTCCTATACCATTTTTTTCCCTTTTTTCAATTCACCTAATTGCTATTACATGGGGACTGACAACCCCTTCATGTGATAGCATATTTGGAGTGTCAGGTCCTCTTCACAGAGACATTAGGAGTCTCCTGGACAACTGATGCCTTCTCTACACTCCATCCAAGCCAATCGAGTACAGATCAAGCCACACTGGCTGGGATCTGATGATTCTGAATTCAGAAGTGCTCAGAGCTATTCACTTCTGGGTTCATTCCTCCAGGGGAACTAGAGTACCAAATGTTTCTAGTATCCTCTCAACTCACCATCCAAACAGCATGGGATTGACATCCTTGGCTCCTGGAAGACATAGGTGAGCCCAGGGCACACGTAGGTAAGATGGAGGAGATGGGTACGCACCATTCCTAGCTAGTAGAAGTGCTATTAGGAAACTTGATCTACAGAGCCTGGAGCTGATTCTATAACATGCAAACAAATATTCAGAGAAACCTATATTTATTTCACATGCAGTAATTCTACACATTGAAAGAACTAAAAAATGCAACAGGCTCCATTCACAAAACCAAATTGCATGCAATATATAGGTGTCCAGACATATTTTCCCTAAATACTACATGCGATCCTAAAACTGTCAATTTACTATACCGTTCTGTGTTATTTACCGCAAAGCACAAAAAATGCTCGGTAAATACCGCATGAACAGGGGTCAATTCACAGAAGGAAATACATAATTAAATGCAAGCAGAAATTAAATAGTGGTCGAGGCCTGTGGTTTAGGATGCTGGCGGCTGCCCACTCCTTAACAGTGCAGTATTTACCACTGTTAATAAATATGCCGGCTACCGCATGTTTTCACTACTACAATACCGCATGACTTCATAAAATAACTTATGCAGTATTTTAGTAGTGTTTTTTTGTGAATACCAAAACATTTTTTGAGAAACGCTGTCCAGTAACTTACCACATACCCGGATGCGGTAAGATACCGCTTTGTAAAAGGAGTCCAATAAATGCAATAAAGAGAAAAATTACAATATACTTTAAAGAATTGATATTGAGCCAGGAAATGTATCAGGTACAACGCAGTGCACAAAGAGGAATTTAGTATTAAGTCTAATATTCAATATTTAGCAATAGTTGCATATTTACTGCTAATATGATGTATGTTATTGTTTCTTAGAAAAAAACATGTAAAATAATCCCAAAGGCATATTTAATGATGTTAAATTAAAGGAAGTTTTTAAAATAATAAAAATGTCTTTCATACCAGGAAAGTCCCAATATCCTTTGATTTACTACTTTCACTCTTCATCCACAGCAAATGCTCCCTACTCCTTTATTGAAATGGCTGACTGTCAGAACTGAAGAGAATACAATGGCACAATGCATTACAGCAGAGAAAACCCTTTTTTTTTAGATGACCTTACTAACCAGACTTGGCATACATTTGTATGTGCAGCGAGAGAGTCATTTCTGTTATTGGAAGTTTACAATCTAATATCACCAGGATGGGCTCTTCAAAAAGTCGGTATTGAAAGTACTATAACTTGATTTATTTTTTATTTTTTCCCTTTTGTTTTCCTATTAAACTTCCTTTTACTTTCTGTCAACTTTGCCTTGGGTGCCAAAACACCTCCTCACACCCCTGCCAAAGCCTATTTTCAGCCATTTACAAAGAAATTATTAGTGATTAGTGTCTGGGGTTACAGGAGGCTGAAGACTTGCAGGCATGTTGTGACAGAAGCAGAACTGGAGGTATATATGTGCTATGACAACCAGAGGAAAACTATTCAGCGAGTGAATTACTCATCTGTTGCAAACCAAAACAATTTTTATAGTCCAAAATGCACTGCACTTTTATGAGAGATATTATGAAGTGAAGACAGATCTTAGTTCTCAAATGTGGTTCACATAACTAAAAGGTAACCTACACTTTGGTTTGGCTGAAGTAGTTTGGTAACCCAAGACAAGATGGGTTGAAAAAGCCCTCAACACCAATTTATATACAAAAATCACAAAACACAATCTATTATTCTACAGCTGGTGTATTTCTGTTGTAGTTTCTAGTAAAGATCGATGATCTCATTTAAAACACAGACAGTCTCAATAAACCACAGATCTTGGGGAAGGGGGATTTTTGTGTGCCACAATAACATATATGAAAGGTCAAGAATAAATGACAATGCAATTCTATTAGTACATTCAAATCCACTATAAAATTCACAACACATCAACTACCTTCTAATCTAATAAGAGGGGTACATTAATCTTTCATGATATACAGGAGGACAAGTATATTGACATGTTTTTCTTGTCATTAAGCTTCCTCAGGATCCAAATTCTTGTCTCAAATGTGTCACGTGGTAGCTGACAAATAACACATAATGGTACAACACCAATAACTAGACATGTGCAATTTGTTGCATTCCAAATTTGTTTTTCGGCAAAATTCGACAAATTCCTTAATTCGGAAATATTCAAATTAAGAAAAACCTGTTTAACAAATTTTTCCCTAAATTCGAAAATTCGGAAATCCAAAAATCCGAAAATTAGAAAATCCAAAAATAAGAATGAAAATCCAAAAATTCAAAAGAACGAAAATCCGAAAATAAGAACGAAAATCCGAGAATTTGAAAACCCAAAAATATGAAATAATAACTAAGTAATAATAACTATTACTAATTAATTTATTAAATTATAGGTATTGGAATTTCCTTTCAAATTTATCCGAAGTTATGAATTATCTGAAATAACGAATGCCGCATCTCAACGAATGGAACGTAATGAATTAATAATAATAAATAAAAATAATAATAATAAAAATGTTTTATTATTATTATTATTATTATTATTATTATTATTATTATTATTAATATTATTATTATTATTATTATTATTTATTATTATTAATTTGTTTGGATTTACAAATGTATTCAAATGTATTTAAACTTATTTGAAATAACGAACTTCGAACATAACGAGTGACCTGAAAACGAAAAAGAAACAAAAAACAAATGAAACTAAAACTAAAACGAATTAATTTTTCAGCAGTGCACATGTCTCCCAATAACAAAGTGACCCACAATCATAAAGTGCATATTCATCAAATCCAAATAACATAAAATACATTGTAAACCTCAAAGGGAGAGGGAAAACCAAAAAGAGGGTGTAGAGAAAAAAAAAAATCCCACACATCATGGTGATATCTCAGTGTAAGCTGGAGTCAAGCACCAAGGGGGGACCAAAGGCAGGGGTTTTACATTATTTGGATTTTATGTCTATGTACTTTATGAATGATCCCTCTCTCCCTCTCCCCCTCTCTTTCTCTCTTTGGCTCTCCCTTTTCTCTCTCCTCCATCTCTATTCTCCCTCCCTCTACCCTCACTTTCTTTTCCTTCTTTTTTCCAAAGTCTCCTTCATTGGCTCCTCTGAGAAATTTCCTGTGGGGGCTGCAATGATATGTCTGTAAAGATGGAGGAACAATAACTACGAATTCCAGGTATGGATATTTTTTACATAGTTACATTGGTCCAGTTTGGATCAATGTACCTATGCATATACTACATTTGTCCGAAGCCCCTGGAAACTGGAAATGACTGAAGTGGACACCTCTACATGCAGAGAATGGAATATGAGCCAACATTGAATTGCCCATATTCTGATTATTTGGTTTGCCATATTTTTATGGTACACTGAGAAAAATGATTCTGTTGCCTTGTAATTTTAATATAAAAATGTTATCATTGTCAGCATATAAATAAATGTTAATTAATTTACTTTGATATTTTAAATACCTTACTTAATTTTCATTAGTTCTATAAACACACCTTTTACATTTACAAAAACAATGTATAATATTGAGTAATCTAGACACAATTTTTAAGTTATGTGCATTTCCATATTCTAATTGAGTTACATTTACTTAAAAAAAAAAATTTTTTCATTTGACTGAAATTGCGGGACGCATATGTTTATCAAACATGCAACCACACGAGTTTTGATGCTGTATATTTTAAAGGGTTTGATGTCTTTTGGAACTTTGAAAGCCTGCACAAGACAGTTTCCATACATTTGAGGCTCATCAGGAGAAAAGAGCACCACCAGTGATAAGAATTTTTCCAAGCCACTACAAAGCCATGCAATGCCATTGAAAGTTAAGAGTGAACATTGAACAAATCATCATTCACATGCTTTAAATGTTGCTTAACGTACCATCCAAAATGTTTATTTTATTTGCTGATTAATATATTTTTAAAAAATGGACATCCATTGTATACACCTATTGAGACAACTCACTTGTGCGCACGCAAAGTTTGCCCTTACTGCATGCGGCAGAACGCAACCAAGATGCAGGGTGATGGACCGCCAGCTATTAAACTTAAAAACTATTTTGTGCCACAAAAAAGAATGTTTCAGACGGTTTGGTTTTTGAGATATTGGAATTCAAATTCAGATTATGTAACATCAAGCCCCGCCCACTTTGGACCAAATGTTATTACAAATTTAAAACAAAGATGCATTCATTTGCACTGCATCTGTGCTGATTTGTGCTGCAAAAACGATTTGGTTTCAGAGATATTGCGCATTATAGTCGATGAAACCTCTCCCACTTTGCACCACATGTTATTACATTTTTTAAACAATTATACAATTTGTTTGTGCTGATTTGTACCACAAAAACAAACTTTCTGTTTTTGAGATATTGGACATTCATTGTTAAATTATGTAACCAAAAGCCCCGCCCACTTTTCACTATGTTATTATATTTCAAAAACAAATATACCATATTTATGCTCCATTGGCAGGAAAAACAAGTATATTGGTATAGTGTATTTTTTCATATAGCACTCACATTTTGTATCAGAAAGAATGATTATGGGACTCATTTATGCTTTTAGCCTGAGCTACCCTGAAAACCTAAAATATACCTTTGACGTTTTTCAGTAGATCTTTTTAGCACTGGATGTGGGAATCTATCTTCAAAAGTTCACACTTTAAAGTGCAAATTACTTTCCTAAGAGGCTTAAAAAAAAGTAAATACATTCAGTGTTCTACGTTCTTTACAGATATACTGTATGTTACATGTGTGTTTTTCAGGTTGATTTGTTAGCTGAGAAAGTGGCATTTAAAAAAAAAAGTATATTTACATTTGATGCTGCTTTAATAATATTACATTTGTAACTTTATAAATAATACATGTTAATTTGTTTTGAAAGCCTGTTTCATGAGACTATTCCTTTTTTTAAACCATATTATTGTATTATTTTTATATAAAAACCTTCAAACATATATCAAATACATTTAGAAAATAAGTTTTACCAACTTAAAAAAATTAAGTAAGTTATAAGTTAATATCACTTAAAACTAAGTAACTAAGTACCATAAGGCAGCACAGTGGTGTAGCGATTAGCACTTTCACCTAGCAGCAAAAGGGTCACTGGTTTGAATCCCAACCGCATCACTACCTGCCTGGAGTTTGCATGTTCTATCCTGTGCCTTTGTAGGTTTCCTCCCACACTCCAAAGACATGCTGGTAGGGTAAATGGCTCTTGTGTAAATTGGATTGTAAGCTCATTAAGGGCAGGGATAGTATATGTAAAGCACTGCATAAATTGACAGTGCTATATAAGTACTTGAAATAAATAATTTAATGTATGAGTTCCTATCTTAAACTTTTCTAGAAACTGGAAAAAATTGAGTTGGCTTTACTTGAACCTATGGTCTATAAACTGGAAAAATTGAGTTGGCTTTACTTAAAACTCCTTCCAGACAAGTTATGGTAAGTATTCCTAACTTATAAGACTATGGTCTATAAACTGAAAAAAAAAATTAGTTGGCTTTACTTAAAAAAACAAAGTTGAAATCATGAAAAGTCTAATGAGTCACACAAAAATAAGTTTAGTTGATAGTACTTAAAAAGCTGATGCAAATAGTTGCCTCAATTTTTTTAAGTAGACCCAGCACAATATTTTTTTACAGTGTATAATCATGATGATTATTTTTGGATTCTTATATACAGGTATGTATAAGTTCCTGAATAGCTATCTCAAAATAATTGTCTATGCCATTAGTGCCCAATTAACAGGACAGCTGTTAAATTTAAATATAAATATAATGCATGGATATAGACACATACATCTTTCAAAAATATTATTATATTTAACCACTTCCATACAGGGCATTTTCACCCCCTTCCTGCCCAAGCCAATTTTCAGCTTTCAGCGCTGTCACAATTTGAATAACAATTGCGCGGTCATACAACACTGTACCCAAATGAAATTTTTATCATTTTTTCCCCCACTAATAGAGCTTTCTTTTGGTGGTATTTGATCACCCCTGCGGTTTTTATTTCTTGCGCTATAAACAAAACAAGAGTGACAAGTTTGAAAAAAACACAATATTTTTTACTTTTTGCTATAATAAATATCCAAATTTTTTTTAAAAAAACTAATTTTTTCCTCAGTTTAGGCCAATACATATTCTTCCACATATTTTTGGTAAAAAATATCGCAATAAGCGTATATTTATTGGTTTGCGCAAAAGTTATAGTGTGTACAAAATAAGGGGATAGATTTATAGCAATTTTATTATTATTTTGTTTTTACTAGTAATGGCGGCGATCTGCGATTTTTATCATGACTGCGATATTGCGGCGGACACATCGGACAATTTTGACACATTTTTGGGACCATTGTCATTAATATAGCGATCCGTGCTATAAAAATGCATTGCTTACTGTATAAATGTGACTGGCAATGAAGGGGTTAACCAGGAGGGGGCGCTGTAGGGTTAAATGTGTTCCTAAGGAGTGATTCTAACTGTGGGGGGAGAGGATTCATAAAGGGAGGAGACCAATCAGTGTTACTCTGTACAAGGAACACACCATCGGTCTCCTTCCATCTGACAGGACGTGGACCTGTGTGTTTACACACACAGATCCACAGTCCTGCTCGGTTACTGGGCAATCGCGGGTGCCCGGTAGACATCGCGGCTGCCGGGCATGCGTACTGGGACCCGAGTGACGCGGCGGGCGCGCCCCCTAGGGATCCTGGGAGGCAGCGCCGTCATATGACGGCGGCCCAGGATAACAGCTGCACCGTCCCACCGTCATATGATGGTGGGCGGGCAGCAAGTGGTTAAAGATCAAAAGTTAAATATGGACATATGTAGGGAATGATGTGTGTTTGTTTGTTTACTTATTGATCATCATGTATTGTGCATATGTTGTATGTTTCAGGGAGGATGCGATAATTCATCCATCAACTTCTATATTTGGTGCATTGTATGCATTTGGTAACTTTAAATAGATACGAGATATGCCAATTATCAAAATAGTCATTTGACCATTTTAAATTAATTTTGGCATACAACAGGAAACATATGAAAACAAGCTGACGGGGGCATGCAGACTAAATCTGCACCTATATGTGAAAAGTTAAAACCAGTATACAGGCAGGGGGTATAAATGGAATCGTAATAGCGTTCCTACAGGAGTGTCTACAAAAATCGCACATTTTAGAGTGGCCTTTTATTTGTGAACAATATTTGAGAGAAATACAGTAGGCCTTTTGTGTACATAGAAAAAGTCGAAGATCTTTGTGTTGAGCTCATAATAAATATGGGTAAACACAAAAGTGTTGTGTTTATAATTTTGCTCAGTATATATATATATATATATATATTTTAATTTTATTTTTCTGCCTCATATATATGGGTAATGTTCATCCCTTGTGAGAAGCTGATACCATTTCACATTCCTATGAAACCTCTAGTGGTGTGTGTCTCTGCACAATTTATTTGGAACCTTTACACTATATGTATACATTTTAATATTTTTATATATTTGTAGCAATACATGTCGATTTTTGTAGACACTCCTGTAGGAATGCTATTATGATTCCATTCATACCCCCTGCCTGTATACTGATTTTATCTTTTCACATATCTGTGCAGATTTAGTCTGCATGTCCCTGTCATTTTGTTTTCATACGTTTCCTGTTTGTGTTTCCCCATGGGATCCTCTCTTTATCTGAGATTTCAAGGATTTCTTCTATTAAATAAGATTATTAACAGACTAAAGCTATGTTATTCCTCCTATAATGTGATTATCACAGTTAAATGTACATAGTAGTACCGTAGTCAGTAAAATATTTTGCATTACAATATCAATGATATATATATATATATATATATATATATATATATATATATATATATATATATATATATATATATATATATATATATATTGATTATATTTCATTTCTTTTTTTCCATTTACTCTATGCAATTTAGAACAAACATAGAACAAGAACAGAAAAAACAAAACACAATGTGTTTCAATGTATTTTATTTTATTTCCATAAACTCATGTTTTTAAGCTTTTTATTTTTTTCATTCATGTATTTATTCTTTCATTATTCATTTATTTTCTTTTTCATTTTTTTCACTTTCTTCATCTTTTGTTCATTGATTAATTTGTTCCAAATTTTAAGTATGAATAATTAAATATTATGTTTATTCATCATGCATTTTTGTGTTGCACTATACATCAGGTATGTCTATCAGGTTATTTTGGGATGTCGTATTTAAGTTCATTGATTAAGATATCCCATGCACCTGCATGACTCCAGGAATGCAGAAATGCCGGTGTATGTGTCAAGGAATTTGGACTGATGTATCCATGTGGGTGGCCTATCAGAAGGATTTCCTGTTTGATCAACCTTTTTCTCATACCCATATATATGGATGGTCATTCCATCTTCCAACAGCTATGACTAAGCAGCCCATAGTGGTGTGAAACATGTCATTGTACCAGAGACATTTTTAAACCGTCTTCAATAAAGGTGTCAACAGAGTGCGGCTGTCCAGTCTTTTCTTCAATTCATTCCTACATGCAGAGCCAGCACCTGTTACCATTAGCAGGTGGGGTGCATTATGAAATGTCTGCTTAGAGGGATGTTCTTTTGTTTTTTTAACAAAGCACACACAGACTCTGCGCTTAGGACTGGAGAAAAAAGAGAGAAAAAGGACAAAGGTATGCAGCCTCCCCTATTAGACCCACAGGGGGGCTAAAGTGTATAAATAAATAAAGAATGGGGTGAATGGCGCTCCCTTAAGGGGGGGGGTGTAAACTATATGTGAGATACCAGTGCTGGCAAAACCACTGTAATGTTATACTTATAGTGATAGATAAATTGAACCAACCCCCTGTAAGCATATACCTGTGTAAACACTAATCATTCAGTGCAAAATTCCATTAAAATAAACAGTAAATAAATATAGAACCATCAATATAAATGAAGCATAATATCCGCATATATACTGAGGTAATCAACGGTGCTAAGCATATGTGCAAACGTGCCACAAAAAATATATTGGTATAAAAATATACAGGGCTTTTTTTCAGGGGGAACTTGGTGGAACTCAGTTCCACCACCTCTGGCTCAGACCCTTTGTTGCCTGCTCATCACAATCACTTGTAAACACAGAAGTCTGGTTTCTGTGTTTACAAGTGACAGCTCTACACTCTGTATGTAATGCACTCCTTGTATTTAATGCCCCTTTAAGACCCTCCTACTGTTTTCGAGAAATTTGACTGAACACACCTACTATTTGATGTGATTTGGAGGGTGTGTAGGGGGAGGGGTTTTGTGGGGCCGTGGTTAAGTTCCAGCACCTATTGTTTGAGAAAAAAAGCCCTGAATATATATATAAAGAGTCCAAAGTGCTCCAAAAAATTAATTATTAGTTTTATAAAAGGAAATGTTGTTATCAGGAAAGTTCCAAACAATCTGGTGACTCTTGTGCTCAGAGAAAGATCCGTGACTTTTGTGCTATCCCCTCACTGGCTCCTTTTACCCCTGCAGGGATGACAGGCAATATGGGATATCATAAGCAGTCTTCACAGATGGTATCCTGTTGTCACTGTAGCAATGGCTCTCGTTTCCCTTGTATCTGCTACCCCAGGACATCCAGATCAATCATCTGTGCACCACAGCCTCTGCCACCACATCAAAGAAGGGGATCACCAGAGATCAGTCCTGATCATTTCTCACAACCAGACCACTCTGGTGCTCTCAGTGGGTTGGGGTGCATTATGAGATGTCTGCTTAGAGCAATGTTCTTTTGTTTTTTTGTTGTTTGGACACCACTACACCAGTGATCTTCATTTGCCTCAAGGTCTTGCACCATTTGGCTTTCCTGCTGCACACTAAACACAGGAGGTCAGCCTTTTGGCCCAGGTGCCATTCAGAGAATGCTTTGCATTTTCATTTTATGAATGAATGCAAAGTATTCTTTGATTGGATAAGGTAGAGAGTGTGATGTCACTGCCCCGCTTCTCCACCTTATCTATTCAAAGAATACTTTTCATCCATTCAGAAAATACAAAGCATTCTCTGAATGGTGCCCATGCTGAGTGGCTGACCTACTGTGTTCAGAATGAAACAAGGCAGCTGTTTGGCTTGGGATCCAGAAGCAAACTGAAATAGCTGTCTGCTACAGTGATTTCCAGCTTTTAGGAGGATCAGTCAGGCATGGTATATGATAAGTTCCATTGGTCCAAGCTGGATCAATGTAACTATGTATAAAATATCTATTCCTGGAATTCTTCTTTAACCGATTCAGCCCCGGAAGAATTTACCCCCTTCCTGACCAGAGCACTTTTTGCGATTCGGCACTGCGTCGCTTTAACTGACAATTGCGCGGTCGTGCGACGTTGTACCCAAACAAAATTGACATCCTTTTTTCCCCACAGATATAGCTTTCTTTTTGGTGGTATTTGATTGCCTCTGCGGTTTTTATTTTTTGCGCTATAAACAAAAAAATAGTGACAATTTTGAAAAAAACGCATTTTTTACTTTTTGATATAATAAATATCCCCAAAAATATTTAAAAAAAAAATGTTTTCTGAAGTTTAGGCCGATACATATTCTTCTACATTTTTGGTTAAAAAAAATCGCAATAAGCGTTTATCGATTGGTTTGCGCAAAAGTTATAGCGTTTAAAAAACAGGGGATAGTTTTATGGCATTTTTATTATTAATATTTTTTTACTAGTAATGGCGGCATTATGGCGGACACATCGGACATTTTTGACACATTTTTGAGACCATTGTCATTTATACAGCAATCAGTGTTATACAAATACACTGATTCCTGTGTAAATGACACTGGCAGTGAAGGGGTTAACCACTAGGGGGCGGGGAGGGGTTAAGTATGTCCTGGGGAGTGTTAATAACTGTGGGGGGCGCGGCTATGTGTAACACATCACTGATCTCTGCTCTCGATCACAGGGAGCAGAGATCAGTGACACTGTCACTAGGCAGAACGGGGAGATGCTTGTTTACATTAGCATCTCCCCATTCGCCCTCTCCGTGAGGCGATCGCGGGTATCCCCACGGCGATCGAGTCCGCGGGACCCGCGACCCGACTCACGGAGCTCCCGGCCGGCATGCATGCAATGGCGCGGCGGCAAATTCAAAGGGACGTACGTGTACGCCCAATTGCCCAGCTGTGCCATTCTGCCGACGTACATCAGCGTGCGCCGGTCGGGAAGTGGTTAAAGCAGAATGTAGGAATTTTACATAATTACATTGGTCAAGCATCAAAAGCAGCAACACAGCAATCTTTGTTTTTACTGAGTCCCCCTGCAACATAGTTTTACTACCTGTTGATCTTGGCAGTAAGTCTTTTTTTTTCAATTTCCTTTAACAGACCAAGCTTTTCAGCAAGAGTGAAAGTAATGCCGCGTACACACGAGCGGACTTTACGGCAGACTTTGCCCGGCGGACGGGATTTGGTCGGACAATTCGATCGTGTGTGGGCTCCAGCGGACTTTGTTTTCTCAAAAGTTGGACGGACTTAGATTTGAAACATGTTTTAAATTAATCCATTGAAATGGAGTCCGGTCGAAAAGTCCGCCGTCTGTATGCTAGTTCGACGGACAAAAAGCCACGCTAGGGCAGCTATTGGCTACTGGCTATGAACTTCCTTGTTTTAGTCCGGTCTTACATCATCACGTACGAATTCGACGGACTTTGGTGGATTGTGTGTAGGCAAGTCCGTTCATTCAGAAAGTCCGTCGTAAAGTACGTCAAAAAGTCCGCCGGGCAAAGTCTGCCGTAACGTCCGCTCGTGTGTACGCAACATTAGATGGTTGAGAAAAACCATTTAACACTGACCGGGTTGCTTACAATGGCCACCTTTTATTAATGTATGTAAAACCTTTATCCCAATATGGAGAAAAAAACAGCTTTCACTGCTGATATAGTACTACCTGGAGTTTGGCTTAAATGTGTTAGGGCTAGTTTACACTTCCTTCAAAACATGGCTTTGGGCACGCTTTGTTAAATCTCTCTGAACGCCAGTCAAAGCTCCTGTCACTAAATACAATGGTTAGCTTACAATCCTGTTTACACCTTGCTTTTGCTTGGTGCTTCGATGGGGCTTTGATGGGGCTTCGATGAGCCTTTGGTGTGGCTTCATGGGGCTTCGATGAGGCTTTGGTGGGGGTTCAGTGGGGATTCAAGCCAGCTTTGCCATAGACTTCTATGGAGGCTTTGAAGACGCTTTGAAGCACCACTAAAGCCACATGGGGTATAATTTTTAAAGCAAAGCAAAGCAAAATCAAGGTGTAAACAGGACTGTAAGCTAACCATTTTATTTAGTGACAGGAGCTTTGACTAGTGTGCAGAGAGCTTTAACAAAGCCTGTCTGAAGCCTTGTTTTGAAGCAAGTGTAAACTAGCCGTTTATGTGTGTTGAAGACGAAACAAGTGTAAATGAGCCCTTAGTCACTCATATAAATTCCATCTACAGTAAGTGTGCTAGTCTATTTAATACTCTGTCTTTAATACCATCTCCAGGGCTTTTTTTCAGGGGCAGTGGCGTCACTAGGGTTGGTGTCACCCAGTGCGGTAAAACATGGTGTCACCCCCTCCACCAACTATAGTCGCCCCTCAGTACAGACCCCCCCTCCACTAAGTGCAGACCCCCCACTAAGTATAAACCCCTCTCTCAGTACAGACCTCCCATCAGTATAGACCCCCTCAGGACAAACCACCCCCCTCTATTAGTACAGACCCCCCAGAACAAACCACCCCCCCTCCATTAGTACAGACCCCCCATGACAAATCACCCCCCCTCTATTAGTACAGACCCCCCCCAAACAAACCACCCCCCTCTCTTAGTACAGACCCCCCAGAACAAACCACCCCCCTCTATTAGTACAGATCCCTGACAAACCACCCCCCTGCATTAGTACAGACCCCCCCAGAACAAACCACCCCGCCCTATTAGTACAGATCCCCCGAAAAACCACCCCCCTGCATTAGTACAGACCCCCCCAGCCAAACTACCTCCCCTATATTAGTACAGACCCCCCAGGACAAACCACCCCCCTACATTAGTATAGACCACCCCCAGAACAAACCACCCCTCCTTACATTAGTATAGACCCCCCAGGACGAAACCACCCCCCTACATTAGTATAGACCCCAGGACAAACCACCCCCCTACATTAGTATAGACCCCCCAAGACAAACCACCCCCCTACATTACTATAGACCCCCCAGGACAAACCCCTCCCCCTACATTAGTATAGACCCCCCAGGACAAACCACCCCTCCTACATTAGTATAGACCCCCAGGACACACCACCCCCTTACATTAGTATAGACCCCCCCAGGACACACCACCCCCCCTACATTAGTATAGACCACCCCCAGAACAAACCACCCCTCCTTACATTAGTATAGACCCCCCAGGACGAAACCACCCCCCTACATTAGTATAGACCCCAGGACAAACCACCCCCCTACATTAGTATAGACCCCCCAAGACAAACCACCCCCCTACATTACTATAGACCCCCCAGGACAAACCCCTCCCCCTACATTAGTATAGACCCCCCAGGACAAACCACCCCTCCTACATTAGTATAGACCCCCAGGACACACCACCCCCCTACATTAGTATAGACCCCCCCAGGACACACCACCCCCCTACATTAGTATAGACCCCCACCTACATTACTATAGACCCCCAGGACAAACCACCCCCCCTACATTACTATAGACCCCCCCAGGACAAACCCCTCCCCCTACATTAGTATAGACCCCCCCAGGACAAACCACCCCCCCTACATTACTATAGACCTCCCAGGACAAACCACCCCCCTACATTAGTATAGACCCCCCAGGACAAACCCCTCCCCCTACATTAGTATAGACCCCCCCAGGACAAACCACCCCCCCACATTACTAAAGACCCCCCAGGACAAACCACCCCCCCTACATTAGTATAGACCCCCCCAGGACAAACCACCCCCCCTACATTACTATAGACCCCCCAGGACAAACCACCCCCCCTACATTACTATAGACCCCCAGGACAAACCACCCCCCCTACATTAGTATAGACCCCCCCAGGACAAACCACCCCCCCTACATTACTATAGACCCCCCAGGACAAACCACCCCCCCTACATTAGTATAGACCCCCCAGGACAAACCACCCCCCCTACATTACTATAGACCCCCCCAGGACAAACCCCTCCCCCTACATTAGTATAGACCCCCCCCAGGACAAACCACCCCCCCTACATTAGTATAGACCCCCCAGGACAAACCACCCCCCCTACATTACTATAGACCCCCCAGGACAAACCACCCCCCCCTACATTAGGTTAATTTAAAACACCCGGGCGGCAGCTGGAGAGGAGAGGACAGTATGCAGCCGCGCCGCCCGGGTGAAGTGTGTCAGGCTTGGGAAGCATGCGTCAGGGAGGTCGGAGGAGGAGAACTGTCTGAAGTGGAACACGTTGGGCACACCCCCCCCAGTGACGTCAGTCACGTCTTTGCGTGGCTGGTCTCTCACACAGAGACAGCCGCTCTGATCTAATTTCGCTCTCCTCCTCTGACAGGAGGAGGGAGGAGGGACGGGGGATGAGCTTCGACACTCGGCAGGTCGAGGTGGCGATCAGCAGAGAGCCACCTACGGACAAGGAAGAGGAGAAGGGAGGGGAGCACTCTGGCGCTTCAGCGCCCCCACCTCTGTGGCGCCTGGGTGCACTGCACCCCGTCCAGGATCGTCCCTGCTCGGGATGGTGTCACTCCTCTAGTGGGTGGCACCCTTTGGTGCCTGCTCACCACAATCACTTGTAAACACAGAAGTCTGGTTTCTGTGTTTACAAGTGACAGCTCTGCACTCTGTATGTAATGCAATCCTGATATTTAATGCCCCTTTAAGACCCTTCTACTGTTTGTGAAATATGACCACACCCACTATTGGATGTGATTTGGAGGGTGTGTATGGGGGGAGGGGTTTTGGGGGGTTGTGGTTGAGTTCCAGCACCTATTGTTTGAGAAAAAAAGCCCTGACCGTCTCCACTGGTTGACAATGCTACTGTTCAAGAGTGATAAATTGCTCTTTCATAGATACAGTGAAGCAGTGAATGTAGCCACTTCAAGACAGAATGTATGTTACTGACCAGATCACCAAGCTAAATTAGTAGAAAAAGGGCCTAATAATAAAAGAAAACAAATGCAGTCACCAAAAAGATTTGGTAAGCTGCATTCATATGACAAAAATAAGCTCTGTCTGGGAATGAGCTCCTGAACTTTGCTTGTTCAGACTTTCGTCTGAATATCAGTCTTTCAGCCATTTTGTCGGGGCTGCAACAGCATACTGTATATAGTAGCATACTTTTTTCCTGCTACTATATATGGCAGCTTCCTTCTTCTGCTGTCAATGATTAATAAAGAAAGTTGCAGGTCCCTGCATGCACCATGTATTTTGAAACTAGTGATATCACCCAGAACTATTCTTTTACTGGCCTTTGATATTGCCAAGACCTTCCCCAAGCCATTCAAAGCCAGAGTGGAGCTATCAGTCAAGGACCTTATCTACCCTCCAATGCCTTTGGGTGGATAAGATCCCTGATTGACAGTTCCAAACCACTTGGCACAGCTTGTGGGAGGGGCCTGGCAACATCACAGGGCATGTGACTTGCTCCAGCTTAGCCCCAACCCTCAGCTCAGCCGTAGTGATTGAGAGTTCCTCATCAGTAAGCCATGTGGATACACGGCTTACAACGTACTTTCATTAAAAGAAATGGAGCATGTCCAGTGTGAGGCCAGGGGTCCAGAGACTTTACGAGCCTGCATATTATTGCCACTACCAACAAGGTAGTATAGGAGATTGTCTATAGTGTCAAGTACTGTAAATTACTTGACACTATAGAGACATTAATCACCCAAAGGCAATATAAATTATACATATATACAGTTTTCATACCTAAACAAGGATCACAGAAAGAATATATTAATTATAAGGAAGGGTTACCTTTTCTTTTTTTTTTTTTTTTTTAGTTTAGTCACCCTTTTTAGGCATTACTAAAATCTCTACTCCCCGCCAGACAGAATTTTGAATTTTTTTTATTTTTTGCTTTGCGTGTTCACCAGGGCAGTGCCCAGCCCCATGACATTTCTCTGACAATCTCTTGCCTATTGTCCTAGAAAATGGTCATTACTACTTTTTAACTTTCAGAATGCATTGACCTTAATAGGGTTCAATTTTCATCTAACCTGCCCCAAAAAAGAATCCAAGTGATCTTAACTCATGATTCGCTGTGTAATATTTTTTGCACTGTAATACCGATGGGGGCAACTTTTTAACCACTTGCTGACCCTGCTGAAGCCTTTCATTCCTTTGTCCAGTTCTGGGAGGGCGTCTATTGATGTCCTCCCAGAACTGCACCCGGTACATTCTGTGATCGCTGTGTCCTTTGGCAGCCTCATCAGTACACATCAGTGAAGGAGAAAAATTACCCGTTTGCAAAATTTTATAACAGAAACTAAGAATTTTTGGTCTTTTTTGCTTGTTTAGAAAAAAAAAAACAGTGGTGATTAAATACTACCAAAATAAAACTCTATTTGTGTGAAAAATTTGATAAAAACTTCATATCAGTACAGTGCTGCATCACAGCGCAATAGTAATTTAAAGTGCAACAGCCCTAAAAGCTGAACATTGTCATAGGCAGGAAGGGGGTAAACGTGCCCAGTAGGCAAATGGTTGAATAATGACCATAAATTTATAGATAACCTGAAAATTAAAAAAAAAATACCTATAATTATATAGTTCCATGAGAACACTCTACTCTGCTCTGTGAAAAACAAATAACCAAAATGTGTTCTGTTCTTGCGTTTGGGGTAGACCTTATAGTGATAAAGTAGTTAATATGGGTCCTAAAACATTAGTGAGCTCCCATAATTAGACTGTTATGTTCGTTTAGTTTACCAGACCATCCAGGACTCATTGATTTTAACATAAAGATTAAGCTTTACTGTCCTTTGCAGGCAGTTTCGACTCCGGCTTAACCAAGCCTCGTTACTTTTCTATAATTATCATTCTGATAGTAAATGCTAAAAAACACCATCTCGAAAGTATGCTTTATTAGCTTAGTTGTCAATGAAGCTTTAAATCATCTTTAGCCTGATATAGTGTGGGTATTCTTCCAAGTCTGGGTAGCTGCCATCCCAGAAAGTTTTGGCAGTGTGCTTCTCAGGCGTAAAAATGGCATGAAAGGTATTTTCATCTGTGATGTAAAAGAGCATGTGGAAATCAACCATAAATAGAAAGAACATTCTATTCAGCAAATACTAAAAAAGATAAGAGCCTTCAGGCTATTCAGAGATGCTGCACTGCAGCCTACAACTAAGACGACACTACTGGTCTAGCTCATTGCAATAGCCATGAGAAGAATACGGTTTATAGTTAGAGTTAGATATACATAATAAATAGATTGCTGACTGAATAAGTTACTATTATATGGCATTGTGGATAGAATGGAATACATTTTGATAAGGATATTTTTTTTTCTCTTAAAGTGATTGTAAACAGTCACCTTGTAAAACTACCCATTCAGTTTAACATAAAAATGAAAGGCATAGATTTATAAAATACCATATAAATACATTTTCCCTTTTTTATAAGTGATCACATTCCCTATGTTCTCAGCTGCATAAGAGTTGGGGGGGGGGGGGGAGCAGCAGCACACTGAGCTTCCTAGTAACAGGCTGTGTGTGTGTGTGTGTGGGGGGGGGGGGGAGGCTGTCAGGACAAGTCTGTTCATTGGAGGAGAGCACACTAAGTTCCTGGCATAGCTAGAGCACTAACCACAGTGTGCTCTCCTGCTTAGTGTGGTCAGTTTTTTTAAAAGGAAAGCAAGGGGACTGACCAGGAACATCAGGGATTTCACATAAAGGAAGCAATACAAAGAGAACATGATACTTTCTCATACAAGTACATGGTAGAGCAGGCATGTGTCAGGAATATTAAGTGTTATGCCGCGTACACACGAGCGGACTTTACGCCAGACTTTGCCCAGCGGACGGGATTTCGTCGGACAATTCGATCGTGTGTGGGCTCCAGCGGACTTTATTTTCTCAAAAGTTGGACGGACTTAGATTTGAAACATGTTTCGAATCTATCCAACGGACTCGAGTCCGGTCGAAAAGTCTGCTCGTCTGTATGCTAGTTCGACGGACAAAAAGCCACGCTAGGGCAGCTATTGGCTACTGGCTATGAACTTCCTAATTTTAGTCCAGTCGTACGTCATCACCTACGAATTCGACGGACTTTGGTTGATTGTGTGTAGGCAAGTCCGTTCATTCAGAAAGTCCGTCGTAAAGTCCGTCGAAAAGTCCGCCGGACAAAGTCTGCCGTAAAGTCCACTCGTGTGTACACGGCATTAGGGTAACAAATGCTTTAAACTGTTACTAAACAGAGAAGTGTTATTTGCCATAATTCATTCATATAACTCATATATATCATTTATTTATAAAAGAAAAAGAGAAGTGGGACTTTAAATGAAGCACACAGCAGCACAAAAGCAGGTCAAGTGACCAAAATTCATTTATTTACTATAATCCATGGTATGTAAAAAACATTTTGGGCATCCAACCTCTAAAATGCTGTGAGCATTAAGCCTCTATATAATAAACCATGGATTGATTATACATAAATTATACAATAAGTCATGATCCGTTGTCACACACAGAGAGCAAAGATAACAATCAATATACATGTGTACATTTGTTACTATAATTGGACCCAAAAAGAGCCATAAAAATAAAGACAGAAAATTAAAATAATAAAAGAGACTTAGTGCCATAACAGATACTTATGGAGCTAAGTGGAATAATTGAAATCTTGATATGCCACGATAAGGGAAGATTGGTAATATTCAAAGCTCTACGCGTTTCGCGGTATAACAACCGCTCATCAGGATCATACATCATGGAATGATTCTAAAAAACATAAAAAAAAACAAAAAAAAAATGACTTGACGTTGGGGGTTGGGCCATGATGGAACACCTATATAGGCATCTCCATGCCTGGGCTTCACACACTTTACCTTCCTTTCTGTTCAGCATCACATTCATGTGTATGGAATTGTCCACTCTGTGCACACCAAGTATTGTCTCCTTTTTTCCTCATCTCATCTTTTTCACCAGTCTTTATTGTTTATGTTTTTTCTTGGCTTCATTTCATACTTTGTTTTTCCTCCCTTTTTTCACTCCTGCCCATCACACTCTCTCTTTTTATTTCCCTGTTTGTCACCATGTCACTCCTTTTTTACACTTTCCCACACTCACACATCATCACACATCACTGCGATTTTTTTTTTCCCATCTAGGTTTCCCACATGGAGGTCAACACCCTACACACACTGCACCGACCAGCTATGGTTTTGCTTATGGTGGTTGTTCTCATTCCCGCAGATCACCCTGGCATTCAGGGGTGTTGCTTTGCAGCTCTCTGTGATTCTGGATGCAGTTTTACTGGATCGCTGATGCAGACAAGAGTTTGGACGCACCACCTTTAATTAATTCTCTACAACTAAACTAATCTTATAAAAAAAAACCTTTTTCATCTCCTGCTTATTTATTGAATAAACAATTTTTTAAAAATATTTTTTAGAATCATTCCATGATGTATGCTACTGAAGCATGGTTATTATACCGCAAAATGCGTAGAGCTTTGAATATTACCAATATTCCCTTATCATGGAATATCAAGATTTCAATGATTCCACTTACCTCCATAAGTATCTGTTATGGAATTAAGTCTCTTTTATTATTTTAATTTTCTGTCTTTATTTTTTTTGGCTCTTTTTGGGTCCAATTATAGTAACAAATGTACACATATATATTGATTGTTATCTTTGCTCTCTGTGTGTGACAACGGATCATGACTTATTGTATAATTAATTCATGGTTTATTATATAGAGGCTTGATGCCCACTGCATGTTAAAGGTTGGATGCCCAAAATGTTTTTTACATACCATGGATTATACTAAATAAATGAATTTTGGTCACTTGACCTGCTTTTGTGCTGCTGTGTCATTTAAAGTCCCACTTCTCTTTTTCTTTTATAAACCAATGACCGGGATGGAAGCGAGCATTCCTTTGGTGCCAGCCTCATTTAACCACTTGCTGACCGTCTCACGCAGATATACTGTGGCAGAATGGCACAGGCAGGCAAAGTAATGTATGGGTACGTTACTTGCATCCCACGGGTGGGGGGGTCCGATCCGCCCCCCCCGGTGCCCGAGGTGGTCGGCTTCTGTCCCCGCGCGATCCATGCTGAGGGGGAGGCCATCCATTCGCGGCCACCCCTTCGTGATCGCTCCCAGCCAATGACAAGCTTCCTCTGCTGCTGTATAGTAAACAGCAGCAGAGGAAGTGATGTCATCGCTCCTCGGCTTGGTATTTTCCGTTCCGGCGCGGAGGATAGAAGACATCGATGTGAGTGCACAACACACACACATACAGTAAAACACACCAGGCACACATTACACCCCCCATCACCCCCCGATCCCCCCCTGATCACCCCCCGATCACCCCCCGTCACAGTGACACCAAGCAGTTTTTTTTTTTCTGATTACTGCATTGGTGTCAGTTAGTGACAGTTAGTGTGGTAGGGCGGTTAGTGTTAGCCGCCTTTAGGTCTAGGCGTTTTATAGCGTCAGGGACCCCCATATACTACCTAATAAAGGTTTTAACCCCTTGATTGCCCCCTAGTTAACCCTTTCACCAGTGATCACGTATAACTGTTACGGGTGACGCTGGTTTGTTCGTTTATTTTTTATAGTGTCAGGGCACCCGCCGTTTATTACCTAATAAAGGTTTAGCCCCCTGATTGCCTGACGATGATATAAGTTAGGTTTTAGGGTCAGATAGGGTCTGCGTCACCCCAGGCAGCATCAGGTTAGTGCCAGTAGCACTAACACCCACGCACACAGCATACACCTCCCTTAGTGGTATAGTATCTGAACGGATCAATATCTGATCTGATAAGATCTATACTAGCGTCCCCAGCAGTTTAGGGTTCCCAAAAACGCAGTGTTAGCGGGATCAGCCCAGATACCTGCTAGCACCTGCATTTTGCCCCTCCGCCCAGCCCAGCCCAGCCCACCCAAGTGCAGTATCGATCGATCACTGTCACTTACAAAACACTAAACGCATAACTGCAGCATTTGCAGAGTCAGGCCTGATCCCTGCGATCGCTAACAGTTTTTTTGGTAGCGTTTTGGTGAACTGGCAAGCGCCAGCGGCCTAGTAAACCCTGGTCGTAGTCAAACCAGCACTGCAGTAACACTTGATTACGTGACGAGTCCCATAAGTGCAGTTCAAGCTGGTGAGGTGGCAAGCACAAGTAATGTCCCGCTGCCACCAAGAAGAAGACAAACACAGGCCCGTCGTGCCCATAATGCCCTTCCTGCTGCATTCACTAATCCTAATTGTGAACCCACCACTTCTGCAGCACCCGTACTTCCCCCATTCACATCCCCAACCAAATGCAGTCGGCTGCATGAGAGGCATTTACTTTATGTCCTTCGGAGTACCCCTACCCAACGAACCCCCCCCCAAAAAAGATGTCATGTCTGCAGCAAGTGCGGATATAGGCGTGACACCGCTATAATTGTCCCTCCTGTCCTGACAATCCTGGTCTTTGTATTTGGTGAATGTTTTGAACGCTACCATACACTAGTTGAGTATTAGCATAGGGTACAGCATTGCACAGACTAGGCACACTTTTACAGGGTCTCCCAAGATGCCATCGCATTTTGAGAGACCCGAACCTGGAGCCGGTTACAGTTATAAAAGTTACAGTTACAAAAAAAGTGTAAAAAAAAACAAACAACACAAAAATATATATAAATTTTAAAAAAAAGTTGTCGTTTTATTGTTCTCTCTCTCTCTCTATTCTCTCTCTATTGTTCTGCTCTTTTTTTACTGTATTCTATTATGCAATGTTTTATTGTTATTATGTTTTATCATGTTTGCTTTTCAGGTATGCAATTTTTTATACTTTACTGTTTACTGTGTTTTATTGTTAACCATTTTTTTGTCTTCAGGTACACCATTCAGCTGCAGCGCAGATTTATTTGTCTTGACAGCAACAGTGTTTGCTCCCACGATATATAAAGCCATGACTCCAGCGGAGGTGATATATGCCGAAGCATGGGGGCAGCAGGGGCGGAGGAGCGATTTGCTCCTAACTTTTGGGGCGGATGCCCTCATGCTTTGGCATATATAAATGGTGCATGTATGCCCATCATTAGAAGTGGGTGGATGAAAGGAGGTATTCTAATGGTGGGCATACCCACCGATCAATCTCTTTTTTTCGTTCAGCCCACAGGCTGCATGAAAAAAAAGATTACAATATATGCCCAACAAGGACCAGCAACGTACTGGTATGTTGCTGGACTTTGAGTGGTTATACCAGAATGATGCCTGCAGGTTTAGGTATCATCTTGGTATCATTCTTTTCAGCCAGCGGTCGGCTTTCATGTAAAAGCAATCCTAGTGGCTAATTAGCCTCTAGACTGCTTTTACAAGCAGTGGGAGGGAATGCCCCCCCACCATCTTCCATGTTTTTCTCTGGCTCTCCTGTCCCAACAGGGAACCTGAGAATGCAGCCGGTGATTCAGCCAGCTGACCATAGAGCTGATCAGAGACCAGAGTGGCTCCAAACATCTCTATGGCCTAAGAAACCGGAAGCTACAAGCATTTGGCCGGATGTAAATAGCGCCATTGGGAAATTGGGAAAGCATTTTATCACACCGATCTTGGTGTGGTCAGATGCTTTGAGGGCAGAGGAGAGATCTAGGGTCTAATAGACCCCAATTTTTTCAAAAAAGAGTACCTGTCACTACCTATTGCTATCATAGGGGATATTTACATTCCCTGAGATAACAATAAAAATGATTAAAAAAAATGAAAGGAACAGTTTAAAAATAAGATAAAAAAGCAAAAAAATAATAAAGAAAAAAAAAAGGCACCCCTGCCCCCCCTGCTGTCACGCAAAGGTGAACGCAAGCGTCGGTCTGGCGTCAAATGTAAACAGCAATTGCACCATGCATGTGAGGTATCACCGCGAAGGTCAGATTGAGGGCAGTAAATTTTAGCAGTAGATCTCCTCTGTAAATCTAAAGTGGTAACCTGTAAAGGCTTTTAAAAATGTATTTAGTTTGTTGCCACTGCATGTTTGTGTGCAATTTTAAAGCATTTCACGTTTGGTATCCATGTACTCGGCCTAAGATCATCTTTTTTATTTCATCAAACATTTGGGCAATATAGTGTGTTTTAGTGCATTAAAATGTTGTTTTGTGTGTTTTTTCTCAAAAAATGCGTTTGAAAAATCGCTGCGCAAATACTGTGTGAAAAAAAAAAAATGAAACACCCACCATTTTAATCTGTAGGGCATTTGCTTTAAAAAAATATATAATCTTTGGGGGTTCAAAGTAATTTTCTTGCAAAAAAAATAATTTTTTCATGTAAACAAAAAGTGTCAGAAAGGGCTTTGTCTTCAAGTGGTTAGAAGAGTTGGTGATGTGTGACATAAGCTTCTAAATGTTGTGCATAAAATGCCAGGACAGTTCAAACCCCCCCCCAAATGACCCCATTTTGGAAAGTAGACACCCCAAGCTATTTGCTGAGAGGCATGTCGAGTCCATGGAATATTTTATATTGTGACACAAGTTGCGGAAAAAAGACAATTTTTTTTTTTTTTTTTTGCACAAAGTTGTCACTAAATGATATATTGCTCAAACATGTCATGAGAATATGTGAAATTACACCCCAAAATACATTCTGTTGCTTCTCCTGAGTACGGGGATACCACATGTGTGAGACTTTTTGGGAGCCTAGCCGCGTACGGCACCCCAAAAACCAAGCACCGCCTTCAGGCTTTCTAAGGGCGTAAATTTTTGATTTCACTCTTCACTGCCTATCACAGTTTCGGAGGCCATGGAATGCCCAGGTGGCACAACCCCCCCCAAATGACCCTATTTTGGAAAGTAGACACCCCAAGCTATTTGCTGAGAGGTATAGCGAGTATTTTGCAAGACCTCACTTTTTGTCACAAAGTTTTGAAATTTGAAAAAAGAAAAAAAAACATTTTCTTGTCTTTTTTCATTTTCAAAAATAAATGAGAGCTGCAAAATACTCACCTTGCCTCCCAGCAAATAGCTTGGAAAATAGAAAATATCATTTTTTTTCAAAATTTTCGGTCTTTTTCCGTTTATAGCGCAAAAAATAAAAACCGCAGAGGTGATAAAATACCATTAAAAGAAAGCTCTATTTGTGGGAAGAAAAGGACGCAAATGTTGTTTGGGTACAGCATTGCATGACTGCGCAATTAGCAGTTAAAGCGACGCAGTGCCAAATTGTAAAAAGTGCTCTGGTAAGAAAGGGGGTAAATCCTTCCGGGGCCGAAGTGGTTAAAGTCCCAAATTTACTTTTCCTTTTTTGACCATATATATCATGTCACTGTATTTTTTTTTAATTCTCAAAGTACTTTATTCCTGCAGAGCTGTTTTGTGGTCACATGGTTTTCCCTGTTCTTTGGCATCGGCCAGAAAGATTTGGAAGGGCTTTAAATTACTCTGCTGATGTATGCCCTCTACAGTGTAAGTCTGTGTCTGGCCAGCCCTGATTGGTGCTGTGCCAGTCACATGACTAATCAAAACATTTCATAAGAGCATATTAAATTAAATTATAAATATCAAATAATTGTTTTACAGCTCACAATAAATCTTTATTGAATATCAAATGTGTATTTTTTGTGCATTCATTTGGTGTAGGCAGAATCAGAGATGATTGACACTAGCTTTCATTTTGTTCAGACTGTATCTGCATCCAAGGCTCTTTATACTTTATAGGTATTAGCAATTACATTGAATATATTTGATACTGATTTATATTAAAACAAAGCAATTTCTTAGTGAATGTAATCAAACAACATACTATATACTGCCCCATAGTGTGTAGCAATAGGAGGACATGGAGGAGGAAGAGAGAGGGAGGAAGGGGAGTTTAAAAGTTTAGAAGGGAACTGAAATTAGACCATGCTCCGTAGAGGACACCAGCTGGTCTAAACAATCTCAACCTGCAGTGGGGACACAGAGGAGATGGGAGGGACAGCTAAAGGCTGGGTCAACTAGGTCAATTGCACTCTACACATAACAAATGCTTTAGTGGCTTTCTGAGTATGAACATTCTGTTATAAAGCATGCAATGAGAGTTTTTCATAGTCTAGGTTTAACTACACTTTAACATCATACTGCGGCAGGTCAGCTCTCCTGCGCAAACTGCCATAGGTGTATGTCAGTTTGTGCAGGGAGGCTAGCGGGCGCGCGCACTGTGGGAGCATGCTCTGGGTCCAGCGGACTCTATGTCCGCCGGCAACCCACGATTGCGGTGTACAGAAAAAGAACAGGGAACTGCCTATGTAAACAAGGCAATTCCTCGTTCTGCCTAGTGACATGTCAGAGATCTTCTGTTCCCAGTCATCGGGAACGGAAGATCTCTGTCATGTCCTAGGTAGCTCATCCCCCCTACAGTTAGAACACACCCAGGGAACACAGTTAACCTCTTGATCGCCCCCTAGTATTAATCCCTTCCCTGCTAGTGACATTTATACAGTAATCAGTGGCTATTTTTAGCTCTGATTGCTGTATAAATGTAACTGGTCCCAAAAAAGTGTCACAAATGTCCGATCTATCTGCCGCAATGTTGCAGTCCCTCTAAAAATCACAGATCGCATTACTAGTAAAAAAAATTAATAATAAAAATGCCATAAATCTATTCACTATTTTGTAGATGATAACTTTTGTGCAAACCAATCAATATACGCTTATTGCAAGAATACATATTGGCCTAAACTGATAAAGAAATTATAATTATTTTTTTAATTTTGTGATATTTGTTATAGCAAAAATTAAAAAATATCGTTTTTTTTTTTCAAAATTGTCGATATTTTTTTGTTTATCGCGCTAAAAATAAAAATCGCAGAGGTGATCAATTACCACCAAAAGAAAACTCTATTTGTGGAAAAAAAAGGACATAAAGTTTGTTTGGTTACAGCATCACACGACCGCGCAATTGTCAGTTAAAGTGATGCAGTGCCGTATCGCAAAAAAAGGCCTGGTCATTAAGGGGGCAAATCTTTCCCGGGGCTGAAGTGGTCAGCATATGCTTCAGACGTTTTTATATGGACAGGGGTATTTTACATTTATTATTAAAAAATGTTACTTTTCTGTGTTGGGTAGAGCACGGAAAGGTTAAACCCTCTATCAAGATTTTATTGCAATTTATGTCTCTGTTGGGGAGATTTCCCCTTATTTCCTGTGAGGACAGAAACTAATGTTTATTCCCTCCAATGGGCACCAAAATACATTTTTAGTAAGGTATGGGAAGGGTTAGTATTTTTGACCGTTTTTATTGTTTTCTGTGCCTTCCTGTCCTAGTGACAACCAGAAAAATCTCCCTATATCCACAATATAGAAATATGAAATGTCACCTCTTTTTAACCCAAAAAAGGTAAACAAAAAATTCTTATGCTATGACTATTTGCTAAGAAGCATTTGATTGCTATTGCTTATTATTCCCGTTGTTTTTAAGGGTAGGGTTGAAATTTAAAAAAATTAATTAAAAAGAAAAAAAAAAGTAAAATAGTAAGACATAAAACGATAACAAGCATGCCATTATTGAACCCCCTTTCTAGTCTCATATATTTATATGTGAGAAGATGAACAGTATCTATCTCTCAGAACAGTATCTATCTTTCCGCTATCTGTGATTCAACATGTAATAGCTTTGCTGTCCCAATTCCTGTCCACAAAAACCCATTATGCTAATTGCTTGCTCAAAAAACGTTTTTGTGTTCCCCAGCATAACAAAGGCTAAAAACATTCTCCAAAACTGAGGTAGTGCCTTTTTCCTTGGACTGCTGCATTACAGAGAAAGCATACTAATGCTGTATTCTTCTTATGCACTTAGAAGACTTGAAGTGTGTTTGTACTTTTGGAGCCAAATTGGGATAATAACTACTTTACATTTGTTACCTTATCCCCTTTCACATACTGTGGCATACGTTAAAAAAAAAACAACAATTGCTGCTTACCATTTCATTTGCCTTTTTTATTTTATCTAGTTTTCCCCTTCTTTCTAATGGTAAAGCAGAACCACACTGCATCTGAACATCACAAACCAAAAACTCATCCATCCATGTCTCCATGCTTTTATTTGCTGAGAAATCACTGAAAAACAGCCCCTAACATTTCTGTCCATGGACATCTTGAGTAAGGGCAGATGATTCATGCAGGATTTACTTCCGGGAATCCATCTATCCTTAGCTCAGGCATACAGGCTTGAAGGTGTTCTTAGCTGAGAAAACCATTCCTCTCTTTCTGAAGACTCCTGGGATGGATGACATCATTTGCCTAGACCTGGATACCAGAAAGTAACTAAAAAAAAAAAGTAAAAAAAAAAAAGCTTAAAACAAGTAAATATAATATACTTTCCAATCTATTTACTAATGGTAGCAGCTTAAGGATCAAAATACTCAATTCTGGCTAAGAGAGTGAAGCCTGTACTGGGCTAGCAGATCTTCATTATCAGTTGTAAACTAGACATTCACACTGTTTGTCCTAACTAAGGGTTACCTTAATACAGCTGTCCTTTAATAATTCCCCACCCTTCTGAATGCACCTCACCTAGTCGACTACTTAGCTTTCTCCCAGTTTCAGTAATCTTCACTCTTCTGTTCTGCCCGGCACTGCTCAGCCTTTCAACCGAAAACTTACCCGCCAGATCCTCTTCTTCAAGTGGAACTTTATGTAAAATATAAAAATAGGCAAACTGATTATTTTTAATGCAGAAGAGACATGCTTTGTCTCTTCTGCATTAAACTTACCTACCTGTGTGTCCGCCTCTGTACATTAAGCTGTGTAGGTGCAGCTCACTGTAGAGATTTGGCAATGCCGAAGCCGACTGAACTCGACTGGTGCTTGATACTCAGAAGCTGGCTGCTTGAATATATCAGTGGCCGGTGGAAAGCTCCAGGACTTCATATAGCTGGAGCCAAGGTGAGTATATATACGCTTGATGAAGTCACGTGATCAGGGATGCAACACGTCGAGGGGAGCCAGGTGACGTCACTTCCTGTTGCAGCCAAGACCGGAAGTCTCGTTGTTTGCTAAGCTGAACAGCGCTTTTTTTAACTGTAAGTTACTGCTTTGTCGAATAAACCTTTTACTTGAATACTACACCATGGAGACCTCTCTTTGTTGCATGTAAACTACATATGATGGGAAGGAAGGATCTGTAAAGAGAGATCACCACACTAGTCCCACTATCTTCAATGCGTTTCAAACTTAGACAATTCTTGATCAGGAGGAGGTTTCATGACAAAGAACTGTCTAAGTTTGAAATACATTGGCATATATATCTGGGGAAATCTCCTCAATGATATCACTGACAAACAGTGACCAGACAAAGTCTTTAACTCTACTTAAAGCTTACAAAAGATTTTGCTAGAATTGGGCTTTACATTTTACCTGTGATCAGACCCTTGTTGGGGAGGAATCATATCAAACAATAGAAATGACTGACATACAAAAAACACTTTTTAAAGCTATAATAAAGTGGATCCATATTATATTTTATTAGACTTTTTTCTTATTTAATAAATCAACAGCTGACATATGTTTTGCTCCAAACAAGTCATGTAAGGGCCAGACAATGGAACTTTTATAATAAAGCTTTATAATAAAACAGAGTGACTTGTCCATAAGCAAGGTTAACATCCTTTACGGAGGGCGTTTATGATTGCCGTTGTGTAAATCTGTCACAGAACAATAGGTGACTTAAACAAAAGATTTATACAGCACTTTTAAGGTTTATTTTACCTCCAGGGCAAAGAATGTGATTATACATATACACTTTTTTGCTTTATTCAATCAGAAAGAATAAATAAACACAAATATATCCCTTGGCTAAGCCCTCTGGGGAATTTATTAGAAGGTTCTGAATGTGTTACTTACTTTAGGAACTCTGTTCTGCGGTAATTGTAGCACAATCGTAGGTAAAGCTTTAGTGAATAAATACATGAGCTTACTGAGAAGACACCCAATATTCACTGTGAGACTATGAAAGCAGGAACAACAGATGCCCAACTTTAATATTCATTGTCCGTAATTTG
The DNA here is from genome assembly GCA_037952925.1 of Lithobates clamitans. Classification (NCBI taxonomy): domain Eukaryota; kingdom Metazoa; phylum Chordata; class Amphibia; order Anura; family Ranidae; genus Lithobates; species Lithobates clamitans. The sequence goes on along the minus strand of JBBGZY010000589.1, from coordinate 3,829,190 downwards.
ATGGGAAGGAACAAAATATTCAAATATGCCATATTTTGAAACTGCTAAGATCTCATTTTGCATTTTTGCATACATATTGAAATGCACATAAAGGTCAGTTGGAACTCCAAAATGTTACACAATTTATGAAAGCAGAGGCCCTGGTGAATTAAGTGGTGGTAGTTGCACTTTTTAAGTAAAAATAAAGTAAAGGTAATTTTAGTGCATACAGTACATAAGAAGCATATTACCTACTTTTTTAGTAAAATGTAAAATATAGGGTTACATCAAGTAAATAGATACCAAACATTTTAAGCCTGAATACTACATGCACCCATGAAAAGACAATATACTTCAGTACCCTAAATTGTCCATAGGTGATACTTTAACCACTTGCCGCCCGCCATATAGCAGAATGACAGCAGCAAAGTGGTTTCAATACCCTGACTGAGTGTCATATGACGTCTTCAGGATATTAAGCCGTTGCGCGCCCCCCGGGGTTGCGCATCGCGGCAATCGTTGTTGCGGTGTGTCAGTCTGACACACCACAACCCCCCATCTAGGTAAAGAGTCTCAGTCGGAGACTCTTTACCATGTGATCAGCCATGTCCAATCATGGCTGATCACGATGTAAATAGGAAGAGCCAGTGATCTGCTTTTCCTCACTCGCGTCTGACAGACGCGAGTAGAGGAGAGATGATCGGCGGCTCTCCTGACAGGGGGAGTCTGTGCTGATTGTTTATCAGCACAGCCCCCCTCGGATCCCGCCCAGGACCACCATCATGCCACCCAGGACCCCCAGGATGGCCATCCACACTAGACCACCAGGTATGCCCCCCCTAGACCCCCAGGGAAATACCAATCTGTGCCCAGGCAGCTGCCAATCAATGCTCAGGCAGCTGCCAATCAGTGCCCACTCACAATGCCTACCACTGCCAGTGCCACCAGGGATGCCTATCAGTGCCTCATATCAGTGCCCATCAGTGCCACATATCAATGCCCATCAGTGCCGCCTATCAGTGCCCATCAGTGCCCAGCAGTGCCGCCTATCAGTGCCCATAAGTGCCCAGCAGTGCCACCTATCAGTGCCACCCATAAGAACCCATCTTTGCAGCCTTTCAGTGCCCGTCGGTGCCCACCAGTGCCACCCAGTGCCACCCATGAGTGCCCATCAGTGCCACCTGTCAATGCCCATCAGTGCTGCATATCAGTGCCACTCATCAGTGCCGCCTACCAGTGCCCATCGTCAGTGCCCGTCAGTGCCCGCTCATTGGTGCCAGCTCATCGTTGCCACCTTATTAGTGCCTGTCAGTGCCGCCTTATCAGTGCCCATCAGTGTAAGAGAAAACTTACTTTTTTACAAATTTTTATAACAGAAACAAAAGCAAAACTTTTATTTTTTTCAAAATTTTTTTTTTTGTTTAGCAAAAAATAAAAACCGCAGAGGTGATCAAATACCACCAAAAGAAAGCTCTATTTGTGGGAACAAAATGATAAAAATTTAGTTTGGGTACAGTGATGGATGACCGTGCAATTGTCAATCAAACTGCGACAGCGCTGAAAGCTGAAAATTGGTCTAGGCAGGAAGGTGTATAAGTGCCCTGTATTGAAGTGGTTAAAATCCCTTACAGGCCATCAGTTTGGAGTTAGCTATGGATTATGACCCTGGAATTATTCCTTTCACCCAGGAATGCTTGGCAATACCTAGCTTTTTTAGCACAATCATCGTTTTCAAACAAAGGTGCACACAGGGCTTGTATTTTACATTTTTAATTTACTTTATTGATATCATGTAGGAGGCTGAGAAGCCTTAAAGTGGTTGTAAACCCTATTCATGAAATTTGACCTATGCACATGTATCTGTAGTGTTTACTTATCTCTCTCCAAAGCTCTAAGTGCCGTTTCTTTCTGCTGCTCCGTTCCTCTGTTATCAGCATGAGTCACTTCTGACAAGTTCTCCAACACATGAGATATGTAACAGCAGCTGAAAATTTGTGTCGGAGGGGGGCTTAGAGGTAGATAAGCAGAGAACTTGTCTATTCAGAGTACAGCTCTGCATGTTCCTTTGTTCTTCTGCCTATGTGGAGGAGGGGTGTGTCCCTTCCTCCAATCAGCTCTCACACAGTGTAAACCCAGACTCCCCACCCACTGCTGAAAGAGAAAACACGATTTCTAACACTATCTGCACTTTCCAAAAAATGTATAAATGGAAAGACAGCAGATATTCATGTAAAACGTATGTAGGGAAATTTGTTTCTCTCTGTGTATCATCTGAGGCTATTCACTTCAATGGGTATAGGAGAGGGTTTACAAGCACTTTAAAGTCAACTCTGCACTTTACCACACCTAATCAAGCACATATTATGCTTGATCAGCTGCAACCGAGACCACTGCAGCAGGGGAATGGCAGCTCTGGAATTAGAAGTGACTAAATTGTGCTGCTTCTGGATTAGTTCACCAGTGGGAGGATCAGCTAATGGATGTTGACTGAGCTCCCTCTGCTCTACCCGCTGCCTCCTTCCATGCCTGTCCAAGCCTTGCAGGTGGGACAGCTCAGCCCAAGATACATTGCAGGGGGGGTCACTTGGAGATGGGAGAGGCACATTGTGATTGTGGTTGTCCTGACACACCTTTCCTTCCTCGGCATTCCTCTTGCTGGTGCTTACCTAGGACAAATGCAAGAAGCCAGAGACAAGCATTCAAGTTGTCAAGTTGCTTTCTGTGATGTTAAGTGGCCTTGCTCCAAGGGGGAGTGTGCCTTGTCTGACATCACAGCTAGCATTACAGGAAACCTAGGAAAACAGGACAAAGAATTACATGTACTTTGTCACATTGGGAACTGACTACTGTAATAGAAATGTGACCTCATAGCAGCTGTTTCTTCTAAAGTTTTGCAAGCCCGGTGATGATGTCACAGAGAGTAATAAAATACATCTTCCACTACATAATCAAGGTAAACAAAAAAAAATATGCTGGGACACGATCTGAAGGGGGAGTTGGCAGTAATTTAAGTAATGCTTGCACATTAGGGATGAGCCGAACACCCCCTGATTCGGTTCGCATCCAGAACATGCGAACAGGCAAAAAATTAATTTGAACACGCGAACACCGTTAAAATCTATGGGACATGAACATGAATAATAGAAAGAGCTCATTTTAAAGGCTTATATGCAAGTTATTGTCATAAAAAGTGTTTGGGGATCTGGGTCCTGTCCCAGGGACATGTATCAATGCAAAAAGAAGTTTTAAAAACGGACATTTTTTTGGGAGCAGGGATTTTAATAATGCTTAACGTGAAACAATAAAAGTGTAATATTCCGTTAAATTTCGTACCTGGGGGGTGTCTATAGTATGCCTGTAAAGGGGCACATGTTTCCCGTGTTTAGAACAGTCTGACAGCAAAATTACATTTCTAAAGGAAAAAAAGTCATGTAAAACTACTATCGCTAGCGCCGGCTATAATGAATTGTCGGTCTTGCAATACACATAAAAGTTCATTGATAAAAACGGCATAGAATTTCCCCATAGGGGAACCCTGAACCAAAATTTTTAAAAAAAATGTGTGGGGGTCCCTCTAAATTCCATACCAGGCCCTTCATGTCTGGTATGGATATTAAGGGGAACCCCGTACCAAAATTTAAAAAAAAAATGATGTGGGGGTCCCCCTCAAAATCCATACCAGACCCTTCAGGTCTGGTATGGATTTTAAGGGGAACCCCGTGCCAAAATGAAAAAAAAATGGCGTGGGGTCCCCCAAAAATCCATACCAGACTCTTATCTGAGCACGCAACCTCGCAGGCCACAGGAAAAGAGGGGGGACGAGAGAGCGCCCCCCCTCCTGAACCATACCAGGCCACATGCCCTCAACATTGGGAGGGTGCTTTGGGGTAGCCCCCAAAACACCTTGTCCCCATGTTGATGGGGAGAAGGGCCTCATCCGCACAACCCTTGCCCTGTGGTTGTGGGGGTCTGCGGGCGGGGGGGTTATCAGAATCTGGAAGCCCCCTTTAACAAGGGGACCCCCAGATCCCCCCCCCTGTGTGAATTGGCAATGGGGTACCATTTCACAAAAAAAGTGTCAAAAAGGTTAAAAAACACAAGAGACGGTTTTTGACAAGTCCTTTATTAATTTTTTTTTCTTTCCACTTCTTCTTCCATTTTCTTTCTTCTGGTCTTCCTTCGGTGTTCCACTTTCTCCATCTTCTTCTTCTCCATCTTCTTCTTCTCCATCTTCTTCTTCCCGCATCTTCCTCTGGCTTATTCTCCACTCTGTCCGTACGGTCTGCCTCAGTGGGAGTCTTCCGCCGTGTGACACTTCGGTTCTTCTGACACTTCTTACATAACGGAGGGCGGGGCCACCCCGCCCTCCTCTGACGCACGGGGACTTCAGGGGACTTCGCGGGGACTTCCCTGGGACTTCCCTATGGTTTTCCCCGTGTTGTCAGAGGGGGCAGGGTCACTCGGTTACGTAAATGGAAGAAGAAAGTAGATGGAAGAAGAAGCGGAAAGAAGAAGAAATGAATAAAGGACTTGTCAAAAACTGTCTCTTGTTTTTTTTAACCTTTTTGACACTTTTTTTTGTAAAATGGTAGGGGTACATTTGTACCCCATTACCAATTCACGCAGGGGGGTCCCCTAGTTAAAGGGGGCTTCCAGATTCCGATAAGCCCCCGCCCGCAGACCCCCACAACCACCGGTTAAGGGTTTTGCAGATGAGGTCCCTCTCCCCATCAACATGGGGACAAGGTGCTTTGGGGGGCTTCCCCAAAGCACCCTCCCAATGTTGAGGGCATGTGGCCTGGTATGGTTCAGGAGGGGGGGCGCTCTCTCATCCCCCCTCTTTAACTGTGGCTTGCCAGGTTGCGTGCTCGGATAAGAGTCTGGTATGGATTTTTGGGGTGACCCCACGCCATTTTTTTTTAAATTTTGGCACGGGGTTCCCCTTAAAATCCATACCTTCAGGTCTTGGTGCGTGGTTCCCCTGTGGGGAAATTCCATGCCGTTTTTTTCAATGAACTGACAATTCATTATAGCTAGCGATAGTAGTTTTACATTACTTTTTTTCCTTTAGAAATGTCATTTTGCTGTCAGACTGTTCTAAACATGGAAAACATGCGCCCTTTCATAGGCATACTATAGACACCCCCAGGTATGAAATTTAAAGGAATATTACACTTTTATTGTTTCACTTTAAGCATTATTAAAATCACTGCTCCCGAAAAAATAGACGTTTTTAAAACTTTTTTTTGCATTGATACATGTCCCCTGGGGCAGAACCGAGGTCCCCAAACACTTTTTATGACAATACTATGCATATAAGCCTTTAAAATTAGCACTTTTGATTTCTCCCATAGACTTTTAAAGGGTGTTCTGCGGCTTTCGAATTTGCCGCGAACACCCCAAATTGTTCACTGTTCGGCGAACGGGTGAACAGCTATTGTTCGAGTCGAACTCATGTTCAACCCGAACCTAAAGCCCATCCCTACTGCACATATTTTATTATTACCTTGAGCTGGCTGTCTAGCCTGACAGCCGCTCAAAGAACATTTGCAGCTCACTGTTTCATCTCACTTGTTCCTGCAATTTCTGTTTAAGCTTTTTTTTTGGTTTCTTTTAATAAATGTGTTAATACATTATAAATGTGATTTATCCTGTGTGTTTAATGCTGCAGAATATTCTATATACAGTTGCCTTCCAATATTGCATGCCTCAAATCAAACGTAATTAAACACGCTATAGAATATTATATTATTGTAATAATTAAGTTTAAATTAAAGTTTTGTTAATACCTAAAATAATTGGCAATTTATCATTAACACGTTCATAATTTATTATTAATGCAGTAGCATTGTGGCTATGTTCACAGCGATGTGATGCTGGTGCTGTGCTCATTAAAAAAATGTATTTTAATCCTTTTTTACTAAAACAATTCAGATTGACAATTAACTACAGACATAGTAACCTAAGATTTTCTGCAATAATTGTACTTAGGCTTGTTGGACAATTGAAACAGCATTAGAAAAATATGTTTCAGTATGGAAAAATATGGTTTAGGAAATGAAAGACACAAAAATTCAAAAAGATAGTAGGACAGACCCCAACATTTTTCAAATATATTAATGGTAAAAAGGTCAGGTCTGAGCATGTAAGCCCTTTACAAAATAATCTAGAGTAGGTTACTGGGGACAAAGAGAAGGCAAATTTTATTAAATACATTCTTCAGCTCTGTGTATACACAGGAGCATGGGGGTGCTCATGTCCATAATGGGGATGGCATTGACACAGCCCCAAATCATCCTCAATGGCTTAAAATTGATATGGTCCAGAAATATTTAGACAGAATGAAGATGAATAAAGAACCTGGACCAAATAGCATACATCCAAAGATCCTAAAAATATTGAGCTCTTTCATTTCAAAGCCATTGTTTCTAATTTTTAGGGACTCTTTAATGACTGGAATGGTACCACTGGATTGGTACAAGGCCAATGTGGTGCCTATATTTTAAAAGGGGTCAAAGTCTAACTATAGACTAACTATAGTAACTGTTATTTTAACTTCTAAAGCCGGGAAGATATTTGAAGAATTTAACATAAGACCACATAGTTGAGTCCTTGCTGGAAAAAAATATTTGAAACAACAGACAGCATGGATTCATGAAAGACAGAAGTTGTCAAACAAATCAGATTTCTTCTTATGAGAAGGTAAGTAAAACCTGGGACAGAGGGGTGGCTGTGGCGTGGTATACTTGGATTATGCAAAAGCGTTTGATGCAGTTCCCCACACATGGCTAATGTGTAAGGTAAAGGCTTGGAAAGATCAGTTTGTAAATGGATAGAAAACTGACTAAAAAACCGTGTTCAGAGAGTAGTGGTCATTGAATCTTACTCTGAATTGTCTAAGGTTATCAGTGGTGTACCCCAAGATTCAGTGTTGAGACCCTTACGTTTTAATATCTTTATAAATGATATTGGGTCTGGGATTAAAAGTACCATTTCAATCTTTGCAGATGACACCAAGCTATGCAGTGAAATAACGTAGTTACAGGATGTCTCCAACTTGCAATCCAACCTCAATGCACTGTTTAATTGGACAACTATGTGGCAAATGAGGTTTAATGTTGAGAAATGTAAAGTTATGCACTTGGGGGCTAAGAATATGTATACATCATACATACTAGGGGGAGTACAACTGGGGGAATCAATGGTGGAGAAGGATCTGGGTGTTTTGGTAGATCATAAGCTTAATAGTAGCATGCAATGCCAAGCTGTGGTTTCCAAAGCAAGCAAAATGCTTTTTTGTATTAAGAGAGGTATGGACTCCAGAAAGAGAGAGATGTCATTTTGCCCCTGTACAAATCATTAGTAAGACCTCATCTGCAATATGCAGTTCAGTTTTGGGCACCAGTTCACAAAAAGGATATAAAAGAAACTGGAGAAAGTAGAGAAGGGCAACCAAACTGATAAGAGGCATAGAGGTGCTCAGTTATGAGGAAAGATTAGAGGAACTGAATTTATTCTCTCTTGAGAAGAGGAGATTAAGGGGGGATAAGATCAACATGTACAAATACATAAGTGGTCCATATAGTGAACTTGGTGTTGAGTTATTCACTTTAAGGTCATCACAGAGGACAAGGGGCACTCTTTACGTCTGGAGGAAAAGAGATTTAATCTCCAAGTATGGAAAGGTTTTTTCACAGTAAGAGCTGTGAAATTGTGGAATAGACTCCCTCAAGAGCTGGTTCTGGCCAGCTCAGTAGATTGCTTTAAAAAAGGCCTGGATTCTTTCCTAAATGTAAATATTATAACTGGGTACAAACATTTATAGGTAAAGTTGATCCAGGGAATATGCCATTGCCTCTCGGGGGATCAGGAAGGATTTTTTTCCCCTGCTGGAGCACATTGGTTCATGCTTTGATGTTTTTTTGCCTTCCCCTGGATCAACTGTGGGTATAGGATTGTGTATATATATGATTGTATGATTATTTTAGTTTTTAGGATATTTTTTTTTACATTTTATTGGTTGAACTAGATGGACTTGTGTCTTTTTTCATCCAGACTATTTAACTAATAAAAGAAATGGTAATTCTGGGACCAGACTGGGTAATTTAATATACTGTTGGCTGAAAAAATATGGCTTTATCAGCGATTGCAGGCCTGTATGGGTTGCCATTGATTGCAAAGGCATCTAAGAGCAAAATGGTTTTGACCCCTTTGTAGTGCCAATCACTGTCACCCAGGATGCACCTAGAGTATCTGTTATTAAAGTTACTCTAACTATAGGAGTATTGTTCATACAGTCTGTTTTGTGCTTACTAGGGAACAATTTTGTATCAGCAAAGTCTTCCTGGGAATTAAAAAAAACAAAAAAACAACCAAAAATTTCCCAGCACGTACTACTATATGATCCTAACTCAGGGGTCTTCAAACTATGGCCCTCCAGTTGTTCAGGAACTACAATTCCCATCATGCCTAGCCATGTCTGTGAATGTCAGAGTTTTACAATGCCTCATGGGACGTGTAGTTCTGCAACAGCTGGAGGGCCGCAGTTTGAAGATCCCTGTCCTAACTAATCAGGAAGCCAGCACTTAACTATGGTTCCCACATTCATATAAAACAGTAATAATAAAAAAATCAGCACTATAAACATATGCACTTTATATAATCCTCTCCTAATTATACACATTAATCATGCAGGCAGTACAAACACTATATGACTGTGATATGCTGAACACAACAAATATGTGCAAAAAATCTTTGTCACAAATCCATAAGTGGAAAAAAGGGAATAATATAAACAAAAATACGGTGTCCAAACCTACTGCAGTTTTCTCTACATGGAATCCCCAGTGTTGTTCCACACTCCTTAAACAGAAAATCTTCACACACTTAGAAAAAGATGTGTACTCACCTCTTTGGTTGGACCTCTACATTACGTGAGGTCAGAGGTTAATACTTCATGTGCATCAGACACCACTACACTCTACCCAAGCTTTAGGCTGATTTCCACTTCTAGAGAGTCCACTCCAGTCCTGCATCACAGGATCACTATATAATCCAATTGTGTTTGCGCTGGAGACAATGAAGGGACCAGTGCTGAGGACTCCAAATCCCTGACTCTACAGGGGTGTCACGTTGGCTCTTACACTTACCTGCTTAAAGAGATGCATATCATGGTTGATCTTGGCTTGGCTCCTTAACTCATCCATAGAGAATGAAAAAAAAAAAATATTTTGGGGTTATTTAGGTTATAATTTGTTGATTTTTATGCATCCCAAAAAAAAAGAAAAAAAAGAAAATGTGCTTGCTTAACATGATCAGCAGTTCATTAAAGTTGAAAGTTCACATTACTTTGTAGAATTGGTGAAGTTTTAAACATGTTTTCCAGCCCAGAAGCATTCAATTATATTGGATCATTCAACCGTGGTCAGGAAATGTCTATGCTAAGTGATTATCATTTATCTTACAGCACAACCTTTTATTGTTATGGATGGCATGTGGAAGTATTGTGGGCCAAAGACTGCATGGCTAAATATTAGCCTGTTCATAAATAGTCTTTCTTTTAATCATTTCTGGAATAGTGAGGGTTTAGTAAGGGTGGTCCCAACTGTTATAAATTGTAGATGGCATAGAAAGTTTTGGGAGCCAAAGACTGCATTGCTAAATATTAGCTTCTTCATAAATAGTGTTTTTTAATCATTTCTGGAATTGTGACATTTTACTGAGGATGATCGCAACTATTATAAATTGTAGCATCAGAAACATTGATCTGTTGAATTTCATAGAGGTTCTCATTAGTTTTCTGCACTCAAAAAAGTGTTCACCTGAAGATATTTTTTTCTCTTTTTGGCATTTATAACCAGTACAATAAACAAACAATATGTTCCCTATTTTATAGTAAACTATTTGCTAAATGGGATGTTCAAGTAGGAATGTTATGTAAATAATTCTTCCTTTACTGTGATAACAAAATTGCAGCGGGTAAAAAATGCATCCCCTTAAATATACAAAAAAACAAATCCCCAAAGTACAGAAAATGTAAGAGCTTTCCAGAGATGCCAAGTTCCATGGGACAGATTGCCTCTAATTTAAGTTTAAACACTGTGCAAACTTTTGTGATAGATAGTGTTCCAGTAACAGGAATTGAGAAAATGATTTTTGAGGAATTCTGTCTATTTCTCAAAATTTTGCTTAAAGTGTATCCAAAGGTGATTTTTTTTATTAATAGACTAGGGAAGGGTTATCAACCCTGTCAAGTTTTTACTTTTTTACAAAAAACAATTTAGTTTTTTTTTTTTTTTTTACCAATAATTTTTTTTATTGAAGTATATCAGTTACAGTAAAGAAGGAATTTCACCTAAACAATGCAGCTTTGTGTATCACAGAAGACGAGAAGCATCACACAGTGGGAACCTCACATCATGGATGCGGAGCGGCCCGAGAAGAAGAAGGGAAGAAGACGCCGTTTAGGAAGATGCCGGACGAGAACACCGGAGGAAGAACCAGAAGAACCAGAAGAAGAAGAAGATGGAGGAAGAAACTGAAGGAAGATAGAAGATAGAAGAAAGAAGATAGAAGATAGAAGAAAGAAGAAGAATTTAAATAAAGGAATTGTCAAAAACTGTCTCTTGTCATTTTTAACATTTTTGACACTTTTTTTGTGAAATGGTAGGGGTACTTTTGTACCCCCTTACCATTTCACATGGGGGGCGGGATCTAAGGATCCCCTTGTTAAAGGGGGCTTCCAGATTCCGATAAGCCCCCCGCCCGCAGACCCCCACAACCACCGGGCAAGGGTTGTGGGGATGAGGCCCTTGTTCCCATCAACATGGGGACAAGGAGCTTTAGGGGGCTATCACAAAGCACCCTCCCAATGTTGAGGGCATGAACTTTTATGTGTATTGTTAGACCGGCAATTCATTAATAGGCGCGAGTAGTTTTAAATTACTTTTTTTCCTTTGAAATGTCATTTTGCTGTCAGACTGTTCTACACATGGGAAACATGCGCCCCTTTACAGGCATACTATAGACCCCCCCCAGGTACGAAATTTAAAGGAATATTACACTTGTATTGTTTGACTTTAAGCATTATTAAAATCACTGCTCCCGAAAAAACGGCCGTTTTTAAAATTTCTTTTTGCATTGATACATGTCCCCTGGGACAGGACCCAGGTCCCCAAACACTTTTTTTGACAATACCATGCATATAAGCCTTTAAAATTAGAACTTTTGATTTCTCCCATAGACTTTTAAAGGGCATTCCGCGGCTTTCGAATTTGCCGCAAACACCCCAAATTGTTCGCTGTTCGGCGAACTGGCGAACAGCCGATGTTCGAGTCGAGCATGAGTTTGACTCGAACTTGAAGCTTATCCCTAGTGTGCATTAGTTGAAAGAAATGGGTTAGAATAGATTAGGAAAACAATCATCTAGTTCTTCATGGAATTAGGAGGTGGGTACTTCATACTTGGCAGACTTTCCCATATGGATGTTTAGCATTGGTGTTTGGTTTGACCTTGGAAGATAATTTGAAGACTTCATCTTAAGGTGCACTAAACCATATCTAAGTTTGTTTAGTAGTGTTTATGTGGATATTATCATCCAGGAATATAGGATATCATAGGGTTTACCTGGGACTATATAAAGACCTTGCTAGGTCTTTATTATATCTTGCCTCCTTTACTTTCCTAATATTATCTTGCCTAGAGTCAGATGTGTAGTAAGCAGCATTGCTAGATAAAATAACAGAAGCTTTGGGATCAAGTGTTCCAAGCTAAGTCAGCCACCCCCACCACCACCACCAGAAAAAAAACTTTACTTTTTATGCTTAGAAGAGCATCCCTCTTCTAAGCCTCATCACATTTAAGCATTTAGAACTTCCCTAAAACGTGTCTTCTTCATTAGCAACGATAACCTAGTTGGTATAATGCAAGTTAGAACTCAATGTGGGTGAAGTCCAAACAAATAGAAACTGTACTTCAATACTCATTGAGTGCACAGTATGTTAGCATGTCCAGTCACCCAGTAGGATCCAATTGGATCAACGGTCACTGCAGAATGGAAATCAATTGTTTTTCCTTGTATCACAATAAAAAGCATAAAGTTTGGGGATTGGAATACTTCCCTTTTAGAAGCTCTCCTAATAAGAAATATAGTACTTTATTAGGACAGTAATATCACACAGGGGGTTTCTCATTCTATAACCCCCTTGTTGCATTTAAAGTGGCTCCTGCCAGTTAACAATAGGTGATTTATAAAGTGGGTGCATATACTTTTAATAAGCATGTGGGATGCTCTGTGCATTTATCCAGTGCTAAACTGGTAAGTAGTCCTATGAAATACCTTTTACCTTTTTTCTAATATGCAGGGCGAAATTTTGTTTGCCCTTTTTTCCCATTTCTTTCCAATCCATTCCATTTTCTCTTACTTGCTAATCTCTACTCAGTTTCCTCCACCAGCTATCAGTTGGAACAGAAACACTAAAACTAATGCCCCATACACACGGTCAGAATTTCCGACAGAAAAAGTCTGATGGGAGCTTTTGGTCGGATATTCCGACCATGTGTATGCTCCATCCAACTTTTTCTGTCAGCATTTCCGACGGACTTAGATAGAGAACATGTTCTAAATTTTTCTGTCGGAAATACCGACAGAGGTTATCCCGTTGGCAAGTCCGACCGTGTGTACACGGCATAAGGACGAAGCTTGAACATCTAATATTGTATTTAGAGAAATTTTTGTTGGATCAGGGAGAGATGGATTGACTGCTACCTTAGATCAAAGATAAAAAGTGAATTGTATCTTCTTGAATACATTTTGAAGGCAAAATATATGCAGCCAACAATATGATATGCTTGAAAAAATGGAAGGAAACTATTTGCAAGCTGATAGCATCACAATCAATATACGGTCCCCCCCTTTGGGACCTCCCCTCTGACACATTTAACCCAAAAGTTCTTACTCATGGATCTTTATGAGTAAGCTCTTTTGGGTCAAACAAATCAGAGGGGAGGTGCCAGATGCAGAGACTGTATAGTGATTGCTTAATTAAATTGGGATCCATGTGATGCTATGAGATTGTGGAGAGTTCCTTCTCTTTGTTCATGTGTTGGAGCACGGATGGCTCCCTGATTCACTTGTACCTGGTGCAGAGACTAGAGCAGGTGCAACTAGGCTTTGAGTGGAGGACATTGTTTTTATCTATATACCCAGAGCTTTTTTTCTGATGGAACTTGCCGGAACGCAGGCAGCCCTCTCCTCTGCAGTCTGTCACATAGAACAGAAGCCGATAGAGGAAGTTTTCTATACCATTCACTTCCTCCACCAGCTTCTGTATGCTAGGCATCCAGGGAGTGTGCTTCACAGCTGACTGATTGGATTTCAGAGGCAGCTCTCCCCGCCTGCTGTCTGTCAGATCAGTGTAGCATGGAGCCTGAGCTCTCTGAAACTCCTCCTCGGTTCTGTGCTACACTGATCTACTGATCTGACAGGCGGAGCTGCACGGAGGAGACCGAACAATGAGCTGGGAGGGGGGAAGCCTGATTTGACAGAACGGAAGTCTGCTCAGCACGGCTCTAATGAAGGTGAGCTAGCTGTGGAGGGAAAGGGGGAGAAAGGAGGGCTGGTTGTGCAGAGAGTAGAGACTGAAGTTGTGGATGTTCTGCAGAGGTCAGAGCTGGGGGGTTAGTGAGATTAGTGAGCAGGGAAATGTATACAGAGTCAAGAGTGCTGGGGGGGCTTGGGTTGCAGAGGTGGAAGATGGGGGGTTGTAGAGATTTAGAGCTGTAGATGGGGGCGCAGAAGTGAAATGTGGAGGGGGGAAGATAGGCTGTAGGGGGAAGATAGGCTGTGGATGGGAGTGCAGAGGTGATTGTGGACTGGGGGTGTAAGCAGTGGATGGGGGTGTGCAGAGGTGATATGTTGACAGAGGTTACAAGGGGAATTGTGGATGGGGGAGGGAACTGGCATGGTAATGTGAATTATGAAATGTGGGAGTGGAGGGGGTGAGCTGGCTGTGGATGGAGGGGGGGTGAACTGTGGAGAGGGGGGAGAGGGTGAGGTGTGGGGAGGTGAACTGTGGAGAGGGTGAGATGTGAGGGGGGAGGTGAACTGTGGAGAGGGTAAGCTGTGGGGGGGTTAACTGTGGAGAGGGTGAGATGTGGGGGGAGGAGTGAACTGTGGAGAGGGGGGAGAGGGTGAGCTGTGGGGGGAGGTGAACTGTGGAGAGGGTGAGATGTGGGGGGAGGTGAACTGTGGGGGGAGGTGAACTGTGGAGAGGGTGAGCTGTGGGTGGAGTGAACTGTGGAGAGGGTGAGCTGTTGGGGGGGTGAACTGTGGAGAGGGTGAGATGCGGGGGGTGAACTGTGGAGAGGGTGAGATGTGGGAGGAGGTGAACTGTGGGGGGAGGTGAACTGTGGAGAGGGTGAGCTGTGGGGGGGTGAACTGTGGAGAGGGTGAGCTGTGGGGGGGTGAACTGTGGAGAGGGTGAGCTGTGGGGGGGTGAACTGTGGAGAGGGTGAACTGTGGAGGGGAGGTGAACTGTAGAGAGGGTGAGCTGTGGAGGAGGTGAACTGTGGAGAGGAAGGGGGAGAGGGTGAGCTGTGGGGGGTTAACTGTGGAGATGGGGGAGAACTGTGGAGAGGGGGGAGAGGGTGAGCTGTGGGGGAGTTAACATTGGAGAAGGGGGAGAACTGTGGAGAGGGGGGAGAGGGTGAACTCTTGGGGAAGGTGAACTGTGGAGAGGAAGGGGGAGAGGGTGAGCTGTGGGGGTAGGTGAACTGTGGAGAGGAAGGGGGAGAGGGTGAGCTGTGGGGGGAGGTAAACTGTGGAGAGGAAGGGGGAGAGGGGGAGCTGTGGGGGGAGGTGAACTGTGGAGAGGAAGGGGGAGAGGGTGAGCTGTGGGGGGAAGGTGAACTGTGGAGAGGGTGAGCTGTGGGGGGGGAGGGAGGTGAGCTGTGGGTGAGTGAACTGTGGACGGGAGAATAGAAGGTAACCAGAGGGAGGAGGGGGTGAGCTGTGGAGAGGGGAGGGGGTAAACTGAGAAGAGAAGGTAAGCTGTGCATGGAGGGAAAGGTAACGTGTGTGTGTAGGGGGGGTGAGCTGTGGACGAGAGAAGAGAAGGTGACCTGTGGATGGGGAGGTGAGCTGTGGACAGGGAGGGAGAAGGTAAAGAACACTTTACTTCTCTTTCCCAAGGAATGGCGGTATTGGGGGCGGGAATAGGGGTGGAGTTGGGGGGCTGAGGGGGCAGAGAGTTGACTGGGGATGGTGGGTTCCTGCACCTATTCTCTGAAAAAAAAGCCCTGTATAAACCTGTTTAATATGAGATGCTTGTTAGGATAATTTAGCTGCTGGTATTTTGATAAATTTGTGAACCGCTGAACTTTCTTGCTGCTACCACTACCTTCTCTACTACCCCTGACTTTTTCATTGAAGTCAGAGTTGATGCTGGAAATACGTTTTTCAGTCTCACGCCCACTACCACATGTAACCCTATATGACCATGACATTTTTTTTAAATAACTGATGTTTTATTTTACTTCATAGTGTGTCTAATTGTCTGAGACACTTGCTGCCTAAACGGGAACATCAGAAAATGATTTTATCACTGTGACCTGAAAGACTTACAATATACTGAATGTGTACAATAAAATACTTTTGCATGGCCTCAAACATGCTTGGGATCTTGAAAAAATAAAATCTTCACAACGTGGTTGTATTTTGAACAGTAGTAAACTGATAACATGCGTATGTTTATATAAAATAATGACTACGTTCAGGATTGGTCGAAATGTGCCAACAGGGAAGACTTTTTTCAGTTTGACATTTCAAAAATGTACTTGTAAAATATTACCTGTATTTGCATGGTGTGCTTGCTCTTTGAATATTCGTGTGCACTTTGCTGCAATTTGGGACGGGTGCTCCTGAATATATTGATAAGACAGAATGAGTCCAGAAACTGGCAGCAAAAAATAGTAAAAGGTCTGGTTGATAAAACATATCCCATATTGACTTCAGAAACTTAATATATACAGTCTATAGGAAAGAAGAGAAAGGGAGGACAGGGTCAAAATGGAGGTGAATAAGGTTCAGTAGGGCAGTAATTTCAACATGAATTTAGGATCAAGGTCACGGGTACATGACCTCAAACTAGCAGGAGGAAAGTTCAAAACTAATCTAAGAAAGAAGTAATATTTTATTGAAAGAATAGTTGAGCTTGGAACAGACTTCCATCAGAAGTAGTGTCAGTCAACAATAAGTGGATTCAGACATGCTTGGCATAAACTTAGATGTATACTCAAACAAAAAAGTTAAAATAAAAAATATAAACAATTATTGCACAGCCGGGTGAGCTGATCCCTTGCTCTCTTTCATATGAAAATGTTTAACAATCATAATCATATTTATCATAAGACAAACTGCCATAACAGGAAAGTGGGTGTAAGTCTAACAAAAATTGAAGTTGTTACTACAATGTCTAGACAACTCAAAGTTTCTTTGTCCTCAGTTGGACTTTGACCCATACATGCATTGCACAACCAACTCTCTCTCTACACAAACTAGTTTTACAAGAGAGTTCCTCTACACTGTAGAAGACTCAGACAAAATTGAATGCTCTATCTAGGTTCTATAAAAATACTGAATAAATTGTGCCATGATAAATGACTGTACGTGAAATAGAAAATGAATGCAGAATAGGTTTTGATTCAAGAAAATGATTAGTATTCCACTATAGTCCTGACCAGGCTACATGCACTGACATTTCATAATAATAATTATTTGATGCATCTCTTCAGTTTCAGAAATTGAAATTAAATAAAAAAGTTTTCAATTACAATGGAGCTGAGCCAATGCTATGAGTAAAATCTTGAGATATGACTCCATCATTTATTTAGCTAAACTGTTTTTAAATTGGAGAATTACATACATTTGCTTTTCATAAAATGTTCACTTTGCTTTTTTATGAGGATAACAAATCACTCTATACTTGTCACCGTTTTTTTTTCTGAAAAACAGTTTTCATGTTTTTCTGTTTCTCTCAAGAAATTCTTAGAAGAAGCAAAGAACGAAATTATTTGCTAAATTATAATTTTCTCTTGAGGTAAACAACTCTGCTGAGTAAACTAATTTAATTCTAATTATTTTGTTATTTTAAAGCAGAATATTAACATTGAGGGGTCATACGAGTACAGTTACTGTATATAACTAGTTTGTTACAAAATAAATCCAATATATTGTCCTTTTTTAGAAATGTATTTTCTAAATACATTTTCTGCATCTGAAATTGAATGAAAGAAAATTAAATACTTTAATCCATGAAAAAATGTCCAGCATCCTCCACGACTCCCATGCAAAATTCCTTAAGGTGTGGGCCCCGTGGTGGTCCTACGCACTCCCTAATCTACATCCGACTAGTCTAGGACTCTAAATTCAATTTGACCTCGTCTCCAGCCTGGGGGGGACCCCCTTTCCCCCTTTCTCCTTCCCATTTCCTCTCTGTTTCTGGGCCTCTTGCCCGCCGCTCTTTTCTACACCTACCGCCCCCCCCCCCCCCTGTTATGCATGTTTTTTTTTCTTTGTGTTTGTTTTTGTTTTGTTTTTTTTGTTGTTTTTTATTTATTTTATTTATTTATTTATTTTTGTTCCCCGTTCTGCGGACAGATAACTCCGCTCCCCCTTGTCTGCCTTAGCCCCTGGGTCTCAAAGCTCGGGCATAGCGCACTGACCCCCGGCCCTGGCTGGCGGGTCGGTTTTAGTTTATAATCTACACCCTCATAATATATGTCTTATTATATACTTTGACCTGAACTTCTTTTTTATGTTTTATGTCCATATCCCCTGCTTGGGAATTTGTTATCTGGTTTTTCCCTTTTTCATATCCCAATAAAAACATTGTACCAAAAAGAAAATGAAATACTTTAAAAGCATGAGCCAATGTGTCTTAAAACAGGAGTCTAGTTGCTAATATTTTGCCAACCTTGATTCCTCCCTACCCCTTCATAAAACGTGTAAAATATTTTTTTTTATAAAACCTTTCTATTTTTGTTGGAAAACAACAGGGACAAAGATAGAGGAAATTACATCATAGCCATGAAGTTCCACAAGAAACTGCTATTTTTTTCCTTCCCTGATTTTTCCCTGTCCCCCTCATCACAGTACATATGAATAACAACCACGTAGTTCCACAAGAAAGAACATTACTGTATTATTACTATACTACTATACATTAAAGTAGAATTCCAGGATAAAGAAAAATGTTAGAAAGATCTGTATACAGCCACGGTTATGCCTGACGACTGAAACATGTTAGCTGTTTTACAGCTGATTTATTTAATTTCAATAAAGGATATTGCCATTTGATGTTTACCTGAGTGCCGACTGTCCCTCCAGTGGTTCACAGAATACAGAAGCATCAGCAGCCTTTCAGTCTGAGTACCAGGTGGAGCTGAGGATTAAAGAATGATAGCAGTTGGTACCACTACATCTGTTTGCACACTTGTATACTTACCTATTTTCAGGCTGCTTTAGTGCGGTCTCAGCATCTGGCTCCCCTCAGGGGAGTGGAGGGGGTGCAGACAATTGAAGGACCATAGTAAGCCTAAGGGTGATGACGCCAGCCATTAACAAGCATTTTATCCTTTCCTCTGCAGGAAGAGCTGGTGGACACAAGGGAGAGATCATGTGTAAAGACTGGACTGGTCTGAAAATGAGTAAGTATACAGATATTTCTTACTCTGGTTAGTTAGAATAGGTGTTGAGAGTGGAGAGGCAGTGTATTTAAAATTAGTTAGCTTTACCCTGGAATTCTACTTTAAAGTGGATGTATACCCTCACATATACCCAGTGAAGTGAACAGCCCCAGATGATACAGAGGGATGAAACAAATCTCCCTACATAAGTTTTACATTGATATCTGCTGTCTTCAACATTATATACTGTTTAGAAACTTCAGATCAGGTTAGGGTTTTTTCTCTTCCTGTTTAACACGGAGTGTGAAGTCTGGGCATACAGCCAAGACAGCTGACTGGAGGAAAGGCACACCCCCCTCTCCACATAGGCAAAGACTCTTAGAGGTGTTCTGTGACAAGGCAAGCTGCCTGCTAATCTATTTATAGCTCCCTCCCCGACACAAAATTCAGCCTGCTTTTATTTCATGTGTCTGAGAATTTGTCAAAAGTTATCAGGCTAATAACAGAAGAACGGGGCAGGAGAAAGCCACATGACTTAGTGCTTTGAAGAGAGATAAGAAAACACTGCAGATATATGTGCCCAGCTTAAATTTCATGAATCGAGTTTACTTCCACCCATTAACATCCAACCGCTTACCAGCCGCCGTCCTCATACGGCAGCAGGTCGGGTCTCCTGCACAAATCACTATAGCTGTACAGCAGCTTGCACAGGTGCAATAGCGGGCGTGCGCCGCCGCCGGTGGTCAGACAGACTCGATATACGCCGGCAACCCGCAATCGCCTGTTACAGAAGCAGAATGGGGAACTGCCTTTGTAAACAAGGTGATTCCCCGTTCTGACAGGTGACATGACAGGGATCTACTGTTCCCAGTAATCGGGAACAGTGATCTTTGTCATGTCCCTGGCAGCCCATCCCCCCTACAGTTATAACACACCTAGGGAACACAGTTAACCCCTTGATCTGCCAGTGACATTTACACAGTAATCAGTGGCTATTTATAGCACTTATTGCTGTATAAAGGTCACTGGTCCCAAAAAGGTGTCAAAAGTGTCCGATCTGTCTGCCGCAATGTCACAGTCCCGCTAAAAATCACATATCACTGCCATTACTAGTAAAAAAATTAAAATAATAAAAATGCCATACATCTATCCCCTATTTTGTAAACGCTATAGCTTTTGCACAAACCAATCAATAAACACAAAAACAAAGGGTTCCCCTAGGTGGACTTTTCCGGGACTTGCATGGGCAAAGAAAATTTATAAAAATAGATAGCGTTTATATATAATAAAACATATGATTTTATTCGTGTTGAAAAATACAATTGTTAAAAACAAGCAATAGATATCTAAGGTAACATAGTAAAACTACATAGTAACCATGATGAGCAACACATAATGAGTCGTGATGAAAAGCTCTTCTCAAGCCCGACGCGTTTCGGGGTACTTAATATTTGTAAGGTCCTTCTTCAGGGGCATAGTTGAGAGAGAAGGGTTCATCGGAGCTAATTGAAAAAGAATGAAAGGGAGGGGGGGTCAAGTATTGGTAAGGCTTTCAATAGGTATTTGGTGAGAGGTTGGGATGATCGATTGATCACCTACCTGAAGATATATGATTGTTTGCTTGTGAAAATTGAGCTCTGGACCAGCTTGTCGCGCTTTTGGAGGAGAGTAATACATCTGATCTGATAGATCAAATAGACCTTTCACGTATCCTTCAACAAATAGACGACTCAGATGCTTACCCACATCCGGGCGCCTCCAAATTAAAGAAAAAATCGGACCTTTGTCCACCACCGAGCACATGTCCGAATGCAGCAACTTTTCTCAAACTTGTTAACAATGATCTGGAGAAACTCAAAATAAAACAACAAGGACCCTCCAACCTTAACCCAAAAGAACTAGAGGCATTAAACTCCCTGAAGGCGAACGACACAATTACCATAAAACCTTCTGATAAGGGTGGTAATGTTGTGGTGTTGGACAACAACCACTACATCAAGATGTGCAAAAAAATTCTCAACAATGCAGACTGGTACCGCTGCATGCCAGCCTCCATTGTTGAGAAGTACAATAAAGAATTTTACGCGTTGGTCGACTCTGCTTTTCTTAACCACACTATCAGTAAATCTACCTGGACTTTCGTAAGAAACAATTTTCCCAAGACCCCGACGTTTTATGCACTCCCCAAAGTGCACAAGAATTTTAGAGACCCACCGGGTAGGCCGATAATTTCCGGTGTGGGTTCAATAAGCGAAAATGCCAGCAAACTCATTGACGAATATCTCAGACCTCTTGTGGTGTCTCTAGCATCCTATGTAAAGGACACTAGCCATTTTTTACAAATTTTGGACCACCTTTCTGTCTCAGATCGAGCCCTCCTTGTCACCATTGACGTGGAGACGCTCTACAGCTCCATTCCACATAAATTAGGTTTGGCAGCAATTAGACATATACTCCAGCAAAAATCGCATTCCGATCCCAGGTACAATGAATTCATCATTGAGCTGCTCGAGTACATCCTCACCCACAATGTTTTCACCTTTCTCGGCTCCCACTACCTCCAGGTGCAGGGGGTAGCGATGGGGACATGCTGTGCCCCGTCGTATGCTAACCTGTACCTAGGGGAGTGGGAGAAAGCCCTTCTTGCAGACGGGAACCTTACTCACTATACTAACCACATTCAAGGGTGGTATCGATACATAGACGACATTTTCGTCGTGTGGGAGGGTCCCTCGGATGTATACGAGCAGTTCATACTTCGGATGAATAAGAATGACTTTAATCTGACATTTACTATGTCCTTTAATATTACCCATGTAACTTTTTTAGATATTGAGATTTTCAAGGATGGACAGGGCAAACTTTCCACCAAACTATTTAGAAAAAGCACTGCCGGCAATACCATATTGCACGCTGCTAGCTTCCACCCTAAACCTTTAATCGACTCCATTCCTTACTCCCAATACATTAGGATCAAGCGCAACTGTACAGACAATAATAACTTTCTTAAAGAAGCTGCTGCCCTCCGAGACAGATTGCTACTACGCGGCTACTCCCACAAATCCCTCAAAAGAGCCTTTCATAAAGTCAATAACAAACCCAGACAAATGCTCCTCTACCCCACCGAACAACAAAAAGACTCTCACCCTCTTAGTATCATCACAACATACAACCAGCAACACCGTCAAACCAAAAGAATAATTGAAAAATACTGGCACTTACTTGCCCTTGACCCCAGCTTGGGCCATCTGGTTCCAGAAAAGCCTTACTTCACCTTTAGAAGAGCTACCTCCATTGGTGACCAGATCACCAAAAGTGAGTTCAGACCATCGACAATTCATTGCAAATACAGGGGTACTTTTGCCTGTGGCTCATGCCTCTACTGTGGTTACATGCTTACTCAAAAAAACCCCACTCTCCCAAACGGGAAAACTTTTTTTCCAAAACACTTTGCAAACTGCAGAACCACTGGAGTGGTTTATCTACTCCAGTGCAACTGCGGCTGCTTCTATATAGGAAAGACCAAGCTTGAGTTCTGGCGATGAGCATACAGGCATATTTTATCTATGAAAACAGCTGACCCTGACCTTCCTCTCGGTCGACATGTAACCTTGGTACATGGAGGCAAATTTCCCTCCATTAAATTTCTAATCTTGGACCGCATACACCCTAGCCCCAGAGGGGGCGACTGGAATAAAATCTTACTCCAGAGAGAACTTAAATGGATCCATCTACTTAAGGCCACTATACCCCCAGGCCTCAATGAGGCGGTCTGTTTTAAACCCTTCCTACAAGGCTTCAATTCCGGAGGTATGGAAAAATAGGGTCACGGCCACCTTAGAGTACATTCTTTGTTTTTCAACTATTTATTAATTTGCTGTATCTGGTTGTTTTTCCATTGGTTTTGACTATTTCTGTACACCAAGCTGTACGTCTGTCACATACATGCTCCCCCCTCCCCTCTCCTCCCTTTCCCTCCCCCCCCCTCCTCCCCCCCTTTTTGGTTTCCCCCCCCCTCCCCCCACCCCATTCCATTATTATATGAATTACTTTTCATTATCTCCAATGCATTCATCCATTACCCTATTGATTTTTCAGTTGGTACCCTAGAGGACCATGTATCTGGACACACAATCAGCTTGGTTGGTTCCCTTCGGGAACCCCTCTTTTGTCCTTATATTGGTTATATACGATCTATCTATGTTTGCCATATATCCTTAGTTAGCATCTGTACATATATATCCTTCACATGTTCTTAGGTTTCCTGTTGTCCATTGCTGTTATACTGTGCAATATTTTATTATGTTTATCTCCCTATGTAGAAATTTACACTCACAGTTCCCAGTATTATCTAGTTCCCTCTTACCCCTTAAGAAATTAACTTGATTTGGTGTAGGTTAATTGTCTATTCCTCATCCTATTCCTTTGTCCAATATCCCTCATGTCTTTCCATTAAAAATCCCCCCCTCTTTTTCTACCCCTCCGCCCTTCCTACTTCTTTACGCTTGTAGGAATATAAACAATTGTGATCGGGTATAGTTTACCCCATCTCGTTGGTACACAATCTCCATATGCTCTCCCCTGTGTTTTTTTTTGTTGTGACTCATGCATACCATATACTTACTCTGAGGTATGCAATTATTTATCTACTTTTACTCTGCATTATGTGTAACTCTTAGTTAACACCCATATATGTATACATATGTACTTTGCTACTCTAATATAATATGAGCTGGATCTTTTCTGTCGGCCCCTATTCGATGCTATTTAGTCATTAAATTGCTCGCATATATATTATCCTTAACATCCTCCTCATTACCAACCTCGTTCTTATTATTTTTATTTATTTATACATTCACCTACTACCTTTCAACCTACCTACGATGGACCCTCTCTCAAGGTCCTCTTTATATTTTTTATTTTTTTTTTAGAGACGCCTTCCTGTGACCTCAGCACGCCGCTCTGGCTTGCGCGCGCCCGGGTCTGGCGGGACGGGAGTATTGTCACACTTCTCCATGGTGACTGCAGCCTACCAACCTGCACCTCTCACCATCTAAGTATCAACATCCACACTAGCTACACCACTACTGCTTACCGTCATATCCTGCCCTCTCTCCGTGGCTCTCTTTGCTTTTAGAAAAAATCTCTTTTTCACAAGCAAACAATCATATATCTTCAGGTAGGTGATCAATCGATCATCCCAACCTCTCACCAAATACCTATTGAAAGCCTTACCAATACTTGACCCCCCCTCCCTTTCATTCTTTTTCAATTAGCTCCGATAAACCCTTCTCTCTCAACTATGCCCCTGAAAAAGGACCTTACAAATATTAAGTACCCCGAAACGCGTCGGGCTTGAGAAGAGCTTTTCATCACGACTCATTATGTGTTTCTCATCATGGTTACTATGTAGTTTTACTATGTTACCTTAGATATCTATTGCTTGTTTTTAACAATTGTATTTTTCAACACAAATAAAATCATATGTTTTATTATATACAAACGCTATCTATTTATATAAATTTTCTTTGCCCATGCAAGTGCCGGAAAAGTCCACCTAGGGGAACCCTTTGTTTTTGTGTCTATAGATTATTGGACGTGGCACGGCTCCTTTTCCTAAACTAGTTGGTCACCCTCTCTCTGTTCAAACCAATCAATAAACGCCTATTGTGATTTTTTTTTTTTACAAAAAATATGTAGAAGAACACATATTGACCTAAACTGATGAATACATTTGTTTTTTTATATATTTTTTTGACTATGCTTTATAGCAAAAGGTTAAAAAAATTTTTTTTTCAAAATCGTCGCTCTTTGTTTGTTTATAGCACAAAAATAAAAAAACACAGAGTTGATCAAATACCACCTAAAGAAAGCTCTATTTATAGGAAAAAAAGGATGTCAACTTTGTTTGGGTACCACGTTGCACGATTGCGCAATTGTCAGTTAAAGCAACGCAGTGGTGTATTTCAAAAAATGGCCTGGTCATTAAGGGGGCAAATCCTTCCGGGGCTGAAGTGGTTAACCACTTGCCAACCGCCCTATAGCCAAATGACGGCTGCAGGGCGGCTGGATAACTCTGGGATCACGTCATATGACGTGATTCCAGAAAACTGCTCCCGCGCGCCCCCTGGGGTGCGCACACGGGAACATCCGTGACCGCCGGGTCCAGAGGCCCCGGCGCATCACGGATCATGGTAAACGGCCGCTGATCGCGGCCGTTTACCATGTGATCGCTCCGTCAAATGACGGAGCGATCACATGTAAACAAACCGGCATCATGTCATGACGCCGGTTCCTCCCTCCCCTCTCTGTACCGATCGGTACAGAGGGGGAGAGATCGGATGTGAGCCGCGCTGTGGGCTGGATGTGTAGTGCCCACAGCGCAGCTCAGTGACATGTCGTCACATCCATCCATCCCTCCATGCTCAGCCATCCCCCCCCTATGCTCTGCAATGACCCTGTGCAATACTCTGCAACCCTGTGCAACCCTGTGCAATACTCTGCAACCCTGTGAAATACTGTGCAATACTCTGTAACCCTGTGAAATACTGTGAAATACTCTGCAACCCTGTGAAATACTGTGCAATACTCTGCAACCCTGTGAAATACTGTGCAATACTCTGCAACCCTGTGCAATACTCTGCAACCCTGTGAAATACTCTGCAACCCTGTGCAATACTCTGCAACCCTGTGAAATACTCTGCAACCCTGTGCAATACTCTGCAACCCTGTGAAATACTCTGCAACCCTGTGCAATACTCTGCAACCCTGTGCAATACTCTGCAACCCTGTGAAATACTCTGCAACCCTGTAACCCTGTGAAATACTCTGCAACCCTGTGAAATACTCTGCAACCCTGTGCAATACTCTGCAACCCTGTGCAATACTCTGCAACCCTGTGAAATACTCTGCAACCCTGTGCAATACTCTGCAACCCTGTGCAATACTCTGCAACCCTGTGAAATACTCTGCAACCCTGTGCAACCCTGTGCAATACTCTGCAACCCTGTGCAATACTCTGCAACCCTGTGCAATACTCTGCAATGATCCTGTGCAACCCTGTGCCATACTTCGCCATACTCCGCCATACCCCGCCATACTCCGCCATACCCCGCCATACTCCGCCATATCCCGCCATACTCCGCCATACCCCGCCATGCCCCGCCATACTCCGCCATGCCCCGCCATACTCCGCCATGCCCCGCCATGCCCCGCCATACTCCACCATATCCCGCCATGCCCCGCCATACTCTGCCATACTCCGCCATACTCCGCCATACTCCGCCATGCCCCGCATTCCCCGCCATACTCCGCCATGCCCCGCCATACTCCGCCATGCCCCGCCATACTCCGCCATGCCCCGCCATACCCCGCCATACTCCGCCATGCCCCGCCATATTCCGCCATACTATGTCATGCTCAGCCATACTTTGCCATGCTCGGCTGTACTCGGCCTCTGTATGTGGCCAGGCTGTGGAAGTCTCACACATGTGGTATCGCCGTACTCAGGAGGAGCAGGAGAATCTATTTTGGGGGGTCATTTTTGGTATGTCATCATACGACGTCCTTGACTTTGTGCGGGGATATCTGAATGATGGGTGCAGCTACAGGCATCATTCAGATATCATCTTTTTCAGCCGGCGATTCCCTACACCATATATGATCATAGCGGCTGTTCCACTGCTTGATCATTCTTACGGGAGGCGAGAGGGGACGCCCCCCTCTCGCCACCCTCTGGTGCTTCTACCGACTCACCGCTACGATCGAAGCCAGGATCTTTTTTTTTTTTTTTTATTTTAGGCTTCCCAGCCTAGAGGTGAGATGTGGGGTCTTATTGACCCCATATCTCACTGTAAAGAGGACCTGTCATGCCATATTCCTATTACAGGGGATGTTTACATTCCTTGTAATAGAAATAAAAGTGATCAAAAAATGTATTTTTTGGAAAAAAGCCTCAAACTAAAATAAATAAAGTAAAATGAACAATAAAAAAAAAAAATAAAAAAAAAAATTCCCCGTGTCCCCGTGTGCTCGCAGTCAGAAGCAAACGCATACGTAAGTTGCGCCCACATATGAAAATGATGTTCAAACCACACATGTGAGGTATCGCTGCGATCGGTAGAGCGAGAGCAATAATTTTGGCCCTAGACCTCCTCTGTAACTCACAACATGTAACCAGTAAAATTTTTTAAAGCGTCCCCTATGGGGATTTTTAAGTAGCGAAGTTTGGCGCCATTCCACGAGCGTGTGCAATTTTGAAGGGTGACATGTTAGGTATCTATTTACTCGGCATAACTTCATTATTCATATTATGTAAAAACATTGGGCTAACTTTACTGTTTTGTTTTTTTTGAAAGCACAAAACTGTTTTTTTTTCAAACAAAACGCGTTTGAAAAATTGCTGCGCAAATATCGTGCGAGATAAAAAGTTGCAACGACCGCCATTGTATTCTCTAGGGTCTTTGCTAAAAAAATATATATAATGTTTTGGGGTTCTATATAATTTTCTAGCAAATAAATTATGATTTTTACATGTAGGAGAGAAATGTCAGAATTGAGTTGGGTGCTCCAGAACACCTGAAGGTGCTCCCCTGCATGTTGGGCCTCTGTATGTGGCTACGCTGTGTAAAAGTCTCACACATGTGGTATCGCCGTACTCGGGAGTAATAGCAGAATGTGTTTTGGGGTGTAATTTGTGGTATGCATATGCGGTGTGTGAGAAATAACCTGCTAATATGACAATTTTGTGAAAAAAAGAAAAAAGAAAAAAAAAAATCTTGATTTTGCAAAGAATTGTGGGAAAAAATGACAACTTCAAAAAACTCATCATGCAGCTTTCTAAATACCTTGGAATGTCTTCTTTCCAAAAAGGGGTCATTTGGGGGGTATTTGTACTTTTCTGGCATGTTAGGGTCTCAAGAAATGAGATAGGCCGTCAGTACTTCAGGTGTGATCAATTTTCAGAGATTGGCACCATAGCGTGTGGACTCTATAACTTTCACAAAGACCAAATAATATTCACTAATTTGGGTTATTTTTACCAAAGATATGTAGCGGTATAAATTTTGGCCAAAATATATGAAGAAAAAATTACTAATTTGCAAAATTTTATAACAGAAATGAAGAAAAATGCATTTTTTTACAGAATTTTCGGTCTTTTTTCTTTTATAGCGCAAAAAATAAAGAACCCAGCGGTGATTAAATACCACCAAAAGAAAGCTCTATTTGTGTGAAAAAAAGGACAAAAAATTCATTTGGGTACAGTGTTGCATGACTGAGTAATTGTCATTCAAAGTGTGAGAGCACCGAAAGCTGAAAATTGGTCTGGTTAGGAAGGGGGTTTAAGTGCCCAGTGGTCAAGTGGTTAAGGAAGAATTATTAACTTTTATACTGTATTACTTTTTTTTTACATTTTTTATTTCCTGTTCATGTTAGTTGTCCTATCTTTCTTGGTGCCCTATCACACTAGCTGTGAGGTTGGACAGAATGCCCCTTGGCACACAGCTGCCCAACACCACATACTGGCAAAGAGATGGTTGCTTTGCTTTGTAGGTCCCGTCTCCAGCTCCCAGTACTTGCCTGAGGCATGCAACAGTATGAGGAATGCAGAGGGAGCAGAAGCTAACACACATGACCTTCGTCTACATTACTCACGCTGGCGTTTGCTTCAGGCAAGACAGTTGCTCGCTAACATGGCAGTCATCTTCTTGCTAGCTGCAGTATTGTGCAGCTATGTGCTAAGGAGCATCTTGTCCAATATCTTAGTGTTTTAGGGAGATGGAACAAAATACTACTTTGTCCCATCAGGAACTAAATCATATAATAAAATAGTGATAAATCTTACTTAGTCACTTGCTGTTTGCCCTATAGCAGATTTACTGCTGCAAGGTAGCCCTCCTGTGCAGAAAATATTGTATATATCACAGCAAAAGCTGATCTGCGGGTGCCGGGCACTGCTTTCCTATTATTAACTGACCGCACAAAGCAGGAGAGAACAACATGGTCTGTTCTATAGCTGTTATGGGAACTCAGCCTCCTTTCTCCTCCAATGATCAGACTTGTCCTGACACGCCCCCGTTGAACAGCTGGGAAGTTCAGTGTACTGTTGCTTTTCCTCCACCAGATCTTATGCAGCTGAGAACAGAGGGAATTTGATCACTTATAAACAAGTGAAAAAAGGTATTTATAATGCTTTTTTTTGTATATAGCTATACACAAATGTCTTGCTTTTTCTATTTTAAACTGAATGGGTTGTTTTAAAAGGTGATCATTTACAATCACTTTAACATTTCTATTTTTGAAAGCATTTATAATTTACAGCATTTTCCCCACCTGCCTAAAAACTTTATACAGATATAGATATAGTGTATATCTATCTATCTATCTAGATACTTTTTTAATGGTGAATAAAGATCTGAAATTCCTTACTGTGCCCATAACCATCACAGGAAAACTTGATATGCTCTAACTTCACCTTAAAAACTTTAAATAAGGTTGACTGAAGGCCATTATAGCTTCCCATCTCCTATTTCAATAATATCTTAAAGTCTTTCTTCTTAAGTGAGGTCCATTATGTCCTTTACAAGTTTGCTTGCCCTTTTCTGTATAATTTTTGACTCCAGGGCACCTTTAATGATTTCTCTATTATTGAGCACCGTAATTTCAGCTTTTCATCTACAGTGACACTTGGTAAAAGTTGGTGTTGCGGCACAACTATGTAACCTATTTATTGTTGTTTATCAGACACCTCTGAAATGTAGTGTGTTTTTATACTGCAATTGCAGTAATTTGCATGACTATGAAAAGAGTTTTGGCAAATTTAAAAAAAATGTCTTCACTCAGTTCTTATCATATATAATGTGGAGACATAAGAGAACAGCAATTGTAGCTCAGAACTTGGCCCTGGATGAGCCCAATGTTCAGCTTTTCAACATTTTAACAAGACTGTTCGTCTATGGCTTTTAAAGCTAAATCATTTTTTTAGTCTTATTTCAACATTTTAGTTCTGTTTTCAGTGCCAGCTTGCATATGAAAAGCAATCGTTACATACAAAGCATGGCAACCCAAAAATGTGTGAGTTACAAAATTCACAGTTTGATCAACAATCAACTCAGTAAATTAGCACCTCTTCTCTACTATAACACTGATCTGTCGTATTTAATTATAATAAGAATTCTGGAATTTAAACAACATAAGTTAACCAAGTTAACCAACAAATTAACCAACCAACCAAGTTAACCAACTAATTGCTCTTGGCAATACACTGATAAAGTAAAAAAATAAATAAAAATATTGTAGAAGAAGACTTTGTTTTGCTCCAGCATAGATCTGATTGGACTTTTGCGGGAAACTGCAGGTCCTATACAAAATTTAAAGTGACAAACTACCAAAAAGTTATTTGATTTGTAGAGAGGGGAGCCCGTGCCACTGTTTATTTTGGCAGTTTAGGCCATGCTTTGCAGACAACAGTCATACTAATGAGCCAGGTGTACACTGGGCTTATGTTAGAGCTGGGAGTAGAGGTTAGTGGCCCCATCCTCCCGAGGGGGTCAGTCTGTGCAAGGAAGCTGTTAGGAGCATGTTGCCTCTTACTGTCTGTGCTGGGACAGTAAAAGCCCAACCCTGTAAGGATGTAGCAGCAGCCTGTAGTATGCAGCCTGATACCAAAAGCAAGCATTTATTATTTTACAGTTTACCTATTCTTAGATGGTTGTATTTTTTTCCCCTTTTTAGGCTTTCTTTCTTCTATTTTCACCTAGTGATCTGACCAGTAAGCCAGTTGGTTTTCAAAAGCTCAAGCTCTCCAGCAGAATGTATCAGTTTACATGGATGAGACAAACCACTTAACACTGGCAGGGGTGATCAAAATGTAAAGCTTTTATTTATTGATGTGGAACATTTATTCCAAAAGGAAAAAAAATGTTTGCTGTAACTGATTATAAAGTGTGAGCTGGAGTTTGGCTTCAATTTGTTAGTGTAGTTTATCTAAATCTGCTAATACATTTAATGATCGCTGTTTGCATGTGTGCGGGACCATCTGAAATGCTGGAATTTCCTTTCATTTCACTCTCAGTGATATTGATAAACAGGACGAATAGAGAGGGATGAATGTTGCTAATGGGGGCACAGACAGCAAATAAAACCTGAAGAGTGTTCAAATCCCTCTCCACTGTATCCAAAATTAAAAACAAAGTTTTGTCTTTAGTTATACTATAATAGAGGTCAATATGCATTTAAATCTCCCAGTGAACAGAATGTTCAGAAAACAATCTTCATTGCAGGATAATCTTTCCCATGATATGGTCATAAAAAAGAGAAACATGCGGCAACATTGTTTTTATGAAAATAAATCTCCAAAGAATAAAATGATATAAAAGCCAGCAACAAGACTTACATAAACTGCTGTTGCTTGAAAATTATGCATTTTGTTCGCTGGGAGATCATTTTTATTTTTTTATTTTTTTTTTCATTCACTGGGGGATTTAAAGGCATATTGATCTTTACTGGGCAGTGAGGTCCTACTTTTTGGTGAATGTGCATTATGAACTACCTACAGACAATAGTGACTATTCATGATTGAAGCACGTACCAATCAGCATTAACTTTATGACCATCCACCTAGTACTGAGAAGGTCCCCTTTTTGCAGCCAAACCAGTCCATTTTGCTGTCAAAACTGCCCTGGCATGCCAAAGAATGGACACCACTAGACCTCTAGAGTTATGTTGTGGTATCTCAGTAGCAGATCCTTTATATCCAGTTTCAAGGTGGGACCTCCATTGATCAGACTTGTTTTTCCAGCACATCTCACAGATTCTCGATTGAAACTCATTGTTGTGTTAAACAAACTATTCCAGAACTATATTTGCAGTGTGACAGGGCACATTATCCTGCTGAAAGAGGCCACTACCACCATTTAATAACATTTCCACTAAGGGTGTACTTGGTCAGCAACAATGTTTAGGTAGGTGGTACATTTCAAAGTAACATCCACATGAATGGCAGGATCCAAAGTTTCCCAGCAGAACATTGCCCAAAGCATCACACTGGATTAGTTTGAGGAACACAACAACGAGTTTTAGGCATTGACTTGGCCTATGAAGTCTCTGGATTTCCATCCAATCGAGAATCTGTGAGATGTGCTGGAAAAACAAGTCCGATCAATGGAGGCCCCACCTTGCAACTGAACTTAAAGGATCTGCTACTGACGGTTTGGCGTGAGATACCACAACAAAACTCCAGAGGTCTAGTGGTGTCCGTGCTTTGGCATGCCAGGGCTGTTTTGATGGCAAAATTAGGCTGGTTAGGCTGCAAAAAGGGGACCTTCTCAGTACTAGGTATATTGCCTTCTTCCCATAATGCATCTTGGTTTTATCTCTTCCCCAAGTAAATGACACGCATTTGGCCATCCCCATGATGTTGAAAAAAAAACTGATTCATCAGACTAGATCACTTTCTTCCATTGATCTGATGCTCACATGCAGGTAGGCACCTTTGGCTGTGGACATGGGTCAGCATGGGCACCTTGACCTGTCTGTGGCTATGCAGCCCCACACACATCAAACTGAAATGACCATTTGTTTCTGCTTTCCATACATCAACTTCAGGGACAAAAATATTGATGCATAGCTAACCTCTTTTTATATCTTCAGCTCAGCACATCTGGCGAGTAATGGCAGTATATAAATATATTGGAGCCGGATTACTACCTAGGTTGAAAAAGTATTGAATGCAGGTATCATTCCTGGCACTGTAACTTTGCTTTATATACAGTATAATGAGATAAGATAAACAATTTGATATTGGTTTACAGTGGATCAGCAAGGTAGCTACCTCTGCAATACAATGTTTGAAAAGGTCCAGAGTCCAAATAGGTGCACAGATTAACCACTTAGCAACCGCCCTATATTTACTGCTACAGGGAAGAAGCAGTGTGCGGGATCACGTATATATGTGTGAGCCGATCGCATTCTGCTGTGTGTAATCACAGTGGCTCGCTCCCACTGTAATTACACACTGCAGAACCCAATCGGCGGGTACTACGGACTTGATGCCAATCATCCTGCAGAGAGACAGAACAATGATCTGCCTATGTAAACAAGGCAGATTGCCATTCTGAATGGAGGGAAGGCATGGATCCTGTGTCTCTGCAAAACAAGGACTATGATCCATGTCTTCCTCTTGTAAAAGCACCTCTCACAGTTTAGAAAAAGACTGGCTAGGCACAGAGTTAGCCCTTTGATCGCCCCTGATGTTAACCCCTTTCCCAATCAGTGACAGTGTTAAGCACTGGTCCCCAAAAAGTGTCAGTTACTGTCAAAATGTCCACCACAATATTGCAGTCCCGCTATAAGTCACTGATCGCCACCATTACTAGTACAAAATAGAAATAAATAAAAATATCTCATAGTTTGTAGACGCTATAACTTTTGCGCAAACCAATCAATATACACTTATTGGGATTTTGTTTACCAAAAATATGTAGCAGAATACATATTAGCCTAAAGTAAGCTCTATTTGTGGAAAAAAATGACATACATTTTATTTGGGCACAGTGTGGCATGACCGCGCAACTGTCAGTTAAAGCAACGCAGTACCGTATTGCAAAAAATGGTCTGGTCATGGGGGGGGGTAAATCTTCCAGAGGTCAAGTGGTTAAAAGAGGGTCAGTCCTTATCAGGCATGCATATGATTTTATATGATTTTTTAAAGATTGTTTTTTTTTTATGTTAAATGATATATTTTAATTTTACTCAGAAGATTTTGTAAATGATATATTGCATGCATATATAATACGGTTTGTGTTAAAATCTGCTGTTATGTAGAGCCCCCTGTGAAGATCACTAAAACAGGCTGGTTTTGTATTTGAGATTTTCCATGACTTTTTTTTTTGCCCTCAGTCATCTGTCACCATCACAGGAGGTTTTTTTTTAATCCTAACCAAAGATCTTATACTTCTACTGCTATATAAAACATAAAAAAAGAGAGGCTTTAAATTATCTTGTTAAGCATTTGTATCTTCCTTGTGTTCCCAGGGTGTCTTTTTAATTATGCTTTGCATTCACATTGGAAAAAGTGATATACTTAATGGTAATTATCTTATATATGTATACCAATATTATAGACGTGCATGCAGCAGTCATGTTCAGTCATTCCATATGCAAGTTATGATTCTTCTGATCTTCTTCAGTTACTGCAATATACTACTCTCTAATAATCTCTAATGATGACAAACACCACAATTATGAGACTAAAGCGGGCAGACAGAAAGGAGGATGTAGTGTACTTTGTCTTTGGTCTTGTTTATACCAGATGCATTGAGCTGCATTGATCAGCATTGCCACTAGGGATGAGCCGAACACCCCCCTGTTCGGTTCGCACCAGAACATGCGAACAGGAAAAAAGTTTGTTCGAACATGCGAACACCGTTAAAGTCTATGGGACACGAACATGAATAATCAAAAGTGCTAATTTTAAAGGCTTATATGTATGGTATTGTCATAAAAAGTGTTTGGGGACCTGGGTCCTGCCCCAGGGGACATGGATCAATGCAAAAAAAAGTATTAAAAGCGGACGTTTTTTCGGGAGCAGTGATTTTAATAATGCTTAAAGTGAAACAATAAAAGTGTAATATCCCTTTAAATTTGGTACCTGGGGGGTGTCTATAGTATGCCTGTAAAGGGGCGCATGTTTCCCGTGTTTAGAACAGTCTGACAGCAAAATGATATTTCAAAGGAAAAAAAGTCATTTAAAACTACTTGCGGCTATTAATGCATTGCCGGTCTGACAATACACATAGAAGTTCATTGATAAAAATGGCATGGGAATTCCCCACAGGGGAACCCCGAACCAAAATTTTTAAAAAAAATGACGTGGGGTTCCCCCTAAATTCCATACCAGGCCCTTCAAGTCTGGTATGGATATTAAGGGGAACCCCGGCCAAAGTGAAAAAGAAAATGACATGGGGGTCCCCCTAAATTCCATACCAGACCCTTCAGGTCTCGTATGGATTTTAAGGGGAACCCCGCGCCAAAATTTAAAAATAAAACGGTGTGGGGTCCCCCCGAAAATCCATACCAGACCCTTATCCGAGCACGCAACCTGGCAGGCCGCAGGAAAAGAGGGGGGACGAGAGAGCGTCCCCCCCTCCTGAACCGTACCAGGCCACATGCCCTCAACATTGGGAGGGTGCTTTGGGGTAGCCCCCCAAAACACCTTGTCCCCATGTTGATGAGGACAAGGGCCTCATCCCCACAACTCTGGTTGGTGGTTGTGGGGGTCTGCGGGCGGGGGGGCTTATCGGAATCTGGAAGCCCCCTTTAACAAGGGGACCCCCAGATCCCGCCCCCCCTGTGTGAAATAGTAAGGGGGTACCTACCATTTCACTAAAAAACTGTCAAAAATGTCAAAAATGACAAGAGACAGTTTTTGACAATTCCTTTATTTAAATGCTTCTTCTTTCTTCTTTCTTCTATCTTCCTTCATCTTCTTCTTCTTCTGGTTCTTCTGGCTCTTCTGGTTCTTCCTCTGGTGTTCTCGTCTAGCATCTCCTCCGCGGCATCTTCTTCCCTTCTTCTCCTCGGGCCACTCCGCTTCCATGGCATGGAGGGAGACACAATGCAGAGGATTAACCCCTTAGGTTCCACAGTGAGTATAACAAGCATGCTTTACTGCATATACAGGCTGATTTTACTGTGGTGGGTTTAGTAACACCTTAATCGCTTGCCGACCAGCCACCGTCATTATACTGTGGCAGGTCGGCACGATCCCGCGAGCCATTGTAGCTATTGTAGCTATACGTTGGCTCCTTTAAGCAGGATAGCAGGTGCTCCACTGGTGCCGATGCTCGTGGTCGAAGGTCGCGATGACCGCCGGCCCGCCGGCCGTGACCGGTCGCGGGCACGAGAGGCAGAACAGGAAAGTCCCTGTTCTGTTCTGTGAGGAGTGACAGATCGTGAGTTCCTAATAGCTAGGAACCACGATCTGTCATTTCCTCTTGGTCAGTCCCCTCCCCCTACAGTTAGAAACACACACAGGGAACACAGATAACCCCTTGATTGCCCCCTAGTGTTAACCCCTTCCCTGCCAGTGACATTTTTACAGTAATCAGTGCATTTTTATAGCACTGATCGCTGTATAAATGCCAATGGTCCCACAAAAAAAGTCCCGATAAAAATCGCAGATTGCTATTAATCTATCCCCTATTTTGTAGACACTATAAGTTTTGCGCAAACCAATCAATATACGCTTATTGCGATTTTTTTTTAGCAAAAATTTGTAGAAGAATACATATTGGCCTAAACTGAGAAAAAAATTAGCTTTTTTTTTTAAAAAAAATGGGGATATTTATTATAGCAAAAAGTACAAAATATTGTGTTTTTTTTTTTTTAATTTGTTTATAGCGCAAAAAATAAAAACCACAGAGATGATCAAATACAATCAAAAGAAAGCTCTATTTGTAGGGAAAAAAAGGACGTAAATTTTGTCTGGGTGCAGCGTCACACGACCGCGTAATTGTCAGTTAAAGCGACGCAGTGCTGTATTGCAAAAAATGGCCCGGTCATTCAGCAGCCAAATCTTCCGGGGGTGAAGTGGTTAAGCTCCTCTCTAGGCTGCCACCACCCAACACAAATGCACCTCTGGATCCCCCAGAGGAAGGCACATGATCCCTGTGCTGAATACGCATTGGGGAGGGGTAGGACGGAGCTGTCAGCAACAGAGGTAGATGAGGAACGACACACCGCACGCCATACAAATGCTTGTTTTATACAAACACTCTCTGGAAAGATTGGTGCACTCACGCACCTACATATTTTGAGTACCCTTCTGGAGGGAAGTTTTAATATATTTTAAATAAATCCCTACTGTATCACACTATGGAGCTTTTTCTTTCTTGTATGTGAGACTATCTGATGACATCTGAGAGTGGTGGAGTTTATACCAGCATACCCTGTATGAGCCCAAGGGGTGGCTCCAATGCGTGTTTGGACACCGTTTAATTACCGTGTCACACGCTCAGAGGTGAGCGCAAGCACAAGTGGGGGGTCACAGGAGAGCACTGAAGCATGCTGGATTGTGAACACCATTAAGGAGGAGCATGAGGAACACTGTTTTTTGTGGACACTACTTACTAGCACTTTATGTGTTGACATCAATGAATTGAACTTTTTAAATGTGGACACTTGATTTTGCACTTTGATCTTATATTTATAACCACATATATATATTGTTTTCTTGCATGTTGCACTTTATGGGATACTTTTATATAAGGATTGTATTCATTCTATAATTTATATATTACTAGCACTTTTTTGGTTTTATTATATTGAAATTTTGTAGTATAGTTTTACACTATATATGCACCTCCCAACCATTGGGATATATATGTTTTTTCAGCGCAGACACGTTTATTTATATTTTTTGGTTTATGCACGCAATGAAACGTGGTTAGTGTTTGCAGCTTATCTATATTTGTTTCACCTCACAGAGGCATCAGTCCATCTTTGGCTCACAAGACCCCCACATAATTACACATGCACCTCTTCCTCTACTACTCTTTAAAGGGTATCTAAGTTCAAAATATAAAATCCTATAATCATTTCCAGTTATTTCTAGTCTACTATTAATCTAAATGATCTTAAGGTTTGTAAACCTACTTTGCCTCGACCGACGATACAGAGCATACGCACGCAAATACACTAACGCTTTCAGTATTTACAGTGTGCCAACCACTGTAACTGGGCATGCGTGCAGTCAGTGTTTAGCTACAGTAAGTGTTGTAATGTAAGCAGACGTTAGTGTATTTCGCAAGCGTTAGTGTCTTTCAATGCGCATGCGCTGCATCGTCGGTCAAGGAATTTGACATACACATTCCTCAGTGTCCTGACATCAACACTGACATCATTGATGTTCAGTAAAAAAGCTGATGCCACGTCCCATGACGTAGGTTCAACAGTCTGCCAGTTTGATCATTTGTCCAAACACAAGCAGCAAGATACCATGGAATATATTGTCCTTAGAAATTGAATGTAAACAGCAGAGGGGAAGCTCTGCAGCATGCAGCGAATCCAGGAATTTGTGGAAAGAGATGGCCAGCAGACAGGCGGAAGGAGATTCTTCAAGTAAGTTTTTATTGGTTTGCCAAACATAAGTATTGTTTGTTAGACACGTGCACACTGAAATATTTTGTTTCGGAATTTCGGTTTCGTCCTAAAAATAAATGTATTTAGTTACTCCAAAAATTTGGTTTTATTTATTTTGTTTCATTAAAAAATGCTTTCGTTCGAAAATCCGAATTAATTAAGGTTGAATCTGTCAATTGAAGGCTTATGGTGTCTGTCAGATGTTCGAAGAACATTTGACGAAGCAGCTAAACTGTACGACGCCACGATCGTACATTTCCGGTCAAAAGCTCTGCCCACAAGCTATAGTGGAATTCTAATGTTGTTTGACTAGTAATAATTATAATTATGAATTATTATTACTAGTAAAACAACATTAGAATTCTTCTGTAGCCTATGAGCGGAGCATTTTACTGTGATGCCCCGTACACACAATCAGAAATTCAGCCAGCAAAAGTCGGATGTGAGCTTTTGGTCAGAAATTCCGACCGTGTGTAT
Source organism: Lithobates clamitans (assembly GCA_037952925.1). Lineage (NCBI taxonomy): Eukaryota > Metazoa > Chordata > Amphibia > Anura > Ranidae > Lithobates > Lithobates clamitans. Next base: position 3,790,910 of record JBBGZY010000589.1, on the reverse strand, counting down.
GCTCCATCGTACTTTTGCTGGAAGAATTCCAGCCAGCAAAAGACTGAGAGCAGGTTCTCTATTTTCCTGTCTGAAAAAGTTGCTATTCTGTTCGTCTGTATGCAATTTTGACACGCAAAAAACGATGCACGCTCGGAAACAATTCGACACATGCTCGGAAGCATTGAACTTCATTTTCTTGGCTTGTCGTAGTGTTGTACATCACCACGTTCTTCACAGTCGAAATTAAGAGAACTTTTGTGTGACCGTGTGTATGCAAGGCAAGCTTGAGCAGAATTCCGTCGGAAAAACCATCCAAGGTTTTTCTGACGGAAATTTTGATCGTGTGTACAGGGCATAAATGTCCGCTTGCGGTGATCATATGTTTTTAGCTGCTTTGTTAAATCTTCATGTTGTTGAACGGTATTATATATATTTTTGACCGTATCTGTTTGTTTCTGTTCATGTTGAGTGGTCTACCCCAACAGCCAATGCAATTGCGTTGTATTGAAATTCAAGCATATAACTTCCTTCCTGTTCACTCTGCGCTCCTAACGGTTCTGGTTCACACTGGCGATCATCATCATTTTACTTCCCCCACCCATTCCAGCAGCAACCACTAACAGCTCTTTTACTATTGTAATAATGTTGAATCTTTTCTCTTTATGTCGAATAATCTTGGACTAATAGAGTTAGGTTAGGCACATTCGACCACAGGTTTGATAGACACAGATCGCTAATGATAACGAATGCACATGTCTATTGTTTGTATTTTTATTACAATGCTGATGTTATAAAATGAAAACATATGCAGCAACCTTAGAACTCCTTTAACTAAAAAAGTGCCCTTTTATTCACTGAAATAGATGGTCATGTGATGTTTCTTTCCAAGTCTCTTCTTCTGTGCACAGGAGGAAGGGTCCTTCTTCGGGTTATCCAGTGGCAAGGTCTTCTCAGGACAGACTGGACTGATCACTCACTCCCCCTTTTACTTACCTGAGCCTTCATTCAATCCAGTGCCATGCACGTCTGCAGCTCTCCTCTCCCCTAACTTCTGGGTCTTGCTGGCTATACTGGGGCCTTTGGCTCCCAGTGCTGTCAATCAAAGCCAGTGACGAGGGAGCAGGGGACGGGGCCGAGTCCAGCTGTCTGTGTCAATGGACGCAGCGAGTGGCTTCCAATGGGGGCATTGGACAGAGATGAGAGGCAAGGAGCACCGGCAGGGGACCTGAGAAGTGGAGGTTCACGACCACTCTGTGCAATTCCATTGCACAGAGCAGGTAAGTATAGACATGCTTGTTATTAAAAAAAAAAAAACCTTTAGCTTGTGGTGACCAGCCAACAAAGGCAAAACTCAGTCAGTGTCAGTGGAAGAAATAGTACCCAATCATTGGTGTCAGTTGGAGGAAGACTGCATCTGGCCCACTGGTCACAGTTTTTAAAACTACTGTACTAAGCTGTTAGAAGCTGACTGATATTTGACTATAAAGTTTCTGTTGTGATCCTTGAGGATTAATTGCTTCACAATGCTATGTAGCACCCTCTACCAGAAGGTAGGTGCTAGAATAAGATTTTTCTGGATTTAAGATATCAGTGTAGGCAAATTTAGACAGGCCTGTGCTTTAGGTTAGGCCTGTTTGTTTTGATTTGAGATTGGGAGTGTTTAGTGCATTGGCGGGTGTGACCACTTGTGCTCTGACTCAGAGGCACCTCCCCTGCTTTCAGGAAGATTGTTCTGGAATAGAGGTTGGACCTGAGGTCTGAGTGGCAGGCAGCTCATGTGAGGAGTGGAAAAATAGGAAAAAATTGTGCTAAGATAAATATTAGACGGGGCTATATTCAAAGCATGGCCCCCCAAAAGCTGCAATTCTCATGTAAACATAAGTACAAGGAAAACAATCGGGAAGAAAAACAGAATCGCGCTAACAAAAAGTGATGTCAATATTTAAAATAAATGATCAAGATAAATCACAAGCATAAATGAATGCCAAAAAGTCCATTCCTGATGTTTTGGTGGTGGATTCAACTACAACCTTCACTCAACACCTTTCTGATGACATGTAGCTGGCATTTTATGAACTTTTTAATTTTCACATTTTGCACGGGTGTTTAGATGTTTATCATCAATTTATCAACATTTATATACTATATTCTTTTCACTGGACTTTATATGAACTAGTGATTCTCATATTTGTGTACCACATTTTTTCTGTAAAGCACATATTTTAGTTTATTAATTTATATGTGCACATGCAGATGCTTGAGTTTTTTATTCTAATGCACTTTTTGGCATTCATTTATGCTTGTGATTTATCTTGATCATTTATTTTGAATATTGACATCACTTTTTGTTAGCGCAATTCTGTTTTTCTTCCCAGCTCATGTGAGGAGCTCTGACCAATTACCATTTGGTATTGGCAGGGGGCAGGCCTCCCATATAAGCTGGGGTCACATGCTGCTAAGGGGTCTGATGGTGCAGGAGAAAAGGAGAATGGAGTTTCAGGTAGCTGCCGCAGGGCGTCCCCACGTGGGGGGCGTGCCGAACGTGGAGGAGGGATGGAGGAGCTGCTAGGATGTATTCCTGGATAAAGATCTTCACCATGGAGTTGGTGTCAAGCTGCTGTGACCGGGGAACACAGGACTTGCACTTTGGAGAAGATCGGTGAAGGAGAAGCAACAGTAGGACTGAGGAGAATAGAACAAGGTTCTATGACCAGGGAACACAGAGCCTGCCCTTGGAGAAGGTCAGTGTGAATGAAGCAAAAGGGGAATTGTTGAGAGTAGTTCAGAATGCTGTGGCCGTGGAACACAGCGTTTGCAGTTATGGACTGGCTGGGAACAGTAGTCCGCTTATTACCATGTGCTAGGCCGTCGGAGAGAGGTACTGAGCACTCTGGTAATACCTTCCAAGAGATTGTTTAGCTACCAAATTCACAGAGCCGCCGGGGAGAGGTATTGTATGCCTCTGGCTTATTAATTTGCTGAAGCAACACTATTCAAGAGACTAAATTACAGTAACAAAGTACAGCCAGCAAACTGGGGTTATTCAGAGTGATCCCTTTTTGTCTTATTGGAAGTGAAGCAACAGGAATCTAACAGTTTTGCAGTAGAGGATTTGTACAAGAAGAGAGGAATCTAGAGGAGTGATAATCTGCAGGAGTGAGTGCAAAGGAAGAGGAGCAATAGTCTGCAGTGGAAATATGCAGATGAAATAGACTGTGAATGTTAGAAGTGCATCATTTGCAGGGCTAAAGCTGCTAATCAATGTTCTACAAATGTGATGACAATTCAATAAGTGCTATGGGCATCCCATATCTTCCTTTACCCCAACCAAGTTGTATCCCGCAATAAACGCAACGAAACTACGCAAATGACTGCTCATTGTCTAAGAGGTGATAGATGAGGAACTGGCAGCAGGGTGATTTGGTGGATGTTAGTAAATAGTGGTAACCAACTGCTGCAGCTAGTAGGTACAGAGGTCAGGGATGGCCTGTTTAAAGCTCTTTTACTACTTGTTAAGAATATGAAAAAACGTTAATGTCTATAGTTTGAAAGCAGGTGCACTTTGACATTACGCAAACAATTGCAGCTTACAACAACAGAAAATAATCTTAAAACGTTTCTTGAAAGAGAATCTTACAGCTTTAAAACCTTATCAATACCTTTTTCTCCCCTTGTTATAAGTGATCACATTCTCTCTGTTCTCAGCTACAAAAAAGCTGGGGGGAGGAGTAGCAACAGCACACTGAGCTTCGCAGTGAATGAATGTGCAGAGGGGGTGTGTCAGGACAAGTTTGATCATTGGAGGAGAGCAGGCTGAGTTCCCAGCAGAGCTAGATAACTGACCACGATGTGTTCGCCTGCTTAATGCGGTCAGTTTTTAATAGGAAAGCAGAGGGACTGGCAAGAACACCGGGGATTTCATACAAAGGAAGCAATACAAAGAGAACAAGACTTTCATACAAGTGCATGGTACAGCAGACACATCAGGAATATGATATGCCGGGGTAACAAACGCTTTAATAAATATGGGCCGCATGGGACTGTTCTCAGTTTGGTCTTCCCTCGCTTCTTTTGGTCCTGGGACAATTAGTCTTTCTCATCTTTTCTTTTTCCTTTTATAATGGCATGCAAACCTTGTTAATTGCCTCTGACGTGCACTTTGTACTTATGTTTTGTATGACTTACTTAGGCGCTGTACACTTGACCCTGAGCTGGATAGTTACTCCCCGGCACACACATATATACTTACCTGATATTAATGTGTTTCTTTGTAATTGTGTAATATGACCTTCCATATAACTCTCTAGCTACTTTGTACATGATTGTATGAAAGATGCTATGTGTTTAATGATGTATCTTTGTATACATGTTAATATTTGAAAAAAATATATATAAAAAAAACTACAAAAAATAAAAACATTTCCTTAAGCACAGAGCTGCACAATTGTAGTGGGAAATGTAGCCTTTATAAACCAAACTGGAGAGCTTCTTAAAGCAGAGTTCCACCCACATGTTTCACTCCTCACCATGCAGTACTAATGTGCATCCTTAAAATGAATTGTCAATTTATTATTTTTTTTCTGTTCACTTACCTGATTTATGCCTATATCTAATTTCACTTCCTCCTTTAGCTGCCGCCTACATCATTTATGGTTTTGCATTGGCTCCTGGGAGATCTTGGTCAGCTTGGCATGGCACTGCTCCCATGACATCTAACATTGGCATCTATGGAAATTCTTGGTCAGCTTGGCATGGCATGGCTCCAGTAACATTTAGCATTGGCGTCTATGAAAAATCTTGGTCAGCTTGGCATGACACTGCTCCCGTGATATTTAACATTGGCGTCTATGGAAATTCTTGGTCAGCTTGGCATGGCACTAGGGATGAGCCGAACACCCCCCGGTTCGGTTCGCACCAGAACCCGCGAACGGACCGCAAGTTCGCACGAACGTTAGAACCCCATTGACGTCTATGGGACTCGAACGTTCGAAATCAAAAGTGCTCATTTTAAAGGCTAATTTGCATGGTATTGTCCTAAAAAGGGTTTGGGGACCCGGGTCCTACCCCAGGGGACATGTATCAATGCAAAAAAAACTTTTAAAAACGGCCGTTTTTTCGGGAGCAGTGATTTTAATGATGCTTAAAGTAAAAAAAAAAAAGTGAAATATTCCTTTAAATATCGTACCTGGGGGGTGTCTATAGTATGCCTGTAAAGTGACGCGTGTTTCCCATGTTTAGAACAGTCCCTGCACCAAATGTCATTTTTAAAGGAAAAAATCTCATTTAAAACTGCTTGCGGGTTTAATGTCATGTCGGGTCATGGCAATATGGATGAAAATCAGTGAGACAAACGGCATGGGTACCCCCCAGTCCATTACCAGGCCCTTTGGGTCTTGTATGGATATTAAGGGGAACCCCGCACCCAAATTAAAATAAGGAAAGGTCCCTATATACTCTGAACAGCAGTATACAGGCGGTGCAAACAAGACAGGGACTGTAGGTTTGTTGTTAAGTAGAATCTGTTTGTAATTTTGAACATTTTTAATGTGTTTAGCTCCAGCCAAAAAATCTTTTCTAAGCTTTTTGGAAAACATAGGGAAGGGTTATCACCCCTGTGACATTTGTTTTGCGTCTTTCCTCCTCTTCAGAAGATTTCACCTCACTTTTTTGTCCCAATGAAAAATGTTTTTTGAAAATTTGGGTTTTTTTGTGGAACAAGGATTGGAAAGCATCAGTGGAAAGGAGAAATTGTTTTCCCATATTAACTCTTACAGGAGAGAATTTCCCTTCCTTAGGGGTAGATTTCATCTCACTTCCTGTTGTCTCCTTCCGTTTGCAAGTAGGAGTCGTTTGTAAGTTAGATGTTTGAAAGTAGGGTCCTGCCCTATATACTCAGCAGAAATTTGGGCCTTAGGTGTTGCTGTGGCCAAAACACTGTAAGCCCTCACAGGGCCCTGCTGTGAAATATTAGATCAAGAATTGTAATTACATGCCCCTGTTGAACAGGAGCTGAAAAATTAGGCCTTAGGCACTGGTGCTGGTGCCACAACACTGCAACCCCTCACAGACACTCTAGTTGGAACGCAGGAACGAGCCCTGCTGCAAAGTATTGCATCAAAAATTGTAATTACACGCCCCTGTTAGACAGGGGCAGAAAAATTGGGCCTTAGGCACTGGTGCTGGTGCCACAACACTGCAACCCCTCACAGACACTCTAGTTGGAACGCAGGAACGAGCCCTGCTGCAAAGTATTGCATCAAAAATTGTAATTACACGCCCCTGTTAGACAGGGGCAGAAAAATTGGGTCTTAGGCACTGGTGCTGGTGCCACAACACTGCAACCCCTCACAGACACTCTAGTTGAAACGCAGGAACAAGCCCTGCTGCAAAGTATTGCATCAAAAATTGTAATTACACGCCCCTGTTAGACAGGGGCTGAAAAATTGGGTCTTAGGCACTGGTGCTGGTGCCACAACACTGCAACCCCTCACAGACACTCTAGTTGGAACGCAGGAACAAGCCCTGCTGCAAAGTATTGCATCAAAAATTGTAATTACACGCCCCTGTTAGACAGGGGCTGAAAAATTGTGCCTTAGGCACTGGTGGTGGCGCCCAGAACCAAAAATGTTCTTACAAGCTATCAGCGTGATGATTGAGGAGGAAGAGGATAATTACTCAGGGATAGTCACTCAGCATCAGCATAGGCAGTCTTTGAAGGGATCTGAAAAAAATTATTCAGTTACATCAGCATCAGGTGCTTGGTAGCTGGTGGTGATCCAAGACTGATTCATTTTTATGAAGGTCAGCCGATCGACCGAGTCAGTGGACAGACGCACCCTGTGATCGGTTACCACGCCTCCAGCAGCACTGAATGTGCGTTCCGAAAGAACGCTGGATGCAGGACAGGCCAGTAGCTCAATTGCATACTGTGCAAGCTCTGGCCAGTGATCCATCCTCAAGACCCAGTAACCCAGAGGATTTTCGGTGGGAAAGGTGTCCAAGTCTGATCTTGCCCCTAGGTATTCCTGCACCATGTAAAACAGACGCTGGCGATGGTTGCTGGAACCGATCATACCTTGGGGCTGCGGACCAAAAAATTGTCTGAACGCATCGGTCAGACGGCCACCTTCTCCACCGCTCCTTCTTTGACTGACCGAAGCCTCAGCAACACGTTGTCCAGAAACAGGAGTTTGTAACCTCCCAGTCTCTGGGAACGCGTTGCACAGACCTTTCTGCAAGGCCTCCCGAAGATGTTTCATCCTCTGCTCCCTCTGCGATGGCAAGATAAGGTCCGCAACCTTACCCTTGTAACGTGGATCAAGGAGGGTTGCCAGCCAGTATTGGTCCTTCTCCTTGATACCACGAATACGAGGATCCTTACGCAGGCTTTGCAGGATCAGGGAGGCCATGCAGCGTAGGTTTGCTGAGGCATTCGGTCCGGAGTCCTCTGGGTCACTAAGGACAACAACGTCCGCAGCCACCTCCTCCCAGCCACGTACAAGCCCATGTGTTCCTTGGGACTGATCCCTTAAAGACTGCTGATGCTGAGTGCCAGGCTCCACCTCCATACTGACACAATCTTCCTCCTCCTCCTCCTCCTCCTCCTCCTCGTCCTCTTCCTGTGTGATCGGCGGGCACGCAGGAACACTGTCTGGATAAAGGGGGCCTTGAGAGCTAAGGAAGTCCTCCTCTTCCTGCCTCTGTTCTGCCTCAAGTGCCCTGTCCATTATTCCACGCAGCGTGTGCTCCAACAGGTGGACAAGGGGGACAGTGTCACTGATGCATGCACTGTCAGTGCTCACCATCCTCGTGGCCTCCTCGAATGGTGACAGGACAGTGCATGCATCCCTGATCATGGCCCACTGGCGTGGGGAAAAAAAACCAAGGTCCCCTGACCCTGTCCTGGTGCCATAGTCGCACAGGTACTCATTGATGGCCCTCTGCTGCGTGTGCAGCCGCTGCAGCATGGCCAATGTCGAGTTCCACCTGGTGGGCATGTCACAGATTAGGCGGTTCTTGGGCAGGTTAAACTCCTTTTGGAGGTCCGTCAGCCGAGCACTGGCATTATATGACCGGCGGAAATGCACACAGACTTTCCTGGCCTGCCTCAGGACATCCTGTAAGCCCGGGTACCTGCCCAAGAACCGCTGCACCACCAAGTTAAGGACGTGAGCCAAACAGGGCACATGGGTCAGTTGTCCCTGTCGGAGGGCAGAGAGGAGGTTGGTGCCATTGTCGCAAACCACCATTCCTGCCTTAAGTTGGCGTGGCGTCAACCACCTCTGAACCTGCCCCTGCAGAGCTGACAGAACCTCTGCCCCAGTGTGGCTCCTGTCCCCCAAGCACACCAGCTCAAGCACCGCATGGCATCTTTTGGCCTGCGTACTTGCGTAGCCCCTTGAACGCCTACGGAGCACCGCTGGTTCCGAGGAAGAGGCCATGGAGGAAGAAGAAGAGGAGGGGGTGGAGGAGAGAGGTGTGTCACAATCAGCATTTTGGAGGCGTGGTGGCGGAACAACCTCCAACACTACTGCACCTTGTCCTGCATCCTTCCCAGCTGCCAGCAGAGTCACCCAATGCGCCGTGAAACTTAAGTAACGTCCCTGTCCATGCCTGCTGGACCATGAGTCAGCGGTAATATGCACCTTACCGCTGACCGCCCTGTCCAGCGAGGCATGGACATTGCCTTCCACATGCCGGTAGAGAGCCGGAATCGCCTTCCGTGAGAAAAAGTGGCGTTTGGGAACCTGCCACTGAGGAACCGCACATTCCACAAACTCACGGAAGGGGGCAGAGTCTACCAACTGAAAAGGCAGCAGTTGAAGTGCTAGCAATTTTGCCAAGCTAGCATTCAACCGCTGGGCATGTGGATGGCTGGGAGCAAACTTCTTTCGGCGGTGCAGCAGCTGGGGCAGGGAAATTTGCCTGGTACAATCTGACGTCGGTGTACCAAAAGCAGATTGCCCACAAGTACTTGGCTGTGACACACCTAATTCTACACCTTCATTCCTCTCACTGCAGGTCTCAGAGAGGACTGAAGGTCTAGTGGGGTTGGAAATCTCAGCTGATGAGGAGCAAGGAGAGATCCTCTTTGTTCTTTGGTGTGGGTCTTTTAGATATGCTTGCCAACGAACTGCATGGCAGGTCAACATATGTCTGGTCAAGCATGTGGTACCCAAGCGGGAGATGTTTTGGCCACGCGAGATACGCTTGAGACATATGTTGCAAATAGCAACGGTGCGATCTGATGCACTCGTCTCAAAAAAGGCCCACACCAAAGAACTTTTTGAATAACGCGCAGAGACTGCAGCGCCCTGCACATGTGGAGCTTTGGGGTGTGATGCAGTCAATGTGCTGCCCTTAGGCTGGCCCCTGGAGGGCATCCTGCCTCGTTGGTGATGTGCCGCCTCCTCCTCCTCCTCCTCCTCCTCTCTCCTATCAGGCACCCACGTTGAGTCAGTGACCTCATCATCCCCTCCCTCCTCATCACTGGAGGAAACCTGGCAGTATGCTGCAGCAGGGGGAGCATGACTGCCAGATTGCTGTCCTTCTTGGGCACCCCCTCTGTCCGTGCTCATGTTACTGCCTTCATCGAGCTCAGTATCATCATCAGAGCCTTCCAAACGCTGGGCATCCTCCTGGAGCATGTACCCAACACTGTGGTCAAACAGTTCGAGGGAATCCTCAGGAGGACATGGTGGAGCTAGGGAAGGAGTCACTGATGACATTGAGCTGAGGGAAGAGGCCGCTGCTTTGCCAGACAAAGCACCCTGGGCATGGGTGAGAGAGGATGAGGAGGATGAGGACGGCTTGGTCATCCACTCGACCAAGTTTTCTGCATGTTGCGGCTCAACACGGCCAGCTGCCGAAAAAAAGGCCAAGCGTGTCCCATGGCCACGGGCTGATGAGGATGCACCGTCTCCACGACCAGCACTAGACACAGAGCCTGCTTGCCCTCTCTTATTGGCTTGTGACTGTCTGCCTCTCCTTCTTGGCCTTCCAGACATACTAATGGCCTGTAGCTGCACTAAGCTGGGATAGAACACCTGTAATTTTCTTCAGGTAGCTTTATATACTGTAACCAGACAAGCCTGCCTGTCAGTAGGAAGATAACAGGAACGGATCTAGCTGAACACTGTGAGCAGGACGCACTGACTGCACTAAATGTAAATAGCAGGAACGGATCTAGCTGAACACTGTGAGCAGGACGCACTGACTGCACTAAATGTAAATAGCAGGAACGGATCTAGCTGAACACTGTGAGCAGGACGCACTGCACTAAATGTAAATAGCAGGAACGGATCTAGCTGAACACTGTGAGCAGGACGCACTGCACTCAATGTAAATAGCAGGAACGGATCTAGCTGAACACTGTGAGCAGGACGAACTGCACTAAATGTAAATAGCAGGAACAGATCTAGCTGAACACTGTGAGCAGGACGCACTGCACTAAATGTAAATAGCAGGAACGGATCTAGCTGAACACTGTGAGCAGGACACACTGCACTAAATGTAAATAACAGGAACAGATCTAGCTGAACACTGTGAGCAGGACGCACTGCACTAAATGTAAATAGCAGGAACAGATCTAGCTGAACACTGTGAGCAGGACGCACTGCACTAAATGTAAATAGCAGGAACAGATCTAGCTGAACACTGTGAGCAGGACGCACTGACTGCACTAAATGTAAATAGCAGGAACAGATCTAGCTGAACACTGTGAGCAGGACGCACTGCACTCAATGTAAATAGCAGGAACGGATCTAGCTGAACACTGTGAGCAGGACGAACTGCACTAAATGTAAATAGCAGGAACAGATCTAGCTGAACACTGTGAGCAGGACGCACTGCACTAAATGTAAATAGCAGGAACGGATCTAGCTGAACACTGTGAGCAGGACGCACTGACTGCACTAAATGTAAATAGCAGGAACGGATCTAGCTGAACACTGTGAGCAGGACGAACTGCACTAAATGTAAATAGCAGGAACAGATCTAGCTGAACACTGTGAGCAGGACGCACTGCACTAAATGTAAATAGCAGGAACGGATCTAGCTGAACACTGTGAGCAGGACGCACTGCACTAAATGTAAATAGCAGGAACAGATCTAGCTGAACACTGTGAGCAGGACGCACTGCACTAAATGTAAATAGCAGGAACGGATCTAGCTGAACACTGTGAGCAGGACGCACTGCACTAAATGTAAATAGCAGGAACAGATCTAGCTGAACACTGTGAGCAGGACGCACTGCACTAAATGTAAATAGCAGGAACAGATCTAGCTGAACACTGTGAGCAGGACGCACTGCACTAAATGTAAATAGCAGGAACGGATCTAGCTGAACACTGTGAGCAGGACGCACTGCACTAAATGTAAATAGCAGGAACAGATCTAGCTGAACACTGTGAGCAGGACGCACTGCACTAAATGTAAATAGCAGGAACAGATCTAGCTGAACACTGTGAGCAGGACGCACTGACTGCACTAAATGTAAATAGCAGGAACAGATCTAGCTGAACACTGTGAGCAGGACGCACTGCACTCAATGTAAATAGCAGGAACGGATCTAGCTGAACACTGTGAGCAGGACGAACTGCACTAAATGTAAATAGCAGGAACAGATCTAGCTGAACACTGTGAGCAGGACGCACTGCACTAAATGTAAATAGCAGGAACGGATCTAGCTGAACACTGTGAGCAGGACGCACTGACTGCACTAAATGTAAATAGCAGGAACGGATCTAGCTGAACACTGTGAGCAGGACGAACTGCACTAAATGTAAATAGCAGGAACAGATCTAGCTGAACACTGTGAGCAGGACGCACTGCACTAAATGTAAATAGCAGGAACGGATCTAGCTGAACACTGTGAGCAGGACGCACTGCACTAAATGTAAATAGCAGGAACAGATCTAGCTGAACACTGTGAGCAGGACGCACTGCACTAAATGTAAATAGCAGGAACAGATCTAGCTGAACACTGTGAGCAGGACGCACTGCACTAAATGTAAATAGCAGGAACAGATCTAGCTGAACACTGTGAGCAGGACGCACTGACTGCACTAAATGTAAATAGCAGGAACAGATCTAGCTGAACACTGTGAGCAGGACGCACTGCACTCAATGTAAATAGCAGGAACGGATCTAGCTGAACACTGTGAGCAGGACGAACTGCACTAAATGTAAATAGCAGGAACAGATCTAGCTGAACACTGTGAGCAGGACGCACTGCACTAAATGTAAATAGCAGGAACAGATCTAGCTGAACACTGTGAGCAGGACGCACTGACTGCACTAAATGTAAATAGCAGGAACGGATCTAGCTGAACACTGTGAGCAGGACGCACTGCACTAAATGTAAATAGCAGGAACGGATCTAGCTGAACACTGTGAGCAGGACGCACTGCATTAAATGTAAATAGCAGGAACAGATCTAACCTAATCTAGCTAACTCAAATCAAATGACACTGTCTGTCTCTCTCTCTATCAGCACACCGGAACACACTACACAGGGCCGCCGTGCAGGCGGCCTTATATAGTGTGGGGCGTGTACTAAATCCCCTGAGCCATAATTGGCCAAAGCCACCCTGGCTTTGGCCAATTACAGCTCTCTCTACTGACGGCGCTTTGATTGGCCAAGCATGCGGGTCATAGTGCATGCTTGGCCAATCATCAGCCAGAAATGCACTGCGATGCCGCAGTGAATTATGGGCCGTGACGCGCCACACGAATTTGGCGCGAACGGCCCATAACGTTCGCAATTCGACGGATGGTCGAACAGCCGATGTTCGAGTCGAACATGCGTTCGATTCGAACACGAAGCTCATCCCTACATGGCACTGCTTCCGTAACATTTAATATTGGTGTCTATGGAAAACCTTGGTCAGCTTGGCATAGCAAGCTGACCAAGATTGCACCGCACTGCACATGCGTGAGATTGGCAGGTGCATGTTGGGTAGCCAGGATGCACGGAATCCAGGAAGAAGGACACTGTGGCTTCAGATGGCCACACTGGAGATGGCCGCACTGTGCAGGAACTTCACAAAAAAGAAAACGATGCTGCACAAATAGAAAACTGGGCATAGTTTACAGCATACCTTTGTTACATTGCACGAGGCATAAGTATTCTAGGGGTATTTTTCTCTTAAAAGTCATATTTCAGCTGGAACACCACTTTAAAGTGAATGTTGGGCTAAAGCTTTCTTCTTTTTTTTTTTTTTTTTTTGGTAGAATGGGGAAGGGTTAGAACCCCTGTTAGGTTTTTACTCCAATCTCAACCCTGTCTCTTTCTCAAACCACCAACAGGGTCAATGTATTAATGTATATTAATGTATAAAGAGAAACTGAGATCAGGTTTCAGGGATGTTCTGGGTACTTTCTATTAAATTTGGGATCCATGGATCTCCATTCAGTTCCACCATCACCCAATCCCAAATGCTTTAAAATCATAATGATGCTTTCTGCAGAATCTAATCTGTTTTTGTTTCCTTCTTTTCAGCTTTGCTATACTTATTTCTCCTGAAATGCATCTCATCATAATAACTGGTTATAAAATAATCTATTCTGTATTTTTTCTGCACTAAATAATGCTGTATCTCACAAATATTATGACCCTTTGTATTACTAGCCTATCACTGTGTGTAAGTGTTATGTTTTTACATTTTCTTTTTTTCCCTTTGATTTTTTTTTATAAACATATTCAAATATTGAATCGTTAAACCCTGGCAATTTTTAGTATTTTTATTCATTTTTTATTATGTTGATATTTATGGGTTGCCTTTGTTTTTGAGGTACACCTAAGTGAATTTCTATAATTTGTATTCGAACTGTTGGTTGCCTTCATACATTTGATCTATTTTCTGATATAAAGGAGGTTGATAGAACTTGAAAGCAACTCTACATGCCTGATTGTTACCATCTTTATTATGGCCATCAAAAAATAAAGTGAAATATACCTTAAATATACCTCAGCAAAAAATCTTTTTGTGATGTAAAGTGTATCTATGCCTAAAAACAAAAGTTTAAGTGGTTGTAAAGGCTGAAAGTTTTCTACCTTCATGCATTTTATGCCTGATGATAAAGAACCTTCTGTGTGCAGCGTCCCCCCCCACCGTTCCCCCTAATCCTTACTTGAGCCCCCTCCATTCCAGCGATGTTCACGATAACCGGTTGTATGGAGATTCTCCCTCCTCACTGGCAGAGACAGCAGCGGGAGCCCATTGGCTCCCATTGCTGTTAATCACAGCCAGCGAGCCAATGGGAAGAGAGCAGGGGTGGGGCTGAGCAGTGGCTCTATGTGTCTTATGGATGCATAGAGCAGTAGTTTGGGAGCAAACACAAAGCGGTGCCCCCAGGGCAAGTGTTTTTCTCTGGGGGGCACTGCTTGAGGGGGAGGATCCAGGAGTGCCAGCAGAGGACCCAAAAGCAGAGGATCGGGCTGCTCTGTTCAAAACCACTGCACAGAGCAGGTAAGTATAACATATTTGTTATGAACCCCCCCCCCCCCAAAAAAAAAGCTTTAGTATCACTTTAACACAAAGAGCAATACAAGCAAAACTAAAAAAAAAAGTTTTGGCTGGAGTGGAGTCGTACCATTTAAGCTATTTTATAACTTACATTTACTGTCTAAACCCCAAAGCAAAAATATAATATGTTGCAGCTTACCATTTCTTATGATGGCTACATTAGTTTTCTTTTTTTTGTTTTAGGCTTTTTTCTTGTCTTAGGGTGGCTGCACTCACTCTTTCACTCTATCTATGGAGGAGCAACTTAGCCACCCTTGGACAACAGTTTGCCAGCATAGTAGATTCTATATGTTTTTTTAAATAGATATTTAAAGGCAATAACACCAGAGATTGTTAATCCAGGGAATATCCAATTGCCTCTTGGGTGATCAGGAAATAATAGTTTCCCCCACTGCAAACAATTTGATCATGCTTCATCTGTTTTTTTTCCTCTGGATGGACTCTGGGTATAGGATTGTGTACATGACTGATTTCTATTTATTTCTTTTCAATTGATTAAATCAGATAGACTCGTGTCTTTTTTTCTAAATATGGCAATGGGACTGGCTGTCAAAATACAATAGCAGCATCAGGAGATTTGTCCATCTGCGCTGTGTAGCATGGATGGAGCAGTCTTTCTATATGTGTATTACCAGCTTTACTTTGACTTTACATGAGTGACTAACACGGTAAATAAGAAGTATAGCCAAAGCTTGCTTGGTTGTACTTCTCTTGTGAATCATAGGAGTGCAGTTTGTTATGTGCAGTTTGTTATGCACTCCTGTGGCCCATTTTTAGCAGACAGCAGGCTGAAGTGCGCTGTCTGCTGACATCACAAAGCCGGTACAGGCTCGGGCAAGATCACAATGTCGGGATCCGCCCACATGCCTGGACCGGCACCTGGATCAGCCTCTCAGTGAGCCGTTGAGAGCCTTGTGAGCCGCTCCCACCCCCTCCACAGCCCAGCACTCGGGGAGCTCTGGGGAACCTGACCAATTGGATTGCCTAGTTCTCAGTCTAAGAGGCGCTGGGGGACAGATGCTGCATCTACCTAGGGAAGTATGATTATTAAATGAAAAAAAAAAAACATATTTCTCTTTAAGGACTAACTCCAGCTAATACTTTTAAGCAGTTAACACAACATTTCTTTCTCTGTGTATAAATATTTTAACCAAATCAATAAAAGCTGAACATTGTAATTACCCCTGTCATTGTTAAAATATATGTAAACCCTCACCTTGTAAAACAAATCATTCAGTTTTAAATATAAATGAAAGGCAAAACATCTGTGTATACATGTAAAACATCATGATTACTCCCCCCCCCCCCCCTATTTTTTATAGGTGATCTTATTCCCTCTTTTTCAGCTGCATACGGAGTTCAGAGAGCCGAAGGAAAAGAAAAGGTAGTACACTGATCTTCCCAGAAAATGGGGGGTTTCAGCACAAGTCTGATCAGTGGAGGAGAGCGGGCTCAGTTCCCAGCACAGCTAGAGAACTGACCATGGTGTGTTCTCATGGTTAGTGTAGTTAGTTTTTAATAGGAGAGCAGAGGGACTGGCAGGAACACCAGGGATTTCACACAAAACAAAGAGAACAGAATACTTTTTCATACACGTACATGATCAAGATGGCATATATATATAGAATATGAAATGTTGGGTTAACCTATTCTTTAAATAGTTTTCTTTAACCTTCTATCTGTACCTTGTGCTGGACAGCTTGGTCTGTTAAATTAAGTTGAACAATAACAGACTTACTGGCCAAATCACTAGGTCATAAACTATATTATGGGGGGACTCAGTAAAACAAAATCTAACATCATACAGTATATTTTGTTTTTATTTTTTTATTTGTTAGTTCCACTTTAAGTTAAATGCTAAACAATTGCAAAAAAGCTGTAACAAAAGACTTATAAATCTCTGTTCTCTTGCTGAGAGGTTCCACATCAAACATACACTTGTAAGATGACCTTTGCCTCCTTCTAGCGTCCAACATACTTTAGTTCTAGAAGGATTTAACCTCTCTACTTGAAAGATAAAAAGCTGAAGAGAAATTATATTTAATTACCAGAGGGATACTACCTCTAAACATTTCTTTGAATGCATTAGTAATGCATATCCGCTAAGAGAGTTCCTACCACTGCACGGGTGATCCATCTACAAAGAAGTTTTTTCTGTTTCGAGTGCAGCTCAAGTGACAACATTATTCCTTTCCTGGAACTTTTTAAACTAATTACCCAACCTGTTATGTATGTGATATTGTAAGTAGTGAGTGTCACTAACAATATGCAATATCCCCTTCTTCTACAGAGAAGAATCTGCATTGATCTTAGCAGATATATATTTCCAATATTAAACAATGTTATATCTATATCGTGTATTATCTGAACACTAAAGCCTCGTACACATGATCAGAATTTAGGACGAATGTTCATCCGTTTTTTTGTTGCATGCTAGTCTCATATAGAAAGTGAAGGGGTTACTCAACATACAAAAATTATTGTACAACAGAATTCAACTTCAGAAGTTATTTAATGTGTTATTATTATTATACAGGATTTATAGCGCCAACAGTTTGCGCAGCGCTTAACAAAATGAAGGTAGACATTACAGGTACATTACAATTTGGTACATGAGGAATCAGAGGACCCTGCTCATTAGAGCTTACAATCTAAAAGGGATCGTCAATAGATACAAAAGGTAATAGCTGTGGGGGATGAGCTGATGGAGGAAGTAAAATTGTGTATTAGTTAGAAGCAGGGTAGGCTTCTTTAAAGAGAAGGGTCTTTCGTCTAAAGATGGATAGATTAGGGGACAGTCGGACAGATTGGGGTAGGGAGTTCCAAAGGATGGGAGAAGCTCTGGAGAAATCCTGGAGGTGAGCATGGTAGGAGGTGACAAGGGATCTAGAGAGCAGGAAGTCTTGGGAGGACTGAAGAGAGAGGCTTGGTTGGTATTTTGGGACTAGGTTTAGATGTAGCTGGGGGGGGGAAGAGTTATGGATGGCCTTGTAAATTATTGTTAGTACTTTGAATTTTATTCAAAGTAATTTGTGTTCAATTGTTATGTATGTATTCTTTCGTTTCAGAGCATGCATAGTCTTGCTCTTGCGATTTTTTTCAGACAAAAACTGTACTAATTGAATGAAAATCAGATGTTGTGTTCACATACGACACAAATTTTATAGCCTGAACATTCAGTTTTTGTTTTGTACAAAAATTCGGAATCGCCTGTCGAAAGCACCATACTAATGATCCGAAAATCATCAGATGATGATTTGATGATTGATGATTTGTCGGATGAAATTTAACTTCCGATTTTCTTCTCGTGTGTACAGGTCTTAAGGCTAGGTTCACAGTAGTGGGAGTCTGGAATGTGTGCAAAGTTGCGTGCTTTTCTGACAAGTACAGAAATGTGTTGGCCTTTAGCAGATGTGCAGCGCTGCCATTATTTCTTAATAGCACCCCCACACATCTCGCATGTGAAAATGCATGGTACTTCAGCACCATGCTTTTTGGCAGGATTTTGGAAAAGGGTCAGGGACTTTTTTGTCTTTCCCACGTGTAAGGTTGCCCATTACACATGACACCCAGGTAATGCGCTAAAAACTCACGGAAAAGCGAGCACTCTGTCCTACCCACCAGTGTGAACCAACCATAAAGGATCTACTTATAAATAGTCAATACTAGAATTGCCAAGAATTTACCCTCCATTTGTTGATAAATGCGCTTTATTTCTAAATCAGTTTTTTCTATTACAAATTGTTATTTTGAGTTTTTCTATAAGAAAAAGTATAAGAAAATGAGTAACTTATTGATCAATTATAGATCACATCTGTTAACAATGAAAAAGTCATATTAAATGGCTGGCCAAAGCCTCCAAAAATGATGGCCTCCCACTATGGCCAAGTTTTACATTTTCATGAATAACTGATTATAATGCATGTAAGGGAAATTTATCTATCTATCTATCTATCTATCTATCTATCTATCTATCTATCTATCTATCTATCTATCTATCTATCTATCTATCTATCTATCTATCTATCTATCTATCTATCTATCTATCTATCTATCTATCTATCTATCTATCTATCTATCTATCTATCTATCTATCTATCTATCTATCTATCTATCTATCTATCTATCTATCTATCTATCTATCTGTATCTATAGATATATCTATAGATAGATATATCTATCTATAGATAGATAGATAGATAGATAGATAGATAGATAGATAGATAGATAGATAGATAGATAGATAGATAGATAGATAGATAGATAGATAGATAGATAGATAGATAGATAGATAGATAGATAGATAGATAGATAGATAGATAGATAGATAGATAGATAGATAGATAGATAGATAGATAGATAGATAGATAGATAGATAGATAGATAGATAGATAGATAGATACAGTTGCAATAAAAATATGTGAACCCTTTTGGAATGATATGGATTTCTGCAAAAATTGGTTATAAAATGTGATCTGATCTTCATCTAAGTCACAACAATAGACAATCACAGTCTGCTTAAACTAATAACACACAAAGAGTTACATGTTGAATGTGAATGATGCCTCGCACAAAAGAGCTCTCAGAAGACCTACGATTAAGAATTATTGACTTGCATAAAGCTGTAAAGGGTTATAAAAGTATGTCCAAAAGCCTTGCTGTTCATCGGTCCACAGTAAGACAAATTGTCTATAAATGGAGAAAGTTCAGCACTGCTGCTACTCTCCCTAGGAGCGGGCGTCCTGTAAAGGTGACTGCAAGAGCACAGCGCAGACTGCTCAATGAGGTGAAGAAGAATCCTAGAGTGTCAGCTAAAGACTTTCAAAAGTCTCTGGCATATGCTAACATCCCTGTTAGCGAATCTACGATACGTAAAACACATTAACAAGAATAGATTTCATGGGAGGATACCACAGAGGAAGCCACTGCTGTCCACAAAAAACATTGCTGCACATTTACAGTTTGCACAAGAGCACCTGGATGTTCCACAGCAGTACTGGCAAAATATTCTGTATACAGATAAAACCAAAGTTGAGTTGTTTGGAAGAAACACACAACACTATGTGTGGAGAAAAAGAGGCACAGCACACCAACATCAAAACCTCATCCCAACTGTGAAGTATGGTGGTGGGGGCATCATGGTTTGGGGCTGAAGATCAGATCACATTTTATGACCAATTTGTGCAGAAATCCATATCATTCCAAAAGGGTTCACATACTTTTTATTGCAACAGTATATAAATCTGCTACTCAATCTAACACTTTGGTTTTATCTGTCCACAGAATATTTTGCCAGTACTGCTGTGGAATATCCAGGTGCTCTTGTGTAAACTGTAAACATGCAGCAATGTTTTTTTTGGACAGCAGTGGCTTCCTCTGTGGTATCCTCCCATGAAATCCATTCTTGTTTAGTGTTTTACGTATTGTAGATTCGCTAACAGGGATGTTAGCATATGCCAGAGACTTTTGTAAGTCTTTCGCTGACACTCTAGGATTCTTCTTCACCTCATTGAGCAATCTGCGCTGTGCTCTTGCAGTCATCTTTAAATGATGCCCACTCCTAGGGAGAGTAGCAGCAGTGCTGAACTTTCTCCATTTATAGATAATTTGTCTTACCATGGACTGGTGAAAAGCAAGGCTTTTGGAGATACTTTTATAATCCTTTCCAGCTTTATGCAAGTCAATAATTCTTAATCATAGGTCTTCAGAGAGCTCTTTGGTGCAAGGCATCATTCACATCAGGCAGTGCTTCTTGTGAAAAGCAAACCCAGAACTGGTGTGTGTTTTTTATAGGGCAGGGCAGCTGTAACCAACACCTCCAATCTCATGTCATTGATTGGACTCCATTTGGCTGACACCTCACTCCAATTAGCTCTTGGAGATCTCATTAGTCTAGGGGTTCACATACTTTTTCCACCTGCACTGTGAATGTTTACATGGTGTGTTCAATAAAAACATGGTAACATTTAATTCTTTGTGTGTTATTAGGTTTAAGCAAACTGTGATTGTCTATTGTTGTGACTTAGATGAAGATCAGATCACATTTTATGACCAATTTGTGTAGAAATCCATATCATTCCAAAAGGGTTTACATACTTTTTATTGCAACTGTATAAAAATCTGCTACTCCATCCAACTCCCCAGACTGATAATGTTTCTGTCTAAAGGAGCTCCCTGTGCTCCTTCATCCAGAGTGGGGGCACTCTAATACAGGAGGTGTGTTAACTGGTCAGATCACCAGGTGAAAACAGAGGGAAAAAAGCCTAAACAAAGAAAACAAATACAGCCACCAATTGATTAGCAAGCTGCAATATATTACATTTTTGGTTTTGTGTATAATACTTTAGCTTTTACTTAATAATTTAGCTTTAATTTTAGGTCAGGAAAGTGACATCATCACTGCCTGGTCATTCAAATAGCCGGAAAGCGTGAACCTGGAACTTCTTTGACTGGGCAAAGATGAAAACATCAGGAGCATGTTACTAGAGGGCACCGTTGTAAGGTAAGTCTGCCATAATGTGCTAGTATGCAGTGCCAGTACAAGGTCATCTAGAGCCCAGGATGAAAATGCCAAACGGCACCCCTCCCTACCTTAAAAATGTATGAGCATTAAGTGTCAGCAAAAATACCCTCCCAACCCCCCAAAAAATTGAGCACTAATCTTCGTACTTACCCGCTAAGCATAAATGCCCCTTGCAAGCCAGAATTCTTCCCAAGCAAAAATTCCCCCTCCTAGCTTAAATCCTCTTCCTCTACCTCTTCAAATCCCTCTTCCTAGCAGAATCCTCTACCCCCCAAGATTTCCTCTCTGAGCATGAATCCTCTACCCCCCTCAAATCCCCCATTCCCAGCACAAATGCCCCCCAAATCCCCTCTTCTACCACTAACCCCCCTCCCAAATTTCCCATCCTAGCACAAATCCCCCCAATCATCCCTACTAGCACAACCCCCCCCTCCATACCCCTTCCTAACAAAAATCTATCCTATCCACCCCTAGTTCAAATCCCCCCCTCCAAAGCACCTCTTCTATATCAAATCCTTACTGGGCCCAGGGCAGCCGTCCCTCCTGCCCACCCCTTGTCCCGGCCCTGTGCGTTGCATACTAACACATTATAGCATTGACCTACAGGGGGCCTGGCAATTTTTTTTCCCAGAGTTTACTATGGCTTTAAACTTTTAGCAGCATGTATTTGGCAAGCTTTTAACATTTTAACAGCTTCCATCCACATCTTTGTTTTTAAGATTCATTTCATAGTGAGGGCTTTTTATTGTATATGGACTGAGTCCGAATTCCCATTATGCTTAGCTATATATGAAGGTTGTTTGGTCAGCGCTGTGATTACTCTTGTTAATGAACCAAGCAAATTGCTTGTACTCAAAACTGCCGAAGTGACAAATAAGAAAGAGGTCCCTTTATGTTTTTTTTTTCTGCTATAATATAAACAAGAAGCGAGATTGTGCCTGTCACTTGCAGGCTTTCACCACCAGGTGTCACTCTGTTAATATAAACAATATGAGCCATGAATAGTAAAGCTCATGCAAATCTGTATCCATCACTCCATCATTTCTGGTTGGCTGTTGCTGTCAGTTTTGCCAGGAAAATTATTGACAGTGTTCTGCATTCAGGATGCGTATTTTACCTAAAGAGAATTCATCATCCTTTATTATGTTTCAGAGTGTGACCTGCCTAATATAAATAATATTAACAATATGTTTGAAAACCTTCTTATTATTTATAGTTTATAATTAAACTGGTAAAGGTGCATCCTTCTGGGCACTGGCGGGTCCATGACAATCAATGCAATCTGCTTCCAAGTCAGAGTGAGGGGAACAACACACAGCCACAGTCTACACTACAGTATCTCACAAAAGTGAGTACACCCCTCACATTTTTGTAAATATTTTATTATATCTTTTCATGTGACAACACTGAAGAAATGACACTTTGCTAAAATGTAAAGTAGTGAGTGTACAGCTTGTATAACAGTGTAAATTTGCTGTCCCCTCAAAATAACTCAACACACAGCCATTAACGTCTAAACCGCTGGCAACAAAAGTGAGTACACCCCTAAGTGACAATGTCCAAATTGGGCCCAATTAACCATTTTCCCTCCCCGGAGTTATGTTACTCTTTAGTGTTACATGGTCTCAGGTGTGAATGGGGAGCAGGTGTGTTAAATTTGGTGTTATCACTCTCACTCTCTCATACTGGTCACTGGAAGTTCAACATGGCACCTCATGGCAAAGAACTCTCTGAGGCTCTGAAAAAAAGAATTGCTGCTCTAAATAAAGATGGCCTAGGCTATAAGAAAAATGCAGCATGGTGGCCAAGACTGTACAGCGGTTTAACAGGGCAGGCTACTCTCAGAACAGGCATTGCCATGGTCGACCCTTAGAGGTTGAGTGCACATGCTCAGCGTCATATCCAGAGGTTGTCTTTGGGAAATAGACATATGAGTGCTGCCAACATTGCTGCAGAGGTTGAAGGAGTGGGGGTCAGCCTGTCAATGCTCAGACCATACGCCGCACACTGCATCAAATTGGTCTGCATGGCTGTCATCCTAGAAGGAAGCCTCTACTAAAGATGATGCACAATAAAACCTGCAAACAGTTTGTTGAAGACAAACAGACCACAGGACATGGATTACTGGAACCATGTCCTGTGGTCTGATGAGACCAAGATAAACTTATTTTTCCCATGTTGATGGGGACAAGGGCCTCATCCCCACAACCCTTGCCCGGTGGTTGTGGGGGTATGCGGGCGGGGGGCTTATCAGAATCTTGAAACCCCCTTTAACAAAGGGACCCCCAGATCCCTCCCCCCCCCATGTGAATTGGTAATGGAGTACATTGTACCCCTACCATTTAACAAAAAAAGTGTCAAAAATGGTAAAAGAGACAGCTTGGGACAAGTCCTTAATTAAAAAAAAAAGAAAAAAAAAAGTCCCACGATGTAAATTCACGCCGCCAGACGGACCGAAAAAAAAAAGGATCTGGGGGTCCCCTTATTAAAGGGGGCTTCCAGATTTCGACAAGCCCCCCGCCCACATACCCCCACAACCACCAGGCAAGGGTTGTGGGGATGAGGCCCATGTCCAATTAGCGGACTCGATGTCTGCCGGGCGCCCGCGATCATTCCCCACAGAGACAGAATGGGGATCTGCCAAAGTAAACAAGGTAGATCTCTCTTCTGTCAGGGGATGACACTGAGATCTGGAATACGGATATGTGTGTTTCACCGGTCACACAGTCACACATTCAGTTAGAAAACACAAACAGGGAACACATTTAACCCCTTAATAGCCCCTAATGTTAACCCCTTCCCTGCCAGTGTCATTAGTACAATGACAGTGCATATTTTTAGCACTGATAACTCTAATAATGTCACTGGTTCCCAAAAAAGTGTCAAAAATGTCAGTTAGATGTCCGATTTGTCTGCCGCAATGTCGCAGTCCTGCTAAAAATCACAGATCGCCGCCATAAAATTATTGTAAAACAATGGCTCAACTGCTTGCTTTTACTGCCCCCTGGTCACCCATGTGAATGAGCCCTTACAATATGGTCAATGAAGTAGCTGAATGGTGCTAGTAATGACGGTGATGGATGTGCTATACAAAACCATAGAAGACAGGAAGAGTCACCAGCACTAAGTTAAAGATTGAAAATGAACTTTTGTTTATTTGTGAAATGTCACGTATGTCAAAGACAGCCAACATTTTTGGGCTGCACGTGGTCCCTTCCTCAAAGTGACTCAGTATTTGCAAAAGAACAAGGACTAACTACATACATAAGGATGGAAACATGCAAGTGTTGTGCTGTTGCAGCAGTATGTTTCACTTTATACTTTCTGCCTTTGGTATGTTCTCTTTTTTCCCTTCTGTTTGGTGCTAGATAGTATATTCCCCTGATAGAGATGCCTAACTCGCCCATACTTTAACTTTTTCCCTCTTGGAGTTAAAAGTTAGAGGGTATTATCCTCTAATGATCTTCACCACTACAAGAATGCCATAATATGTCAATTGAAACCTGTTTAGGGATCTGCTGCCCTCTACTGTCAGCTACTAGTATCACACTGTAATGTATGATTATGTATGTCAGTTCCTGACTCTGAAGTTGTTGGGAAAAAATCATGAAAGGAGGAAGTGAACAGAGAGAAGGTCTCAGCCACATGTCCTGTCTATGCTACTAATACCAGATCAGATGATTATGCAAGTAATTCTATGCTCTAATAGTTTAGCTGTAGTTGGCCATAGTTTGAGTGTTTTGCTGAATCCTCATGAGAAAGAGAATATTTCTGTTCTATTACTATCTCACATGCACAGTGCCAGATAATTAGGACTGCATTCCAGGCTGGTTGGGTAACAGCTGGAGAGTCTTTTCATCACTACAGATCTTGTCTTCAGGTCTCCGACACAAAGACAGGTGCTGTCAGGAAAGGTCCCCTCCGCTGGTAATATCAATCATTTGGCGTGCAGTACTAAGGTCCACTAGCAGGTGTCTCCTGGCAGTTTGGAGCTGTCAGAAGAGCTTTTTCCTGCTGGTATTCTGTCACCTTTGGGCCGCAGTACTGGCGTCCACCAGCGGAGGAATCCTGGCAGTATGGAGCAGTTTTCCCCTCTGCAGACAGGTGTCACCTGACCTTAATTGGCAGCTGCAGTATAAATACCCGGCAAGTACACACTCATCTTGCCCTGGTATTTTCCTTGAGCCCTGACCTGCAGCCTGCACCCTGTTTACCTGATTACTGAAACCTGATTCCTGTTCCTGAGACCTGATTCCTGTTGTTCCTGTTCCCTTTCTATTTCCTTGCTCTGGACCCTGAGCCTTGTATCTGACCTGTCCCTCCTGTGATCCATCCATCCTCTCTTGTCCTGTTTGTTTCCCTTCCCCAGCTGCTGACCTCCCGTTGACGACCCTGGCCTGGCTCTGTTTATAATCTCGGTATTTCCCTTCCTTGTATTTATTTGTTCTGTTATTATTATTATTTGTTGGGTTCTGTTTTGTATTGGTAGTGGTGCACTGAGTGAAATTGGAGGTGGTTGTGTTATATTTATTTATTTATCTTTAATAAATCATTTATATTTTCACTTATACACGTCTGGGTTTCCTCTGTTGCAGTCCAAACAGTTCTGGTCTTATCTGGTACATGACAGAATACCAGGGCCATCCCTGACCAGAAGTGGCTGCACAGAGGAACCATCTTGGTTCTGCTGGCTTTGCTCGAATGAATCCCAATGTGATCCCATATTATGCTCTGCTGGCATCAGAAAGTGGCGAGTGTCTCCGCCAGTCACTAAAAGAGTGGACCAATGACCAGCTTCTTGAGCTCATCCATTTGGCTCACTTCCTGGTTGACCAGGGCTGTATGTTGTTTGGGGATGTGCAGCCTTTGATCCAAATATGTGCTGAGCTAGCCCTGTCCTGTGTTCCTAAGACCAGTGATGATTTTTCTCCCCCTTTCAGTGCTGATCAGGTGGAGTCTCTGATGTGGCTGTTAGAGGATGATTACGTATGCTTTTTTGAGCACTATCCCATCTGTTCTCAGCAGAAGCTTTTGGAGTGTATTCACTCAGTACAGACCCTTGTTAGACAGGCAGCATGTGATCCGTCCTTTGTCCAACCCATACTCTCAGCATGGTCTGATATGTTACAACCAGCCCCAACCAATCCACAACAAACCACCTCTGCCATCAGACACCTACCTGCCCACAAGTCTGTCTCCCCATCACCCACGCCAAACTCAGTTGCAACTCAGTATACATTGCTCCCAACCAGATACTCATATCCGGTCTCTGCTCCCTGTACCTATCATGCATTCAACCCACCTGCCTCTTCTCAGCTGCCTACTAATCCACAAAAACTTCCCCCAGCTACTGTTATCTCTTCTCCACCATATCCCAATCCTCCTTTCCAGTCTGCTGCACCCCCCACCTACAGAGCCTCAGTGACTAAACCCAAGAAAAAACAAACTTATCCAGTTATCCAGTCCGATGTCTTGATGTCCGCTTTCCAGCCTGATGTCCTGGTACCCGCCTTCCAGCCTGAGGTGCCAGTGTTCTAGCCTGAGGGGCCAGTGTTCCAGCCTGAGGGGCCAGTGTTCCAGCCGGAGGTGCCAGTGTTCCAGCCGGAGGTGTTCCAGCCTGAGGGGCCAGTGTTCCATCCCGAGCTGCCAGTGTTCCAGCCTGAGGGGTCAGTGTTCCAGCCTGAGCGGTCAGTGTTCCAGCCTGAGGGGTCAGTGTTCCAGCCTGAGCGGTCAGTGTTCCAGCCTGAGGGGTCAGTGTTCCAGCCTGAGGGGCCAGTGTTCCAGCCGGAGGTGACAGTGTTCCAGCCGGAGGTGCCAGTGTTCCAGCCAGAGGTGCCAGTGACCGTTCTCCAGCCTGATGAGCCCATTTTCCAGTCTGATGAGCCCGCTTTCCAGTCTGATGAACCCGCCTTCCAGCCTGATATGCCTGCTTTCCAGCCTGATGTGCCCACCTTCCAGCCTGATGTGGCCGCTCTCCAGCCTGATGTGCCCATTCTCCAGCCTGTTGTGCCCGCTCTCCAGCCTGTTGTGCCCGCTTTCCAGTCTGATGAGACCGCTTTCCAGTCTGAAGTGCCCGTGCCTGCTGCCCAGCCTGATGTGCCTGCTGCCCCACATGATGTGCCTGCTGCCCCGCTTGATGTGCCTGCTGCCCAGCCTGATGTGCCTGCTGCCTAGCTTGAAGTGCCTGTGCCTGCTGCCCAGCCTGATATGCCTGCTGCCCAGCTTAAAGTGCCCGTGCCTGCTGCCCAGCTTGAAGTGCCCGTGCCTGCTGCCCAGCTTGAAGTGCCTGTGCCTGCTGCCCAGCCTGATGTGCCTGCTGCCCAGTCTGGTGTGCCTGCTGCCCAGCTTGAAGTGCCCATGCCTGCTGCCCAGCTTGAAGTGCATTTGCCTGCTGCCCAGCCTGATGTGCCTGCTGCCCAGCTTGAAGTGCCCGTGCCTGCTGCCCAGCTTGAAGTGCCCATGCCTACTGCCCAGCTTGAAGTGCCTGTGCCTGCTGCCCAGCCTGATGCGCCTGCTGCCCCGCTTGATGTGTCTGTGCCCAGCTTGAAGTGCCTGTGCCTGCTGCCCAGCCTGATGTGCCTGCTGCCCAGCCTGATGTGCCTGCTGCCCAGCTTGAAGTGCCCGCGCCTGCTGCCCAGCTTGAAGTGCCCGTGCCTGCTGCCCAGCCTGATGTGCCTGCTGCCCAGCTTGAAGTGCCTGTGCCTGATGCCCAGCTTGAAGTGCCCATGCCTGCTTCCCAGATTAAGGTGCCCATGCCTGCTGCCCAGCCTGATGTGCCTGCTGCCCAGCTTGAAGTGCCCGTGCCTGCTGCCCAGCTTGATGTGTTCCTGTCCGCTGCTCAGCTTGATGTGTTCCTATCCGCTGCTCAGCCTGATGTGTTCCTGCCCACTGCCCAGCTTGGTGTGTTCCTGTCCTCTGCCCAGCTTGGTGTGTTCCTATCCGCTGCCCACCCTGGTGTGTTCCTGTCCGCTGCCCACCCTGGTGTGTTCCTGTCCGCTGCCCAGCTTGGTGTGTTCCTGTCTGCTGTCCAGCTTGGTGTGTTCCTGTCCGCTGCCCAGCTTGGTGTGTTCCTGCCCACTGCCCAGCCTGATGTGTTCCTGTCCATTGCCCAACCCAATGTATTCCTGTCTGCTACCCAGCCTGATGTGTCACTGCCCACTACCACGCTTGAGGTGCCCGCTGCCCGGCTGGACATCATGGACTTTCCCCAGCAATGGCTAGTTGGAGCGTCCGGAGGTCACTCCTTTGAGGGAAGGTACTGTCAGGAAAGGTCCCCTCTGCTGGTAATATCGATCATTTGGCGTGCAGTACTGAGGTCCACCAGCAGGTGTCTCCTGGCAGTTTGGAGCTGTTAGAAGAGCTTTTTCCTGCTGGTATTCTGTCACCATTGGGCCGCAGTACTGGCGTCCACCAGCGGAGGAATCCTAGCAATATGGAGCAGGTATTCCACTCTGCAGACAGGTGTCACCTGACCTTAATTAGCAGCTGCAGTATAAATACCCGGCAAGTACACACTCATCTTGCCCTGGTATTTTCCTTGAACCCTGACCTGCAGCCTGCAACCTGATTCCTGAAACCTGATTCCTGTTCAAGAGACCTGATTCCTGTTGTTCCTGTTCCCTGTCTGTTTCTTTGCTCTGGACCCTGAGCCTTGTATCCCTCCTATGATCCATCCATCCTCTCTTGTCCTGTTTGTTTCCCTTCCCCAGCTGCTGACCTCCCATTGACGACCCTGACCTGGCTCTGTTTATGATCTCGGTATTTCCCTTACTTGTATATATTTGTTCTGTTATTATTATTATTTGTGGGGTTCTGTTTTGTATTGGTTGTGGCACACTGAGTGATATTGGAGGTGGTTGTGTTATATTTATTCATTTATCTTTAATAACTCATTTATATTTTCACTTATACACATCTGGGTTTCCTCTGTTGCAGTCCACACAGTTCTGGTCTTATCTGGTACGTGACAGGTGCCCTGCAACTGGACTTAGCTGCAACATTCATTTGAAGGTATCTCTGTAAATAACTATATACCCGTGTATATGTGCACAATTCCACCAGGACTCTTATCGGGCCCTTTGCTGATAATATGTTTGTACGTTGGATGTATGTACTGTTATTAAACTTCTATAAAGCTTACATTATTTCCATACTGGTGTGCATCTGCAGTATATGGTTACATGCTGGTTTGTGGTTATTGGCTGGTTGCAGGAGGTTGTTTCCAATTACTTTGATTAGATTACTGGTCAATTTCCCAGGAGAGGCCCTGTCCTGGGCAGAGGCACTGTCATCTTTATTATAAATCTCACTCGTCCACTTAGTAAAGGTTCTGGTTCTCCTATTTACCTACAGTTTTATCACAATATTCTGTTTCAGGAGGGCCATTTCCCATAACCCCCCCCCCAAAAAAAGAGAGCTACACTTGCAAGCCTAAACTACATTGGTCATCTTGGGGCGTCAACACCGCGTATGGATTTTGTTGAGTTGGCAAGTTGCCATACTGTCTGCACAGACTGGGTTTCAGAAGGGTATTTCAATTGCATAAAGTGACATTTGAAACAGCACAAAAATTGAGGAATCTCACACCAGCACAGTCTGGTAACATTTCACAACAAAATACATTTTACAAGGCCAGTGATGGCAAGACAGCATGCAATATTTTTTTCCAAATAGTGGCTAAAAAAAAAAAAAAAAAAAAAAAAAGATAAGACAAAGGCAAATAGCTTTTCATTTTTACATATTTATTGCTGAAATATGTGCCTTACCTTCAATAAACATTAGATACATCATATTCTGTATATTTTGTCATCTGAGCATGTTTATGCCTGTCTTGGGATAAACAAATCATGTTGGTTACCAAAAGCTGTTCAAAAGGATTGGATAGTCTCATCGCTTACTACTAAAATTACACCTTATGTTTTTGCTTTTTTATTTTCACAGTACCTCTCATTTTTACTAGGAAGGAAAAAATCAATATACTTTTTAGTGAAGTGTAAAAATGTGTTTTGTTTTGTTATGTCAAGTAGCTGTCATACGAAGTGACCGGCCTAATTTGTCTTTCTGTAGCCTAAGATCCAAGAGCGGTATCCGGCTCTCCACTGAAAGGTAGTAGGCGGCTGTTTAATTAAAATGACATTTTTTCTGGTTTTGTAAACAAAAACAAACCTCCGCAGACCCTGCTCTAAGGTGTCTTTGAGTACATAATTCCTATAATATCATATCTAAAATGAGGTATAATTAGTTATGAGTCTAATGGATCTGGGTTTGATTTGAGGCAGGCTTGCTGAATGTTGCAAATGTTTGTGCGTCAAATCTAAACCCCATTAAAGTCAATGGCAGATGAGTATTTTACAAAAAGCAGTAATGGCCATTTTCTAGGCTAGGGATAGGTAATAAAATGCCAGCAAATGGCATGGGGGGATGGGCACTACCCTGAGGAATATGTGCTAAACCAAAAACAAACAAACAAATTTTGCTTGGCAAGAAGCAACAATTTTAATAATGATTAAAGTGAAACATTAAAAATGTGCAATTCCTTTAAACATTCATGGAGGATGCCCTTAACCTGTCTGTGTCAGGCATTGGAGGTGTCGCCAAAGGTTTCCCTTTCACCCTCGCACATTATATTCCAGTGAGGCTCTACTCTAGGGCAGTAGTCTCCAAACTGCGACCCAGGGGCTGAATGTAGCTCTTTGCTTGCCTTTATCAGGCCCTTGGGATACTATTCCGCCCACTGATTCATGGCACTATTCCTTCTACACCAGGGGTGTCCAAACTACGGCCCTCCAGCTGTTGCAGAACTACACTTCCCATGAAGCATTGTAAAACTCTGAAATTCACAGACATTACTAGGCATGATGGGAATTGTAGTTCCTGAACAACTGGAGGGCCATAGTTTGGACACACCTGTTCTACACCAACAATGGTGCATAATTCCTGTCACTGATACCACCAATAAGGTACTATTCCTACCACTGACACCAACAATAGGCTACTATTCTTCCCACTGACACCAATGATGGGACACTATTCCTCCCACTGACACCAACTGCAGGGCACTATTCTTTCCACTGACACTAATGACGGGGCACTATTCCTTACCCTGATACCAACAATGGGGCACTATTCTTTGCATTGACACCAATGATGGGGCACTATTTCTCCCCTTGATACAAACAATGGGGCAGTATTCCTCTACCTGACACCAACTGCAGGGCCCCTATTCTTCCCACTGACACCAATGATGGGGCACTATTCATAACTCTGATACCAACAATGGGGCACTATTATTCCCACTGACATAATGATGGGGCAGTATTTCTTCCCCTAATACCAACAATGGGGCACTATTCCTCCTAATGATGCCAATGATGATTCATTCTTTACCCCCACTGACACTGCAGCATTTTTTACTCCCACTGGCCCCCTCAAAGTCTGAAGGACAGTAAACTAACCCTTTGTTCAAAGAGCTTGGAGACCCTGCTCTAGGGGAAAGGCAACATCACCAATGTGTCCTAGATGTACCTCAGCCACTGGGTCCCTTATCCACATGTTGTGGCATTGCCCTAAACTTCATCTATTTTAGGAAAATACTTAATTCCCTCCTTTCAATTAGAGTGGTGTTAGAAATTCACACTCCTGGCAATTATCCCATTATACTTAGCTTGCAAATTCATATTACAGAAGTGGATCTCACCCACACCTCCAACACACAACCAATGGCGGTAAATTTTTAATTTCACATTACGGAGAAAAGAATTAACATACAAACCTAGGGGGTACCCTGGGAAGTTCAAAAAAATATAGTCCTGGTGGTTGGACTCTAATGATTCGTCTTATCCCCTCCTGCCTTGGGACACAGAGGAAACCAGTTAAGATACCATTGAGTGGATAAAGCCTGGGTAGCGATTGGCGAGTGACAGGCAAAGTGGGCGATTGGTTAAAATCACAAGTGTTTTCCACCCTGGAGGATATTTCCTTCTGGTAATGTCAATATATTGAAATGGATAGTTATATGTCAACTTTTCCTACATATGGTTTCCAACATGTCATTGAAGTATCCTTACGTGTTATTGTATTGATTGTTATATGCCTTAAATGTTATGGCAGGCAATAAAAATTAATGTTTTTTACTCTTTAAAGTGATCCATCTGAATAGCCACAATATACTTTCCTCATTCAAAGTCCCAACCTTCTTTTCATGTTAAAGTCACAATAGTGACCTCACCTACTAAAAGAAAGGATTATCTAAAGTATTGTTGATGGTGGAGTTATGTTGTTCATTGTATACTGGATTCCTTTAGTGTACGATCTGTGAGTCGTACCCTATGTACGAACGCTTTACACACTCATTTGAGTATGTTCTTAATACATGTAATTAATACGTGAAGTGCTTTGTTTTCTTGTTTTTTGTTATCAGCAATTTTTTTCCTTTTGTACTATATTGTTATTGTTAATTTGTGTTTTGAAAATTACCTGATTTAAAAAAAAACAAAAAACTGCCTGTGAATTTTTTTGGCATTGGGAAACACATTAGGTGTGTAATGGTGTGTATCCCATTACCTGCAAGCAGCAGCTTCTGGTAAAATCACCCATGCAGTGTCTCCTTCACAGCCATGGGATACTGCCCTGAGCAGCTGTCTCCCGGCACTGTGAGGATTAGCAGCAGAAGCTGCTACTGAGAAAAGTTGCACTGCTCATCTGAACTCTTCAGCCCTTTCCATCATTCACATAACTCCTACTATTATTATCTCATAATACATCATTTTCTGTGACTGATTGGAGGAGACCATGTCATTCAACTGATCTGCCTTCATTCTCAGAAATCAATGCATTGTGGGACAATAATAGAAGGAGTTCTGTAAATGGAGGGCAGATCGAGGGGCTGGTGAACAGTGCAGTGTCCAGCGGCTGTAAAGTTAGAGGGATGATGATGTTTAGCGGGAGCAGAAACCTATAGGCAATGGGAAACACAATGTTACACCTACCCAATGTGTTTGATGTTGAATATAAAAACACAGATGCATGAAAATCTTCAAGTAGTCTACACTGCAGTTACTATAACAAATCCCTGCAAAGTTAATTGTTCTAAGGCTTACTAGCCCAAAATACAAATCTAAGTAGATATTTACTATAGTAGCAGCCGGTGATGTCACTGACGCATGCGTACGCCATCCATTGAGAGAGCCGTGCCACGGCCACAACTTCTGCGCGCATGCAAGTGACGTCATCAGGGCTTCGTTCTAAGGTAAGTGTCTCATAATGTGCTAGTATGCGATGCAACCTCACTGTTTACTGCTTTAACCACTTGACGACCATGTCACGCAGATCTACTGCGACACAATGGCTCTCCTGGGTGAAATCCGGTATGGATGCGTCCTAACCATTTTCAGCCACCAGAGGGCACGTGCGCCTGCTGCACGGCGGGAGACCCGATGCGTGTGGCCGGTGGGCATGATCGCCGCTGGCCACGCGCGGTCGCGTGCACGAGCACCACCACGGGGGTTTGTGTGTGTGTGAACACACAAATCCCTGTGCTGTCAGAGGTTTGTGCTGTCAGAGTAGATGAGCCATATTGCTTCTTCCTGTGAAGTAGGAAAAACAATATGGCTCCTCTCCTATTCACTCACATCCCCACACAGTTAGAACAAGCTGAGGGAACACACATTTAACCCCTCGATTGCCCCCTAGTGTTAACCCATTTCCTGCATTTTTATAGAAGTGATCGCTGTATAAATGCCAATGGTCCTAAAAGTGTCAAAAGTCTCCGATTTGTCTGTAGCAATGTCGCAGTACTGCTAAAAATTGCAGATCACCGCCATTACTAGTAGAAATAAATAAATAATAAAAATGCCATAAAATGCCATAAATCTTTCCCATAGTTTGCAGACGTTATAACTTTTGTGCAAACATATCAATATACACTTATTGCATTTTTTTTTTTACCAAAAATATGTAGAAGAATATATATTGGCCTAAATTGATGAAGAAATGTGTTTTTTTTTAAAACTTTTGGGGAAATTTATTATAGTAAAAGGTAAAAAAGATAGTTTTTTCTTTAAATTGTCGCTCTTTTTTTGTTTATAGCACAAAAAATAAAAACCGCAGAGGTGATCAAATACCACCAAAAGAAATCTCTATTTGTGGGGAAAGAAGGACGCAAATTTCGTTTGGGTACAGCGTCAAACGACCGTGCAATTGTAAAAAGTGCTCACGAAGGGGATAACATTTTTCTGGGGCTAAAGCGGTTAATAATGGATGTTTATTTATGCATAGTTGTTGAATCTTAAAGTGGTTGTATAGTTTTTTTTTAACTTTTACCTACAGGTAAGCCTATAATAAGGCTTACCTGTAGGTAAAAAAAATATCTCCTAAACCTGTACGGTTTAGGAGATATTCCCCTTGCTATGAGCCGCTGACTGCAGCAGCGCATGCGCACAGGGGATTCTCGGCTGAAGGCCCGGCAACTGCCGGACCTTGTCGGGAAAGAAATCTCCCACGCGCATGCGCGGGAGTGATGACATTGCGGCTCCAGCCACTCACAGCGCTGGAACCGCGATACCCGGAAGACACGCTGAGGCAACATGTCAGCTACCTCGGCGTGGACCAGGTAAGATACCGACACCTCGTTCTAAGGTAAGTATTTAATAATGAGCTAGTATGAAGTGCATACTAGTTCATTATGCCTTTTGCTTTACAGGGGTAAAAAAAAAAAAAAATTTCAGCGGTTATACAACCACTTTAAGCTAGGATCTGATATATCTCTAGGATTCCATTAGTAATAGTAATATGTTTCCAGCTCTTCACCTTTCTACTCCCTTGTACCAAATCTACATTACTTTTTAATTTAAATCCTAAAACTCTAGTTACATGACATGCTGGATCCCAGGTCTTCTTTCATGTGGTCTGTAGTGTCGGAAAGTCCAGTCTGCAGTGACATGGTGATGGGGGCACTGCCCATTGTCTGTAACACAGAAACCTCATTGGAGTCATCACAGGATCCTGAAGACTTCTAGCATGACGCCATGTTGAAAGGTAGTTGGTTGAGTAGGAGAGAGCACAGAAAGGAGCTTCCTATCTCTGGTTGCCTCTACTGGTGCAAGATCAATTGACAATGGATTCAGGTGGGTTTTACTAGATTATAGGAACATAAAAAACACAGATTACGTGGTTTAAAATAGATGTACTTTTAACTAAGTGAACAATCCAGGAATCGCAAGAGGTTTCATTCCTGTTGTGTAATTCTGTCAAGACCACTTACCTTACAGTGAAAAGAATGTAGGTTTATTAAAATGGTTGTAAAGGCTCAAGGCTTTTTTACCTTCAAAAAAACCTTCTTTGTGCAGCAGCCTTCCCCAGCCCCCCTAATACTTACCTGAGCCACATCTCAATCCAACAATGTGCACGAGAACAGCAGTTCTCCTCCTGGGTCTCTTCCTCCTCATTGGCTGGGACAGCAGCAGGAGCAATTGGGGTCCCTCGGCAGGAAGGAGGGACCAGGAGCACCAACAAGCGACACGAGAAGAGGAGGACTGGGGCTGCTCTGTGCAAAACCGCTGCACAGATCAGTTAAGTATAACATGTTTGTTATTTAAAAAAAAAAAAAATCTGCCTTTAATATCACTTTAATGCATATGAGCATGGACATTCTGATGAAGGAGAATGGCCAATAGAAGTTATGTGACAAGGGTGTTTATAAAGTGTAGAAAGTGCATACATGATTGGTCAACAGTATTTACAGATATTAGAATGCTTTGACAACATAACTAATTTGAACAGATTGCCAAATATAGGATGGCACAACATGCAAGGTACAGAATAACCTTTGACTATGGTGGTCATGGTCATAAGACATCACCACTTTCCTGGTTAAGCTACCCCAAAAGGTCTTGGAGATTTCATGACACAAAAGTGAACCATTGATTGACTCAGACCTATTTTATATTGCATTTGATAATCTGATTTATTTCTTTATCATTTCTTAATTATGACCTGTAAGATGAAGCAACACAACAAACTACACCAGTGGAATCTCACCACTGCGATCTCCAAATAATGTTACTGTGTGCTTAAACTCGGCAGGACTCAACCAAATCTGTTGTATCAGTTTGCAGAATTCCCCACTACACCCCTTAGTGCAAGCCTTGCATGTCTCTTAAAACGACGATGATACTTTTGAGTCACTCTGATCAATGTCATGTCTTTAGAGTGCAAACATAAATTTTTATTGTTATTACTTATTTAGGATCTCTAACATACTGTAAATGTTGCAGTTAAAACAAAGTGTTCCTTTGTGTGATCTTTCGCTAACTTTTGAAGACAACTCATTCCAGTTAGCTGCACTTTGTCACACAATATGGGGAAGTGCAGTTGTCAAGGGCAAAGCATTTTCTGCTCTGCTTGCTCCTTGATAAGAATTCTATATAACTCAGAAGGAAGACAGTACAAGAGACGATCTGCCCTTGAGTTGAAGTCATTCCATTCTTGTTTGTAGAAGACAACCACTATAAAAGTAGAAGGGGTGAGATTTATGAATAAAAGGCACTTTTTCCAGCTTTGGTATTATTTAAGTATAGGTCACAGAAGAGTTGAACATGATTTATGGCATGCAGTTAAATTACAAGAGCAAAAAAATAAAAAAAATAAAGTATTCTTCAAGTTGTTTTTGTAATATTTCATTACATTTAAAAAAATGGCCATTATCTGATGTTGTGATATCTGACCTTTGTCAGCCTTGGAAGGCATGCATATAGATGATATTAGTATTGAAATTTTTTTTCTTATCTTTAAGATACAGCAGAGTTAAACACTAGCTTGTGAAAAAAAAGCAATTTTGTAACCAAGACGTTGGAATTGACGGCCATGGTAAATATTTAATGATCCTTTTAGCTTAAAAAAAAGATGAAAAAAAAACTTGAAAGATACTATACGTTTTATAATGATGGTGTCAGTGTGCAATGTGTTATTTATGGAGAAAATAATAGAGATCAGTTGAACTGCAAGTGTTTCATATTTGAAAATGAGAAAATAAGAATTCTCTATGCAACATACTGTAGGCTAAATGTAAATGTTTTCTTTGGTCATACAATAGCCAGATAAATGAAATACAGGTACCACATGCATTTCAATCACTGACTGTCCCAGGAGTCAAAAAACAAAAATCTGTAATTTCACAAGTGACAGCTTCTCTTGATAAAACACCCTCCCCTACACTCATCATTTCTCCAATCTGCCATTCCATTTGCCTTCAGGAGCGCTGAGTAGTGAATTTTCATTCTTTAAGCATTTTGTCTGTATAAGTTGTACATACCGCACACATGTATATATACAGTATCTCACAAAAGTACACCCCTCACATTTTTGTAAATATTTTATTATATCTTTTCATGTGACAACACTGAAGAAATTACACTTTGCTACAATGTAAAGTATTGAGTGTACAGCTTGTATAACAATGTAAATTTGCTGTCCCCTCAAAATAACTCAACACACAGCCATTAATGTCTAAACTGCTGGCAACAAAAGTGAGTACACCCCTAAGTGAAAACGTCCAAATTGGGCCCAATTAGCCATTTTCCTCCCTGGTATCATGTGACTGGTTAGTGTTACAAGGTCTGAGGTGTGAATGGGGAGTAGGTGTGGTAAAGTTCAATATGGCACCTCATGGCAAAGAACTCTCTGAGGATCTGAAAAAAAAGAATTGTTGCTCTACATAAAGATGGCCTAGGCTATAAGAAGATTGCCAAGATGCTGAAACTGAGCTGCAGCTTGGTGGCCAAGACCATACAGCAGTTTAACAGGACTTCACTCAGAACAGGCCTCACCATGGTCAACCAAAGAAGTTGAGTGCAGGTGCTCAGCATCATATCCAGATGTTGTCTTTGGGAAATAGACATGTGAGTGCTGCCAGCATTGCTGCAGAGGTTAAAGGGGTGGGGGGTCAGCCTGTCAGTGCTCAGACCATACGCTGCACACTGCATCACATTGGTCTGCATGGCTGTCGTCCCAGAAGGAATCTTTGTCTAAAGATCATGCACAAGAAAGCCCACAAACAGTTTGCTGAAGACAAGCAGACTCATATGAACTTTAACGCCATCCCAGTCTTAGTCCATAGGGTTTAATATTGAGTTAGCCCAACCTTTGCAGCTATAACAGCTTCAACTCTTCTGGGAAGTCTGTCCACCAGGGATGAGCCGAACAACCCCCCCCCCCCCCGGTTCGGTTCGCACCAGAACATGCAAACAGGCAAAACATTTTTTGAACGCGCGAACACCGTTAAAATCTATGGGACACGAACAATAATCAAAAGTGCTAATTTTAAAGGCTTATATGCAAGTTATTGTCATAAAAAGTGTTTGGGGACCTGGGTCCTGCCCCAGGGGACATGGATCAATGCAAACAAAAAGTTTTAAAAATGGCCGTTTTTTCGGGAGCAGTGATTTTAATAGTGCTTAAAGTGGATCAATAAAAGTGTAATATCCCTTTAAATTTCATACCTGGGGCGTGTCTGTAGTATGCCTGTAACCCCCTGGACCCCACGCCATTTTTTTTTTTTAAATTTTGGCCGGGGTTCCCCTTAATATCCATACCAGACCTGAAGGGCCTGGTATGGAATTTAGGGGGACCCCCCACGTCATTTTTTTTTTAAATTTAATTTCGGTTTGGGGTTCCCCTGTGGGGAATTCCCATGCCGTTTTTTATCAATGAACTTCTATGTGTATTGTCGGACCGGCAATGCATTAATAGCCGCAAGTAGTTTTAAATGACTTTTTTTCCTTTAAAATGTAATTTTGCTGTCAGACTGTTCTAAACACGGGAAACATGCGCCCCTTTACAGGCATACTATAGACACCCCCCAGGTACGAAATTTAAAGGGATATTACACTTTTATTGTTTTACTTTAAGCATTATTAAAATCACTGCTCCTGAAAAAACGGCCGTTTTTAAAACTTTTTTTTGTATTGATCCATGTCCCCTGGGGCAGGACCCAGGTCCCCAAAAACTTTTTATGACAATACCATGAATATAAGCCTTTAAAATTAGCACTTTTGATTTCTCCCATAGACTTTTAAAGGGTGTTCCGCGGCATTCGAATTTGCCGACACCAACACCCCAAATTGTTCGCTGTTCGGTGAACTTGCGAACAGCCGATGTTCGAGTTGAACATGAGTTCGACTCAAACTCGAAGCTCATCCCTACTGTCCACTCGCTCATCTATGTCTTTATGGACCTTGTTTGTGCACTGATGCAGAGTCATGTTGGAGCAGGAAAGGACCATCCCCAAGCTGTTTCCACAAACTTGGGAGCACAAAATTGTCCAAAATGTCTTGGTATGCTGATGCCTTAAGAGTTCTCTTCTCTGGAACTAGGAGGCCAAGCCCAACCCCTGAAAAACAACCCCACACCATAATCCCCTCTCCACCAAATGATTTGGACCAGTGCACAAAGCAAGGTCCATAAAGACATGGATGAGCAAGTTTGAGGTGGAGGAACTTGACTGGCCTGCACAAAGTCCTGACCTCAACCCGAACACCTTTGGGATGAATTAGAATGGAGACTGCAAGCCGGGCCTTCTCGTCCAACATCAGTGCCTGATCTCACAAATGCGCTTCTGGAAGAATGGTCAAACATTCCCATAGACACACACCTAAACCTTGTGGACAGCCTTCCAAGAAGAGTTGAACTTGGTATAGCTGCAAACGTTGGGCAAACTCAATATTGAACTCTACGGACTAAGACTGGGATGCCATTAAAGTTAATGTGCGTGTAAAGGCAGACTTCTCCCAATACTTTTAACAATATAATGTGTGTATATATATATATATATATATATATATATATATATATATATATATATATATATATATATCATCGCATGTTCATATTCCTGGAAGTGTGGGTGTTATGTTTTGTGATTGGCCAGGGAGGAATCTATTGTATAGCGCTATCTTGGATGCATTGATATAAGTGTGTTTTTAAACTTTAATAAACTCATCAATAAAGTTTTACACTTTATAGAGCGTTTCTTTTTTATGTCCTGGTGGTGATTAACCATTTGGGATGCTGCTGAGATGACAACCATTATTTAACCATCTGTCTCTGAGAGGAACGTTTGGAACTGCCCTGGGATGATTGAGGATGGGCTGTTCGGTCATAAGCTCTGCTGACATTTCTTTAATTAGAGGGTTATACATAGCTGGTAAGCTTGTATTTCTTCGATAAGAGGTAGTGGTGTCACGTTTCATATCTCTCCAAGGGTGGCGGATGCTCATTATAGCCACAAGTTTATATAAACACTTAAGAAGAGGTTTGTGTCTTCTGTTCTCTTTTCCCTTTTTGCACATAGACTCTTTTGTTGTTTTAGACTTGGTTGTAACCCCCAAATTGGGGGAAATATATGTTTGTGCATTCATATTGTTTAATAATGCGTTTATCATTTAGTAGCACGACCCTTCTATGTTAAAATTTGAGTTATGCCCTGTACACACGATAGGATTTTCAGATGGAAAATGTGTGATAGGACCTTGTTGTCGGAAATTCCGACCGTGTGTAGGCTCCATCACACATTTTCCATAGGAATTTCCGGCACACAAAGTTTGAGAGCTTGCTATAAAATTTTCCAACAACAAAATCCATTGTCGGAAATTGCGATCGTGTGTACACAAATCCGACACACAAAGTGCCACGCATGCTCAGAATACATAAGAAACGAAAGCTATTGGCTACTGCCCCGTTTATAGTCCCGATGTACGTGTTTTACGTCACCGCGTTTAGAACGATCGGATTTTTCGACAACTTTGTGTGACCGTGTGTATGCAAGACAAGTTTGAGCCAACAACCGTCTGAAAAAATCCATGGATTTTGTTGTCGGAATGTCCGATCAATGTCCGACCGTGTGTACAGGGCATTAAACTGTGTTAAATTTCTCACAGCAGAATTGCTGCTTTTGTCACTTTAGTGTTTATTTTTTACTTCTTTTTATTTTGAGCGCAGTTTCTTTTTAATTTTCACAAATAGTCTGAGGCCCGGAGTATCTCTGCTCTGCACCCGCTGGAGGAGTCCCCTTTGAGGCAATCACGCTAGAGTTAACAACACAATATGCGCATATAACGTATTTTAATTATGTTATTTACTTTGTACTGTAATCATAGGTGTGCGCACAGGGTGTGTCGGGTGTGCCTGGGCACACCTTAATCACCTTGTTCAATGCAGATTGCCCAGTTGAACTTCTGTGGCAGCTGAGGCTACAGAGAAAGAGACTGGGGAATCTGTCCTTTCTCTGCTATTTAGCCAACGCTCTTCAATGGGGCTCCTAACAAATTATAACAAAAAAAATAATAAGCCATAAAAATATGACAAAAAATAAATAATACTAAAAAAATAAAATTGTAAAAAAAAAAAAAACCTACTGACACCAATTTAATCCCTACTCACACCATCCTCTGCTCTGCTGACACCATCCACTGCTCTACTGTGCATGTGTGTTTGAACTTTGTGGTGCACATTCTAAAGCAATAGGCTGCGCACACCTATGGCTGTAATGTTGAAGATGTTGTCATCGTATCCAAGTGAGTTTAAATAAGTATTGGGAGCATAGCCCAGCATTTATACCTACATGTGAAACTAAGTCACGTTGATTCAATCAAAATGGTGTAGTGCAACGTGCCAAAGCAAATGTTGATTGCCCAAGAACATGATGGGAGTTGTGACACTATGGAGGCAGAGTTACCCATGTCAAGACCTGATCAATATATTTCTATCACACACCATATCAGAACAGATCTTGATATTTGCAGTGCTGTAATAATTGTAGACTGGTTGGAGCTATGCAGGACCCCTTCATCATATGTGTCACATATAACTGATGAAAGAACCTGTGTCGCTCTAAAATACTGCATTATAATGTGCTCTTTCAATGAGCACTAGACTTTACAACAAGATTATTATCTTCAAGGTTTTTAATATTATTATTATTATTGTTTTTGGAATTGTTGTTATCATTGTTTTTAATTATGATCATTTTAATTAGATGGATTTAAATTAGATACTTTATATACATTTAAATATTATATTTTATTAGTATTAATAATATTATTTTGTAATTGTCATAATTATTGTTTTCAATTATACTTATTTTATTTATACAATTAGCTAATCAATATAACTGACATTGTTATTGTTATTATTATTATTATCTTTCTAGGTATTTACTGCACGGGTTAAATTATACATCTCCACTTTCCTGTGTTGCACAATATCTGGCGTCACATTTTATGATTTTGGATAATGAAGCATATATCATGTGTGCTGTTTGAACCGGTTGTGTCAGCATATGATATATCTTGTTTTTCACACACAATTGACCTCATTTTGAATAGCTTTCTGCAAAATTACTAGGCATATACAAGACAGGAAACAAAATTGAAATCTGCAGTCGTTGCAGGCCTTCCAAAACAGAGAGGAAATCTCTATAACTACCGCAAACCGTGCTACTTCATCCCATCAATTACAGCAGTAATTTGTTGTGCAAAGTGATTCCAAGAAAACATCATAAACTCCCCAAAAGTCTGATGATGCAGGCTCCAATGGCGGGGATGTACTGACCATAAAAAATGTGTTATTTTTTATAGCCTTCTGTAATCATTTAATACTGTTATGTGGGAATTCAAATGATGGCGATCATGCAGGATAGCTCAATAAGTGCAAGAAGAGCATTAAATGTTATATCAAGCTTGGGAGTCGGAAAGTGAGCCCATCTCTGTAATGTTTCTTCAGCACTTTCTGAGCTATCCATCAGAGCTGTAGAAAACATTCAGTTAATGTTTGTTAGTACTAGATAGTTTACAAGAAAATTCTGGACTGGTAATCTGTCTACTGTGGAATTTGCCACAAGTCTACAATTTGCCTGTACACTTATTTGAGGTTGGTCAGATATCAGACATTCATCCAACTCATGAAGATCTCTTCTGCTCTAAGCCTACTCTCTGAGCTTTTGCGCTATGTCTGTAATCTGACTTGTGGTCCTTGAACTTATTATTACCCCATAGAATAAAACAGAGGAGGAGGTTTAGCCAAAAGATTCTAACTGATTGTTCCTATTGTAGGAATTTCAGGTTAATAAAAATTATCCCAAAGCACAGTCCCAACATGTTCTCCAGTTCTAGAGCTCAATTGAGTGGTTCATGTATATATAAATACAAAAAATGCATTTTATTAGCTATGTTGCACAGTTCTAAGCATCTAACCAATCCAAGGGTGGGTTATAATAGCCATAGTAGCCAATAGGACTGCTATGGGATCTTGAGGTGGAAGAGGGCCCCATAGGAACATCCATGGCTGCAGATGTTGTTGTTGACAACACTGACCCTGTGCACAGTGGCATTTCCAATGTAAATAAAAATAAAAAGCT
The DNA here is from genome assembly GCA_037952925.1 of Lithobates clamitans. Classification (NCBI taxonomy): domain Eukaryota; kingdom Metazoa; phylum Chordata; class Amphibia; order Anura; family Ranidae; genus Lithobates; species Lithobates clamitans. The sequence continues at coordinate 3,747,469 of JBBGZY010000589.1, read as the reverse complement.
GATGTCAACGTAGAGGAGGAAACTTCATAAAGGTTGTCACTAGTCACAGATCCCATTTGCAGGCTGTGCAGTAAGTTGAATTGGTTTAACTGTCTTAGATTTATTGCCCTCAGAGCTTCTGGTCATCCCACCCAACATTGAAATGTACCCTGCATGCCACAGTATAAAGAAGTTTACAGTAATCGAGAGTGATTTGCTAAAGGAATTAAGCATGTTCACTGTGCAAAGTGAATTTTCATTTTGCAAGAGATCTTTCAATGAGGTCACGCTGAAACGAATACTCAATCATGTGCAAGAAAGTTTGATAAAACAGTTTTTTTGCTTGCATATTATTGGATAATGGAAATCAGCAGAACTTCACCTCATTCACCAATCCAAGGGAAAATTCACTTTGCTAAGTAAACAGCCTATTTGCCTTTAGTAAATCAATCCTATAGTGTGTAAAAATACTAACAATTATGCCATAATATGAAATATTGCGATGTTCACTATTATTGCAACAACTCTATTTTGTTTTTCTTTCCTTTTTAATCACTACAAAGCCATCTCTCTCTGCACTTGTTTAGTGTGGTGGTGGGAGGAATGGCAGGATTTACATTAAGGCTCTGAGATCTGGTATCATTTTTAAAGTGACTCATTGCAAAGAACAAAAAAAAATATTAGGTCCCTTCAACCTCCATATTTGAGCATGGAGCCTGGCTAACCAGGAAAGGGAATGGCTGTAGCATCCCTTCAAACCACACTAGGTCCCATGCCCTCAGAATGGGGAGGATACCTTTTCAGGGTTTTCCCCCCTGGAAAAACAAAGCAAAGGTGCATTTTGGGGAGTGTGGGGGAGACTTATTGGAATCTGGAAACCCCCTTTAAAATAAGGGACCACCAGATATTCAGTACCCCACCCCTGCATGAATGATTAAAGTGGAGTTCCACCCAAAAATGGAACTTCCGCTTTAGGTCCAGATGACCCCCTGATGTGGCATATTTGGCATGTAATTTTTTTGTGGGGGGAGTGGGTACCCTGGTTTTAGAGGCACCCAGCTTCCACTTCCTCCCCTGGCACCACAGCTCCGGAAGGAAGATCACCTCTCCCCCCTCCCTCCCTGCAATCTTCTGAGACACGTCACAGGTCCCAGAAGATTGCCTGGTGATTCACAGCGCAGCAGTGAAGCCACAGCCGGGCGCCCCAGTTAGAATGCCGGTGCCACTGAGAGGAGGGGAAGAGAAGCGAGGCTTTGTATGCTTGCATCGCTGGACCGTGGGACAAGTGAGTGTCTGATTATTAAAAGTCAGCAGCTACACTTTTTGTAGCTGCTGACTTTTAAATTGGTGGAACTCCGCTTTAAAGGGTACATAGTCCCCCCGGTTGCTCATTCACAAAATACTTGTACATAGTAAAAAAAAACACACACACACACAAACGCAACATAAATACAGTATTTTACTAAAAATAAATAGATCATGTCCTATGATGTCCAGAAAATAATGATCAGTGAAGTAAATGTCCCACAATGATCCTCTACAGTTGATATTTTCACTGCAAGTGAAATCTGCAGGGCCAGCTGGTGAATGTAAACAAACCAGCTAGGGTACTACCAGTTGTTCAATTAAGTCAGTCAGCATCCATGCCCCTTTGTTGGCACAAGAGTATCAGTAGGAATGAAGCAATAGCATATTTGTCATGTTTTTGTCAATGAGTCATCGTAGCTTCATCCATTGTGATTGAAGATTGATTTACATTGTTGTACTAATTGACTGATGCTGGATCTACATGAAGGGACATTATTTTCAGATTTAAAAAATAATAATTTGTTGGTGTTTATATTTACTAATTCATTTTTTTGTGAATAAGTAACCAGGGCAACGATTTACCCCTTACTCATTCATGTTAGGGGGGGCTGGGTATCTGGGGGGGCTCTTTAAAGGGGACTTCTAGATTCTGATAAGTACCCCCTATAGATCCCCTCATTCACAAGGCCAGGGTTGTCGGGAAGAGACAGAGTGTCCCCAACATTAAAAGGACAAGGTGGTTTTCCAAGGGGGGCCCCAGAAGATGAAAATCTGGTATTGATTTTGGGAGGACTAAACATTTTCTTTTTTTTGCATGAGGTTTCCCCCTAAAATCCATACCAGAATCTCCTCAGAGCTAAGGATATGGTATGGATGTTGGCAGGGCTTTTTTTCTCAGAGAATGGGTGCAGGAACCCACCCTCCCCAGTCAACTCCCTGCCCTCAGCCCCACCCACTCCCGTCCACAATCCCACCCCTACTGCCCCCAATCTCGCCATTCCTTGCTTGCGGAAGAGAAGTAAAATAATGCCAAATAATGGGTGTGGTCAAGGCTTAGAACTATGTTGCACACACAATTCGAAGTTCAGGAAAGTGTAACACACAGAGTTGTGCAGTGGAGGAGTGTGTATCACTAAGTGTGCATAAAAAATATTAGCATCCCCATTCATAGCTCAACTCCCACCCCCCCAGTCAGGGAGGTCCCCCTCCACATGTCACCCTCTCTCACCTTCCCTCCCCATCTGAAGATCACTGTCTCCCACCTGTCTATAGGTCACCCTCTCCCCCATCCAGAGCTCACCTTCTCTCCCCATTCACAGGTCACCTTCTCTCTCCCCCATCAACAGCACACCTTACCTCCCCATCTGAAGCTCACCATCTCCCCCCATCCACAGCTCACCTTCCCTCCCCATCCACAGCTCACTCTCTGCCCCTTGTGTACAGGTCACCTTCTCTTCCCCCCTGTCCAAAGGTCACCCTCTCACCCATTCATGCATCACCCTCTCCCTCCCCTATACACAGGTCACCCTCTCCCTCCCCTATACACATGTCACCCTCTCACTCCCTATCCACAACTCACCCTCTCCCCCTTGTGTACGGGTCACCTTCCCCCCCCCGTCCAAAGGTCACCCTCTCACCCATTCACAGGTCACCCTCTCCCTCCCCTATACACAGGTCACCTTCTCCCCCCCACCCCACAGCTTAACCCCCCTTCTCTTGCCCACATTGCACAGTTTACCTTAGCGTGCAGCCGTGCGCTCTCCCTCATCCACAACTCACTTTTGTACCCTCTGTCAACATGTTACCTCTGCACCCCCATCCCCAGATTATCTACCTGTCCCTCCACATTTTACTTCTGCACCCCTGGCTACAGCTTACCTTAATCCATAGCTCTCAACCTCCAATATTTCACCTCTGCACCCCCAGCTCCCCACACACCTTTCACTGCGCACAAATAACCCCCCCCCCGTCCCCAGCTCTGACCTCTGCAGAACAACCTCAACATCTCCACATCTGTCTCTCTGCAGTCTGCACAGCCACCCCTCCCCCCTTCTGCCCCCTTTCCCTTCGCAGCTCTCACCTCTTCAAAGTTTACAGCTCAGTTTATCTTCACAGGATTAGAACGGTGCAGTTGGCTCCATTCTATAAGGTAGAACAGGCTCCCCCCAGCCTACTGTGCAGTCTCCTCTGTGCAGCATCACCTGTCAGATCATCAGTGTACACGAGAAGGACTTTCACAGTGCTTCACTCGGCTCTGTGCTACACCGATCTGACAGGTAGCAGGGGGAACAGAAGATACCCCTGGAAGACCCAGATTAAAAAACTCCTTACAGTTGCAGCATCTGGATCCGGAGCATCTATCATCAGGTGTGGGGAAGGTGCTCTGGGTGCCAGCGCCAGCATACAGCTGGTGGAGGAAGTAATATAGAGAACTTCCTGCACTGGTTTCAGTGTTGACTAACAGACTGGCTGCTATAGGTGGCAGAACGCCGTTCCAACGAGTTCCGGCTGAAAAAAAGCCCTGGATGTTGGGAAGAATCCCCTGACTCTTTGGTTTATAAACAGAAAGAAGCAAGAGGTACAAAAAGAATCAGAGGGCCCTACTCATTAGACATTACATTTTAAAAGGGAGGGTCAAGTGATACAAAAAGTAATAACTGTAGGGGATGAGCTGATGGAGAAAGTAAAAACACTGTGTATTAGTTAGAAGCAGGGTAGGGCTTTCAGTGATCGTCTAAAGATGGACAGATTAGGGGACAGTCAGACAGATTGGATGGGAAAAGCTCAGGAGAAGTCCTGGAGTCCAGCATGGAAGGAGGCGACAAAGGAGGTAAAGAGTGGGAGGTTTTGGAGGATGAAGAGAGCGGTTTAGGTGATATTTTGAGACCAGGTTAGTGATGTAGCTGGGGACCGAGTTGTGGATGGCTTTGTAAGCTGTTGTTAGTACTTTGCATTTTATTTGTTGGGTGGATGGAAGCCAGTGGAGAGATTGACAGAGAAGAGTAGCAGACACTGAACGGTCGGTAAGGTGAATGAGCTGGCAGCAGCATTCATGATGGACTGAAGGAGGAATAGCCTATGTAAAGGTAAGCCAATGAGAAGGGAGTTGCAGTAGGAGCAGGATTTCTCTAATTCATGCCAATTTTTGAGAATATGGTGAAATCATATACTACCAATGTGGACATTATGGAAACTATTTAAAGAGAAGGAGAGTTGCAGAGAAGCAGGAGTGTATGAAGAGCTGTTGTTGATTCACTTGGTAAAATAAGGGATTAATACGATCCGGTAAGTGTGGTGTGTGTTACTTCTATATTTAGAATTTTTCCCCACTGCTTGGATCCATCTGCTTTGGGAGCTCTTCACACTATCAGCACTTTTTTTTTGCACAGAAAGGAGAATGAACTGCTATGAACACTGAGGTCATATACATGTGGATTATTTCATATTATAAGCTTTGATTTGTGGATTACATATTTTACCACATATTTATTAGTATGGAAAGCGCTGTCATCCCTTGTATCTTGGGGATATATGGTTCAAGGTCTTTTAGGTGATTCATCACTAGTGGACAACAGCTACCAGCATTGATTTTTAACGTTTTTTTTTGGTTGGTTTGTTGTTTTAAGTATTTGTACTTTGTATGTGCAAGCACATCGGGGTACATTGGTTTCAGCTCATTATAGTGATGATACTACTGATACTACCTAAAAGTGTTGGAACTTCACCAAACAGAATGGCCTGGGAATTGTAGAAAATGTAGAAATTGTAGAAAATGAAAGAACCTTGAAGGCTGTTGTAGGCATGCTCACATTTAGGGCCTTGCACTTTTTAACTGATATCTGTATTTTATGTGAAGTCACTGTAATCAGTGTTATTTGTAACATGAGGGATGTAACTAACAGTTCACTGGCTCTTATAAAGGTACATATTTTTTAAGGGAGGTGAGAAAAACTGTCCTTTCAGACTAAAATTCTATGACATGTTTGAATAATGTTAGCACCTTTTGACAAAAAATATTTTTTAATAAAGCGTCAAGTTAATTTGGAACCTGATGGCTTACACAGCTTTATCTAATAAAATAAAGTATATGGATTTTAATAACACATTCTGATGTTCCCTATAGAATAGCTACAGATTATGTTTTCCTAATGGTGACAGCAGGCAGCTCAGACCATGGTAGAAATACTGGAGACCAACCAGTGGCTTACAGAGCAGAATGACAATCCCTAACAAGAGCCAAGGTGTATTTCCATTTTAAACAAGCTTATCTGATCAGAGCAGGAAAGTCAAATGGATTCCAATAATATACACAGATCTCAGACAGGAATAGAAATTTGTCATCAGCAGACAAAAAAAACATATCTAACTGCACAATACATCTCCAAGCAAACACAGAGAATGAATAGGAACTGTAGATAAATGTAGCACAATGCATATTATAATGATGGACAACTATGTGTTCCTGGCGCTCACCCAACAGTCAGTCTTGGACACTAGCCACAGACTGCTATAATTGGGATGTTGTAAGACTGCCAGAAATCAACTGTAGTTAGGGATGCTGTATAGAGACTGGAGCAGCAGAGGGGTTTAGGCACTTATTTTTAACTGCTTGCTGTAATTAGGATGATATAGCAAGCAATATACGAGCCTGACTTAGACTTTTGTGATGGAAAGAAAAGTCATTTTTGAATTAATCAGCACGGCTTGTAGTTGATTGCAATATGATCAGCTATTTTTGACCATATTATATAAAAAAAAAAGGTTGAAATTGTGGCATCTTTCTGCATAAACTAGGTGCAAGAATACCTGGCGTCTAACTGAAAATAGTGAAGTAACATTTATTAAACTCCTCCTTGGACTCCTAATGATAAGGGATGAGGTTCAGGCTCACTGCTACTGAGTTTGCAGTCAGTCCTATGTGTTTGTGGTACACATACCTGGGTGTGTCATAGAAACCATATTGAACTGCCTGGCCTTTGATCTTATGTGAGTTAGCTTTATAGGTCAAGAAGTGGACTTTTGGATATTCCACCCCTCTCACTATAAAAGGGTGAGGTCACAGTGGTCATACGCATAATGTGCTTCCGCTGTGCTAGGGAAAGCATAGTAAACAGCTGCTGACAATAGTAAACAGTGAAACATTAGTAGATACATTAGTAGATTTAAACCTTTACTAAATAACACGTACAGTAGGTAGCATTGGAGGGTGGGGATGGAAGGGTTGTTAACTTTTTTTTCATCCTTTGTTACATCTTAAGGCTGCTGATGTCCTGCAACCTCTTTAGAGCTTGTCCCTGTCCCTGTTTGCACTACAGTAATAACAGGCTGCATGTTTTTTTTCACAAGGTGTATTTCTTGATTGTTGCTGGCCACAATTGCTTTTTCATTGGTTTTTCTTTTAAGTAGATCTTCCATAAAAATGGAAGATCTACTTTATTCAAAGCCCTCAAAGTCAAATCACCTGCAAGGCAATTGAAAGAAAAATTACCTCAACTCCAGCTCCATGTCACTGTGCCCCACCCCTGCCTCCTGGGATGATTCAAATGCATGCAAAAATGTACACAAGCTCAGTGCAATCCTAGCTGTGTGCACAGATCTGTACACCCAAAAATTATTTTAAGGACCCATATTTGTCCACAACCACTGATTGACCACTAGCTCTTCATCTGTCAACACTTTAGCTATTTTTATCTTTTATTATTTGGGGTCTTTTTACCCTTTTCTTTTTGGATTATATATTTTAGCTTGTTGCTGCTTACAGTCCATTCAAGAGCTGCATTTTTTTCCCAGGACCTCACTGCATGTAAAAAATGTAAGAACACTGCGCATCCAAAACACCCTACACCTTCACCCCACAACAACCTCTGCCATATCCTCATACAGTATACTCAAAAAAATGTTGGGTCTTTTCTTATGCCCTGTACACACGACCAGTTTTGCAGTTGAAATAAACTCCGAAGGTTTCTCCAACAGGACTCCGACGGAATTCCATTCAAGCGGTCTTGCCTACACACGGTCAAACCAAAGTCTGACCAAAGTCCGACCATCCAGATAGAGGTGACGTACAACATGTACGACGGGCCTAGAAAAAGAAAGTTCAATAGCCAGTAGCCAATAGCTTCCATCTCGTACTTGCTTCAGAGCAAGTTTTTGGTCCGTCGGAACAGAATACAGACGAGCGGTTTTCCCAATACGAATTAGTTCCGTTGGAAATATTTAGAACATGTTCCCTTTCTAGGTCCGTCAGAATTTTCGAAAAAAGAAAGTCCGATGAGGCATACACATGACCGGAATAGATGATGAAAAGCTTCAGTCGGACGTCGGACTTTGTCTGTCGGACATTCCGCTCGTGTGTACACGGCTTTAGTCATCCACCATCCACTTGAGTTGCTCTTCCTTTTTTTCCCTAAATCCCACTTTCTTTTTCTGTCAACGTCTTGGTTCTGCACATGATAGCTTTTAGTCTATCCTAACATATTATTATATACAGTGTGTGTATATATATATATATATATATATATATATATATATATATATATATATATATACATATATATATATATATACATATATATATATATATACATATATATATATATATATATATATATATATATATATATATATATATATATATATATATATATATATATATATATATATATATATATATATATATATATAACTTCAGGTGGGTTACCCTCTTTTCTTTAATCCTGTTCAATCAAGACACCGTCAAGGTGGACTCCCAAACTTCCACCATAAATGGATAAAGAAAAGACGTGGATCGGTGCTTGATGCAAAAAGGTATCCTTTACTGGAAATATTTCAATTACAGTGTATAATGCAAGCCACTGTACAGTTCCGAGCGCACCTCGCTCTTCGTCAGGCTTTTCTGGCTGTGTGTGAAAAGCCAAACCACAAACATTCTCTTATCCACACCCAGCTTACCCCACACATGAGTTAACTTGACTAATTACCAAAAAGCTACTAAGAAAAAATTAACCCCTATTATATAAACCAAACACGGTAAAATATCTTAGATTTCCCACTACAAAATCATTTACATATATCAATCCTTCTATCATATGTCATCTTTCCTCAATGCGATGTTTCAGGAACAAATAAACTTTCTCAAATATTTAAATATAAATCTCATTCAAAAAATATCACAAATATAATAATATTCTTGATTATATATATATAATATTATTATATTTGTGATATTTTTTGAATGAGATTTATATTTAAATATATGAGAAAGTTTATTTGTTCCTGAAACATCGCATTGAGGAAAGATGACATATTATAGAAGGATTGATATATGTAAATGATTTTGTAGTGGGAAATCTAAGATATTTCACCGTGTTTGGTTTATATAATAGGCTGTAACAGAGGAAATAGGGAGTCCGCGCTAATGGGTGTAATTAGAAGCCTTGGTGAGAAGTATATTCCTAAATTGATAGACTGCTGCCCTCACATACGCTGACTCCACAGGGGGTGGAATGAGCGGAAAAAGTGAAAAAAGAAAAGTGTGTGAGTGTGGCGCTGTCCCAAAGTTGCAGAAGAAATGTCTGCATATATACAGTTTTATCAAAAGTGTCACGTGTGTATTCCTTTAAGTGAAATATGTATGGCAGTTATTACCACTCCTGTGGGTTAAAGTGACTGGTGATTTAAACATGAGAAGCATAATGAGTGCAATAAATCGCATCCAAGGTGTCTAGTGCTATATTCCCTCAAAAGGAAAAAACAGTATTAACCACTGCTAAGAGCATGAAGCGGTCTGTGTCTAAACACTAGAAAACACAAAGTTGCAATAAATACATCACACGTGACATGCAAAAAATTCTAAAGTGTCTAGTGCTAAATGAATAAATATTAAAATGTTGTTCTACAAACGTTGCAAATAACAAAGTGACAAGTGCCCTATGAAGAGGTCACTCTGAAAAGTGCTAAACACACGTGCCATGCAAATGGTTCTATGATAGTAAACAGTTCATATGGGTATGTCCCCAGTGCACTATAAGTGAAAAAAGGCGTCCTTTGTGGGATTCCTCAAAGCATACAACAGGTGTTAATCCAGTGCTGGTGTCTCGCGTTGTGATTGTGCAGAGACTCACCAGCTGTATATCCCCTGCAGGGGTAACGAGTAGTCACAGTATGTGCCACTGTGCAGCAGTGCTTGGCAAGACCAGGACCAGGATGATATCATAAGGACATAAGAAGAAAGGATTCCATAGTGTGAAACCGTTTAAAAACCACTATTTATTAGGTCAGATAAAAAGGGTACTCACATTGTAATGGAAAAAATGAGCGGTGTACAATGCTTACAAAGATGTTCCTAAGCGTCAGCTTTGCAGGGAGATGTCAGCAAGGCCTTCAGTCAAAGGCCACGCCCTACGTACGTTTCGTCACACGCTCCCGTAGAAGTCCGTGTGACGAAACGTACGTAGGGCCTTGGATGCGATTTATTGCACTCATTATGCTTCTCATGTTTAAATCACTAGTCACTTTAACCCACAGGAGTGGTAATAACTGCCATACATATTTCACTTAAAGGAATACACACGTGACACTTTTGATAAAACTGTATATATGCAGACATTTCTTCTGCAACTTTGGGACAGCGCCACACTCACACACTTTTCTTTTTTCACTTATATAATAGGGGTTAATTTTTTCTTAGTAGCTTTTTGGTAATTAGTCAAGTTAACTCATGTGTGGGGTAAGCTGGGTGTGGATAAGAGAATGTTTGTGGTTTGGCTTTTCACACACAGCCAGAAAAGCCTGACGAAGAGCGAGGTGCACTCGGAACTGTACAGTGGCTTGCATTATACACTGTAATTGAAATATTTCCAGTAAAGGATACCTTTTTGCATCAAGCACCGATCCACGTCTTTTCTTTATATATATACATATATATATATATATATATATATATATATATATATATATATATATATATATATTTTTTTTTTTTTTTTTTTTTCATTAGGGCTTAAATTTGGAGGCAAATGTTGGGAATTAATATAAAAAATAGAATGAAAAAAATGCAATATCCTGTATTTTTCCCAAACTCTTTTTGTTAAAGTGATTGTACAGTCTTGTTTTCTTTTTTTTTCTATTAAAATAACAAACATGTTATATTCACCTGATCTGTGCAGTGGTTTTGCACAGAGCAGCCCTGATCCCCCTCTCCTCAGGTCCCGGTCTGGACCTCCTGGCCCCTCCCTCCTGTTGAGTGCCCCCACAGCAAGCAGCTTGCTATGGGGGCACCCGAGCCATTCAGACACAGAACTGAAGTTCGGCCCTACCCCCTTTCTCTCCTGACTGGCTAACTGAGTTTGACGGACAGCAGCGGGAGCCAATAGTGCTGCTGCTGTGTCTCAGCCAATCATGAGGGAGAGTCCTGGATGGCCGATTCACTCGTGGACATCGCTGGATAGAGATGGGGCTCAGGTAGGTATTAGGGGTGCTGGGGAGGCTGCTGCACACAGAAGGCCTTTTATCTTAATGCATAGAATGCACTTAGATAAAAAACATTCTGCTTTTACAACCACTTTAAGCTTCTCTGCCTCTATTGACACTTCTGAGAAACCTCTATGAGATTTTTAATCTCTTGATTTATGTTACCCCTCCTCAAACCTATGGTACACTTGTTTCGCCTTATCTTTGTAGAATAATGTTGCATCTGTCTCCATTTTTCCGATGTTAGCATGATTTTGTCAGTTACAGTACCAGGCCCTAGAATCTAATTTCTTGAGTCTTGTCTTCTACCTGTCAAGATGAGACTCAATCGTTATGCTTTAAGATTAGGACCCTGTCATTCCTGTGAAGTGATATCTGTTTTTTTTTTTAAGGGAATTGTGTCCTCTGACTCCTTCCTTTTGTGTATTCTACCTTAAGTCAATGTTTTGCTCCTTTTATAATGCATACTTTGTTTCAAAACTCATCAACATTTTTTTAAATTAAAAAATAACAGTTGATCTTTCCAGAATGTTGATATGATGATACTAGCCACAGGGTACTATTCCTATGGTAGTCTTGTAAGGCAAGAAAATGCATTCCAAAATGTAGACTACTGGATACCATGCCAATGGATGTTGTCCTGTAGACAACCATAGTCAGTCTGTATGATCGCATGCAGCCACCCCTTCCAGCCCACCCATAGCTGCTGATTAACAGATGAAAATCATATAGCGTGTAGCTGAGTTCACAGTACTGGGACATGTAGTTAACTTCACACCAGGGACAGATTCTGCATAGAATTTGTGTTGTTTTCTCCTGACTTATGTAAATTAATCTTGTGGTTTCCTCCTTGAAGATTCTTGTAGGTTAATAACTTCTGCTCATTTTGGCTCTTGCACATTTGATTGTTGTAGGTACATTGGGTTATAAGTTTCTTTGGATGCAGGGACTGAAGTGATTGCCTTATATTTTGTGTAAAGTGCTACAAAATGTAATGGCGCTGTTTAAATGAAATTGAACTTACTAATTCCTCCATTCACTAATACAAAGCTGGAGATAACCTGAAGGCAAGACTATAACCTCTACTCTGACTTTGTTTCAGATTTTTTTCTCCCCAGCTTAAATTAATAAAATGATTCAGTCTGTTCCTGCTTCATAACAAGAGTGAAAAGTGAAACGTATATTCAGTATGGCTGTATTTACTAAGCGCTGCTTTTTCATGTGATCATTAGTAATAAGCCAAACAGCCGATCATTTTGGCAGGGCTTCCTAAACTTCAAAGAATTTTGAATGCAGAATCTGAACCCCTTTGAAATTAATGGAAGCCAGATCTGTCAAATTAAAAATGCCCATTTTCTGGGGTAATATGCAAGGGGTGTTAAAAAAAAAAGCCCTGGAAAACATGTACAGTAACAATGCAAAACAAACAATTCTTAACAATTCCATGCAGTAGGAAAGCACTGACATTTTACAAAGGAAAAATGTTTTAAAATTGCCAGCAAATGACTCGCCAGCTTCTTTGTTTAAACGGTAAAAAAAAACATTCCCCCTGAGTGATCTATGTACATTACAAGGATTATAGCAAACTTTGTTGCAGATACCTACCTTTTGCTATTCTGAAGAAATCTCTGTATGTTCCTCTGTGCCTCTGTGTTGAGTGGGTCTAATGGGAGTGGTTTCATAATTATCTATCTGATGTGACAGCCAATGAGGAAAGCAGCTGGGCCTGTATCCCTTTAGACGTGTTCCTATTGGGAATATCTTACCAAAAATGACATTTTTGTTGCAGGGGATGCCTGAAATCTGACTTGTATCTTAGGCAGGCTTCTGGGAAAATTGATGAGCCAATCACACAAGCAGGAAATTATGTTTCTGGGGGGTGGTCAGTACACATTCTGTGTACAGAACAACTCCAGGTAGCCATTATTGCATTGAATTTACAGAAAATTACAGACAGACAAAAAGACAGACAATTTAGAAAAAAAAGTGTTTTTCTTTGTTTCTGTTATAAAATTTTACAAATAAATAATCTTTCCTCATAAGTGTAGTCCAAAATGTATTCTGATCCATTTCTTTGGTTAAAAACAACCCAAATCAGTGTTTATTATATAGTCTGTAGGAAAGTTATACAGTTCACAAACTATAGTATTTACAGGTGCATCTCATAAAATTAGGAGAAAAGTATAAAGGAGCAGTGCCAATCTAAGTGTAGCAATGGTACAATCAAATTGTATTAAAAAGTAACGCACTCACTAAAAAGTGGAGAATATAGGCACATCGATAGGTATCAGTTTTGCTGTGTGTAGAGATCCGGAGTGGCAGCTGTGGAGCGCAGTTTCATCACACCAGGCGCAGCCGGTGGTTTCGGGTGTCCCGTTCTGGATGGAGGAGGCGCAGGAGGAAGCTGTCAGGAGGTCATCTGGATGCAACAGAGGCTGTGTAAACTTCACACTGGACCTCATGCAACTTGGATTCTGTGCCTCTCCACTCTTCCTCCAGATTCTGGGACCTTGATTTCCAAATGAGATGCAAATTTTTCTATAGTCTGTGATGATTTGGGGAGCCATGTCATCTGCTGGTGTTGGTCCACTGTGTTTTATTAAATCCAAAGTCAGTGCAGCCCTCTACCAGGAAATTCTAGAGCACTTCATGCTTCCCTCTGCTGACCAGCTTTATGGAAATGCTGATTTCATTTTCCAGAAGGACTTGGCACCTTCCCCCATTGCCAAAAATACCAATACCTGGTTTCATGATTATGGTATTACTGTGTTTGATTGTCCAGAAAACTCGCCTGACTTAAACCCCATAGAGAATCTGTGGTGTATTGTCAAGAGGAAGATGATCAGTAATCAGCATGGATTCATTAAGAATCATTCTTGCCAAAACAAATCTACTAACCTTCTATGAGGAGGTGAGTTGCCATCTAGATAAAGGAAGGCCCGTAGACGTGGTGTATCTGGATTTTGCAAAAACATTTGACACAGTTCCCCATAAACGTTTACTGTACAAAATAAGGTCCGTTGGCATGGAGCATAGGGTGAGTACATGTATTGAAAACTGGCTACAAGGGCGAGTTCAGAGGGTGGGGATAAATGGGGAGTACTCGGAATGGTCAGAGGTGGGAAGTGGGGTTCCCCAGGGTTCTGTGCTGGGATCAATCCTATTTAATTTGTTCATAAACGACCTGGAGGATGGGATAAACAGTTCAATCTCTGTATTTGCAGACGATACTAAGCTAAGCAGGGCAATAGGATGTGGAAACCTTGCAAAAAGAATAAATTAATGGGGTGGGCAACTACATGGCAAATGAGGTTCAATGTAGAAATGTAAAATAATGCATTTGGGTGGCAAAAATATGAATGCAATCTATACACTGGGGGGAGAACCTCTGGGGGAATGTAGGATGGAAAAGGACCTGGGGGTCCTAGTAGATGATAGGCTCAGCAATGGCATGCAATGCCAAGCTGCTGCTAACAAAGCAAACAGAATATTGGCATGCATTAAAAAGGGGATCAACTCCAGAGATAAAATGATAATTCTCCCACTCTACAAGCCTCTGGTCCGGCCGCACCTAGAGTATGCTGTCCAGTTCTGGGCACCAGTCCTCAGGAAGGATGTATTGGAAATGGAGCGAGTAGAAGGGCAACAAAGCTGGTCTGGAGGATCTTAGTTATGAGGAAAGGTTGCGAGCACTGAACTTAATCTCTCTGGAGAAGAGACGCTTGAGAAGGGATATGATTTCAATATACAAATACCGTACTGGTGACTAGGGATGAGCTTCGAGTTCGAGTCGAACTCATGTTCGACTCGAACATTGGCTGTTCGCAAGTTCGCCGAACACCGAACAATTTGGGGTGTTCGCGGCAAATTCGAATGCCGCGGAACACCCTTTAAAAGTCTATGGGAGAAATCAAAAGTGCTAATTTTAAAGGCTTATATGCAAGTTATTGTCATAAAAAGTGTTTGGGGACCCGGGTCCTGCCCCAGGGGACATGTATCAATGCAAAAAAAAGTTTTAAAAACGGACGTTTTTTCAGGAGCAGTGATTTTAATAATGCTTAAAGTCAAACAATAAAAGTGTAATATCCCTTTAAATTTCGTACCTGGGGGGTGTCTATAGTATGCCTGTAAAGGGGCGCATGTTTCCCGTGTTTAGAACAGTCTGACAGCAAAATGACATTTCGAAGGAAAAAACTCATTTAAAACTACCGCGGCTATTAATGAATTGCCGGTCCGACAATACACATAAAAGTTCATTGATAAAAACGGCATGGGAATTCCCCACAGGGAAACCCCGAACCAAAATTAAAAAAAAAAAAAATGACGTGGGGGGGTCCCCCTAAATTCCATACTAGGCCCTTCAGGTCTGGTATGGATATTAAGGGGAACCCCGGCCAAAATTAAAAAAAAAAAATGATGTGGGGTTCCCCCTAAATTCCATACCAGACCCTTCAGGTCTGGTATGGATTTTAAGGGGAACCCCGCGCCAAAAAAAAAAAAAAAAACGGCGTGGGGTTTCCCCATAAATCCATACCAGACCCTTATCCGAGCACGCAACCTGGCAGGCCGCAGGAAAAGAGGGGGGGACGAGAGTGCGCCCCCCCCTCCTGAACCGTACCAGGCCACATGCCCTCAACATTGGGAGGGTGCTTTGGGGTAGCCCCCCAAAACACCTTGTCCCCATGTTGATGAGGACAAGGGCCTCATCCCCACAACCGTGGCCGGTGGTTGTGGGGGTCTGCGGGCGGGGGGCTTATCGGAATCTGGAAGCCCCCTTTAACAAGGGGAACCCAGATCCCGGCCCCCCCCCTGTGTGAAATGGTAAGGGGGTACTTACCCCTACCATTTCACTAAAAAAGTGTCAAAATAGTTAAAAATGACAAGAGACAGTTTTTGACAATTCCTTTATTTAAATGCTTCTTCTATCTTCCTTCATCTTCTTCATCTTCTGGTTCTTCTGGCTCTTCTGGTTCTTCCTCCGGCGTTCTCGTCCAGCATCTCCTCCGCGGCGTCTTCTATCTTCTTCTCCTCGGGCCGATCCGCACCCATGGCATGAGGGGAGGCTCCCGCTCTCCTCTTCATCTTTTTCTTCTTCATCCTCTTCTCTTCTTCATCTTCTTCATCTTCTTCTTCTTCATCTCTTCTTCCTTCTTCATTTCTTCTCCGGGCCGCTCCGCAGCCATGCTGGCATGGAGGGAGGCTCCCGCTGTGTGACGGCGTCTCCTCGTCTGACGGTTCTTAAATAACGGGGGGCGGGGCCACCCGGTGACCCCGCCCCCCTCTGACGCACGGTGACTTGACGGGACTTCCCTGTGATGTCACGGGGAATGCCACAGGGAAGTCCCGTCATGTCCCGTGCGTCAGAGGGGGGCGGGGTCACCTTGTTAAAGGGGGCTTCCAGATTCCGATAAGCCCCCCGCCCGCAGACCCCCACAACCACCGGCCACGGTTGTGGGGATGAGGCCCTTGTCCTCATCAACATGGGGACAAGGTGTTTTGGGGGGCTACCCCAAAGCACCTTCCCAATGTTGAGGGCATGTGGCCTGGTACGGTTCAGGAGGGGGGGGCGCACTCTCGTCCCCCCCTCTTTTCCTGCGGCCTGCCAGGTTGCGTGCTCGGATAAGGGTCTGGTATGGATTTTTGGGGGAACCCCACGCCGTTTTTTTTTTTTTTTTTTGGCGCGGGGTTCCCCTTAAAATCCATACCAGACCTGAAGGGTCTGGTATGGAATTTAGGGGGAACCCCACGTCATTTTTTTTTTTAAATTTTGGCCGGGGTTCCCCTTAATATCCATACCAGACCTGAAGGGCCTGGTATGGAATTTAGGGGGACCCCCCCACGTCATTTTTTTTTTTTTTTTATTTTGGTTCGGGGTTTCCCTGTGGGGAATTCCCATGCCATTTTTATCAATGAACTTTTATGTGTATTGTCGGACCGGTGTTCTGCCGAATAAGTTCCGCTCGGCGGATAAGTTCCTCACTGTACTGCGCATGCGCAGTACAATCCGGCGGAAATAGCCGAAGCGGAACAGCTGAAAATCAGCTGTACACGGCGACTGTAAGAGGGCCCCTCGCGGGCTCGCTTCGCTCGCCACGCTTCGGGCACGGCCTCGCTGCGCTCGGCACTTTTAGATTCCCCCTCCAGGTCCACTTGGATGGTGGGGAAGGAATCTGGACCCAGAGCGCAGGCGACGTGTACAGCTGATTGAAGTGTTTGAGGTTCGGCTATCTCCGCCAGCTGACAGTAGTTGGTACTGCGCAGGCGCTGCGCCTGCGCAGTACAGGGGAGGAACTTATCCGCCGAGGGAACTTTCTCGGCAAGACACCGGCAATTCATTAATAGCCGCGGTAGTTTTAAATGAGTTTTTTCCTTCGAAATGTCATTTTGCTGTCAGACTGTTCTAAACACGGGAAACATGCGCCCCTTTACAGGCATACTATAGACACCCCCCAGGTATGAAATTTAAAGGGATATTACACTTTTATTGTTTGACTTTAAGCATTATTAAAATCACTGCTCCTGAAAAAACGGCCGTTTTTAAAACTTTTTTTTGCATTGACCCATGTCCCCTGGGGCAGGACCCAGGTCCCCAAACACTTTTTATGACAATAACTTGCATATAAGCCTTTAAAATTAGCACTTTTGATTATTCATGTTCGTGTCCCATAGACTTTAACGGTGTTCGCGTGTTCGAGCGAACTTTTTTCCTGTTCGCATGTTCTGGTGCGAACCGAACAGGGGGGTGTTCGGCTCATCCCTACTGGTGACCCCACAATAGAAATAAAACTTTTCCACAAAAGAAAGTTTAACAAGACTCGTGGCCACTCATTAAAATTAGAAGAAAGGTTTAACCTTAACCACTTGCCGACCGCCTAACGCAGATATACTGCGGCAGAATGGCATGGGCAGGCAAAATCACGTACCTGGTACATGATCTGCTTCCCGCGGGCGGGGGGTACATCGCGCCCCCCGTGCCCAAGGTGATCGGCATCGTTAGGGGGGCAATCAATGCTGAGGGGGAGGCCACTTATTCATGGCCACCCACCCGCGATCGCTCCCAACTAATGAAAATCTTCCTCTGCTGCTGTAATGTAAACAGTGGCAGAGGAAGTGATGTCAATTCTCCTCGCGTCGGTCTTTTTTATTCCAGCGCCGAGGAGAGAAGACATCCAAGTAAGTGCACTGACACTACACTAACAGTAAAACACACTAGGCACACTTTTCACACCCGATCACCCCCCGATCACCCCCCTGCACCCCCTGTCACAGCGAAACCAATAGCAGTTTTTTTTTTACTGATTATTGCATTGGTGTCAGTTTGTGACAGCTATAAGTGGTAGGGCAGTTAGTGTTAGGCCCCCTTTAGGTCTAGGGTACCCCCCTACCCCCCCTAATAAAGTTTTAACCTCGTGATCACCCCCCGTCACCAATGTCACTAAGTGATAATTTTTCTGATCGCTGTATTAGTGTCACTGGTGACGCTAGTTAGGGAGATAAGCATTTAGGTTCGCCATCAGCTTTTTATAGCGTCAGGGACCCCTATATACTACCTAGTAAAGGTTTTAACCCCTTGATTGCCCCCTAGTTAACCCTTTCACCAGTGATCATGTATAACTGTTACGGGTGACGCTGGTTAGTTTATTTTTTATAGTTTCAGGGCACTCGCCGTTTATTACCTAATAAAGGTTTAACCCCCTGATCACCCGGCGGTGATATAAGTTACGTTTTAGGGTCAGATAGGGTCTGCGTCGCCCCAGGCAGCATCAGGTTAGTGCCAGTAGCGTTAACACCCATGCACGCAACATACACCTCCCTTAGTGGTATAGTATCTGAACGGATCAACATCTGATCCGATCAGATCTATACTAGCATCCCCAGCAATTTAGGGCAGTGTTAGCGGGATCAGCCCAGATACCTGCTAGCACCTGCATTTTACCCCTCCACCCGGCCCAGCCCAGCCCACCCAAGTGCAGTATCGATCGATCAATCACTGTCACTTACAAAATACTAAACACATAACTGCAGCGTTCGCAGAGTCAGGCCTGATCCCTGTGATCGCTAACAGTGTTTTTTGTAGCATTTGAATCAGTCGCTAACAGTCAGGAGCTTTTTTACCTGTGAGTCTCACTACTGTACCACTAAATTTAGAGCCCAAAATGGCAAATCGAATGTACAGTAGTGAAGAGGTCTACACGTTTCTGAGAATGACAGATAGTGAAGAGGAAGTCACTCATCTGTCAGATTCAGGCCCAGAATACGATCCTGTAGACGACAGCGGCTCCATGACAGATAGCTCTGAGGACGGAGTTGTGGTCCCTGCCAAGGTCAGGCATACCCGACCCCAATCTTCTTCCTCTGTTGTTGAGGTGCAGGAACTGCAGGTCCCTCGTATGGAGCAGAGCAGTACTAGCGCCACTATTCCTTCTGGGGAACTGGCAAGCACCAGCGGC
The DNA here is from genome assembly GCA_037952925.1 of Lithobates clamitans. Lineage (NCBI taxonomy): Eukaryota > Metazoa > Chordata > Amphibia > Anura > Ranidae > Lithobates > Lithobates clamitans. The sequence goes on along the minus strand of JBBGZY010000589.1, from coordinate 3,728,261 downwards.
CTAGTACACCCCGGTCGTAGTCAAACCAGCACTGCAGTAACACGTGGTGACGTGGCGAGTCCCATAAGTGCAGTTCAAGCTGGTGAGGTGGCAAGCACAAGTAGTGTCCATAGTGCCCTTCCTGCTGCATTCGCCAATCCTAATTGGGAACCCACCACTTCTGCATCACCCGTACTTCCCCCATTCACATCCCCAACCAAATGCAGTTGGCTGCATGAGAGGCATTTTCTTTATGTCCTCCCGAGTACCCCTACCCAACAAACCCCCCAAAAAAGATGTCGTGTCTGCAGCAAGCACGGATATACGCGTGACACCTGCTATTATTGTCCCTCCTGTCCTGACAATCCTGGTCTTTGCATTGGTGAAAGTTTTGAACGCTACCATACAATAGTTGAGTATTAGCGTAGGGTACAGCATTGCACAGACTAGGCACACTTTCACAGGGTCTCCCAAGATGCCATTGCATTTTGAGAGACCCGAACCTGGAACCGCTTACAGTTATAAAAGTTACAGTTACAAAAAAAAGTGTAAAAAAATAAAAGTAAAAAAATATATAAAATAGAAAAAACAAAAATAGTTGTTGTTTTATTGTTCTCTCTCTCTCTATTCTCTCTCTATTGTTCTGCTATTTTTTACTGTATTCTATTCTGCAATGTTTTATTGTTATCATCTTTTACCCTGTTTGCTTTTCAGGTATGTAATTTTTTATACTTTACTGTTTACTGTGTTTTATTGTTAACCATTTCTTTGTTTTCAGGTACGCCATTCAGCTGCAGCGTGGATTTATTTATCTTGACAGCAACAGCGTTTGCTCCCACGATACATAAAGCCGTGACTCCGCTGTCGGAGGTGATATATGCTGAAGCATGGGGGCAGCAGGGGCGGAGGAGCGATTTGCTCCTAACTTTTGGGGCAGATTCCCCCATGCTTCAGTATATATAAATGGTGCATGTATGCCCCTCATTAGAAGTGGGTGGATGAAGGGAGGTATTCTAATGGTGGGCATAACCACCGATCAATCTCTTTTTTTCATTCAGCCCACAGGCTGCATAAAAAAAAAGATTACAATATATGCCCAACAAGGACCAGCAATGTACTGGTATGTTGCTGAACTTTGAGTGGTTATACCGGAATGATGCCTGCAGGTTTAGGTATTATCTTGGTATCATTCTTTTCAGCCAGCAGTCGGCGTTCATGTAAAAGCAATCCTAGTGGCTAATTAGCCTCTTTACAAGCAGTGGGAGGGAATGCCCCCCCACTGTCTTCCACGTTTTTCTCTGGCTCTGCTGTCCCAACAGGGAACCTGAGAATGCAGCCGGTGATTCGGCCAGCTGACCATAGAGCTGATCAGAGACCAGAATGGCTCCAATCATCTCTATGGCCTAAGAAACCGCAAGCTATGAGCATTTTATGACTTAGATTTTGCCGGATCTAAACAGCGCCATTGGGAAATTGGGAAAGCATTTTATCACACTGATCTTGGTGTGGTCAGATGCTTTGAGGGCAGAGGAGAGATCTAGGTTCTATTAGACCCCATTTTTTTCTAAAAAGAGTACCTGTCACTAACTATTGCTATCATAGGGGATATTTACATTCCCTGACATAACAATAAAAATGATAGGGGCGTGGTTACCGCAAGGCGCCGATCGGATGTGTTTGAGCAGAGCTCCGTCCCAACACCAGCCTAAGCACCTCTAGACATGCCTGCCAAAGCTGCCAGATCCCGCACTAACACAGGTAAACGATCGGGGAAAGGCCCTGCACTCTCGCTCACCTCCTCTGGCTCTATAAAGCATTACCTGGACATGGAAAAGCATAGCCCCAGCACGCGGCCTTCACAGGCCAGAGCCTCGAGGTCGAGTGGATCCCACTCCGAGCGCACTGCATCACCCCGCGAGAGCTCTCCTGCCTCCTTGTACGGATCGGAGCTCATGGAGGACCCGTGCTCTCCCGCTGGATCCGAATTGTCATTGTTGATAAGCGGTTTAAAGAAGGAAATAGCTGGGATGTTCCGCAGCCTTGAAAAATCTATTAAAAAAGAGATCACAGCAGTGCGCTCTGACATGTCCCACCTGCTGGAGAGAGTGGAAGAGACTGAGAAAAGGCAGGACTCTCAGGCAGCAGCCATTAAAGAGCTACAGATCTCTGTGAAAAGACTCTCGCTGGCACACAGGTCATCTCTCTATAAATTAGAAGACTTAGAGAACAGAAATCGCAGGAACAACCAGCACATTCGTGGGTTGCCAGAAGCGACTAGGGATACTGACCTGGAACCCACGATCCCAGGTGTTTTAAACTCTGTTCTGGGGAAACCGGTCACTGACCCTTTGCGCTTTGACCAGGTGCACAGAGCCCTCTGTCCTCGTAATTTAGCTACAGAGCTACCCAGAGATGTTGTGTGTCGTCTACATTATTTTGAGGACAAAAATGCTATTATGATCAAGCTACGGGGTGTCCCTAATATTGATTTTGACGGTGCCACACTCAATATCTTTCCTGATCTCTCTAAGGAAACACTGGAGCATCGTAGAGCACTCAGACCTCTCCTAGACCAACTGCGAAAAGACAGCGCCACATGCAGGTGGGGATTTCCGCCTGCCTCATAGCTACCAAAGATGGCTGCTCCTCCACCTTAAGGTTCCCGGGGGATCTCCCTGCTTTTTTCCATGAGATTGGAATCCCGCCGGTGGATCTCCCAGGATGGCAAGATTTACTACCAGTTTTCTCCCCCCCCTCTGGATCCCATGTGGAGGAGCATCCCTCTTAAAAAGAAGCGCGACAACACTCCAGGTTCTTCTCAGAAAAATGGGTGAGATGGCTCCTTTTCTTCATCTTCTGTTGCTTACATGACATACATTCATAGCTGACGATCACCTTTACACTGGCTCTGATATAATTTGACTATTACCACACTGATGTCAGGCTCTGTGTGCGGTTACTGTTTTCCCCTTGGATCTTAACTTTCAGGTCTGTTTCAAGTTATTGCTGTCACTAGACTTTTATTGTTGCTTTTATTTTTCTTATTTTTAATTTTTCTCTTTCCCGTTAGCGGATTGTTCCTTAAAATTGCCCTAAACTAGGGGTTTATACCTCTGACTTAATTGCTTATTTTCACGGCCGGGTTTAGACGAGACCCCGAGCTTCCAAACCATGCGTAGTCTTTGCCACGGGCACGTATCCTACGCCCCCCTTCTCTTTTTTTCTTTTGGGGGTGGTGGGGGTGAGGGACCCTGCTGTAGTTTTCGGCGACCCACTAACTGAGGTCACGTGGGTCACTCGCCTCCATAGATCCCCACAGGAACACTGCGGTGCACCGCGTGATTATACATTGTTTCCCATTGGTTTATTTGTAATGCTAAATGTGATTTACTTACTTGATTATTTATCCATTCTCGACCTTCTCTTTTTCCCCCTCCTTTCTCTCCCCTACTTTTTGCTGGTATGGATGGCACTATGGGCTAGGGGCACATGTTCCAGACTCCCAATGGCTACTCTAAATATCATATCATATAATGTTAGAGGTTTAAACCACGCTACCAAACGCCACCAAGTTTTGAGAGACTTGAAACAGGCTTCCTGTTCCATTGCTTTTATACAAGAAACACCCTTGACACACACCACTCAGGTTAGGCTTTTTTCTCCGAAGTTTCCGAAATGGTACTATAGCCTTTTGGATACAAACAAGGCTAAGGGAGTAGCCATTGGGTTCAATGGAAACGTGTCCTTTCAGCTGGAAGAGATGATGGCGGATGACCATGGTAGTTTTTTGTTCTTGAGGGGTTCTATAGGCAACACCCAATGTACTTTAGCAAACGTTTACTGCCCGAATCATAACCAGCCCTCGTTCTTGTCTCAGGTCTTGACTAAATTAGCAGCCTTCACAAAGGGTATTACTATACTTGCTGGAGATATCAATATGCTACTCAATCCCTATATGGACACATCCCAGGGTCGATCCAACATTCCGTTCAAACACCCCTCTTTTATTAGGAAACGCTTGCATGAGCTTCAGTTGATAGACACCTGGCGTACTCTGCACCCTAAAGACAAGGATTTTTCCCTCTATTCCAAAACACATCATTGTTACTCCAGGATAGATAACATTTTCCTCGACCACTTTCACCTTCCCCTGTTAAAGGCTACCTCAATAGGTATAGCCTCTATATATATGCCCCGGTCTTTATTCGTTTGGCTATTCCCTCACTTCCCCAACGTACCACTAACTGGAAGCTAAATGACTCTCTCTTGTCTTACCCTGTGAATGCTTCTTTGTTAGATACTGCCCTGAAGCAATACTTTATGGAGAATGGGTCAACTGATACAGCTCCCTCTTTTCTCTGGGAGGCCCATAAGGCCACAATGAGGGGTAGACTTATCGAATAGGGAGCCAGACGACGGAAGGAACAAGGTCAGCAGCTAAAGGGTTTACTATTACAAGTAGCTAACCTAGACAAACAGCACAAACTCTCCTTACATAAATTCCATCTGGAAAGCTTAATGCAAAAAAGAGAGGAATTGAAGACTTTCCTAAACTCCCAAACTAAAAGACAGTTCCAAATTTTCATTTAAAAACTATATGAATGGGGGGATAAACCCGGTAAGGAACTTGCTCGCTCCATCAGTGTGAATAAATCTGCCTCCTTCATCTCCAAAGTTAAATTCTCATCGGGAGAAATGGCCTATTCCTCCCCCCATATTGCCAAAGCGTTCAAAGATGGAAAAACGTACACGCATATTATCCTACTTAAAACAGGCAAATTTACCTAAACTTTCCCACCACACTCTCACACAATTGGAAGCTGACCTCACGGTAGAGGAGTTTCAAACCGCTTTGAAAAATACTCCCTCGGGCAAAGCTCCTGGCCCAGACGGTTTCACTGCACTATACTATAAAACTTTTAGTGACACCCTTCTCCCCACTTAACATCTTATGCCAATTCTATCTCTAAAACTACAGAATATAGACCTGAATCTCTAGCGGCCCATACTACCATCATCCCCAAACCTGATAAAGGCCCTACCCGTTGTGGCAGCTATCACCTCATATCCCTATTGAACCTTGGTATTAAACTTATCTCCAAAGTTATGGCCACTAGATTGTTACCTCTTTTACCCAGATGGATATCTGCAGACCAGACGGGGTTTATCCCGACTAGAGAGGCCAGAGATAACTCCCTGCGAACCCTTTCATTGATTCACCATGTCCGCAGGTGCTCCCAGCCCACCCTCCTATTATCTACTGACGCTGAAAAAGCTTTTGATAGGGAGGACTGGGAGTACTTTAAAGTGACTCTCAGATTTTTTGGTTTAGGCCCCAAAATGTTCCATTGCATTGCCTCCTTGTATACCCTCCCAACAGCTCAAATTTGAATTAATGGAACATTAAGTGATCCCTTAACACTTTATAACGGAACTAGACAAGTGTGCCCACTTTCCCCCCATTGTTTGCTCTCTCCCTTGAACCCTTTTTAGCGCACATCAGACATAATAACAGCATACACGGTGTCAAGGTGGGCCCAAAAATGTACAAATACGCAGCCTATGCAGATGATATTCTGTTTTTCATCCAACAATCGCAAATTTCTCTTCCGAACCTCATGTCAGCCTTTCAATCCTTCCAAACATTGTCGAATTTTAAGATAAATTTATCCAAATCAGAAATTCTAAATATTAACGTCCCCAATTCCACTGCTAAGCAATTACAACCTCAATTCCCTTTTCCTTGGAAAACGGATAAACTGAAATACTTGGGTATCCACCTTACACCTCATCTCCATTCCCTCTTTAGAAGCAATTATATTCCCTTGCTCAACAGTATTAAGTCAGACCTGAGACAATGGTCTTCTCTCCTACACTCTTGGTTAGGTAAAATAAACATCATTAAGATGAACATACTCCCCCGGATTCTCTACATTTTTCAGATGTTACCTTTGGGTGTGACTGTAGGATTCGTCTCAACTTTACAAGCCATGGTGTCCCGCTACGTTTGGAAGGGCAGACATCCTGGGATCTCTTGAGCGGTCCTTTTTCGTTCCAAGAGCGCAGGTGGTCTGGCCCTTCCAAACTTCAAGGCATACTATAATGCCATTGCGTTATCTATGATTAGTTATTGGAAGTATGCTAGGGGCAGTAAATTATGGGTACAGCTGGAATATGCAATGAGCGGCACAGATCTGTCTGTTCTGCCTTGGATCCCCAGCTCTTTCAGATCCCTCTCGCCTAATACTGTACCTCGCCACTAACTATTTCTACATTTTCAATATGGGACTCTCTGCACAGAAAATTCTCTTGGGACTACAACTCTCCCTTATTACCAATATTGAACCACAATTTTTTCCTCCCTGGAAACATGGATACTGGATTTCAATCTTGGTCTCCTGAAGGCCCTCTTCTACTTCACCATCTCATTCACTCGGATAACCTCAAACCTCTGACAGATATCCTGGATAACAGGCAGATTACCTTTATGGACAGATGGAGATACAAGCAATTGCAGCAGTTTGTTCGCTCCTTACCGCGTCCACTTAGAAACACTGAAGACCTAACGCAGATTGAATATATGTTCTTCCACAAAGACCCTCCCCTTCACTGTGTATCGCAATTCTATAAAGCTATTATTCAACTGCTCAACCCCTCATATCCGACATTCCTTAACAAATGGGAATCCGATCTGAATTCTCCTATTTCTGATGATCAGAGAAATAAAATATTACAGCTTGCTCATGTTTCTTCTACTTCCTCCAGGACAGCCGAAATGAACTACAAGCTGTTGACAAGGTGGCACTATACCCCAGTTAAATTGCACAGTATGTTCCCCTCCAGTTCCCCGTTGTGTTGGATAAATTGTGGGAACACAGCATCTCATGCCCACATCTGGTGGTCTTGCCCGGTTGTTCAACCTTTCTGGTCAAGTATTATTCATTTAATAAATGGGATAACAAACACCTCCCTACCCTCAGACCCATGGACCATACTCATGCATAATACAATGGATGCGGTGGGTTCTTATAAACGCTCTCTTATCCCACACCTATTGAATGCAGCCAAGTGTCTCATCCCAGCCATTTGGGGTCAACCTGCTGCCCCGACTTTGAAAAACTGGGTACAGGTAGTAGAAAATACCTGTCTTATGGAAGAACTCACGCTTATAGCTAGGGATAATCTCAAAAGACATACTGCAACTTGGGCCCAGTGGATCAAATTCAAAAGTTCAACTGAGTATAAGGATATTATGTTTGTGCCCCCTGAATGCTCATAACAAACTTCACCCCCTTCACCCCTTTCACAACTTTATTCCTTGACAATATGTAAAGTCCATTGAATGCCAGCTTCCCACTCCCATTTCCTCCTACTTCCCCTCCCTCTCTCTCTGATCCCTTCTCTTCCCCCTCTCTGTCCTTTAAAAAAAATTCTCTAATACTTGGTTAGTTATTGTAACATGTGCAATTACACCAGTTGTCCACCAGCCCTCCGGGACCCAGATTACTTCAAAGATATATTTGTTTCTTGATCTCTGCTTATCTGTTTCTGTGTGTCTTTGGGCATTGTAATATTCTTATATGTAAGCGCATTTCCTTATCGTACATGTATGTATGCTTGTTACTTTCTTTAATTAATAAACAAATATTAAACAAAAGAAAAAAAACAATAAATATGATAAAAACAATGAAAAGAAGAGTTTAAAAATAAGATAAAAAAGCAAAAAAAAGAAAAAAAAAAGAACCCCCTGCTCTCGTGCAAAGGCGAACGCAAGTTGGTCTGGCGCCAAATGTAAACAGCAATTGCACCATGCATGTGAGGTATCACCGTGAAGGTCACATTGAGGGCAGTAATTTTAGCAGTAGACCTTCCCTGTAAATCTAAAGTAGTAACCTGTAAAGGCTTTTAAAAGCTTTTAAAATGTGTGTAGTTTGTCGCCACTGCACGTTTGTGCGCAATTTTAAAGCATGTCGTGTTTGGTATCCATGTACTCTGCCTAAGATCATCTTTTTAATTCCATCAAACATTTGAGCAATATAGTGTGTTTTAGTGCATTAAAATTAAAAAAGTGTGTTTTTTTCCCCAAAAAATGCGTTTGAAAAATCGCTGCGCAAATACTGTGTGAAAAAAAAAATGAAACACCCACCATTTTAACCTGTAGGGCCTTTGCTTAAAAAAAAATATATAATGTTTGGGGGTTCAAAGTAATTTTCTTTAAAAAAAAAATATTTTTTCATGTAAACAAATAGTGTCAGAAAGGGCTTTGTCTTCAAGTGGTTAGAAGAGTGGGTGATGTGTGACATAAGCTTCTAAATGTTGTGCATAAAATTCCAGGACAGTTCAAACCCCCCCAAATGACCCCATTTTGGAAAGTAGACACCCCAAGCTATTTGCTGAGAGGCATGTCGAGTCCATGGAATATTTTATATTGTGACACAAGTTGCGAGAAAAAGACAATTTTTTTTTTTTGCACAAAGTTGTCACTAAATGATATATTGATCAAACATGCCATGGGTATATGTGGGATTACAACCAAAATACATTCTATTGCTTCTCCTGAGTACGGGGATACCACATGTGTGAGACTTTTTGGGAGCCTAGCTGCGTACGGGACCCCGAAAACCAAGCACCGCCTTCAGGCTTTCTAAGGGTGTAAATTTTTGATTTCACTCCTCACTGCCTATCACAGTTTCGGTGGCCATGGAATGCCCAGATGGCACAAACCCCCCACAAATGACCCCATTTTGGAAAGTAGACACCCCAAGCTATTTGCTGAGAGGTATGGTGAGTATTTTGCAGACCTCGCTTTTTGTCACACATTTTGGAAATTGAAAAAAGAAAAAAAAAATGTTTTCTTTTCTTTCTTCATTTTCAGAAACAAATGAGAGCTGCAAAATACTCACCATGCCTCTCAGCAAATAGCTTAGGGTGTGTACTTTCCAAAATGGGGCCATTTGGGGGGGTTTGTGCCATCTTGGCATTTTATGGCCTTCGAAACTGTGATAAGTAGTGAGGAGTGAAATAAAAAATTTACGCCCTTAGAAATCCTGAAGGTGGTAATTGGTTTCCGGGGCCCCGTATGCAGCTAGGCTCCCAAAAAGTCCCACACATGTGGTATCCCCGTACTCAGGAGAATCAGCAGAATGTATTTTGGGGTTCAATCCCACATATGCCCATGGCCTGTGTGAGCAATATATCATTTAGTGACAACTTTTTGTAATTTTTTTTTTTGTCATTATTCAATCACTTATGGCAAAAAAAATGAATATTCAATGGGCTCAACATGCCTCTCAGCAATTTCCTTGGGGTGTCTACGTCATTTGGGGGGGTTTTGTACTGCCCTGCCATTTTAGCACCTCAAGAAATGAGATAGGCTGTCATAAACGAAAAGCTGTGTAAATTCCAGAAAATGTACCCTAGTTTGTAGACGCTATAACTTTTGCACAAACCAATAAATATATGTTTATTGACTTTTTTTTTACCAAAGACATGCGGCTGAATACATTTTGGACTAAATGTATGATTAAAATTGAGTTTATTGGATTTTTTTATAACAAAAAGTAGAAAATATAATTTTTTTCAAAATTTTCAGTTTATAGCACAAAAACTAAAAACCGCAGAGGTGAATCAAATACCATCAAAAGAAAGCTCTATTTGTGGGAACAAAAGGACACAAATTTTGTTTGGGTACAGCATTGCATGACTGCACAATTAGCAGTTAAAGCGACGCAGTGCCAAATTGTAAAAAGTGCTCTGGTCAGGAAGGGGGTATATCCTTCCGGGGCTGAAGTGGTTAAACTACGTAGAGGGTCCTTTACTGTAAGAGCGGCAAGGATGTGGAATTCCCTTCCACAGGCGGTGGTCTTAGCGGGGAGCATCGATAGCTTCAAGAAACTATTAGATAAGCACCCGAATGACTGCAACATACAGGGATATACAATGTAATACTGACACATATTCACACATAGGTTGGACTTGATGGACTTGTGTCTTTTTTCAACCTCACCTACTATGTAACTATGTAACTATATGTAACTATGAGAGACACCAGACCCAACAATGCAGATGAGCTGAAGGCCACTATCAAAGCAACCTGGGTTTCCATAACACCTCAGCAGTGCCACAGGCTGATTGTCTTTATGCCACACTACATTGATGCAGTAATTCATGCAAAAGGATCCCTTTTCAGTAAGCCAACATTTCTGTATTAAAAATCCTTTTTTTTTTCGGTCTTATGTAATATTCTAATTTTCTGAGATACTGAATTCTGGGTTTTCACTAGCTGTAAGCCATAATCATCAAAATTAAAAGAAAGAAATGCTTGAAGTATATCACTCTGTGTGTAACAAATCTATATAAAATATGCGAGTTTCACTTTTTGAATTGAATTATTGAAATAAATTAACTTTTTGATGATATTCTAATTTTCCTGACACTCCATGGCAGCCTACGTGTAGGTTAACCCTGCCTCCTCTCCAATGCTATAGGACCCCACTCCCATAAATTTGAGCTCATCACGAGAGACTGCGTTCCTTTTTTGTCCTCCTCATTGGACCTACAAACAATGTACTAACATTTACGGACGTCCAATCAATCGAGGTTGATGCCGGGCATACCTTCTAATGGTGTCAGGATAGCCCAGGGTCCAGCCATTGGTGGGTGCGTGGCTCCAGGCCTCTGTGTCCGGTAGTGGGGACGGCCTCTCTATGCCCAGGCGTGGTGGAACGGCTGGCAAGTCTGAAGACTCCTTTATGGCATTTGCTTGTGTCTCCCCTTGTGTGCCTTATCCTTCCCTTCTCTTCCTTTTTTTTTCCCCTCTATGGCACCTGGAACACAGGTGCATTCCAGGACACGGCTCCCTCTTCTGGGTCGTGGCTCTGACGTGCTTCTGCGAATGCGCAATCCTTGGATGAAGCCGAAGCTTGGTTTTGTGCATGCGCAGTATGGCCGGGGACCCGGCGGCTGCGCAGGCTCGCTAATATGGCGGTGACGTCACTATGGCAGGGATATTTAAATCCCTGTGAGCCCCTGTCATACTGGGGATCACTGTGGGCACCTTGTGACAGCTCCTTAATGCACCGGGTTCCCAGGTTGAGTTAAGCTCCAGCATGGGGTTATGGTGCAGCATGAGGGGGGGGGGCGGAGGTGGCTCTTGAAGGGCAAACTGTATGCTATTTTTTCCTTCTCCCAAAACATGTGTGTGTTCCTACAAGGCTGCAGGATCATCACTTAATCATCCGCCAAGGTGCCATGGACAAGTCACCGCCTCTGTAGGGCCAGCCCTCATGCTCTAGGTAAGTGGAGTGTGGGGGGGGGGCAGGTCCACATTGGTATGGGCATATCCCCTAATGTGATGTGTTTTCTGCCCTTCGCCTTTTTATCCCTTCCAGGTCAGATCACCAGTTTACTGTCCAAGACAACAGGGACCTTGCCAGGTGTCAACTTCAACCTTCCTCATCTAGGTCCAGACGTGACTTTCTGTCTAGAACCCATCAACAGAGAAGATGCTCCCATTCCTCCTCCAGACACCACACGCACCGCCATGTCAGCCGCTCTGATCGCAGAGCCTGCTGGGGATGTGGAACACGAGTCTCGGAGGGCAAATCACTGTGTGATCCATGTTATGCCCGGGCGGTTGGGGAGAAAGAGATGGAAAATCAACAGATGAAGTCTCTTGTTAAGCGTGTGGAGCAGCAATCCCTAAGTCCACCATTCTATCTGGCTCCCTGGCTGATGAGGCCCAGGAGGATCCGGGCCCATTCCAGCCTTTCAATGCCTCCCCCAGCTATTCAGACAGCTAATTGGTGGGAGATGAATTTTTCGGTGCCTTCAACTTCACCCTGGTTTCCCCCCTAATTAAGGCAGTCAAAGAGGCACTTAAGTGGGAAGATCCTTCCACTCCTCTGGCTAATTAGACTAGGAAAGGAACGTTCCAGTTTTCCACTCCTTTTTGAATTGAAGGATATCATTGATGAGGAGTGGAGCAAGGTAGATAAGAAGACTTCTATGTCAAGCAAAACTTCCAGATTATACCCCTTCAAGGCAGAGAAAGTGAAACATCTGGAAAACGCTCCCCTCATAGACGCAGCACTGATGCAACTGGCTAAACACGTCACTCTTCCTTTAGAGGATGCTGTTTCCTTCAAGGACGAGCTTGAGAGGAGAATAGACCAAGATCTCAAGAGAATTTACGGCTAGCTGGTATGGCTTGCAAACCCACCTTGGCCCTCACAGCCATGTCCAAGGCTATGGAAGCCTGGACAGAGAATTTGGACTCTGTACTGAGATACATCTCAGAAGAACTGGCCAGGGGCTCGCCAATTCATGAATTGAAGCTGGCAACGGCCTTCCTGGGGGAGGCTTCAATTGATCTTATCCACCTGTTGGCCCGGACTATGCTATCCTCGGTCATGTCTAAATGGGCCTTATGGTTGCGCCCTTGGCTCGCTGATCCAGCATCTAAGCAGGCCTGGTGTAGGATTCCCTTTGAAGGGTCCTCGTTGTTTGCTAACAGGCTGGATAACGCTATAGCCCAAGCCATGGGTTGGAAGTCTGGTTTCCTACCTCAGGATAGGAGTCTGTTTGGTCAGAAGAAGCCCCAGCACAGAAGACGCAGTACTGAGCGTTCAAGGGTAGCACGCTTCTACAGGCCCAGCCGGGATTTCAGAAAAATTTGGAGAAGAGGTCAGACATCCTTCCAAAAATCTGCTAAAAGCCAGGCGTCCAGTGGACGAGAGCCAGCTAAGTAGTTTTGAGATTGGGCCTGCCCAGGTGGATCAGGTGGGGGTGCGTCTGCTTCTCTTCCCGGCACATCTGGGTGGCCTCAGTCTCAGATTACTGGACCATCAAGACGGTCCCCATAGGCCACACATGGTTCTTCATCAGTACTCCTCCCCCAGATTTATTTCCACCCTTCTACCACAGTCAGAAGAAAAGAAGCAAGTGATACTGTCCTACGTGGATTCACTGATAGTACAGGGAGCTGTGGTGCATGTCCTGAAAGATGAAGAGTTTCAGGGGGTTTATTCCCCTCTCTTCCTTGTGCAGAAGAAAAATGGTTCATGGCGCCCCGTGATAGGCCTAACTTACCTAAACAAGTTTATAATATCCAAAAGATTCAAAATGGAGACTTTGTCCACCATCCAACAAGCAGTGCAGCCAGGTGATTGGCTAATCTCAATCCATCTGAACGATGCCTATTTTCATGTGCCTGTGGCAAAAGAATTCCACAAATACCTCCGGTTCAGTGTTGGGCAAGATCATCTACAGTTCATCTGCCTCCCTTTCGGGCTGACAACCTCGCTCCGAGTCTTTTCAAAAATTCTTCTGGCCGTGGTGGCCCTCATCAGAATAAAAGGGATACACTTGTACCACTATCTCGACGACCTCCTGTTACTGTCCCAGTACAAGGAGCGGCTGTTGATCCACAAGGAGTAAGTTATCTCCACACTATCCAAGTTCGGGTGGCTCCTCAGTGATGAGGGACAGTCTCTTCTGGTGGCTCCAGTGCAGAAATCTGCTCACCTGACACTCCATTGCTCCGTCTCATGGGTCATGGTCACGACCAATGCCAGCGGTGCTGGTTGGGGAGCCCTTTGCAGGTCAGAACTTGCTCAAGGCAAGTGGGATGCCCGTCTTCACAACCCAGGCTCAAACGTCCTGGAACTATGGGAAGACTGGTGTGCCTTCCAATCTTTCATTCATCTCCTCAAAGGGAAGTTGGTTTTACTAAAAAAAACTCAAGACGGTCTCCTATGTGGAGAGGCAAGGGGGTACCCGGAGCGCCACCCTGCTCCAAGAAGTTGAGTCCATCCTGTCCTGGGCTCAGGAAAACCTGCCCAATATTTCAGCAGTCTTCGTTCCCGGAGTTTAGAACGTCCAAGTGGACTTCCTGTCTCGCACACAGTTCTTCATGTGCAGACGTTCGAATGGATTCTGTCCTTGGGAGTCAATCCCGAAGTGAACCTATTTGCATCCCCCTGCAACTACAAGATCAAGAACTATTACACTCGGGCCATTGCAGCCAGGACTTCAGAGTGGATGCTCTGTCAGATCAGTGGAACTTAAACAGGGCATATGCCTTTTCCCTGCTTCTAATCATCTTCAAGTTTCTTCGGAGACTCCAAACGGAAGCAGTAAAAGTGGTGGTGATAGCACCTTACTGGCCGAACAGGCCATGGTTCCCCTCCTGATTCAGCTCAGCTTCTGGGACCCGGTGCCTCTCCCACCCAGGCCAGACCTTCTCTCTCAGGGGGCAGTCCTGCACCCTTGTCCGGCAATATTTTTTTTTTTTCAAAAGATTTTATTGAAATTTTACAGGTTAACATGTAATGTTTGCCATACATCTTAGATAGAGAAACAATCAATGGGTAGCATGCACTTATAGAACAGCAGAGTATAAACAGGAGCCAATATATACCTTAGTAATCATGCATGAGGCTCAACAGTCTAACAAAGTAGGGATCGCCACTTACCACTATGGAGGCAAATGCCGATAGAGAGTGAGCGGGTGTGGTTTGCAGAGCAGGGCCAGACCGCCTTATAAGCAATCCCGCTTCCGTTCACCCCTGACGGGATCTTAGCTGTGAACGAGAACGGGATACCTGACAAGGCTTGAATAGTAGTTAACCGAACGGTCTGTTGCCTGGAATTTTGTCCGGCAATATTGAGACTGATGGTCTGGTAGTTGAGAGGGAAAGGCTGAAATCTCTAGGGTGCACTTCAAGAGTGATTTCCACCCTCATGAGCTCGAGAAAGGCGAGCACCAATAAGGTTTATGGTAGAATATGGGCCAAGGTCGTTGGATTCTCATCCTCTACGTGCAGATTGTTTAGAGATCCAGGAGTTCAGGATATCCTGAGTTTCCTCCAATCCAGCCTAGATCTGTCCCTGTCCATTAGCTCCCTAAGGGTCAGGGCAGGTCATGGGCAGTTAATCCTCTAATCCAGCAGTTCTTTCGTGGGGCGACTAGACTCAGGCCCCAAAGAAGACCAAGATTCCCCAAATGGGATCTCCCCCTTGTTCTTGACTCACCGTCTGACTCCAGTACCTCAGGATCTGCTCCTCTTTCTGTCAAAGACCTTTCTGCAAAAGTTGCCTTCCTAGTTGCCATCGTTTCAGCCAAAAGGGTTTCTAAGATCGGGTCCTTGGGTCATGAAGAACCATTTCTGACTTTCTTCCCGGACTGGGTGGTCCTCATCCCTATGCTCAGCTCAAGTCCGAAAGTCACCTTAGTGTTCCATGAAAACCAAAAAATTGTCCTACCTACATTTAGGGCCCAGGGGTCCACCGAAGCTCATCCTCTGGATCTAGGCAAATTACTGAGGGGAATATCTGCAAGTTACTTCCTCCTTTAGATGCTCCGACTACCTGTTTGTCTTGCACTCTGGCAGTAACAAACGGAAGTGAGCTTCAACCAGAGCGATTGCGGCCTGGATCATCCAGTACATTCAGCAGGTTGATAGGGCTAAGGGCTTGGCTCCTCAAGAGGCAGTGACAGCACATTCCACCAGTTGTATGGTGGCTTTGTGGGCAGCAGCCCGGCATGTGACTCCAGACGTCATCTGCAAAGCGGCCTCATGGGCCTCCATTAATACCTTTGTATTTAATGTAATATATTTATGTCACATTACTGCATAGAGCCTGCTTCTCTATATTCTGTGAACTTTGGTTTAAGAATCCTGTCAGTTGACGGGTTAAATTAAATTTTCTTTGATCAGCATACCCCACCGTGTGCACTTGCTAGTTATTTCCCACATGTAGGCTGCCATGGAGTCTGTCAGGAAAACTGAAAATGTGTTATCAAATACTTGCTGTAATCTTTCTTTCCTGATGGACTCCATGGCAGACAGAGGTCCCACCCATTGGTCAAGAGTTGGCCAATATTGAAACGCAGTCTCTCGTGGTGAGCTGAAATTTATGGAAGTGGGGTCCTATAGTATTGGAGAGGAGGTGGGGTTAACCCACATGTAGGCTGCCATGGAGTTCATCAGGAAAAATTACGGTAAGTTTTTGATAATAAATTTTCCTTTTTATGAGATGTACCTGTATATCTGAAAATAGATAAATCCTGATGTACTGACAGTCTTGAGACCTGGAAATGTTGGGACAGTACAAATATCCCCCAAATGACCCCTTTTTTGGAAAGTAGACAGTCCAAGGTATTTATTAAGAGGCACAGCGAGTGTTTTATTTACAATTTTTTTGTTTACGTACTATCACCAGTGCAATACAGCATCATCATATAACTGGTGGGGCACTGACCAGGGACATTGACTGTTGACAGCATGTAAAAAAATACATAAATATATATATTTTTTAAACATTTTTTCTTAACACACTGTGACCAGAGCAATACAGTGCTACCATAGTATTCAGGATTTTTTTTAACACATAATGATTGCTTATTCCAATGAATTTCATTGGTATAAGCAGCCATTTTTACTGAATGAAACTGATTCAATCAGTGAGTATCGCTGTAATTAGCTGTGATTGACCACAGCTAATCACATGGTACAGATGGGCTGTGATTGGCCCTGTCTTTACCATGTGATCACTGTGACCAATCTCAGCTAGTAACACAATTGTACACAATGGATGGCATGAAAGGAAGCTGTCATGTGATCTGCTGTGATTGGTCACAGTGATCACATGGTACCAGCAGCAGGCCGGTACAATGATCTGTCATTGACTGTGTCCAGTGGACACAGCTGGTGACAAATCGTTCCCGCAGTGTGGCCGCATAGCCGCGTGTGAGGCGCGTTTTTGGGAGAACATCATTTGAGGTCCACCCGGAACTACCAAAGTCCCGCTTGACCCTCATTTTGCAACAGACCAGGCAGGAAGTGGTTAACCCCATTTAATACATCAAAAGTTACAAAAAAAAAGTTACAGAAAAAGAAAATGAAATCATAAAAGTATTATTGATTGCACTGAGATAAATGTATTAACTTGAAACATTTGAAACATTCAGACTGCATGATCTTTATATTCACTGAATGCCGGTTTGTGTTAATAGAACAGACTTATCTATTCTAAAAAAAAAAAAAAAAAAAATCACTAGCATGTCTGCCAAACAGGAAGACTCTGCCAGTTCTGTGACAATGTCTACTATTCATGCACAGTGTAAAAAACAGAAGGGTATAAATGACAGTGGAGAACAGACTTTTTTTTTTAGGGGATTGGACTAACTTCCAATGAAAATACAACAATACGTTAGTCAATGTGGTAAATACGTAACTAGAATGATTTGCATTCTGTTGCACCAGTCTGTTTAATTGTCCTGGAAAATATGGTCAAATGCTATACATTTGTCTCACTTTTCATGATAACCTTGTATCCAAATCCTGCTTTATACAGAATCTAGATGAAAAAAATGTTAAATAAGTATGTATTTGCTTGTATGTTCTACTTATCATCACTGCAGATAAATATTCCCCTAGAGAAAATGTTTTCTAGTTCCCATCTGCTTAGTATAAATAAAATCAGAAAATATGTTTCACCCTGCAGCAGTAAACTTACAATGCAGCCTTCTAATCTACATATGGCCGCATTCTAAACTGTAGCTCGACCGGCAATGTGAATATCACGATGGATTTTTATGAAGAAAAAGCCTACAGCAACGTAATCTGTGATATGTGTGTAGAGAAGCTCCATTTGCTGGAAAAAAAAAAGTTTTAAAGATCAAAAAGGTTCTTAAAGAGGAACTGCAGTGTTTGAAACCTAATAGAAGGTGGACTGTGACTGTAGCACTGTCTGTGCTTACATAAGCTACACAACTACTGAATTTAAAAAGCTTTATCGTACACCAATCATAACACATTCCATCACAGCAATACAAGAATGTGTGGTCTGGTCCCACCCGTGGTACCCTATCCATCCCTATTATCTATACAAAGAACCACAAATGTGCCCTGGGACTTTGAATGAGGTGTAACACGCACACCATAAAACGCATGGTAAAAGCTAAAAAAAAAAATCACAGTTTTTTGGTACATGGAAACAAATCTCATCACATGAGGTACAAATAATTTATTATATCACTGATTATATTATTTCCAATACATAATTATGTAAAGAGTACAAAGTATCAACACATATGTGAGTAAAAGGTTGTATTTTGAAGCTCTACGCATTTTGTGAGCCAACGCTCACTTCCTCAGGAGTGAATACAAATAACACATGTCTGCAAAGTAAGAAATCAGTATAAAATATATATCACAATTAATAAGGGATGGTATCGTTATAGTTGAAGCCTCTGAAGCCCTAATCAGGTACATAGTACTTACAAATCAGCTAAAATTACAGGCACATGGCAGAGATTTCAAAGGGTGACCGCCACGGGCATCTGGCCAGGGAGCTGTGGAAGTTGGACCTGCAGAGCCCCAAGGGGGTCAAAAAGAGGTGAAAGCAGCACTGGGGAGTAAAAATAAATCCATCCAATGATATTGCCCAGAATGATTGCTATGTAAAAAAAGGAATGTGCATCAAATGAATGTGTAGATCTGAGTCCAAGTGGGACAATATATGCAAGGGTGCAATGATAGCTCCAGGGTGATGGAAAAATAGATGAATGAATAGTGCTGCTGAGGCAGCATTAGAATACATAGATGAAAAGAGATCATCTAAGAGAATCTAATGTAACTATGTTATCGCTAGAAAGTAAAAAAATACAAAAAAAAAAAGGTGAAAAAGTAAGGCTGCCTCCTACCCTCCCACATATATCCCGAAGGGCATTGCAGATCATTCCCAACACCATGCGAATGCAGCCAGGGGGAGGAGGGGCCCAGGCTCCAAGCCTTGTCTGCCACCATGCAGGAGAAAGGCACGACTGGTGCAAATCTCAACGTGCAGCACAGATATGACGATGTGAGCCGGCGTGATGATGCGGCGGACACACTGATGTCATATGTCGGACGCACGCCTGGCGCGGATGCAACACAAGCCCCCCCCACACAGATGTGGGTGGGCGGGGACAGCAAAGAGATTTGAGCCTTCCATTGACATCGCAGCTCCCCGGACAAGAAGACCAAAGGCCAGTCACAACAAATGGAAATGCCACATCAAAGAGAAGTATCTGACATCATGAGAAATCATGAGAAACAACCATAGGGTCAGACGCCCGTGTCGTTCACCCTTTGGAATCTCTGCCATGTGCCTTTAATTTTAGCTGATTTGTAAGAACTAGGTACCCGATTGGGTCCTCATAGGCTTCAACTATAACTAGAACATGCCTTATTAATTGTGATATAAATTTTATACTGATTTCTTACTTTGCAGACATGTGTTACTTGTATTTACTCCTGAGGAAGTGAGTGTTGACTCACGAAATGCGTAGCATTTCAAGATACAACCTTTTACCCACATATGTTTTGATACATTGTACTCTTCATATATTTATGTATTGGAATTATTTTTAATCAGTGACATATAAAATTATTTGTACCTCATGTGATGAGATTTGTTTCCATGTATCAATAAAGTGTGATTTTTTTTTTTACCATGGGTTTTATGATGTGTGTGTTACACCTCATTAAAGTTCCAGTGGTTCTATGTAACATATTCCATCAGACTGTGTTTTTCTCTGATGCATTAGTCCCTAACTGGAGTTTAATCATAGAGGTACACCTCTGATGAAGATTCAATGGTTGTGTAGCTTATACATGTGGATTTTTAGACTGGAAACACACCTTTTTGTTTTGATGTTTTTTTTTCCACGCATGCTGTTGTACGTTTGTCATCCATTTTGATGCTTTTTCTTTCATTGCAATGTGAAATGCCTCAGACAAAACCACAAAGTTGTGCTTCCATTCTAACTGCACATTCACACATATGTGTTTAACATACACATTTTGTAATTGAAAGAAACTGGAAACAACCCCTGCTGTGTCTCTAGCTGAGAATAGGGAAAATGGACTATCTTGGTACCCAAAGAGTTACCAAGAAATGATTAAAAAGCATACATTTTATTAATACAAAAAATATATAATATACAAGTATCCAGATGCATATATAAAAACAGCAATTTCATGTTCAATCCATATATTGTTAAACTTTAGAAAACATGCTGCACTGGTAGTGTTATACCCTCAGGAGGTATGAAGTGCTAAGATCTAAATAATATTTTTACTTTGAATCATTCCTCCTGAAGAAGCAGAATCATTCACAAAACATGTTGTGGATTCATTACTTACCAATGGTTATTTTAAAAGTACTTTAAAAGAAACAACTTCAAATCTTCTAAACACGTTTATTGCATGTCTATTAGACTTGTGCACAACAAAAGATTTTGTTAAGTTTCGTTTTAATTTGTAAAATACATAATTTTGTTGTTATGTTTGTTATGTTACATTAATTTGTTTTCTGATAATTCGTTATTTCTGTAGAGTTCCGATATTCGTTATACCAAATCGATTTGTTTTGTATGTACATCGATTTGATTCAATATTTATGAATGTATATATACTGTATATTCGTGATAACGATTTGTAGTTTGGAAAGTTGTTTGTTTATTGAATCCATTAGCACACACAATGAAAATATCTCTTCTCCTCTGCTCAAATACATTACAACACCCTTCTCACTCAGTTCTCAGGAATGCACTTTGCCAGTAATCCAACTTCCAGCACAAAATTAATCAGCTGATTGGACTGTACAGGGGCATCTGACTCTGAAGCTGCCCAGTACAGCACGACTTCAGTGCAGCTTGCAAAACGACTTTTGTATAGAAGTCAATGCAAGCCGCTCCGAAGTCAGCCCAAAGTAGTACAGGAACCTTTTTCTACGGCGGAGCGACTTGCGTTGCTCCTATTAGAACGGTTCCATTCCACTGCATGAAGCGCAACTTGTCAGGTGGCTAAGTCACCTAACAGGTCGCCCCTGTGTGAACCAGAACTAAGATTTACTCTGAGTTGATCTTTTGTTTCATTAGACCTTTAATGAATGAACGAATCATGTCAAATTTATTCGTTATTTTTGCTATAATTTCTTTCGTATTCGTTGAAATTCTGGTTTTTTTTTCGGACATTCAGATGCATATGAATTTCCAAAAGATGCAAAATTTGGTCGAATTTCGGTATGTTACGAAACTAATTGCACATGTCTAAAGTCTATCTCTGATTTCAATGTGAATTATTCAGTGAGTTAAAGTGATACTAAAGTCTTGTTTTTTTGCTTAAAAATAACAAACATACTTTCCTGCCCTGTGTAATGATTTTGCACAGAGAAGCCCAGGTCCTCCTCTTCTCGGGTCCCTCTTCAGCGCTCCTCGCCTCTCCCTCCTGATGAGTGCCCCCACAGCAAGCAGCTTGCTATGGGGGCACCCGAGCTGAGCCACAGCTCATTGTCCATGTCCACTCAGACACGGAGGCGTGGCTAGCTCTCCCGCCCCCTCTCTCCTCATTGGCTCACTGACTTTGATTAACAGCAGCGTAGAGACAATGGTACTCCGCTGCTGTCTCAGCCAATGAGGGGAGAGAGTCCCAGGCAGTCGAGTCTCTCCTGCAACATCGCTGGATAAAGATGGGACTCACTTAAGTATTAGGGGGGCTGCTGCGCACTGAAGGTTTTTTTTATCTTAAAGAGGAGTTCTACCCAAAAATGGAAGTTCCACTTTTTGGAATCCCCCCTCCATGTGTCACATTTGGCACCTTTCAGGGGGGAGGGGGGAGCAGATACCTGTATAATCCAGTTATTTTCTCCCACTTCTGGGCATAAATAGCCGCAGTATCTGCGGATATCTAAACCATATCCGACACCTCCTCCACCCTCCCCTGCTGTCTTCTGGGAGACACATAGGTCCCAAAAGACAGCAGGGACCAGTGGAATTGCGCATGCGCAGTAGGGAACCAGGCTGTGAAGCTGCAAGGCTTCACTTCCTGATTCCCTTACCGAAGATGGCGGCACCTCCATCCAAGACCCGAGGGACAGATCGGCTTCGGGTGCCGACATCGCGGGTGGCCTGGACAGGTAAGTGTCCATGTTTTAAAAGTCAGCAGCTGCAGGATTTGTAGCTGCTGATGTTAAAAAAAATAAATTTGCGGAACTCCGCTTTAATGCATAGAATGCATTACGATAGAAAAGCTTCTGCCTTTACAACCACGTTAAGTCAGAGTGAGTTCAGAACTCCTTATCTGCATACTTTTTCCAGAAAGCAAAGCCACAGAGTCAGCAAGTAACTGGCATTTTCAATAAAAACAAGGTCCAAAATATTTTCCTCAATACAGGTTTCCTTTAAAAAGCTGAGAAACAAATACTGAAAAACTCATCTTTATTTAAGTTGGCACATCTCTTTTCTGAAAGAAATGTAGCAGTAATTTTTGTTCTTTTTTCAAATAATACTATGATCATGTATTTATATATATTCATATAAATCTGATTATAATGGTCTTTTAAAACACTGGGTTATGGCATGTGCTTTGATTTAGGCATTTGATTGTTTAATGGGAAACATCTTTTTGTGTCCTGTTTTCTCCATGCCAAAGCAATCATCCTGCTCTAGGGAGATTTACAGGCAGCTGGGTTGCACCTGCTCCCAAGCCTTCAATGGTTGGAACTCAAAGCTATAGAAGGAAACAAATGGACATATTTATAAAGCAGTTCACCGCACATTAGCTTTACAATCACTGGGGATGCATACACCTTTTCTATACAGCATGTTTATAGCACATTCGCTTACATTGGCTAGGGATGAGCTGAAGGATTGGTCCAAACATGTGAACCTAGAGTGTTTGGGTGTTCAGATGAATTCCTGAACATATATAGTACAGTACCTTTTCAGAGGGAACTGAACATCATGTATAATAGCAGTAAAGGGTGGGGATAGTTAAAAATAATGAAGTGGTGCTCCCCCTAATTCATATCAAGCCTGGCTTGTGTCCCATGATGTACACTCACTGTCAATTATGTAATTCAGAAATGTAGCTCCATGTTAATCACAATCCATGTTAATCGCACTATGTAAAAAAAAAAATGCTGCCTGCAAATGCACGTCTGCAACTGTCACTTTACTCCCAATGAAAGACATGCCCAATGGATAGCAGCTCATAAATGCAAAGGGGCAGAGTCTACCAGGTGACTTCATTGACCAAATATATATATATTTAATTTAATTTAATTTAATTTAAGAGCTGCTGTTACACGAGGAGGATGTGGACTTTATTGGAATAACAGAAACTTGGTTTGACAGCTCACATGACAAGCATTCAGGGGTATTCCTTCTATCGGAGGGATAGAGTGGGTACAAGAGAGGGAGGGATATGCCTATTTATCAGGAATGATTTACGGGTGGAAGAGAGGAATAACATTAGTGATGGGGCAAGGGGGGAGGTGGAGTCCATATGGGTGGAACTCCAAAAGGTAGAAGTAAGTGGGAAATTATGTTATAGGCCCCCTAACCTAAAGGAAGAGGTGGTGTTGGATCTCTTTCCACAGTTAAAAATGATGGGGAACTTCAACTATATCAGAAGGGATAGCCCACTCATTAAAAGCCTGCCATTTCCTAATGTCTTACAGGACAACTTCATGTCCCAATTGGTGATTTCCCCAACTAGAAAGGATGCATTTCTAGATCTATTAATTAAAATTTATACAGATCTGATTGCAGATGTGGAAATACGGGACAACTTGGGAGCTAGCGACCATAGGATTATTATATTCAACATAAATCATAGGAAAGGGAGGCATGAGGGTAGTACAGGAACACAAAATTTCAAAAGAGCCAACTTTTCTCAACTGAGCTCAATACTACAAGATATTAAATGGGACCAAATTCTTGAAATATTGAACACCGAGGAAAAATGGGAGTGATTTAGGAACATATAAAATAAAAGTATCACCAAGTGCATTCCAAAGCGTATTAAATATAGAAGAACAAAGGTATTATTATACAGGATTTATATAGCGCCAACAGTTTACGCAGCGCTTTACAATATAAAAGGGAGACAATACAGTTATAATACAATAAAATACAAAAGGATTAAGAGGGCCCTGCTCAGAAAAGCTAACAATCTAATAATTTTTTTAAAAATATATTAACAGTAAAAAAGTGAGGTTGGAACACATAGGCTCCATAAAGGATGATGAAGGGAAGATGGTTACAGATGACAAGGAAAAGGCAACTGTACTAAATGTTTTCTTCTCCTCAGTTTTCACACAGGAAAAGGAAGGGTATAACAACCACAACTGTATTGTTAGTAACACGTCACAGGATCTACCATTGTGGCTAACAGAGGCCGGAGTCCGGAAAGGATTAGAAAACCTTAACATAAATAAATCTTCAGGATGAAATGGCTTACACCCGAGAGTCCTCAAAGAACTCATTCGGGTTATATCCAAACTGCTATTCCTAATCTTTATAGACAGCATACTGACAGGAATGGTACCAGCTGATTGGAGAAAAGCCCACGTGGCACCAATATTCAAAAAAGGGCAGATATATATTTCTGGAAACTACAGGCCAGTCAGTCTAACATCAGTAGTTTGTAAACTACTTGAGGGGATGGTAAGGAACCATATCCAAGAATTTGCTGATGAAAACAGTATCATTAGTAGTAATCAGCATGGGTTTACAAAAGGTCATTCTTGCCAAACCAATCTGTTACCAATCTATGAGGAAGTCAGCTGACATCTGGAAAAACGTAGGCTGTTAGTAGTGGTGTATCTGGATTTTGCAAAAGCATTTGTTACAGTCCCCCACAAATGCTTAATCTACAAACTGAGGTTTGTGGGTACAGACCATAGGGTTTCTTCTTGGATAGAAAACTGGCTACATGGTCGTATCCAAAGGGTGGTGATAAATAATGTGTACTCCGAATGGTCTAGAGTTGTTAGGCTCTGTTCTGGGACCAATTCTGTTTAGATTATTTATAAATGATATAGAGGATGGAATAAAGAGCTCAATCTCAGTGCTTTCTGACAACAACAAAAATAAGTAGGGCAATAGCATCACAGCAGGATATAGATACCTTACAAGAGGACCTGAATAAACGAATGGAGTGGGCAACAAGATGGCCAGCAATGAAAATTTAAGGTAATGCACTTGGGGGTTAAAAATATAAACACAAGTTACTCACTAGGGGAGAACCCCTGGGGGTTTCCAGGATGGAGAACGAATTGGGGATCCTAGTAGAAGTCAGACTGAGCAATAGCATGCGATGTCAAACTGCAGTAAGCAAAGCCAGCAGAATATTAGAATGCATTAAAAAGGGACTTTACTCCAGAGATAAATCAATAATCCTTCCATTTTATAAAACTCTGGTTCAGCCTCATCTGGAGTATTCCATCCAGTCCTGGTCACCAATCCTCAGAAAGGTTGTGCTGGAGCTAGAGGGAGTCCAGAGAAGGGCAACAATATTAATTTTGGGACAGGAGGACCTCAATTATGAGGAACTACTACAAGCACTCAATTTATTCTCCCTGGAGAAGTGACGCTTGAGAGCAGATATGTTAGTGGTATACAAATATCTCAAGGGTGATCCCAGCGTAAGTATGAAACTTTTCAGTCCCAGGGAATGTAAGAAGACACGGGGCCACACAAGAGAGAGAAGTAGTTTAACCTTAAGCTGCGTAGGAGATTTTTCACTGTCAGGGTGATAAGAATGTGGAACTCTCTTCCACAATCTATGGTGTCAGCAGGAAGTATCCATAGTTTTAAAATACTTTTGGACGTGCATCTTAGCGAACACAAAATACAGGGATATGGGAAATGATTATCTACACAAACACACACACACACGAACACAGGTTGAACTGGATGGGCTGTTATCTTTATTAAACCTTACTTATTATGTAACTATGTAATCAATTATGCCATATGCATCCCAGCCACATTATTGACTAAATATGATCTGGTGCGCAGTCATGTTGGAAGGGGCTATCCCCAAACTGTTCCCACAAAGGTTGGGAGCATGAAATTGTCCAAAATGTCTTGGTGTGCTGATGCCTTGGTGTGATTCCCTTCACTGGAACTAAAGGGCCAATCCCAACCCCTGAAAAACAACCCCACATGACAATCCCCCCTCCAACAAATGATTTGGACCAGTGCACAAAGCAAGATCCATAAAGACATGAATGAGCGAGTTTGGGGTGGAGGAACTTAACTGGCCTGCACAGAGTCCTGACCTCAACCCAACAGAACACCTTTGGAATGAATTAGAGCAGAGACTGTGCGCCAGAACTTCTCATCCAACATCAGTACCTGATCTCACAAATGCGCTTCTGGAAGAATGGTCAAACGTTCGCATAGACACACTCCTAAAATTGTGGACAGCCTTCCCAGAAGAGTTGAAGCTGTTATAGCTGCAAAGGGTGGGCTAACTCAATATTGAACCCTACGGACAAAGACTATGTTTCCATTAAAGTTCAAGTACAGGTAAAGGCAGACATCTCAATACTTTTGGCAATATAGTGTATATTGCCATCCGCCAAACCTTTTGTTCAGTGGGAAAGAATTGGCGGGATGAGACCTGGGTTGACAAGCAGTGTTTCTCTTTCTTTTGGAAAGTTGTCAGGCATCAGGCATCACTATTGATCTGGATCTACAGTTCATTGCTGGATGGTTTGGTTGATGGTGTATGTACATTGTGAAATTTGTGTGTGTGTGTGTGTGTAGGGTTACTATACACTCTTTACTCATTCACACTGGAGGACGACATCTGAGAGTCCCCTTATTGTTTAGAGGGTTTCCAGATTGTGATCTAAGCCCCCACCTAAAGGCCCCCCACAACCACCAGACCAGGGTCCTCATCAACATCATCATGTGACAGGACTGGAGCCACATCAGAGTAGGTAACTATAGGCATCTTTCCTTTTACTGGGTAGAAAAAATAGGTTTAGAATGGGGGGGGGGGGGGGTGAGAGTAGAATTAAGATTCATTTTTTTATTTGCCTTCCACTTTATATACAATAAACAAATTATAATATATATGTATATTGTTTTAGCCTTTCTTTGATTGCTCAGCAATAAATTCACGAAATCCTATTGAAGTAACTGGTGCCCATTTTGTGTTTATATATATATATATATATATATATATATATATATATATATATATATATATATATATATATATATATATATAAACACAAAATGGGCACCAGTTACTTCAATAGGATTTCGTGAATTTATTGCTGAGCAATCAAAGAAAGGCTAAAACAAAACAGGATACCTAAAACCACAGCAGTAACGTTTGTGCACGTTAGCCTCTGTGACTTCTCACATTGAAGATCAATTTGAATGCAAGCCCCATACATATATACAGTGAGCATGGGCAGGTCTGGAATCTTAAAACCAAGGTTATTATGTCTGCTAGGTTAGTCTGTTTGAAGATCCACAGGAGAATAATTGTATCTGCTCCTTCTTGTGGCCAATTGAGATTCACATACTCAATATTGGTATCCACAGGTTCTTTTCTCCCTTTTTTAGTTCATTGAGTTATAAAATAATACAACTGAAGGTATATAAAAGAATAACGGACATGGCACATCAAGTTTCATAACAGTACATCACACATGGAAAACTATAGCATTAACAAGAAGTCCCACATCTAGGCTGACTAGCCCTTTCATATTATATAACCAGCACAAACATCCAAAAAGAAATGTAGATGGAAAAAATAGATAAGGTAGGGCAGAGCAGGGGGGGGGGGACAACACCCCAAAATATTTAGAGCTGATCGACAATTAACAGCACCATTAGGATTCAAGAGGGGAGGGGGCACAAAATAACAGTTCCAGCCTAGGAGAGCCACACAGGGTAGGAGCAGCATTGTCGTTCCCAGCTCCATTGGGGCATTCAAAAAAGACCATCGTTCCTCATTTACTAAACGCCTCCAAGGGGCTAATTCTAATCTATGCAGAGCAAAGCAACAGGTTCACTTAGCTGCCACCCTCTTCAAATGCACATACTTACCTTACTTTCACTATTCTGTCACTGCATTTGGCTACTGAGAGCCAAATGAGGAAGCCTTGTGTAAGCCTTGAGTTGTGACTTGTTGCTTGCACAGGGGTGAGGATTATCTCCTGCCACAATGCAAGTGCCTTAATGACCAGTCATCAGGCACCGGAGCTGTCATGTGGGAGGAACTGGGTTGAGTCATATGCTTCACATACTCTGATTTAGGTGGAATTTCTTTCACTTCCGGTATTGTGTGAAGTAGTGGGATGGGTAGGAATGATGAGTATTGAGAAAGATGATCTGTCACCTGCACTCCAAAGCAAATACCATACACTTAAATTAGCGCAAAGTCACATTGTGCTGCCCCAATGGGGCATAGAGTTTATATAGATTGTTTTCCAAACCTTTTTCTATCGACGTTTTATATTTAGTTCACATGCTGCCATCTAGTGACCTTTTGTGGTAATGCACTTGTTTTCTCAAGTTTTTTTCCCTTATGTTATGACACACTTCCTTTATATGTAATGCTCCACCCTTCTTCCTGTTATTGAACTTCCTGTGTCATGGATGGAGCTAACAAGCCACATGTAGCAGGGCACATGTATTCTGCATTGTAAGCTACAGGCAATATCATCTTTTGACCGCATAAATACTACAACCTATTCATCTGTTTGTATCCTGTCATCTGCTGTAACCTGATGTTCAGAATAAAAGCATCTTTTGGTGAGTTCAAACTATCTGATGAGGATTGTCCTCAGTGATTATATCTTATACAGGCCAGGCATAGAGGTCTCACAAGGGATAAATTGCTTCACTACAATAGGTGTAGAATACACATGCATTATGTAAAGCCAATGTTTCAGTGCCGCACAGAGTCCCTTCCCAAAAGAGATTTGATGACCACCAACTTAACGTAGATAATCTTGCTGTATTTATTAATTGCCAGAAAAGTGATTGCATACAACAGGGGACATCCCCTATCCTTGTGATTATGCCAGGAGTGGTGAAAAGTGCAGAGGAAGGTTGGTTTTTAAGTGAAGACATTGTTGTATGTAATCACTTTGTTGATAATTAATAAATACAGCAATAGGAGCTAAGTTTGAAGTGAGGCTGAGTTTGTATATCTTTGATGGAGAGGGGAGATAGATTATAGTAGCCAGCCTGCACCTGGGTGTTGGCAAAGGCTCATCTTTCATACTGTGGTCTACATGGTACCTCCACCTAGTGTCACTACAAGCCCTCATCCATTACCAAGTTTGAACACTGTTAGGAATTCAGTCCATATCAAACATTGTGGAGTGTAAGTTGACCATTTGGCGAACAGATAAGTTAACCTGTTGTTATATCCTGTATGGTCAAAGCACTGGTTCTTAATGTACAGTTTCATATATACTTTAAAATTGCAAAGTTTATTTCAGGAAACATTTTTAGAAATAGTATGTAAATACCATTAGTGTCTTTTTTCCAGAGTCATTAGAGTCATTTTTCCAGTAAACTAAATGCAGTCAAGCCTGCATTATTTAAGACTTCCTACTACTAGGTTTTAACCTTTTGAAGTCATGACAAAACATTATGGCATGTTTATTATTTGTGTATTGTAGCATCATACATTATGAATAAAAAACACAGCCTAATCACTGTATTAAACACGCGTGTGTTTACCTCTTTACACAAGAGAAAAGAGCAATCAAACATTGCAAACCTGTAACCAAACAGCATTAATGAAATTGTTGGAATCAATGAGAAAAATACATTTTCTCTAACCTTGGGCCAACTGTGGGCAAACGTTCTCGTAGCTAAACTGCTACATCAATGAATGACATTCTTTTACAGTGAAAATATGCTTTACCTGCTGACAATGATCTTTACCTCCACTTGAGTTCAATTACAGTGAAAGGCATGCATTCATATTCTATTTTGTGGCATATATTAAAACTGAACTCAAGGCCATACAGCTAATTGCATAGTTGAAATACGTACTGCATATGGGAGTTATTTTACTTGCTAAAGGAGTTGTAATTTTGTCTAGCAGCTAGTTCAAACATTTTTAAAAGCCTTCTAGACAACAGACGCAGCCTTCTTGCTCCTAGCCCGTATTTGGAAAATCAAGCAGTAGGCTGATGAGGTCATCTCTATCCCCTTTCTTTCAGTCAACATGCTCCTTGTCAGTACATATGCACTGTAGCAGAGCCTGACTGCCCCTTAGTGCTGCTCCTCTCTCTCTCTCTAAGTCTGTTGTACAGGAAATTACAGGAAGCTGATATCAACAGAGTTTCACGTAACATTACTAACCAGTTTCAAAAAATTTCCTGGGGCGTGGCCAACGAAGAAAAGCTAAGGATGCACACTACTGAGCTCTGTGCCCTCCCGACTCATACAGGCTGCTTTTCAGCCCACATACACCCGATCCACCTATGTCCGCACATGGACCACATCCTGCTGACCCTGTGGAGCCACAGCAGGGCTCAATACAGTGATATCTACTCCGCACAGCTCCCGCCGGAACCCCACGCTGCCAAAGGTAAGATGGCCCCGGGTCGAACCCTAGGCAAGGTGCGGCCTCCTCCCCATACCTCAGTGGCCACCACCGCAAGCCCAGATGTCATTGGTGAGTCTCAACCTCCCTTTTTAGAGATATCTGCTCCCCCCCAGAAATGTCAGCTCTGCTCCCACCCGCTGCCACCCACGTTGGCTTGATGGCTACAACGCTTGCTGCCTCTGGGGGATTCTCAGGTTCAGAAACTGTGTCTCTCCTTTCGGGCAGACTTTGAGTCCTGGGCTTCTAAAATGGAACCTGAAACAGCAAGTTATAGATTCAGAAACAACAGTATCTGCCCTCACTGCTGCTCAGGAAGACCACACAGCTCGGATCCTAGCTCTGCAAACAACATCTTCACCGCCTCAGAAAACACCAGCTCCACATAGAAAACAGCGAAAATAGAAGTAGCAGAAATAATATATATGATTCCAGGGCATCCCTGAAGGGACCACGGCTATGGATCTTAAGCCTACAGTCATTGCTATCCTCAACAAAGTTTTTAACAGGGAGCCTACCTCATCTATTGAACTGGACAGAGTACACAGTGTAGGGAGGCCCGGCGGGGAGTGGGCTGATCGCCCAAGAGAGACATTCTCTGCCGGGTACACTGCGGTAAAGGAAGAGATTATGCTTAAGGTTTTGGCACTTGGACCCAGAGGATTTTGACGGCTCATCAATACACCACTTTCCAGATCTTTCCAGATACATCCTATACATGCGTCAGGTGGTCTGACCTCTTCTGGACCTGATCCGTCAAGCAGGTGCCACCTACACCTGGGGACATACTTTCAGCATCAAGGTGACCCGGAGTTATAACAAATATGTCCTCTCGGATTTAGACTAAGTCCCTGACTTTTTTCTTTTCCTCGAGCAAGACCCCATCAATATACCAAATGGGTTAGATCCGCCTGAAGACCATTGTCATCCAACGGAATTTTTCCCTCTTCTGCAACACCTCAGATAGCCAAAATCATGATCTGTGTCTTCTGACGCCAGACCTCATCAGCCCACATCACCAGAGGACTGATCTGACCCATTTACTGTGAGCCTGGAACTGTACCTTTTAGCTATATTCACCTCACCAAATGTGGGTTAGTTATGCTTAATTCATAGGTTCTCCTGACGTCCTTTGTTTGTGTTATCTGTTTAGCTGGGTCTACAGGAGTACTTTGACTTAATATTATTAGTCTCTGTCAGTTATCTGAACCCCGGTCACCCACCGTTCACTGCCTTTTTATCCACATATTTTTTTTCTCTCTCAGACATTGCCGGTGTGTACTTCAGGTGTGTACGTCCGTTCCACCTGCTGCGTCCAATACCTGTGGGCTATCATTGTTCTCATGACACTTTTTGATATGCCTTTAGGGGAGAGGGTCGGGGTATGACAGGGGCCATACAATATTATTTTGTTATTGTACTAACTTGCCATGCTGTTGCCCTGTTTTATTTTCTATGGTTTCATGACATTACTGTATTATATGGGTCTGTTTGAGTTTCCCCCCTTGAAGTGTTATACGTTGCCTAGGAATGAGCAAACTGGTAATCACAACAGTTTATAATCTCATGGGCCTCTTATAACCTCTGCATGTAGCTCTTCATTAAATCTGTAAAATATACCTAGTTATTACAGATGCTAGGGCTTTCCTGATATCCTATAGGCATACTTCTCAAACCTAAAACTATGAGGAATAGTGCTCCTGAGCATTTACTATGCAATCTTTGGTTTACCACTAAGTTCCGGATGCTCTTCTGCACTTGTATTTTTTCTTGTATTAAATTTTTCCTTTCCTGCTACCTTTGCACCATTCCTGGGCCCTAATGCACTAACTGATACAGAGAAGTTGATGTTGTTCTTTTATGTTTTGCTTTCTTCCTATACTAGTTGGTCGCTGTACCTGTACCAACTACAGGGATATAGGTTCTGACATGACATGCCTTAGGTTTATTACTGTTTCTATGTTCTATCCCGGGCATAATATTTTTACAATGTGCCTGCCTGTTATGCTGTCGAGATGACATCTCATATCTTTACTACTTTGACCTTTTGCCCACACTAGGATTGTCATGGTTGGTGCCTAATATGTCATATTTCATGCAGTGTCCTATGTTATCAGGCACTTTAGAATTCCTGTGACATCTCCCCTTGAGAGTCTATTTCCCCTTTCATTTCCTTTCAAATTGGGTCCCTCTGCTTTTTTCTCTACTGCAGGTTCGATCTACCTACTTGTCTTCCCCCCTTCTTGGCCCCTTTCCTTCCCTCTTTTCTGTCCTTGCTCTACACTCCATCATGACTCATACACAGGTGTTGGAACCAGAATTGAAACTCTGCTCATACAACATCAATGGCCTGAATCTTGCCTCTAAATGACTTGACTCCCTCCTGTGCCAACACATACTACAAAAAGTGGTTCTACAAGGCCAAGGGAGTGCCCATCTTTTTCACAAAGCTCTCCCAATAGTCCTACTTAAACATGTGTTTGACCCACAAGGGAGGTACATTTTTGTGAAATATACATTATAGGATACTAAATTCACTGTAGCTAATTTTCACCTCCCAAATGTTAACCAGGTCTCAACTGCTATGTGGTATTTGAAGGTATTGTCCGGTTTCATGGAGTGGAAACTGATCTTTGGAGGGGACCAAAATATCCCCTTAGACCTGCTTTTGGACTCATCCACTGCAAGGTCCTCTATTTCCCTCTCTAAACTGAAGGTTCTAAAATACGCCTTTTACGACATGTACTTGATTGATGTTTACAGGGTTTTACATCCTAAGGCCTGCAACTATACCCACTTCTCACATGTCCAACTTTCCTATAATCGGATTGACTACTTCTTGATCAACCATAGTTGCTTGGACTGAATGTGAGATTGACTCTATGGTACGGTCTGACTATTCTCCCATTCACCTGATGTTTTTGCTCCCCTCTGCTCTTTTGAAAGTATGGACATGGCACCCAAATGATTCGCTGTTAATAAACTCGGACTGTCTATCCAATGGGAAGCATTAAAACCTTTTCTGAGAGAGACATTTATTTAGATTTATTTATCTCTCCACCCAAAGCACCCTTCCACCTTTTATCTCTCAAATCCAGGGGCTTCAAAGAGAGGCGGTCTCTTCACCTGCTGTAATTTCCTTTGCGTTTTGGGACTTCTACCAATCTCTTTATAACCTCCCCTCTTCACACCCTACTTATGATGCCTCCATCTCAGAGGATGAAAAACTGACGTATATTGCAGAAAATGCACTCCCTA
Organism: Lithobates clamitans; assembly: GCA_037952925.1. Lineage (NCBI taxonomy): Eukaryota > Metazoa > Chordata > Amphibia > Anura > Ranidae > Lithobates > Lithobates clamitans. The sequence goes on along the minus strand of JBBGZY010000589.1, from coordinate 3,694,596 downwards.
CTCTCGACAGAGATACAATTGAAGACCTTGAAACCCGTTTCTCTGAGGACAAAGTCGCTAAAGCTATCGCCAGTACCCTGGTGGGCAAATGTCCGGGTCTGGATGGGTTTACGGCCTTTTCTGACTATAGTCTTCAATTCTCTCTCCAAGGGGGGCGATGTTTCCTTCACAAATACTTGAAGAAAACATCTCCCTCATTCCAAAACCTGATAAGGACCCGTCCCTTTTTGCAAACTATAGGCCTATATCCCTGATCCGCGTTGACTTAATACTTTATGTTAAAGTATTAGCTAATAGATTACCCCAAATAATTACCCCAAATAATATATCTAGACCAGGTTGGCTTTGTAAGTGGTCGGAAAGCTAGGGACAACATGCTGAAAACCCTTCTCCTGGCTGACTACACTCATGTTTATGACATTCCTCTTTGCCTCCTAGCGGTTGATGCCCAAAAGACATTTGACCGGGTCGACTGGCAATTTCTTTGTATGTCTTTACAACAGATAGGCTTGGGTCCACATATGCTATCCTGGATCATGTCCCTTTACTCCTCCCCGTCAGCTAGAATACATATCAATGGCTCTTTATCCTCTGTGTTTTACTATTCATAATGGAACACGTCAGGAGTGCCCCTGTGCACCCTTCTATATGTCTTCAGTATAGAACACCTGGCGGTGGCTTTGCGCTGCAATCCTAACATAAGGGGGTTATCGGTGGGACCTCTCCAAAACGAACCCGCCTTATTTGCTGATGACTTTCTTCTCTACGTAACACAGCCCCATACTTCTCTTTCCTTGATTTTGCAGGAATTTCAGAGATTTATTAGCAATTCAAAGTGAACTACAACAAATCAGAACTCCTTAATATCTCGCTTCCTTAGGCGGACTTCCAACACTTATCTTCTACCTTTCCCTTCAAGACCTGCTGTACCTCTATTCATTATACCTTCAGAGGGGTCTTAAAGTGTTTGTTAACTCTAAAATATTATTCACTGCCAGCCCCTCTATTAGAGGCTGGCATACCACACTATCCAAGTCCTTTGTAAAAACGAGCGCTCTAAATACCTCTTTAGAGCTGTCTTCAGGCCAGTCACGTGACTCACGCCTGCCTTACAGCTCTGAGACATCCCTTCTGCAGGAGGGGCCATGGTCTCCCTCTGACGTCAGCAGGGGAGATCACGTGACCTCCCGCAGAAGTGATGCCCTGGAGCTGTAAAGCACCAGCGAGTCACATGACCGGCCTGAAGACAGCTCTAATGAGGTATCTGGAGTGCTCGTTTTTACAAAGGACTTGGATAGTGTGGTATGTCAGCATCTAATAGAGGTGCTGGCAGTGCCAATTTTAGGGTTTTTATGTTTAATAGTAGCGGCGGGAAGGTGGGGCAGAGACAGAGACACAGAGAAGATGCTGACATATAGTTAGGAGGGGGGAGAAAGGAGAGCAGAGATGACAGCTATGTCTGACGGAGGAACGCACTTTGACCACGGTGATCAGGGCTGAGTAGCCCTGGTTATCATCGTCATTTTAGAGAGGGGCATACAGCAAGTGCCAGGCTCAGGGTTTTTTTTTTTACAGTTTAGAGGGGGGCAGATTACACAGCACAAGCACTGTGCTGTGTAATCTGCTTTAAGGGACCAGAATCTGAATTTTTTTGGGGGGGATTAACAGACACTTTAACTTTTTCCTCTAAATTTCCTGTGGTTTTTTTGCAAAAACCCAAGCAGATTTATCATCCTATGCCACTAGAAGACCCTCATGGATAAGAAGGATGAACACTCTGAAATTGGATATCCTCCCCCGCTTTCTCTACTTGTTCCAAATAATCCCGTTCGTCTTCCGAATTCATACTTCAAGAAACTTTGTCACTTGTTCTCCAAGTTTCTCCCTGGAACTCGTCACATCCTTGAATACACATGGGAATGCTCTCTCTCCCAAAGATTAGAGAAGGCTTGGGAGTCCCTGACCCCTTTCTATACCACAAGGCAGCAGTACTCATCATGGATTTGTTCCATCATACTTCCTATATGCTGTGGGTTCAACTGGAAGGTCTTATAAACCCTTTTGATCTTTTCACTCTTCCGTGGACTGCATCCACCAATCATAAGGGTGCTTCTGTTTTTAGTTACCTTACTCTACAAACGATTCATCTGTGGGCCCATACAGCATCTGTCCATGGGCTCTCTAAACTTGCCAGACCCATGACTCCCCTTTTTGGGTCCCTGGACTTCCCACCAGCCTTGTGCACCATAGATTTTGGAAATTAGTTCAAACTGGGCCACAGAAGACTCGCCCAAGCTCTCCTAGCAGATCCATCCTTGACAACAAACGTTTCACCCTCAGAACCTCCACAAAACTCTCAATGGTGGTTACAGAGGCAACAAGTTGTGTCCTACATTCTCTGATTAGCCCAGGGGTACATTTACCTATGTTATTTTTGCATTATGCCCTGATACTCCTATGATTACCAAAGGAGCAACACAGTGTCAGGCAGCCAGTGTGGATGGGGCAGTAGTCAGAACCATCAAGGATCTCCTACCCCTTCATTAGGTCTGCTGCTCCTCCGGGCTCAATTTATAAGGCTTGTCTGCCTGGGCCTGGGCAATCTATGAGCTGCTCGTGCATCCCTGGACTCCAGTGAGTTGTCACCATGGCAACCAGGAGCCAGTGTGAGTGCTATGAGTAAACAGGGCATCACCAGAAAACAGTGGGAGGAAGACAGGGGAGAAGAGTTGGGAAAAGGAGGGTCACAGCCTGGACCACTCCAGTAGTCTCTGTAATGAGGTAGTTACGCATATGGGTCAGTAGCAGGGATGATGCAATGTGACAGGGAAGCATGGGCAGAGCACCATTGTGATCCCTGCAACCCCCAGGCTCCTCCCATGGAGAAGCTGAACTTCTGTGTGTGCAAGTGACAGTAGAGAGCAATGGGCAAGGGGCTAGCATTGAAGGTTTCTGGCTGAGAAAAAGCCCTGTGTGATTAACCGATTCAACCCCGGAAGATTTTACCTTCTTCCTGACCAGAGCACTTTTTGCGATTCGGCACTGCGTCGCTTTAACTGACAATTGCGCGGTCCTGTGACGTTGCACCCAAACAAAATTGACGTCCTTTTTTCCCACAAATAGAGCTTTTTTTTGGTGGTATTTGATCACCGCTGCGGTTTTTATATTTTTGCGCTATAAATAAAAAAGAGCAACAATTTTGAAAAAAACGCAATATTTTTTACGTTTTGCTATAATAAATATCCCCCAAAATATATAAACAAAATATTTTTTTCCTCAATTTAGGCCGATATGTATTCTTCTACATATTTTTGGTAAAAAAAAGTTGCAATAAGCGTATATTGACTGGTTTGTGCAAAAGTTACAGCGTCTACAAAATAGGGGATAGTTTTATGGCATTTTTATTATTAATTTTTTTTACTAGTAGTGGCGGCGATCTGCGACATTATGGCAGACACGTCGGACAATTTTGACACATTTTTGGGACCATTGTCATTTTCGCAGCGATCAGTGCTATAAAAATGCATTGATTACTGTAAAAATGTCACTGGCAGGGAAGGGGTTAACACAAGCTGGCGATCAAGGGGTTAATGTGTTCCCTAGAGTGTGTTCTAACTGAAGGGGGGAGTGGACTGTGTAGGGGAAGAGAAAGATTAATGTTCATACTCTGTATGAACAAACGATCTGTCACTTCTCCCCTCAGAGAACCGGAAACTGTGTATTTACACACACAGATGCCAGTTCTCCGTGTGACCCGAGCAATCGCGAGAACCTGGCGGTGATTACGACTGCCGGGGACTCGCATTGGCTCCGTGGGCGAGTAAGGGGTGCCCCTAGTGGCCACAGGGCGAAGCGAAGCTACATAATGCCGTTTCGCCTAGCTGAGCCATTCTGCCACAGTACAACTGTGCGGCTGGTCGGCAAGTGGTTAAAGTGTGCTCAGGCACATCTGCAAATTAGGATAAACGGTTATGTCCATGTCGCCACTGCATTCCCATAGGCTTAAACAGTCTTCCTGCATGCAGCACCTGTTAGCTCAAGGCACATAAACATATGGTCCATTCATGGGAAGATGTTATGAAGGTGAGGAGAGAGGGAGGTGTCCTTTAGTCCAAATCAGAAGAGAAGACTAGCATGACCACACTGCTTCTCTATAGATATAGTACAGTGAGTGAATATTGTCACTCTACTACAGGAAGATTATCACTGGCAGAATCACCAATTAAAAAAAAAAGGAAACAAAATTCAGCCACCACATCTAAGGATTGGTAACAGTTTTGTTTTTGAGATTAGATAGGCTTTCTGCTACAGCAGCCAGTTTGACGTTATCTGATGATTTTATGTATTGTATGAATTTATATGTTTTGTGCATTATCTGCAGGTCCAGTCTCTTTTTCAAATGATTACAGAAGTCCAGGCATATTGCATTCTCTATCCTGCACAGTAGATCCTTTTGAAAAACCTGATATTGTAGCATTCCTATCGAACCATCCCACATCATTTGACTCTCTCTTTCATTCGAGTATGACAGCCAGGACTGCATATTTCCGATACATGCTTTTTTCTCTGAGATTTTATTGGAAGCCTTCCTGTCACTGCACTACACCATTTTTCACAGATGTTAATGTAATTAACTGCAGATTTATTACTATCCACTGGGCATCACTCCGCATCCCTCACTCCATATATATGTATTGATTTGAGGAGAAGATGAGCATATGGTCATAGATTTAGCCCAAGACTTCCTTTAAGGCACACACATCAGTAAACAAGGATTGATTTTTGTCTACTTCATTATCAATTCAAATGCAGGCCAGTAACATGAGGTTATGACATGATAATCCTTGAACATTTTGACAGATATAAATATGGATGTGCAGAGTGATGTGTGTGTATAAAATGAATTAAATATTCATAAATATATATTTTTTCACAAATGTGTGATGAAGTTATGAACGTTAATCCAAACCCAATTTAAGTGAGTGGGTGCCAAATCTTTAAAATCACCTCTGACCAGTTTCAAATTTAATAGGAAAGAATGTCAAACAAATGGCATGAGGGTGTTTGGGCACTGCCCCGGGGGACAGGCACTAATTACAAAAAAAATAATTAAATTACCATTTGGATTGGAGCAGTATTTTTAATAATGCTTAAGGTGAAAAATTGAAAAGGCCCAATTCCTTTATATATGATGCTTGGGGGATGCCCTAAAACCGCTTGTGAAGTGACACATCTGCACAATGTATACAACTTACTACAGCCAAAGTGATATTTGCAATATATTCTAAACAGTTGAAGAAAGTAAAAATCCAGCATAAGGATGTCTTGTCATTAAAAATATATATCTTTACTCAATAAATCAAAGCATAAAAAGGAATCAATTCCTAAAAACTGACACATTTCAGCCTCCTACATAGACCTTAGTCATAATGAAGTTATCTGTTATAAATAAATAAATTATATATATTTTTTTATAATTATTTTTATTATGACTAAGGCCTATGTAGGAGGCTGAAACATTTCAATTTTTAGGAATTTGGTTCCTTTTTATGATTTGATGGATTAAATAAAAGATATCAATTTTTAATGCCAAGATGTCCTGGTGTCAGATTTTCACTTTCTTCATTGGATTTTGGACATTCAGTGCTACGTGAGTCCGGGCACAGATGTCTTGATCTCATCCTGTCTATCCTTATGGGATTTTGAGGTTGTAGCAATTGCTTTGTTGCTCTAGATTCTATAACGTTACTTTTGCTTTATTACATCCTAAACCATAGAAAATAAAAACTACTTCTGACAGATTCTTGGCTGAGATGTAATTATAAACAAAGGGTGGGAATGGCGGATGATGTCATTGCTATGGCCATGTTTGATCATTGGTGTCATCCACCAATTACGACACTTTGCTTACATTCACCGTCATCTGGGAATCTCCAGCTGACAGCTGAATAGGCCGGGCCATTGGCTTACTATCCTTAGCAGGAAGCTGTAATAGTAGTAATCCCCAGCAGTCTCATGTAATGTGTCCGTAATAGTCTATGACGCTCTTCTGAAGCATATTCCCAGCCAGTCTCCAAAAACTTCTATACCTTCTATAACATGTCCACAGTCTTTCCATCTCTTACAGTATTTCAGGAACAGGTAATAAATGTATCAATGTTAAAAGATACTTGGATTTAGTGGTCCAACACTGGAGTGCTTAGTAAACATTTTTTTTAAAACGAGTATACATGATTTCATCTTACTCAAAAACAACAAAGTGCAAAATAAAGTTAAAAATGAAAAATATAAAAAAAAAATTATGTGCATCAGTTTTAACCTATAATTTTATTAAATATTGTTTTTATTGTTAAAGGGAGCTTCGTGATTGTAACAATACCCCCACCTCCGAATCCCCAACAGCCACCAGGGTTGTGGGGAAGGGGCCCTTGTCATTAACATAGCGACAAGGTGCTTTGCCTGGGGGGTCTTCCCCAGCAAGGTAGAACCTACATGCTAAGGGCATGTGGCATGGTATACAACCTAGTTAAGGAGTGGGGCAAACTGCCCCACCCTCCCCTTTGCTTACCTGCCTGAATGCATTAAAATATATATATATATATACAGGGGTGTGGCCTGGCCGGAGACCGAGATGGCAGCATAAGTTGTGAGCTCCTGCGACCCGGGGACCGAATCTCACCAAATAGACTGCCTACGTTTGTGAGCCATTATGAATAGATCCACCCGGAGCAACCCGCACAGCCATGGATCCAGGTACCCAGCTCAGTAAAAACATACCGGAGCTTTTCCGGACCCAAAAGCAATCACACCATGCGGCCGCACAGGCCCAATCCCTGACCTCACCTAATTCCCAGCACGGAGGGACGATGGGGAGCACACAAGCCCCCAGCCTATTCGACCTAGAGAAGGTTGCTTCAGATATAAAGAACACTGTCACAGCTGTGATTGCTGACCTTACAGTCAGACTTACAGGCAATGGCCCACTGAATTGAGGATGTTGAGCAAACTACCGTGACCCATGCAGCCGCCATTTGGCAGGTCCAACACACATATGACGCACAGCTCTCCCACATGTACGACCTCCACAGACACATTGAAGACCTCGATAACCGAGGCAGGAGGCACAATATAAGGGTAAGGGGTGTCCCTGAAAGCACAGACCCGGGCTCGATCCAACAGACAATATGCACAATCTTTAATGACTTGATTGATCGCCCCGCAGATTCACCGATTGAAATGGAGAGGGCCCATCGGGCTCTACGCCCTCAACCCCATAAAAATGAACCACCCAGGGACATAATTTGCTGTGTTGTAAACTTTCCACTTTAGGAAGAGATCCTCCGCAAAGCAAGGGAGAAAGGCCGCATTCTCCATAATGGCGCAGAAATTAAACTTTTTCAGGACTTGTCCCAGATAACTCTACAAAATAGGAGAGCGTTGCGCCCCCTGCTGGATGCTCTACGTACCCGAAACATCCAATATCGCTGGAAGTTCCCCTTCGGCCTGTCTGCGTCCGCCAGAGGACGCTCTGCTTTACATCGTACACCGGAAGATTTGCAAAGTTTTTGTGAACAGCTCGATCTCCCTAGCATTGAGCTTCCCTTCTGAACTTTGGCTCCCGGTATCTCTCAATCCTTCTCCTAAAGCACAACGACAGAGATCGAGCAGACACAGGACAGATAGATCCTCTCCAACCCCAAGATCATCTCGCCGGGATCTGTATCAGCGAGGGCCAAACTCTCCCACTTCACCTCCAGGGAGAAGAGCTTCGCAGGAAGCATGAGTTGCACATTCCGGCATTGCCATGGATCGCCGCCTGTGAGTATGACTTCTATTTCTCATACATCATACCTTCATTGCTGCCCGCAAGGGTAAACTTAACTCTCTGACCCCCAGTACTTCACATCGAATTGATGCTCCCTTAAGATCCCTCCCATGTGTCTCACCCACAATGGGCGCTATGGACACGACGCTTCAATGATTATAGCATTGTGCACTTACTTGGAACACATAGCATCATTCCCGGACCACGATTTGCCTCGGACCTTAGAGGAAGAAGCAATTGCTCCACGGACTCCCTACCCACACCAGCTAACAGTGGTGTGTTCTGAGGCATGTAAACTTATGGTCCTTTCCTTCCCAACGCACGCTCATCCCAAGGAACAATCTCAGTTTTTGTCCTATTACCTATGTATTTCAACGAACGTGACTGACGACATCGATCCTTGTCCCCGCTACATAGCCTCTACTTGCTGCTCGAACAATACTTAGGATCCCTTGTGATATGTACAAGCCTCAGCCTGTTACTTCACCTCTTTTCCTTTACCACTGAACAAAAGGGGAACACCTGTAATGACATCAGCAATGTCTCACTCATTTACTTGATTTTATGCAGGTTCAGGTATGTACCTATACAGAGCACTGTTATCCATCCTAGGATATTACTGGGGCAAAAGATAACTCTGGTATTATGGTACTAGGTTTAGAGAACTCCCCTGAAGCTTTTCAAACCAGGGCAACAAGTTTTCGGCCGGCCTTACTTGCCCGAATGGGTTCCTGGGGCCGAACGAAAACGAAAATTAAAAACACACTCCCTCAACAAAATTAGGGGCTTCCCTGCCCCCCCTCAATTCACAATCTAACCCTATCCTCCTCTTCCCCCTCACCTCCCCTCCCTCCCCCTCTTTCCCACACCCTTCCCTCCCCTCCCCCTTTCCCTTCCCTTTCACAACCTTCCTCCCCCAAGAACTTTGCTTAACTAATGATACGAACTACGCTGGTATGACAGGATCAATAATAATATTAATGTCAATTTCAAGGTGTACTTTAATTCATGCATTAGATACCTCTAAGGCGATTCATGGCAACCATGTTTAGCTTATTTTGCTTGTTCTGACCGTTATAAATGTTATACATGTTTTACAGGATTTATTAGTGTTATGAGTCAATAACATAGATATTTAACATGTTGAATTCTGGCTTATGTTACAACTCCTGCTATTTAGTAGGCACTCTGAACATACACTTAAGACTAACCTACCAGTTCCCCGTCTCGCAGGAGACCTGAGGTTTCCGTTCATCCTTTCACCCCCACACAGCAGTCCAATCGTGGACTTTAGCTGACATTCCAGATTTTTCCTTTCTAAGTGGACTAGATACTCTACATCCACCTCTGGTCTGACTTATCTCCCTTTCTGCACTTTCTTCTCCTTTTTTCTCTTAATCTAATTCCCCTCTCTCCCTCCCTCTACCCTATTTTTGTTTTTTTTCTTTTTCCCCCACTCGCCCCATTCCCTGCTCTGTCCCCTACCCCTGGTGCCTCAATCTAATCTTCTCTTTGTGGACGGCTCCACAAATCCCCTTCTCTGACTGGACCCTTGCGCGCCCTCCAGACCCCTCCCCCAGTAGTCTTTAAACCTCAAAGATCACGGTGGTAGAATAACTGACTTGCTTCAATCTAACTATGAAGCCAAAAACAGCAGCTACAAATTCCCTGACATTGAAATGTATTTCCCTTAACGTTAAGGGCCTAAACCAACCGGAAAAAAGGTCGCAAGTCCTAACGTCTCTCACCAAACACAAAGTACACTTTATTTTTTTGCAAGAGACCCACTTTCGCTCGGATGCCACCCCTAAACTCTCCAACCACATATATCGTACAGCAGTTCACGCCACGAATCCTGAGGCGAAAACCAAAGGAGTCTCGATACTTATCGCTAAAAATGCAAACTTTCATTTAGCAGACTCTCTCATAGACCCAGAGGGCAGATTTATTTTTCTTAAGGGGACTTACGCGTCCAAACCAATCACCTTAGCAAACATTTACTGCTCCAATGACCATCAGGTGGCATTCTTTAGGAAAATATGTGAACTTCTAACCTCTTTTCGAAGAGGACTGGTTGTGATGGGAGGGGATTTAAATGTTCCCCTAAACCCGTTATTAGACTCCTCCACGGGTACATCTACCCTAACATACAGAGCATTTCGACAAATTAAAACGCAGCTCTATAAATTAACCCTTCATGACACGTGGCGTACCCTGTCTCCGTCAGTTAAGGACTATATATTTTATTCAGCTCCACACCAGAAATACTCTAGGATCGATAATTTCTTTATTTCCCAGACTGACTTGCCCTCCCTTCATCAGTCCACTATAGAACCTATGTTCCTATCTGACCACCATCCGGTAACACTCACTCTATCCTTCCCTGACACAGATTTCAGAACAAAGATCTGGAGACTGAATCCTTCCTTACTCAAGGATGAAGTCGTACTAGAACACAATCACGCACGACTCCGACAATATTTCTCTGAAAATTTGAACCCGGATATCTCCCCGATCTCTATCTGGGAAGCCCACAAATGTGTTATACGGGGGGAACTGATTTCACTAGCCGCAAAAGCTAAACGACAACAACAAGAAACTGTCAATTTCCTTCTAAATACAATCAAATCCCTGGAGAAAATTCACAAACTGACACAAGCACAATCCACTCTCCAAAACTTAACGCACGCACGCACCCAGCTATTAGAGGAGTTGGACAGAGGCGTCAAAAGAAGATACATTCTTGGCCAGAGAGTTTTCTATGAGCAGGGCAATAAGTGCGGCCGACTTTTGGCTCGGTCGAAACAAAACTCTAAAAGCTCATCTATAATTCATCACATCCGGGGCCCTGGGGGAACTCTCCGGACCAAGAATGAAGAAATAGCCAAGGAATTTGAGAACTTCTATTCTGGCCTTTATAATTTATAGACCAACCACTTAACACAAACCACCCCTGAAGCACGCTCTAAACATATCAAAGACTTTCTCTCTCATTACAGTCCTAAACCAATCACTTCCCAACAGACTCTTGACCTTGAGAATCGTATCTCGGTGATAGAACTATAGACGGCCTTGAAACAAATGAAAGTGGGCAAAAGCCCAGGACCAGGTGGCTTCACTCTCCAGTACTACCAAGCCTTCGCTGATGCCCTTACGCCCAACCTTTTAGAGACCTTCAACGCTTTTTCAGACCCTCAGACCAGACCAAAGGGAATGTTGACAGCTCATATAACGGTTATACCTAAGAAGGGAAAGGACCCAGAATTGGTTGCCAATTATAGACCGATCTCACTTTTAAATGTTGACGTTAAATTATACGCAAAAATATTGGCCAACAGACTATCGCCCCTTATCCCCAATCTCATTTCTCTGGACCAGGTGGGGTTCGTCCCTGGCAGAGAAGCCAGAGACAACACCATCTGCACGTTGAATCTACACCACTGGCTCACGACATCCAAAACCCAGGGATTTCTCCTTTCATTAGACGCTGAGAAGGCGTTCGACAGGGTGGCTTGGGATTATATGCGTGAGGTCCTGCTGGCTATTGAGCTAGGAAGCCGCATGCTATCACATGTAATGGCCTTGTACTCCGGTCCCTCTGCAGCTGTGAGGGTTAATGGCCACCTGTCGAGCGCCTTCCCTATCAGAAATGGCACGTGCCAGGGATGCCCCCTTTCCCCTTTAATCTATATTTTAACTTTAGAGCCCCTCCTCAACAGACTGAGAGATAACCCAAACATACATGGGATAACAGTGGAGGGGAGGGAGTTTAAGGTGGCAGCTTTTGCTGATGACATTCTCCTCTCCTTAAGAATGCCTTGCATCTCCTTACCGAACCTCCTCAAAGACCTACAATCATTTGGGAAAATCTCTAACCTAAAAATTAATCATACCAAGTCTCATGCTCTAAATATCACGCTCCCTTTTCAGGAAATGACACATTGCCAAGACTTGTTCCCCTTTAGGTGGGATAAGAATGCGATCACATATCTGGGTATCCAAATTCCTGCCCGGCTATCTGATCTTTATCTCGTTAACCATCATCCGGCACTCATGAAGATTCAAAAACTTCTAAAGGATTGGTCAGGTCTAAATGTTTCATGGTTTGGTCGCTCTGCCCTGATCAAGATGATGATCTTGCCACGTCTACTTTACTTAATGCAAGCGGTCCTGATCTCTTTACCGGCAGCTTTCTTCGCGACCTATCGGAAGGCCTGTTCGGCCTTTCTATGGAGAAACTCTCCTCCTCGCATCAAATACACACGCCTCACGCTACCCAAATCTAAGGGGGGATAGGATTGCCTGATTTGCATAAGTATTATGTGGCTTGCCATCTTACAAGGATCACCGATTGGAATATCCATGCCTCTCACAAGTCATGGGTCTTCCTTAAAGGTGCTTTTTTGTCTGGGCCGCTACATCTTCTTCCTTGGCTCCCTTCCAAAAATTGGTTACACCCTGTCTTGACTCACCCATTAATTTACTCATCCCTCCTAGCTTATAAGAAGTCTTTGCTGAGTGGAAATTCCACCCTCATCCCAGGCCCTCTAACGACCCTTAGAGGAAACCCAGACTTTCCACCCGGGACGTCTAACAACTTTCTCAAACAGGAATGGCCCCTTGAGGACGTACTTGCTCAGCAGTTTTTCTCCAGTGGAAAACCCATTTCCTTAGAAACACTGAGGCTGCTCTCTTTCCCCTTTTGGACTTATAGACAGATTCGACACTTCCTGGAGACTCAGGCCCCTCTAACAAAATGGACGAGACAACTTACACTATTCGAGACCTTATGCCATCGCAAAACACCACAGAGACACTTAATTTCCCTCCTACACACCTTGATATCGGAAACGCCCATCGAGACCCCGACCCCATCACAATTGTCTTGGATCAGAGACCTAAACACTCCGTTGACAACGGAAGACTGGAACATTATTCATGACTACACTTATAAAGGGTCGCTAAATGTGGCTATCCAGGAAAACTGCTATAAAGTGATCACTAGATGGTATAGAACCCCCTCACGTCTACATAAGTTCTCGCCTGCCATCCCTAACACTTGTTGGAGGTGTGGGATGGAGATAGGCACTATGCTGCATGTGTGGTGGGATTGTGAGATCCTCCAACCCTTTTGGAAGGAGGTCCACAACATCATCACACACGTCACAACATTTAATCTTGACTATACCCCAGCTCAATTTCTCCTACATCATACTTCCCTACCTAGAAGGGTTTATTTCAAATCTCTGGCCATGCACATGATCAATGCGGCCAAACTTTGTATACCCAAAATGTGGCAGTCCAACCGCGCACCAGCGATCAGGAAATGGTTCGCAAAAATTTCAAAAATTAAAGAGATGGAGGAACTGATCCATATTACACAAGACAGAGTTCATAGATTCTCAATGCTTTGGGCCTGCTGGTCACATTTCACTACCACCGAGAGATACTGTCAACACACTTCACGGAGTGATTAAATGACCTTTGCAATGGATGGTGGGACACCGGGGGATGGAGGGGGCGGACGAGCGCGGGTCTACCTATGACTCCTCCTGATATCCCCTTTTCGTTCTTCCCCCCCTATATGTTTCCCTCTTTTCCCTATCTTTACTCTCCTGTCTCCCCTCTCCTTGTCTTTTACTCTGTTTGTATTTTCTTTATCTCTGTTCTTTTTGTCCTTTCTGATTCTAGGCACATTTTTCTATAGATACTAAATGAACATACATGATTTATCTTATGTTATGGTACCCTCCTTTTGATGTCTGGTTAGCTTTATTCTGATGCACATAGCTTTACTTGTTGGTCGAGAATGAACCACCTATCGGTCCCCTCATTTGGTTGGTATCCGGAGAGGGGAGGGGGGGGAGGTGAAAAAATGAGAAAGAGATCCTCTGCCCCTATACACTACTGGTATAATACAAGTTCAGTTCTTGTTCACTATGTTTCAGAATGTCTCCCCAAGTATCTTCAAAGAGTACCAATCTGATGGTATAGATATCTTTTGTTATAAGAAGTCTGTATCAGATTTGTTCTGTTTGTGTATGTTCTTAAACTGAATAAAATCTTTATGGAAAAAAAAAAAAAATATATATATATATATATATATATATATATATATATATATATATATATATATATATATATATATATATATATATATATATATATATATATATATAGCAATCACTTTTGTTGCTAGCGGTTTAGACATTAATGGCTGTGTGTTGAGTTGTTTTGAGGGGACAGCAAATTTGCACTGTTATACACTGTTATGTAAGGGATGTACTCACTTTTGTGAGATACTATATATATATATATATATATCTATATATATCTATATATATATATATATATATATATATATATATATATATAGATATATATATATATATATATATATATATATATATATAGATATATATATATATATATATAGAGAGATAGATAGATAGATAGATATCTATAGATATCTATATCTATATATATTGTAGAGTAGGGATGAGCCGAACATGTGAACAGTCAAAAAATTTGTTCGAACACGCGAACACCGTTAAAGTCTATAGGACTCGAACATGAATAATTAAAAGTGCTAATTTTAAAGGCTAATATGCAAGTTATTGTCATAAAAAGTGTTTGGGGACCTGGGTCCCGCCCCAGGGGACATGTAACAATGCAAAAAAAGTTTTAAAAATGGCCGTTTTTTCGGGAGCAGTGATTGTTATAATGCTTAAAGTGAAACAATAAATGTGTAATATTCCTTTAAATTTCGTAGCTGGGGGGTGTCTATGGTATGCCTGTAAAGGGGCGCATGTTTCCCGCATTTAGAACAGTCTGACAGCAAAATGACATTTCAAAGGAAAAAAAGTCATTTAAAAATACTCGCGGCTATTAATGAATTGTTGGTTCGACAATACACATAAAAGTTCATTGATAAAAACGGCATGGGATTTCCCCACAGGGGATCCCTGAACCAAAAATTTAAAAAAAAAATGGCGTGGGGGTCCCCTAAATTCCACACCAGGCCCTTCAGGTCTGGTATGGATATTAAGGGGAACCCCATGCCAAAATTTTGTAAAAAATGGAGTGGGGGTCCCCCTCAAAATCCATACCATGGGATGACAAACAAGGCAAAAGGAGCCTACGAATGTACTACGCCTGTGCCAAATGATGTCGGGACATGACAACAACTCAGAGGCAGGTTTTTTATGAAAGGAATGTGGGATAGGAAGCATAAGGAATTGCAAGATTGCACATCATACAAAAAGGTTAGAATCCTACCTGCAACAGTGAGCGGAAACCGCAGACGAAGATCACGAACGAAGAAGCCGCAACGCACTTGCGATCGAATGCACAGACTCACAAACATAGGGTGAGCTGGGAAGAGTCAGCCTAGTGACGTGTAATATTGCGCACTGGTACCGACAAAGAGCATGGGCAATGGGCTGCTTAAATACCCTCTGGGCTCCTCCCATAAATTCGGGCCTATATATATATATATATATATATATATATATATATATATATATATATATATATATATATATATATATATATATATATATATAACACATACATGGATACATACATACATACATACATACATACATACATATACATGATTATTATTATTTTTTTTTTTTTAAATACCTTCATTTATTCTTTTTTTTACAAGTGATCACGATCTCTGTTCTCAGCTGCATAAGAGGTGGAGGTGGAGAAACAGCAGTGCACTGATCTTTCCAGTGGGTTGTGCAGGGATGAGTGTCAGAAAAGGTCTTGACCATTGGAGGACAGGCAGGCTGTTTTCCTGGCACAGCCTGAAAACACACCACACTTTGGATCCTCCTTCACACAAAGGAAGGATCCAAAGAGGATCCAAAGAAGGATACAAAGAGATCAGGATACTTTTTGACACAACTACATGATACAACAGGCACATATCAGGAATATGAAATGTTGAGGTAACATAAACTGTAAACATTTTTTAATTGCTGTAGTATACATTGTAGAGATGTCCCACTTCAGTTAAAGAATAACTCCACTTTTGTTGAGAAAAAAGCATTCCCCTCTTGGTGATCGATGTACATTACAGTCATTTTTAATGACATTCAATTACAATATGACTTGTGTCAAAATTGTATACGCTATAATACTTTACATTTTTTTAATTTGCTATTTTTTTCCCCAGTAAAGTGGAGTTACCATTTAACCCTTTCTGGACCACCCACCGCTCATATACTGCCCGACTGCACAAAACGACGTACCTGTATGTAGTTTTATGCATGAGATACTGTGGGCGCACAGGGGGAGCATCTGGCGGCCTCTGGCAATCGTGGTGCAGAGAGGCAGATAGGGGATCTGCCTATGTAAACATATCAGATCCCCATTCTGACAGGGGACAACACTGAGATCTGCTGTTCCTAGTGATCAGCAACAGAGATCTCTGTATTGTCCCAGTAAGCCCATCCCCCACACAGTTAGAACACACCCAGGGAACACAGTTAACCCTTTGATCACACCCTTAGTGTTACCCCTTCCCTACCAGTGTCATTTATACAGTACATTATTCAGTGCATTTTTTTAAGCACTGACCACTGTATTGGTGTCACTGGTCTCCAAAAAGTGTCACTTAGGATCAGATTTGTCCGCCGCAATGTCGTAGTCCTGCTAAAAATTGCAGATCACCGCCATCACCAGTAAAAACAATAAAACACATTTAAAAGTCCCTAAATCTTTCCACTATTTTGTATTTTGTATAACTTTTGCGCAAACCAATCAGTATTCGCTTATTGGGATTTTTTTTTACCAAAAATATGTAGAAGAATACATATTGGCCTAAACTGATGAATACATTTGCTTTCTTTTACATATTTTTTTTGGATATGTATTATAGCAGGAAGTAAAAAAAATAGCTGCCAAATGATAAAATAAAATAAAAAATAATTTTCACTCAAAAATTTGTTTACATACTCATTTCAATTATTCAACCGCATTAAAGTAAATTATTGTTAGTTTTGGATACCCAACCATGTGTAGATGAGTGTATGAATGTCTTTATTAAAAAAGCTGAATCAAGTGCACCTACAATGCAAAGGTGACCTTCTAACTTCCTTTATTGGGCTGACAAACCTGGCAATACTGCATTGAAATCCAAAACAGTGTTGTCAGCCTTTATGAACTATATCACCAAGTCCTCCTCTCTTCTTCTAGACAACTTCTCCTCAAAGTCCTATTTTAGTGCAGCAAGTGACTAATTATCAGCCAACTACAAGAAGTTAGAAGCTGACTCTATATATTGTATGACAAGATCATCGGGTATTTTTTAATACCTACACGTTTTTAACGTGACATAATGGAGAGCTGTGCTTAATAAGCTTTTATAGAATTTTGTTAACACATATACTTTAAAATAATGGTAAAGCTTGCACCTAAATACCAAGGCTTGCTTTATAAAGTGGTTAACCCCAAACCAAAAATGTATTTAATTGCAGCTTAGTAATCAGTAATTGTGGGGACTGCATCAGTTTTGTTCTTTTTGGCTCTCTTCTTTTTCCCCTCTGTTTTCTTACTGTATTAGTGACATATAACTCTGGAGGAATGAGCAGCAGACAGCAGCATTGTCAGTCTGGGGGGAGGAAAGTGTTAAATGCATTAGCAGATTTAGGTACACTAACAGATTGAAACCAAACTCCAGTTCACACTTTATAAGCAGTTAGAGTAAACCTTTTTTTTTTCTTTTGGTTTTGCATGAAAGGTTTTGCATGAAGGAATAAAAACTGGTCATTTTAATCACCCCTGTCAGTGTTAAAGTGATTGTTGTTTTTTTTTTTGTTGTTGTTTTTTTAAATAACTACATATACTTACCTGCTCTGTTGCAGTGGATTTGCACAGAGCATCCTGGATCCTCCTCTTCTCGGGTCCCTCTTCGCTGCTCCTGGCCCCTCCCTCCTGACGAGTGCCCCCATAGCCAGCAGCTGGCTATGGGGGCACCTGAGATGAGCTGCAGCTCCGTGTGTCCATTCAGACATGGAGTTGCTATTTGGCCTTGCCCCCTCTCTCTCCTGATTGGCTAACTGACTTTAAATGACAGCCGCCAATAGCGCCGCTGCTGTGTCTCAGCAATTCAGGAGGGAGAGTCTCAGACAGCCGAGGGACTCGTGGACATCGCTGGAGAGAGATGGGGCTCAGGTAAGTATTAGGGGGTGTTGGGGGGGGGGCTGTTGCACACAGAAAGCTTTTTATCTTAATGCATTGAATGCATTAAGATAAAAAACCTTCTAACTTTACAACTCCTTTAAGTGGTTTGTCTCATTCATGTAAACATATACACTCTGCTGGAGATTTTGTGCTGTGAAAAACAACAGACTTGCTGCCTGGATCGCCAGATGAAAATAGAAGAGAGAAAGCCTAAAAAAGGAAACCAATGCAGCCATCACATCTAAGAATTGATAAACTGTAATATAATTAATATATTTTTGGGTTTAATATTGTTAAATAGGAAGTAAACCCTCCTGCAAAAAAAAAAACAAAAACTAAAAACACACCCTGCAAGATAAAGGCATAGCATACGAGCTCATTATGAATTACTTACCCGAGAACGAAGCCCCCGCAGACGTCCCCGCCTTCCACTCAGGCCGCCGACATGTCGCCCACGAACGGCACAGTACAACTGTACATGCCGTTGCTTCAGTTGGCTTAAAGTGGTGTTCCGGCCAAAATTATACTTTTTAAATAAAAATACCCCTATAATACACAAGCTTAATGTATTCTAGTAAAGTTAGTCTGTAAACTAAGGTCTGTTTTGTTAGTTTATAGCAGTAGTTTGTTATTTTATAAACTTACAGCAGGCCGTGGCCATCTTAAGTGTGGGCATCTGAAGCCAGACTGTATTTCTTCCTGGATCTCATCCTTGCAGATCTCGCACATGCTCAGTGCAGCACAAGCAGTGTAATAGGTTTCAGGTCAGGTTTCCATAGCAACGCCAGTGTCAGAGGAAGTTGCCACCCCTTCCCAGAAGGCATTGCAAACAGGAAATGATGCGATGGGCCACGGCCAGGGAGGAGGAAGTGAAAAATGAATACAGCAGATATACAATAGGTGCTGAGAAAAAAGAAATATATATGCAATTCGTTTACAGTGCACAGTTTAGTGAGAGATGCTGAAGAGTTGTAAAAGTGGGTGGAACTCCACTTTAAGTGCGCATGTGCCGCATGACGTCATGCAAATACAGGGATATCTCTTAAACTGTGCAGGTTTAGGAGATATCCAGTGCAGCTACAGGCAAGCCTAATTATAGGCTTGCCTGTAGTTTAAAGTGGTTTTACAACCACTTTAAAGTTCACTTTAAAAAATGTATAATTGCTCATTTTTTGCAGGTATAAAAAAATGTCCATTTATTGTTGTTTTCTCTTAGAAACCCTGTGGAGCATTGCACCCTGGATCAGCAGATCATGAGTGCAATGTCAGGCTCCTGCAGATGCTCTGTACAGCTGTCTGCCTGTACCTCCAATATGTGCAGAGAGTTGCTGAAGTGCAGAAAGAATCAATGAGCTACGAGGATGCCCACCAGCGCCCACACAGTTCATTGAGAACTACAAGCTGTCTGCTGTGATGGAAGATGAGACTGGTAGTACATTAATTCACAGATGAATGAATAACGAGACTGTGCAGTTGGAGAGGCTTCCTCACCCACTGTCACGGGAGGGGGATAGGGGAGTGCGAGGAGAGGTGCACAGTAACATGTTACATCTTAAATACAGGTGTAACATGTAACATGTTATTAAAAGTGAACTTAGCCTTCAACTATGCCCCCCCTTGCTAAAAAATGCCACATGAAAAAAGAAACACCTTTAGGGGAAACGTTAGATAACATACCTTCCTTTCCACTGGCTTCCTTCCACTGGGGAGGGTAGGGTTGCCACCTGTCTGGGATTCACCTGGACAGTTTGGGTTTTAAACCATGTGTGTGGGTTTCAGTCTGCCTGAAACCCAAACACATTATTCAGACCAGGCTTTGGCTCCTCAAGTAACCAAGATAGTCACACACATTTTTGTTGCTGTCCCGGAGCTTTGGGCGGCTGTCTGGGGGGGCAGGTTCAGTGTCAGTGGGGGGCAGGGTGATAATGTCAGCAAGAGCAATTTTGCCATACCCACTGTTCACTGCAGCACGCTATACACACCGCATTACTACCCTCCATGGAGCACCCAAAGGTGTCCCAGGCCACTAAAGTGTTTGGGTTTGGCTTGAAGGAAAGGTGGTAACCCTAGGTGAGGGTGATGTCATCTGCTTTCTGGTCAGGTCTTGGGGGATGTTGAGTAGCCAATATTATTTGAAACCTGCACAGTTTCTTGTGAGATTTGGAATACTTACCACTCCCCCAAATCTCATAAGCAGGATAATGACATCACCCCTTGCAATATGGAAGCCGGTGACTGGTGAATTTTTTATCTACTTTTTCCCCTATAGATGATTTTTTTCTGTGCAGACTCCACTTTAATTAAAATCTGATAACATAAGTGTACTTCCAAAAGTGTAACAATAAAGAAACACTTTTATTATGCAAAGGTTCTTTTAAATGCAGCTTGTACTTAACAAGTAATATATTGAAATATAACTTTTTTTTTGCAAAGAAACAAAACAAGCAGGTGTTAATGTGTCTTTAATAACGTTGTTCAATATGTGAGATTATTTCAAATTATGTAAACTAATTAGAAAGCTCTTTGACCCTATGAAATACGCTGGTCATGCTCATAGTTTGTACATTTTGTGCCACTTTCAGCTTCATAAACAGAATGGAATTAGTTAGCTTCATTTGTCATATAGTTAAGCTGTATCTTGAAAAAAAAAAAAAACATGTTTATTTGAATCTGTAACTTCCTTTAGGCATAATCAACTCTGCTCACCAATGGAAAATATGTCCTTTCCTTTGCTTCACTTGCAGTGTTTCTTTTCATTAAATACTTTCTGACATATTCATTTGGGTATCTGTGACCTCCGGCTTAGTCTTAAAAATAATATGCCATAATAAACTGCATATCCACAATTTTGATTTAAAAGTTGTGCATTTGAGTGACATCATGAAGGCTGATCAACGGCAGTGTCAAAGAAATACACATAAAATACCCCTCTATGAAAATCCAATGTCAATCATGTCATCCAATGATGTGGGTCTTTGTGAATCACGACGACTCGCCCCCTAATTATTGTTTCCGCTCCACCACCGTGACACGCTGCCCAACAATGTTGACCCGTTGCACTATTGATGAAAAAATTCAGATCCCTGGACAACTTTTGTTTGTAAGCAAACTGGCCCAGGATTCCGGGAGAGGTCATTGATGAAATATAGGCATTTATATTATGTCATTTTTAAAGCGGAGTTCCACACAAAAATGGAACTTCCGCTTTTCGGAACCCTCCCCCCCTCCAGTGTCACATTTGGCACCTTCCAGGGGGGAGGGGGGTGCAGATACCTGTCTAAGACAGGTATTTGCACCCACTTCCGGCATAGACTCCCATGGGAGTCTATGCCTCTTCCCGTCCCCACCGCGCTGTCTGCTGGGAACACACAGCTCCCAGGAGAGAGCGGAGACCACTTGGGATGCGCAGCGTGACTCGCGCATGCGCAGTAGGGAACCGGGAAGTGAAGCCGCAACGCTTCACTTCCTGATTCCCTCACCTAGGATGGCGGCGGCAGCTGCCGAGAACCGAGCTGGCTCTTGGCGTCCCCTGCCGACATCGCTGGACCCTGGGACAGGTAAGTGGCCATGTATTAAAAGTCAGCAGCTGCAGTATTTGTAGCTGCTGGCTTTTAATATTTTTTTTTTTTTTTGGCGGTGTGGGTGAACCCCCGCTTTAAGTGGCTTTTACAATTTTATTTGCATACTATTTTAATATTAAATATACACACTAATGATGTCTTTGTTGTGTCCCAATAGAGAAAAATTCAGGTTTTGATGCAAAAAAACTGTTGTTTCTTTGTGTGAACCTTCAATAGCAATAACTATAGGTAACTGTAGACAGCCGTAAATAGACCCTCTTGAGAACAAGCAACATGTGAAAATTTCCCAGTGGGTGCAATACAGTAGATTCTTTTACAGACCTAATGGAATACAACAGGTAAATATTACTATTTAAAGAGTTTATTCTTGCAGTACATTGCTTGTCATAACAGTGGAATGATATTTATTTTAATGTGGTTACCTTTTTATAAATACCATTATTAGTAAGTGCTTTTAAAAGCCCTGTTTGCTTATATAGTTTGTAAATATATATGTAGCACTTCGACCCCTGCTGTCACAAAAAGCTACAATTTTAACACTCTGAAGCCACTTTCCTTTGAGTATATCTAAAGCCAAAATGTTTTTTAAAATTTGGCTAAAGTGATGAAAGGTTAGAACACCTAATTTGTGTCACAGTATGTCTCTTCTGTATAAAAAAAAAAAAAAAAAAAAAAACTTTTCTTAGGCAAAGTGTTGCTTTAAAAACCCAATTTACTTACCTAAAACTCTAGTAATTACATTCTGGGTCCCAGGTCTTCTTTCACCTGCTCTACATTGTAGGATTTTCCAGTCTACAATGGCAAGTCTCTTCATGGTGACCTGGTGTCCATTAGCTGTCTTAAGTGTCCATGTGATGTTACAACAAGGAGCAGACACATGACTGGTAATCTCAATAGTGGGAAATGAACTGAGGGACATCCAATTATCAGTCACTACCACCAAAGGAGGCAGCAAGCTGCAAGCTGGACCCTCCTTCTGATGCATTGTGAGTACATTTTAGAGGTTTCTGTAGACAACCATCAGGTGGTTTTCTATCTGGAGGATCTATAGATCCAACACTCCTTTTCGGATTATTTTTTTTATTTACAATATTTTAGTTTGTCTCCCTTCCACAGGCATTTCACAATTTACACAGTATATATATCTATATAGAGAGAAGGGACACAGGGTTTATACTAATTCTGAGTGTGGGGCTCTGGACTATTGTGTCTGAGTGAGTACAGAAGACCAGGGGTTCAGTTTTTTCTACAGCTTAGTAATCCTGGATCGGGGTTTGGAGCTTGGAGATTTTGAAGAGATTTGGGTGGGAAGAAGTCTTATTGAAGACCTGCGGGCTGGGTGAGTGTACAGCTGTGCACACTCATTATAAGCAAGGGCCTGACCACAGGTGTGTGCTCCATTCAGGAGTCAGACATACCCCTATTAGGAGAGATTCTTTACTCAGGAGACAGCATGTTGGAGGAAAGATTCATTACTCACAGAACTGATAGAGTCGGAACAGCTAAGCAATTCTGGAGGACTGGGAGAGAGGAGGGAATTTGTACATTTTGGAGAAGTGGGAAAGCCTAGGCTGCCAGGAGATCCCCTATTGTGAAGCCAGTAAGTAAGCCTGAGTAGCAGGGGGCTGTAACTACAGGCTGAGTGAGCTAGGAGAGCCCAGAAAGCCAGGAGAGCTGGGTGAGTCAGTCCGAGGGACCATGCAAAAGAGGAGCGGGCTGCTGAAGAGGGAGCAAGGTGGCTTGGTATTTCTTGTTACCTCTTTTGATGGTGGAAACCCCTGCATTGACAAGTTTTCTGTTGAACTTTGTGTTTAATAAAAATGGACCATCAAGCCCCAAAATGAAGTTCCGTCTGACAGGATCTCACTAAATTTGCTATTACCACTGAGCTAATAATCCCCCAGGATCACAACATATACATGTATTTGCTCAGGTGTGCATATACAAATATGCTTACATGTATTTTTCTTTATATTTTACCGGAAATATTGTTTTTATTACCTGCATATACATTTTTGAAATGCTGGACTTTGCTTCAGAAAACATAGATACAACATGACATGTGCAGTATTTATTGCAACCTCAGATTAAACTTGGAACGCTGCTCAAAGCTGGAGATTCTGTTTCAAGGAATGAAATGAAAGGGTGCATGCATATCGGTGTGCCCATTCAGAGTAGTGAGCATAGTAGAGAGAGGAGATTCCGCTCTCCTGACCAGCCAACATGACGTGACCAGTGAGGATCGACTTTAGTCTACATGTCTGAGCCAACTAACCATGCTCTCTTACGCATTTCCTAGACTAATCCCTAGTGGGGGGTGAAACGTGTCAGGGTCTGGCTGGATGGCTGGCTGTATGGCTGAGACATGTAGGCGGAAGCCGACCTTCACTTGTATGTCTTGGTGTCTCGTCCATCTACTATTATTATTATTATTATACAGGATTTACAGTCAGGTCCATAAATATTGGGATATCAACACAATTCTAATCTTTTTGGCTCTATACACCACCACAATGGATTTGAAATGAAACAAAAAAGATGATGTACTTTAACTGCAGACTTTCAGCTTTAATTTGAGGGTATTTACATCCAAATCAGGTGAATGGTGTAGGAATTACAATAGTTTGTATATGTGTCTCCCACTATTTAAGGGACCAAAAGTAATGGGACAGATTAACAATCATCCATCAAACTTTCACTTTTTAATACTTGGTTGCAAATCCTTTGCAGTCAATTACAGCCTGAAGTCTGGAACGCATAAACATCACCAGACGCTGGGTTTCATCCCTGGTGATGCTCTGCCAGGCCTCTACTGCAACTGTCTTCAGTTCCTGCTTGTTCTTGGGGCATTTTCCCTTCAGTTTTGTCTTCAGCAAGTGAAATGCATGCTCAATCGGTTTCAGGTCAGGTGATTGACTTGGCCATTGCATAACAATCCACTTCTTTCTCTTAAAAAAACCTCATTGGTTGCTTTTGCAGTATGCTTCGGGTCATTATCCATCTGCACTGTGAAACGCCGTCCAATGAGTTCTGAAGCATTTTGCTGAATATGAGCAGATAATATTGCCCAAAAAACTTCAGAATTCATCCTGCTGCTTTTGTCAGCAGTCACATCATCAATAAATACAAGAGAACCAGTTCCATTGGCAGCCATACATGCCCACGCCAAGGCACTACCGCCACCATGCTTCACTGATGAGGTGGTATGCTTTGGATCATGAGCAGTTCATTTCCTTCTCCATACTCTTCTCTTCCCATCACTCTGGTACAAGTGGATCTTGGCCTCATCTGTCCATAGGATGTTGTTCCAGAACTGTGAAGCCTTTTTTAGATGTTGTTTGGCAAACTCTAATCTGGCCTTCCTGTTTTTGAGGCTCACCAATGGTTTACATCTTGTGGTGAACCCTCTGTATTCTCTTTAGTGAAGTCTTCTCTTGATTGTTGACTTTGACACAAATACACCTACCTCCTCTTGATCTAGCCAACTGTTGTGAAGGGTGTTTTCTTCACCAGGGAAAGAATTCTTCGGTCATCCACCACAGTTGCTTTTTGTGGTCTTCTGGGTCTTTTGGTGTTGCTAAGCTCACCGGTGCGTTCTTTCTTTTCAAGGATGTTCAAAACAGTTGATTTGGCCAAACCTAATGTTTTTGCTATCTCTCTGATGGGTTTGTTTTGTTTTTTTCAGCCTAATGATGGCTTGCTTCACTGATAGTGACAGCTCTTTGGATCTCATATTGAGAGTTGACAGCAACAGATTACAAATCCAAATAGCACACTTGAAATGAACTCTGGATCTTTTATCTGCTCCTTGTAAATGGGATAATGAGGGAATAACACACACCTGGCCAAGGAACAGCTGAGCAGCCAATTGTCCTATTACTTTTGGTCCCTTAAAAAGTGTGAGGCACAAATACAAACTGTTGTAATTCCTATACCGTTCACCTGATTTGGATGTAAATACCCTCAAATTAAAGCTGAAAGTCTGCAGTTAAAGCCCATCTTGTTTGTTTCATTTCAAATCTATTGTGGTGGTGTATAGAGCCAAAAAGATTAGAATTGTGTTGATGTCCCAATATTTATGGACCTCACTGTATATAGCGCCGACAGTTTGCGCAGTTTACAACATTAGGTTAGACAGTACAAATACAATACAATTCAATACAAGAGGATTCAGAGGGCCCTCAGTCATTATAGCTTACAATCTATCTACTATGTGTGGTATTTATATTATATCTTTAAATTACATTGGGCACTTATACTCTGTGTATTCCTGGACAGTGGTTCAATTGTAAAATGTTTGAATAATGTATTATGTTTTAATAATTCTCAGTGTCCTCAATCCCTCAATCGCTGCATGCCATAAAAAAAGGCCTAATTTTATATAGTGAGTGAGTACACCCCTCACATTTTTTCATGTGACAATACTGAAGAAATAACACTTTGCTACAATATAAAATAGTGGATGTACAGCTTGTATTACAGCGTAAATATGTTGTCCCATCAAAATAACTCAACACACAGCCATTAATGTCTAAACCACTGGCAGCAAAAGTGAGTACACCCCTAAGTGAAAATGTCCAAATTGGGCCCAAAGTGTCACTATTTTGTGTGGCAACCATTATTTTCCAGCAATGCCTTAACCCTCTTGGGCATGGATTTCACCAGAGCTTCGCAGGTTGCCACTGGAATCCTCTTCCACTCCTCCATAATGGCATCATGGAGCTGGTGGATGTTAGAGACCGTGTGCTCCTCCACCTTCTGTTTGAGGATGCCCCACAGATGCTCAATAGGGTTTAGGTCTGGAGATATGCTTGGCCAGTCCATCACCTTTACACTCAGCTACTTTAGCAAGCCAGTGGTTGTCTTGGAGGTGTGTTTGGGGTCGTTATCATGTCGGAATACTGCCCTGTAGCCCAGTCCCTGAAGGGAGGGGATCATTCTCTGATTCAATATGTCACAGTACATGTTGGCATTCATGGTGCCCTCAATGAACTGTAGCTCCCCAGTGTTGGCAGCATTCATGCAGCCCCAGACCATGATACTCCCACCACCATGCTTGATTGTAGGCAAGATACACTTGTCTTTGTACTCCTCACCTGGTTGCCGCCACACACACTTGACACCATCTGAAGCAAATAAGTTTATCTTGGTCTCATCAGACCACAGGACATGGTTCCAGTAATCCATGTCCTTATTCTGCTTGTCTTCAGCAAACTGTTTGCAGCCTTTCTTGTGCATCATCCTTAGAAGAGGCTTTCTTATGGGATGACAGCCTTGCAGAACAATTTGATGCAGTGTATGGTCTGAGCACTGACAGGCTGAACCCCCACCCCTTCAACCTCTGCAGCAATGCTGGCAGCACTCATACATCTAATTTCCACAGACAACCTCTGGATATGACGCTGAGCACGTGCACTCAAAGTCTTTGGTTGACCATGGCAAGGCCTGTTCTCAGTGGAACCTGTCTTGTTAAACCGCTGTATCGTCTTGGCCACCGTCCTGCAGCTCAGTTTCAGGGTCTTGGCAATCTTCTTATACCCTAGGCCATCTTTATGTAGAGCAACAATTCCTTTTTTCAGATCCTCAGAGAGTTATTTTCCAAAAGGTGCCATGTTGAACTTCCAGTGCCCCGTATGAAAGTGAGTGAGAGCAATAACACTAAATTCAACACACCTGCTCCCCATTCACACCTGAGACCTTGTAACACTAACGAGTGACATGACACCGGGGAGGGAAAATGGCCAGTTGGGCCCAATGTGGACATTTTCACTTAGGGGTGTGCTAACTTTTGTTGCCAGCGGTTTAGACATTAATGGCTGTGTGTTGAGTTATTTTGAGGGGACAGCAAATTTACACTGTTATACAAGCTGTACATTCACTACTTTACATTGTAGCAAAGTGTCATTTCTTCAGTGTTGTCACATGAAGAGATATAATAAAATATTTACAAAAATGTAAGGGGTGTACTCACTTTTCTGAGATAATTTGCATATATATATATATATATATATATATATATATATATATATATATATATATATATATGGTATATACTATTTTCATTTAAAGATTATCCAGAGGTGGACACGCGGAATGTTTTCCTTGACCCCATCCTACATCCTTTTTTGTAAAAACATGCTTAAACACATTATATGTAGTGCAATGCTTTGTGAGGAGCCAGAGCTGTGGAGGAGGAACACATCAAAGGACCTATAAACCAGAAAGATAACACAATTTATTTCTTAGTATTGTCAGGAGGAATCTCAACACACAGTGGGTTTCATAAGGAAAACATGGGTAATGTTTCTACACATTTTATGTTTCGTTACAAAGCACATTATACAGTTAGAAAGTCATTTTGCCCAGCAAGGTCAGCTTTCATGTCTTGAGTTTTTTCAGAAGTTCAACAAGTTACTTGCTCTATGGCCCTGTAAAAAGGTCCCTAACTGGATTCCTTCAAGTTTTAAAATACATTTTATGTTCTAAGTGATCTAACATTCTTATTCTTCTGTTAGGGTTTTATATTGTGTTAATGCCATATTTTTATGACATAAAGCAAAGCACGCTGCTTTTACTTTCTGGTCCCAAACAAATGCATTGCGGATGTCGAAAAGTTATTTACTCCCACACGTGAGCACGTATTAAATTACTAAACCAGATCAACTGTAAAAGGATTGTACTCCAAAGAATTATAAGCTGTGGATGATAAAATATTGATTTTCAACCAACCAGCAAAGCATATGGTTATTATGAGAGCGACGAAAATAAAATATCCTTCAGCAACTGCAACCTTGAACAGGATAAACAATGCATGCAGAAGTTAAACTTGATTATGATTTGTGTGCATACTCTGTATTAAAAAATAGAAGTAATTTGCCTGTGCATGAAATAGGAATCGCATTGTGTAGTAATCTATCAGTTTTCACTCCATGCTCTCTCTTGAGTCATTTGTTTATGGGAACTGAGTTCGGGGGCTTATAATTTGCGACATAGAAATGGAAATTTAAAATAAAAGTGTCACCTATCACCGAAACTAGACAACCTTAATGGAGCAAATTGAAAGTGTGTTTGTTAACCACTTCAATACCAGGTACTTATACACCTTCCTGCCCAGACCAATTTTCAGCTTTCAGCACTGTCACACTTTGAATGACAATTGCACGGTCATCCTACACTGTACCCAAATAAAATTGTTATCATTTTGTTCCCACAAATAGAGCTTTCTTTTGGTGGTATTTGATCACCTATGGGGTTTTTATTTTCTGCTAAACAAATAAAAAAAAGACCGAACATTTTGAAAAAAAAAAACATTTTCTTTTGTTTCTGTTACAAAACTTTGTAAATAAGTAAGTTTTCTCCTTCACTGATGGGCACTGATGGGGCTGCACTGACGGGCACTGATAAAGCGGCACTGATGGGCACTGATAGGCAGCACAGAAATGCGGCACTTATAGGCACTGAAAAGCAGAACTTATGGGCACTGAAAGGTGGCACTGATGGGCACTGAAAGGTGGCACGGATGGACACTGATGAGCGGCACAAATGGGCACTGATAGGCGGCACAGATGGGCACTGATAGGTGGCATGGGTGGGCACTGATAGGTGGCACTGATGTACACTAATGGATGGTACTGATGGGCATCACTAATTGGCATTCATTGTGGGCACTGATTGGCATCCCTGGTGGCCATGGGTGGCATACCTGGTGGTGACTAGTAGTGAGCATCCCTGGTGATCCTGGTGGCATCCCTTGTGGTCCAGTGTGGCCATTCTCGGGGGGGCTGTGCTGATAATCAATCAGCACAGACCCCCCTATCAGAGGAGCAGCCGATCGGCTGGGGCATGCAACGTCTTGTTATCCTGGCGACATCATATGATGTCTGGTGGGGGGCAAGTGGTTAACATCCAGCTTTGGCCTATTTTTCCCTAAAATTATCCTTCAGTAGCAGCTTAAATAATAATAATAAGAATTATTATTGTTCTAGGGTCACAGCATACACTCTAATTTAATTGTTTAGCATTGTAATAATGTAGCACTCTCTAGCTAGTGTGGTAGATGTATATAGTTTAGTTGCTAGTGTAGGTAAATTGGCTTGACTCAGAGTGAGGCCTGGGCTGAATCTGGTTCAGGGTTGAGCGACTCATGAAGGCTTCAGAACTCATCTGACAGTTCTTCCGGTGCCTCCTCTGTTTCTGGAACCTTGGAGAATCTTCCAGATGTAGTGGGTGGAAGCTAGGAGGGGCTGTCATGCATATTTATGCGGACCCTGGCCAATCCCCAGCAAATGGGCTGGAAGGGGGCAGACTCAACTCATAAATAGACATGGACCATGCCAGAAGGGGCAGTCAAGTGGATGATGAAGATGGAGTGCTGAGGAGGCTGTCGGAGACCCTTGCTGGGCGCCCTCTAGTCTGGGGTGGGGTGTGATCTTGGGTCTGGGGCTCGAGTGATGGATGGATCCCCCACAACACATACAGGAAACTCTTCCTGGAGGCAAAGGAGCAATTGAGAGGACAGCGGGAGAAGGTCTGCACATCCGGGAGATCTCCTGGGAAGTCAGCTGGGTGGGCTGGAGAATGTTCAGTCTTTGAGGACTGTGGAGAGAGTGTCAGTCCAGGAGGACTGTAGAGAAGTTAGCCAGGAGGGCTAGTGAAAAGGGCAGCTGCAGTCAGGCAGTTTGGCAGTGCCTCAAGAGGTGGTGCTGGAATCAGTGACCACAGAGAGGAAATGCTGACAAAGTGTGAGCTGTGTCACCCCATCTTCAAGAATAGGGGCTGCAAGTCTCTGCCTGTAATAGGCCTTCTCTACCAAATTGCAACACAGCTGGAGATCTGCAAGTAAGTGAGTGCTGGAGGAAGCAGAGAAATGTACACTCACTGACCACTTTATTAGGTACACCTCGCTAGTACTGGGTTGGACCCCCTTTTGCCTTCAGAACTACCTTAATTCTTCATGGCATAGATTCAACAAGATGTTGGAAGCATTCCTCAGAGATTTTGGTCCATATTGACATGATAGCATCAAGAAGTTGCTGTAGATTTGTCGGCTGCACATCGATAATGTGAATCTCCTGTTCCACCACATTCCAAGGTACATAGTTAGGTGCTCTATTGGATTGAGATCTGGTGACTGTGGAGGCCACTGGAGTACAGTGACTTCATTGTCATGTTCAATAAACCAGCGGTGAGATGATTTGAGCTTTGTGACATGGTGCATTATCCTGCTGGAAGGAGCCATCAGAAGATGGGTACACTGTAGTCATAAAGGGATGGACATGGTCAGCAACAATACTCAGGTAGGCCGTGGCATTTAAACAATGTTTAGTTGGTACTAGAGGGCCCAAAGTGTGCCAAGCAAAGATCCCCCACACCATTACACAACCAGCCTGAACTGTTGATGTTGTTTACGCCACATCCTGATCCTACCATCTGAATGTCGCAGCTAAAATTAAGACTCATCAGACCAGGCAACATTTTTTCAATCTTCTATTGTCCAATTTTGGTGAGCCTGTGCGAATTGGAGAATCAATTTTCTGTTCTTAGCTGACAGGAGTGGCGCCCTTTGAGGTCTTCTGCTGCTGTAGCCCATCTGCTTTAGCCTAGGTTCACACTTGTACGATGCGGGAACCAGCCCGATTCCAGTGCCGGTTCCCACATCTCTCCCGCAGGCAGTTCACACTGCCCTCTGTGAACCGCTGCAGGTGTCAATACATAATCACACCCCCAGATCGGTTCATAGATCGTAGTGTGAACTGTGAACTCGCACAGGAATCAGATTGCATAGGTGAGAATACCCATGCGATCCAATTTCAGCGCGGGGGGGAAAGGAAGTCCCTGCACTTTTTTTTCTGCAAATCTAATGCAAGTTCATCCATACAATTGTATGGCTGAACTCGCATGACACAGACATCGCATGTGATCGGCACCTGTGGTGCGGGTGCAAATCAAATGCGATGTCTGAGATCGCATTTGTGTGAATCTACACTCAAGGTTTGATGTGTTGTGCATTCAGAGATGATATTCTGCATACCTTGGATGTAACGAGTGAATATTTGAGTTACTGTTGCCTTTCTATCATCTGGAACCAGTCTGCCCATTCTCCTCTGACCTCTGACATCAACAAGGCATTTTTCTCCCCACAACCTCCGCTCACTGGATATTTTCTCTTTTTCAGACCATTCTCTGTAACCCCGAGAGATGGTTGTGTGTGAAAATCCCAGTAGATCAGCAGTTTTTGAAATACTTAGACCTGCCTGTCTGGCACCAACAACCATGCCAAGTTCAAAGTCACTTAAATCCCCTTTCTTCCCCATTCTGATGCTCGGTTTGAACTTCAGCAAGCTACCTTTACCATATCTAGATGCCTAAATGCATTCAGTTTCTGCCATGCGATTGGCTGATTAGAAATTTCTGTTACCAAGCAATTTAACAGGTGTACCTAATAAAGAGGCCTGTGAGTGTATATAGGAAGAGTTGTCCCTGAAATTGTCCTGAAGTCAAGTGGACATCCCATCATTTTTCCAATCCCTAAATGGGTTCTAATCCCTCAGAAAAAAAAGCCTGTTCTCTGACTCTGGAGTGACTGAGAATTTGGTGTGCCTGGCGGTACAAGGTGGGGGATCCCAGTTACTTGCAGCTCCTGAGGGGGTGCGCTACAATAACAATACACCTCCGAGGGGATGTGCCTAAGGCACTCTTTCATCCACAACCATGCATCATGCTCTCCTTGATCTCAATGGGTGAGTTTGACAGGTGGTACTGCCTGTTAAACTCTGTAGGCCGAGTTAAAATTGCTACTTCTGCAAAACAAAGCGTAAGAGCCGTGGCATTTCTACAGCCTTGCCCAACTGTAATATTAGAATTTAAAGAATATGTAAACCCAAAAGTATTCTGTGCTCTTTGTATTGCTTCCTTTGTGTGAAATCCATGAGCGTCCGCAGGTAGGGGCAAGGGGGGTCAAGTGCCCCCCCCCGGAATCAGGGATCGGATCGGCACATTCAGCACAGTGGCAACGGTATAGGGGTGTGGGCAGCCAGCGGGGTGACACCATCAAGGTGCTGTCAAACCCCCTATCAGTGCAGTGTGACTGCGGCCTCTTTTCCCTGCTCAGTCCAACAGAGAACTCAGCAGAAAGGCGAGCCGCCGCTCGCCCCCCTTTCTCCTCTCAGGGAGAAGAGACGGCGGCTCTCACCAGGTTCCCCGCCCAGCTTCCTGCCTGCTCCGTTCCCTCCCCATTGGCTATAACTGAGGGACAATCAAAGGAGACTAGGAGAGGAGAGCATCATGGGACATGTAGTCCCGAACATTGGCAGCCCCATTTTCCACAGGAAGGAGGCTACAGCTCGATCAAGAGAAAGATTGAGAGGCTGCAGCCTGGAAAAAAGCTGAGGGAGTGAGTGCTACAGGACAAAAAGGCGGAAGCAAGAGAGAGAGAGCCACGCTGCCCAGCGCCATCACAGAGAGATAGCCACACTGCCCCGATTTACCAGAGAGAGCTACACTGTCCAGCACCACCAGAGAGAGAGCCACGCTGCCCCGATTTACCAGAGAGAGAACCACGCTACCCAGCGCCACCAGAGAGAGCCATGCTACCCAGCCCCACCAGAGAGAGCCACGCTACCCAGCCCCACCAGAGAGAGACACTCTACCCAGCACCACCAGAGAGAGAGCAACACTACCCAACGCCACCAGAGAGAGACACTCTACCCAGCACCACCAGAGACAGCCACGCTACCCAGCACCACCAGAGAGCCACGCTACCCAACGCCATCAGAGAAAGACTGAGCCACTTCCAGGGTACAGACATGCTACACTACTTACCAGAATCAGCCCCGGGGAACCCAGAGTGAGCGATCGTCCAGCCGGAGGGATCACTGCTATAGTTTTGCTGGGTCTGGTAAGCAGGCCTGTTGGTTATTATCCATGACTTATCCTAGGGACTATACTACGCCTGCAGTCTCTGACCATGACAATGTGATAACGACATTGTCGAAAAGGGGCGGCGCATGGGTGACCCTAAAATGATGCCCCCCCCCGAAAAAAGTTCTGCGGATGCCCATGGTGATATCCCTGGTGCTCCTGCCAGTCCATCAGTTTTACTATTAAAAGCTGACCACAATAGCATGAGAGCACAGCATGGTCAATTTTTTTCTGTGCTGGAAACTCCCTACGCAGCTGACAACAGAGGGAATGTGATCACTTGTAAAAAAGGGAAAACAGGTATTTATAATGTTTTTTTTTATCTATACACAAATGTTTTGCATTAATTTCTAGGTTAACCACTTCAGCCCCGGAAGATTTCCCCCCTTAATTACCAGGCCATTTTGTGCGATAAAGCATTGCGTCGCTTTAACTGACAATTGTGCAGCGGTCATGCAACGCTGTACCCATGTAAAACCAACGTCCTTTTTACCCACAAATAGAGCTTCTTTTGGTGGTATTTGATCACCTCTGCGGTGTTTATTTTTTGCTCTATAAACATAAAAAGACCGGCGATTTTAAAAAAAAACTATATTTTAAACTTTTTGCTATAATAAATATCCCATTTTTTTTTAAACTAATTTGTTCATCAGCTTAGGTCAATATGTATCCTTCTACATATTTTTGGTAAAAAAAATTGCAATAAGTGTATATTAATTGGTTTGCACAAAAGTTATAGCATCTACAAAATAGGGAATAGATTTATGGCATTTTTATTATAATTTTTTTTTTTACTAGTAATGGCGGTGATCAGCGATTTTTGGCGGGACTGCGACATTGCGGCAGACAGATCGGACACTTTTGACACTTTTTTGGGACCATTGACATTTATACCGTGATTAGAGCTAAAGATAGCCACTGATTACTGTATAAATGTCACTGGCAGGGAAGGGGTTTAAACTAGGGGCGAACAAGGGGTTAAATGTATTCCCCCATGAGTGTTTCTAACTGTGGGGGGATGGGACTGACTAGAGGAGGAGACATATCGCTGTTCCTAATTACTAGGAACAGCATATCTGTCTCCCTTCCCCTGTCAGAATAGGGATTTGTGTGTTTACATGGACAGATCCCTGTTCTGGCTCTTATGCCCGTGGTCGCAGCGGCCGGCCACGTGGATCGGGTCCCCCGCCATGCATCCGCGCGCGCTTGCTATGAATCTTAAAGGAGCCGACGTACTCATGTGGCGATTCGCAGGAAGGAACCAACCTGAGCTGATCGGCAAGTGCTTAAACTGAATTGTTGTTTTACAAAGTGAAGGTTTACGTTAACTACTTCTGGACCACCCCATGCATACACACTGCGGTAGGACGGCTCTATTGTGAGAAAATACGTATCTGTACGTGACTTCCTGCAAAGCGTCTGGGGCGCCGCCGATGACCTGCTCCCACTGTGATTGGACACAGCAGGAAACAATCAGCGGGGCTGGCAGACCTGATGTTTTCCGGCACCCCATAATCGTTCGTGAGAGAGGCAGACCGCCATTCTGTCAGAGGGCAAGATGGAGATCTTGTGTTTCTGCTAAGCAGGAACACAAATTTCTGTCTTCCCCCAGTCAGAGTATTCCCCCACACAGTTATCAAGCACTCCCAGGGAACACATTTAACCCTTTGATCACCCCTGATGTTAACAGTACATTTTTTAGCACTGATCACTGTATTAGTGTCACTGGTCCCCAAAAAGTCGCAGTCCCACTAAAAATCACTGATCACCACCATTACTAGTAATAAAAAATAAAAAAAAATAAAAAGTCCATAAATGTGTTCCATAGGTTGTAGACGCAATAACTTTTGCGCAAACCAATCCATATACACTTATTGGGATTTTTTTTACCAAAAATATGTAGCAGAATACATACTGGCCTAAACTGATGTCGAAATTCAATTTTTTGCATTTTTTTATTGGGTATGTTTTATGGTAGAAAAGTAAAAAAAATATATATTTTTTTCAAAATTGTCACTATTTTTTTGTTTATAGCGCAAAAAATAAAAACCGCAGAGGTGATAAAATACCAGCAAAAGAAAGCTCGATTTGTGGGAAAAAAAGAACATCAATTTTATTTGGGTACAGCGTCGCACGACCGCACAATTTTCAGTTAAAGCAACGCAGTGCCGTATCGCAAAGAATGGCCTGGTTAATAAGCGAGGGGGGGGGGGGTGTAAACCTTCCAGGGCTGAAATGGTTAAATGGGTGGATTTGGAGTGGTAAAGCCGCAGTTCTGCTGCTTGCATCTACTGCCCGCTCGTGTAAAAGAGCTCTTAGTATTTAATAGGAATCAATTTATTAATCTGAAAATGATTAAATAGTTTTTTGCAAAACACAAAAATTTTTGTAGTTAAATATTACATTCATTTATACAGATCTGTACACCTGAGCTAGAAGAGGGACATTTGAGGAGGAAGATTGCTTATTTATTGTATGCAGAGCTCCTTTGTCAAAAAGCCATACCTGTGCCTTGATATAAATAAACACAAAAGAATAAAATTCCCCTGCTGCATCTCACTCGGTGTGAAGTGAAGAGTGAAGGTAAATAGAGACAAACACCATGTACAGTGTAATCCGAAAAACACCCCCATTAGTCTCTGGGTCGGGTGTGATCCTCAAGACTCAAAACACATATGCAAAAAAAGAGGATAAGAGGTCCACAAGATAAGAGGATCAGTCGGTAAAATTGCAAAAATATGCAGCTTTATCATTACTTAAATAAATAATCCATATCAAAAAACCTCCACCAAAGCAGGGGTTCAAACTGACAGCGTTGTCAAATACAGGCCTAGCAGTTACTCATATCACGCATATATAACACAGACTCCCATGAACAACCAGTGGGGATATGATTGCAGTTGGAGATATCCCATATGGTGATGTATTACAAAATCATGAGCAAAGCTATATATTCTCACCAGTCAATGGCATAAACCTATAATAAGGCAATACGTAAGGTGAACAGACTCTGGAATATAGTTGCTGAATGCTGATCTTCATCCTTAATTCTCAGGCTAAGGCTTGCCATACATTATACAATTTTCTTATACAATGTTCTTTTAGATTTACCAAAACCATATAATAGGAGGTCAAACCTAAACACTTTCAATTTGTATGCAATCAGGCAGGCCCTTGTACTACATACAGTAGCTCACAAAAGTGAGTACACCCCTCACATTTTTGTAAATATTTTATTATATCTTTTCATGTGACAACACAAAGAAATTACACTTTTCTACAATGTAAAGTAGTGAGTGTACAGCTTGTATAACAGTGTAAATTTCCTCCTCAAAATAACTCAACACACAGCCATTAATGTCTAAACCGCTGTCAACAAACGTGAGTACACCCCTAAGTGAAAATGTCCAAATCGGGCCCAATTAGCCATTTTCCCAACCCGGTGTCATGTGACTCATTAGTGTTACTCAGGTGTCAGGTGTAAATGGGGAGCAGGTGTGTTAAATTTGGTGTTATCACTCTCACTCTCTCATACTGCTCACTGGAGGTTCAACATGGCTCCTCATGGCAAAGAACTCTCTGAGGATCTGAAAAAAAGAATTATTGCTCTACATAAAGATGGCCTAGGCTATAAGAAGATTGCCAAGACCCTGAAACTGAGCTGCAGCATGGTGGCCAAGACCATACAGTGGTTTAACAGGACAGATTGCACTCAGAACAGGCCTCACCATGGTCAACCAAAGTAGTTGAGTGCACGTGCTCAGCGTCATATCCAGAGGTTGTCTTTGGGAAATAGACATATGAGTGCTGTCAGCATTGCTGCAGAGGTTGAAGGAGTGGAGGGTCGGCCTGTCAGTGCTCAGACCATAGGCCGCACACTTTTTTCAAATTGGTCTGCATGGCTGTCGTCCCAGAAGGAAGCCTCTTCTAAAGATGATGCACAAGAAAGCCCGCAAACAGTTTGCTGAAGACAAGCAGACTAAGGAAATGGATTCCTGGAACTATGTCCTGTGGTCTGATGAGACCAAGATAACATTTTTTGGTTCAGATGGTGTCAAGCGTGTTTGGCGGTAACCAGGTGAGGAGTACAAAGGCAAGGGTGTCTTGCCTACAGTCAAGCATGGTGGTGGGAGTATCATGGTCTGGGGCTGCATAAGTGCTGCCGGCACTGGGGAGCTACAGTTCATTGAAGGAACCATGAATGCCAACATGTACTGTGACATACTGAAGCAGAGCATAATCTCCTCCCTTCGGAAACTGGTCCGCAGGGCAGTATTCCAACATGATAATGACCCTCAAACACACCTCCAAGATGACCAATGCCTTGCTAAAGAAGCTGAGGGTAAATGTGATGAACTGGTCAGGCATGTCTCCAGACCTAAATCCTATTGAGCATCTGTGGGGCATCCTCAAATGGAAGGTGGAGGAGCTCAAGGTCTCTAACATCCACCAGCTCTGTGATATCATCATGAAGGAGTGGAAGAGGACTCCAGTGGCAACCTGTGAAGCTCTGGTGAACTCCATGCCCAAGAGGGTTAAGGCATTGTTGGAAAATAAAGGTGACCACACAAAATACTGACACTTTGGGCCCGATTTGGACATTTTCACTTAGGGGTGTACTCACTTTTGTTGCCAGCGGTTTAGACATTAATGGCTGTGTGTTGAGTTATTTTGAGGGGACAGAAAATTTACACTGTTATACAGTGCCGGACTGGCCGACCGGGATACCGGGAAATCCCCCGGTGGGCCGGCTGTCTGGCTGCCCCTGGTGCCGCTGTGAGGGCAGCGGCGCCTGAAAGAAACATGGCCGCGGGGCCGCCAGGCTTACATGCAACTGCGCATGCGCCAGCACTACTGTCGAAAGTGTGTACGGGCTTTCCCGAGCTAGCCGTGCTCGGGAAAGTCCGTACACACTCGGCAATTCTCGGAAGTGCGGGCGCATGCGCAGTGACGATGGCGCCGATCGGCGCCATTTTTAAAAGTACCGCCGTGAGTACTCGTCTGCTCGCCTCTTCTTCGGCTGGTGGCCTCTTCCTCCCGCCCCCCCTGCAGCCTCTGACCTCCTGCCCCCCCTGCAGCCTCTGACCTCCTGCCCCCACTGCAGCCTCTGACCTCCTGCCCCCCCTGCAGCCTCTGACCTCCTGCCCCCACTGCAGCCTCTGACCTCCTGCCCCCCCTGCAGCCTCTGACCTCCTGCAGCCTCTGACCTCCTGACCCCCTGCAGCCTCTGACCTCCTGCCCCCACTGCAGCCTCTGACCTCCTGCCCCCCCTGCAGCCTCTGACCTCCTGCCCCCACTGCAGCCTCTGACCTCCTGCCCCCACTGCAGCCTCTGACCTCCTGCCCCCACTGCAGCCTCTGACCTCCTGCCCCCACTGCAGCCTCTGACCTCCTGCCCCCACTGCAGCCTCTGACCTCCTGCCCCCCCTGCAGCCTCTGACCTCCTGCCCCCACTGCAGCCTCTGACCTCCTGCAGCCTCTGACCTCCTGCCCCCCCTGCAGCCTCTGACCTCCTGCCCCCCCTGCAGCCTCTGACCTCCTGTCCCCCCCTGCAGCCTCTGACCTCCTGTCCCCCCCCTGCAGCCTCTGACCTCCTGTCCCCCCCCTGCAGCCTCTGACCTCCTGTCCCCCCCCCTGCAGCCTCTGACCTCCTGTCCCCCCCCTGCAGCCTCTGACCTCCTGTCCCCCCCCTGCAGCCTCTGACCTCCTGTCCCCCCCTGCAGCCTCTGACCTCCTGTCCCCCCCCTGCAGCCTCTGACCTCCTGTCCCCCCTGCAGCCTCTGACCTCCTGTCCCCCCCTGCAGCCTCCGACCTCCTGCCCCCCCCTGCAGCCTCCGACCTCCTGCCCCTCCCTGCAGCCTCCGACCTCCTGTCCCCCCCCTGCAGCCTCTGACCTCCTGTCCCCCCCCTGCAGCCTCTGACCTCCTGTCCCCCCCCTGCAGCCTCTGACCTCCTGTCCCCCCCCTGCAGCCTCTGACCTCCTGTCCCCCCCCTGCAGCCTCTGACCTCCTGTCCCCCCCCTGCAGCCTCTGACCTCCTGTCCCCCCCCTGCAGCCTCTGACCTCCTGTCCCCCCCTGCAGCCTCTGACCTCCTGTCCCCCCCCTGCAGCCTCTGACCTCCTGTGCCCCCCCTGCAGCCTCTGACCTCCTGTCCCCCCCCTGCAGCCTCTGACCTCCTGTCCCCCCCCTGCAGCCTCTAACCTCCTGTCCCCCCCCTGCAGCCTCTGACCTCCTGTCCCCCCCCCTGCAGCCTCTGACCTCCTGTCCCCCCCCTGCAGCCTCTGACCTCCTGCC
Source organism: Lithobates clamitans (assembly GCA_037952925.1). Taxonomy (NCBI): domain Eukaryota; kingdom Metazoa; phylum Chordata; class Amphibia; order Anura; family Ranidae; genus Lithobates; species Lithobates clamitans. Next base: position 3,654,781 of record JBBGZY010000589.1, on the reverse strand, counting down.
CCCCCCCTGCAGCCTCTGACCTCCTGTCCCCCCCCTGCAGCCTCTGACCTCCTGTCCCCCCCCGCAGCCTCTGACCTCCTGTCACCCCCCCTCCGCAGCCTCTGACCTCCCCTGTACCATCGGCAGCCTCTGACCTCCCCTGTACCATCGGCAGCCTCTGACCTCCCCTGTACCATCGGCAGCCTCTGACCTCCTGTCCCCCCCCCTGCAGCCTCTGACCTCCTGTCCCCCCCCCCTGCAGCCTCTGACCTCCTGTCCCCCACCCTGCAGCCTCTGACCTCCCCTGTACCATCGGCAGCCTCTGACCTCCTGTCCCCCCCCCTGCAGCCTCTGACCTCCTGTCCCCCACCCTGCAGCCTCTGACCTCCTGTCCCCCACCCTGCAGCCTCTGACCTCCCCTGTACCATCGGCAGCCTCTGACCTCCTGTCCCCCCCCCCTGCAGCCTGTGACCTCCCCTGTACCATCGGCAGCCTCTGACCATCTATTGTCTTATATCACGTCTGCAGTCTGGAGTGGAGTCAACAGTGGGAGTGCCTCAGGGATAGGGGTCATGGGAGAAGTCAGACATGTATGGACTGTGGAGAGGAAACTATGGGATAAAACCCGAGCCACCGAGCTGGAGCCGACTGACTGAGCCCTGCAAGGTGCACCTGAGAGGAGGTCAGTGACAGCGCCGCCAGGCCTACCTGAGAGGGGGGGGGGGGTCAATGCAATATTGTAAGGGGGCACTGATAAAAAGGTTTACCCCTTATATCAGTAAACCCCCTTACTTTAGTGTTTTCTTTCTGCAGAAGGTGGTCTCTGGTCACCAGAGTCCTCCCCACATTCCCAGAGTTCCCCTTTACATCATAGTCTGCAGGATTCCACCTTACAGTGCAAGTGAGAACTCTGATGTAAAGAGGAATGCAGAGGACTCTGATATAAGTGGGGTCTCTGGTCACCAGTGCCCCCCTTTTATATCAGAGTTCCCGCTTAGATCATGATCTGCAATGTTCCCCTTTATATCAGAGTTCCCGCTTAGATCATGATCTGCAATGTTCCCCTTTATATCAGAGTTCCCTTGCACTGTAAAGGGGAATCCTCCTGATATATGGGGGAACTCTGTGTTGGGTTATATTAATCTGACTTTCATGTAAATGGAGAAATATGGTGTTTGACTTTTGTTTAACTTAACACATTGCTAATAGCAGTTTATAGCTTAAATATTGATATTTGCACTGAAAACTGCCATTTACGGCACCTTTTTTTTTGCAGTGTCAATAAAAAATGTGCCATTAAATGCCATGATTTTTGCCTTGAAAAAAATTGCTGCTGTTTGTAAATTCCATGTCTCTCTTATCTATATATAATACACTCTTCAAATGTGCTTTAAAATGCATGGTTTTCCCTTTTGTGAACAAGAAAATAACGACGTTATGCGGTTGGGCTGGTATAATAATGCTATGGGGCTGGTATAATAATGCTATGGGGCTGGTATAATAATGCTATGGGGCTGGTATAATAATGCTATGGGGCTGGTATGAAATTATTTCCAGGGCTGGTTTTTATTCCCAGTCCGGCCCTGCTGTTATACAAGCTGTATACTCACTACTTTACATTGTAGCAAAGTGTAATTTCTTCAGTGTTGTCACATGAAAAGATATAATGAAATATTTACAAAAATGTGAGGAGTGTACTCACTTTTGTGAGATACTGTAGTTGAAGGTACATCTAAAGGAAATTGAACAAGAAAATTGTATAATGTATGGCCAGCTTAAGTGATTGCAGGAAAGTTCGGGGTTTGACACATGCAGGTTGTTAGAGTATGAGATAGTTAGAGAAAGTAATGTGATGTATATAGCACTTAGCCCCTATACACACTATTCGATTTTCTGCAGATTTTTGTCTTCAGATTTACCAAAACCATATAATATGATGTCAAATCTTACGAGTTTCAATTTGTATGCAATCAGGCAGGACCTTGCACTACATGGTTTTGGTAAATCTGAAGGCAAAAATCTGCAGAAAATCTAATAGTGTGTATGGGGCCAAACACATGTAAAGTTACGGCTCACCACTATAATCCTTTTTTGGTTTTGGGTTTAATACTGTTTCAGAATTTGCTGAAATCCTTGCAGTGTTTATAAAGAAGCAGTGGAGTCTTGATTTTTCCCAGCAAAAGTGGAGATACATTCCTTTTCGGTGGAAGTCCTGTAAAATTGATTGGCCTTCCATTAAAATGAAAGGAGTCTTTTACACATACCGTGCATTCGAAAAGTATTTACAGCGATTCACTTTTTCCATATTTTGTTATGTTACAGCCTTATTCCAAAATGATTTATTTTCCTCAAAATTCTACAAACAATACCCCATAATGACAACGTGAAAAAAGTTTGTTTTGAAATCTTTGCAAATTTATTGAAAAATAACAAACAAAAAAAAATCACATGTACATAAGTATTCACAGTTCAATACTTTGTTGAAGCACCTTTGGCACCAATTGCAGCCTTAAGTCTTTTTAAGTACTACAAGCTTGGCACACCTATTTTGGGTATTTTCTCCCATTCTTCTTTGCAGGACCTTTCAAGCTCCATCAGGCTGGATTGGAAGCATCGTGCACAGCCATTTTCAGATCTTTCCAGAGACGTTCAGTCGGGTTCATGTCTGGGCTCTGGCTGGGCCACTCAAGAACATTCACAGAGTGGTCCCATAGCCACTCCTTTGTTATCTTGGCTGTGTGCTTAGGATCATTGTCCTGTTGTAAGATGAACCTTCACCCCTGTCTGAGGTCCAGAGCGCTCTAGAGCAGGTTTTCATCAAGGATGTCTCTGTATATTGCTGCATTCATCTGTCCCCTCGATCCTGATTAGTCTCCCAGTCCCTTTCACTGAAAAACATCCCCACAGCATGTTTCTGCCACCACCATGCTTCACTGCAGGGATAGTATTGGCCAGGTGATAAACGGTGCTTGGTTTCCTCCAGACATGATTCCTGCCATTCAGACCAAAGAGTTCAATCTGTGTTTCATCAGACCAGAGAATTTTGTTTCTCATGGTCTGCGAGTCCTTCATGTGCCTTTTGGCAAACTCCAGGCAGGCTGTCATGTGCTTTTTACTGAAGAGTGGATTCCGTCTGGCCACTCTACCATACAGGCCTGATTGGTGGTGTGCTGCAGAGATGGTTGTTCTTCTGGAAGGTTCTCCTCTCTCCATAGAGAAACGCTGGAGCTCTGTCAGAGTGACCATCGGGTTCTTGGTTGCTCATTGGGACCTTCAATGCTGCAGAAATTTTTCTGTATGCTTCCCCAGATCTATGCCTCCATACAATCCTGTCTCGGAGGTCTACAGACAATTCCTTGGACTTCATGGCTTGGTTTGTGCTCTGACATGCACTGTTAACTGTGGGACCTTCTATAGACAAGTGTGTGCCTTTCCAAATCATGTCCAATCAACTGAATTTACCACAGTGGACTCCAATCAAGTTGAAGAAACATCTCAAGGATGGTCAGTGGAAACAGGATGCACCTGAGCTCAATTTTAAGTGTCATGGCAAAGGCTGTGAATACTTATGTACATGTGATTTGCAAAGATTTGAAATAAACGTCTTTCACATTGTCATTATGGGGTATTGTTTGTAGAATTTTTAAGAAAATAATGAATTTAATCCATTTTGGAATAAGGCTGTAACATAACAAAATGTGGAAAAAGTGAAGCGCTGTGAATACTTTCCGTATGCACTGTATATAGGGAGCACACTGGCTGGAAGGGAAGATTCAGGAAAGTGTGTGCATTGTCGGGCATGCTGCACAGCAAAGATTATAGGGGCCCTGCACTCGAGTAAATAGATGTTCTTAGAAAACTACGGAAGATAAGAATAAAAAAGAGCAGTTTAAGGACACAACAAGATGCAAAAAAAACCCACATTTCCCATCTTGCATTTAAATGCACTACCATTGCGATCTACATGGGGGTGCCAATGTAATGTTAACAGCACCCCGAATGTAGATCGTAAATGCAGTGCATTTGGGGGCACCAAAACACATGGTGCGGTGCATCTTTAAAAGCAATGCATGCACTACTCTACTTCTGCATATCGCTGTGATTGGCAGCTCATTCATGGGAACATGTGGGATTTGTATGGGAACTGGCATGTGTTCCTATGCAATCCAGGTGTGAACTGGACCTAAAACACTCAGGCCTTAGTAACAATGGAAAATAAACCTTCAAGGAGCACAGAAGAAGCATTTCTGGCTAATAAAAGTAAAAGGTATCATAGTGTCTGGATCACTTTAAACAGAAGGTGCCTACAGAGATGTTTTTCTTCTACTGATTACATGAAAATGGCAGTATACATTTAAAGACAAAGTTAAATCAATCGCTACCTTGTTTCAGACAATACTATAACACAGTAATCATATTTCCAATGTGACAGGCTTGCCTTAAATGTAAGAAATAATGGGTGAAAGGTTTAGCAGTGATTACTTGCAGCACTAAGTTCCTGAGTGAAATCCCACCAGGGATGTTTATGTAGCTGACTCAGTAGATTACTTAAAAAAAAGAAAGAAATGGATTTAGGCGGCTAATATTGCTAACAAATAATAGGCAGAATGTTGGGATTCAGGAAATATGTATAGTATTGGACCACATTTTATAAAAGTGTTTTTAGTCCTCCTCTGGACGTGTTTCCTGCAGGTTTTTTACATTTCCTTTTAAACTTATTGGTACATATTGGTAGGTTAAAGTGCTTCTACAGGCTCTTGTGTGACAGTCAAACAAACCCCAAATTCAGTTACTATGCAAGAGCCTCATAAATTAAAAAGTCAGCCAAATCCTCCTTTATTTGTGTCTCACATGCTCCACCTCTGGGACACTGCAGCTCACAGTGGGAGGGTGTCAGTAGTACAGTCAGTTCTGCCAATCTGGTAGGCAGTGGGCATGACTATGTGCATCCAACTGTTAATTTACAAGCTACAGGTTTATGCATCTGCAAGCGGCAACTGACTGTATGAGGGACAAAGCTGCATTGACTTCAGGGGCATTGCAGCATTGTTGCCCCCATCACAGGAACCTGCATTTGGACTTCATTGGTGAGATTGACAGGAATGTGTGCGTGCAGTTTGGCAAAGAGGAAACTGTAAGTACAGATGTTTTTCAAATGAAAGCGGAGTTCCACCCAAAAGTGGAAGCTCCACTTATCTGACTCCCCCCGTGCCACATTTGGCACCTTTTGGGGGGACGGGTGCCTGTTTTCGACAGGTACTTGTCCCCACTCCTAGGAGATCGTGCCACGGCATGATCACTCGGATGTTTGCGCATGCGCAGTAGGGAACCGGTTTTGAAGCCGCAAGTCTCCACTGCCGGTTTCCATTACAGACAATGGCGGCGGCAGCTCCTGAGAGCCGATGGAAACAGTGTCCTAACATTAACCACTTGCCCACTGGGCACTTAAACCCCCTTCCTAACCAGACCAATTTTCAGCTTTCAGTGCTCTCACATTTTGAATGACAATTACTCAGTCATGCAACACTGTACCTATATACATTTTTTGTCCTTTTTTCACACAAATAGAGCTTTCTTTTGATGGTTTTTAACCACTTCAGCCCCGGAAGAATTTACCCCCTTCCTGACCAGAGCACTTTTTGCGATTCGGCACTGCGTCGCTTTAAATGACAATTGCGCAGTTGTGCGACATGGCTCTCAAACAAAATTGACGTCCTTTTTTTCCCACAAATAGAGCTTTCTTTTGGTGGTATTTGATCGCCTCTGCGGTTTTTATTTTTTGCGCTATAAACAAAAAAAGCGGCAATTTTGATAAAAACGCATTATTTTTTTTCTTTTTGCTATAATAAATATCCACAAAAATTATTTAGAAAAACATTATTTTTCCTCAGTTTAGGCCGATACGTATTCTTCTACATATTTTTGGTAAAAAAAAAATTGCAATAAACGTTTATTGATTGGTTTGCGCAAAAGTTATAGCGTTTACAAAATAGGGGATAGTTCTATGGCATTTTTTATTATTAATTTTTTTTTTACTAGTAATGGCGGCGATCAGCGATTTTTATCGCGACTACGACATTATGGCGGACTCATCAGACATTTTTGACACATTGTTGGGACCATTGTCATTTATACATCAATCAGTGCTATACAAATGCACTGATTCCTGTGTAAATGACACTGGCAGTGAAGAGGTTAACCACTAGGAGGCTAGGGAGGGGTTAAGTATGTCCTGGGGAGTGTTACTTACTGTGGGGGGGCATGGCTACATGTGGCACATCACTGATCTCTGCTCCCGATCACAGGGAGCAGAGATCAGTGACACTGTCACTAGGCAGAACGGGGAGATGCTTGTTTACATTAGCATCTCTCCATTTGTCCTCTCCGTGAGGCGATCGCGGGTATCCCCACAGTGATCGAGTCCTCGGAACCCACGACCCGACTCGCGGAGCTCCCGCCCGGCACATGCACGCCGCCGGTGGTGTGCACGCAATGGCACGGCGGCAAATTCAAAGAGATGTACAGGTACGCCCATTTGCCCAGCCATGCCATTCTGCCGACGTGCATCGGCGTGCGCCAGTCGGGAAGGGGTTGATCACCGCTGGTTTTTTTTGCGCTATAAATGAAAAAAGACCTGGAATGTTGTCAAAAAATAATTTTTTCTTTGTTTCTGTTATACAATTTAGCAAATTAGTAATTTCTCTTCATAAATTTTGGCCAAAATTTATACTGCTACATATCTTTGGTAAAAATAACCTAAATTAGTGTATATTATTTGGTCTTTGTTATAGAGTCTACAAGCTATGGTGCCAATCATTGAAAATTCACCTGATGTACTGATGGCCTATCTCATTTCTTGAGACCCTAACAAGCCAGAAAAGTACAAATACCCCCCAAATGACCCCTTTTTGGAATGTAGACATTCCAAGATATTTAGTAAGAGGCATGGGGAGTTTTTTAAAGTTGTCATTTTTTCCCAAAAGTCTTTGCAAAATAAAGATTTTTTTTTCACAAAATTGTCATATTAACAGGTTATTTCACACACACAGCATATGCATACCACAAATTACACCCCAAAATACATTCTGCTACTCCTCCTGAGTATGGCGATACCACATGAGTACACAGCATGGCCACATACAGAGGCCCAACATGTAGGAAGCACCATTAGGCGTTCTAGGAGCATAAATTACACATATAATTTCTAGATTACTTCTTGCAATTTTAAAGGTCCTGGGGCACCAGGACAATGGAAAAGCCCCAAAAATTACCCCATTTTGGAAAATAAACATATAATCTGAGGCATAATGAGTCTTTTGAACATGTAATTTTTTTCCACAAGTTTTTGGAAAATGTGGAAAGAAAATGAAAATACGTTTTTTTTTTACACAAAGCTGTCCATTTATACAATATTTCTAACACATAGCATGTACAGAGCAATATATTCTGTTACTCCTCCTGAGTATGACAATACCACATGTGTGGGACTTTCCTACAGCCAGGCCGAATACAGAGGCCCAACAAGCAGGGAGCGCCATCAGGTGTTCTAGGGGCATACATTTCAAATCTAATTTGACCACCAATTACACTTTTGTGAGCCCCTGTAGTGGCGTGGATGTGGCATGGATGAGAACTAATGTGGCATGGATGAGCATGAATGGGGCATAAATGAGCCATGGGAGGGGATGGATGAGCCATGGATGAGCAGGAATGAGCTGTGGATGTATGGGAATGATTTAGCCATAAATGTGGATGGCTGAGCCGTGGATGGGGATGGATGAACTATGGATGGGGATGGCTGAGCATGGATGGGGATGGCTGAGCCATGAATGTGGATGGATGAGCCGTGGATGGGGATGGATGAGCATGAATGAGGATGGCTGAGAATGAATGAGGATGGCTGAGTATGGATGGGGTGGCTGAGCATGGATGGGAATGGCTGAGCATGAATGAGGATGGCTGAGTATGGATGGCGATAGCTGAGCATGAATGAGGGTGGCTGAGCATGGATGGGGATGGCTGAGCATGGATTGGGATGGCTAAGTATGGGTGAGATGGCTGAGAATGGATGGGGATGGCTGAGTATGGATGGGGATGGTTGAGCATGAATGAGGATGGCTTAGCATGGATGGGGATAGCTGAGTATGGATAGGAATGGCTGAGCATAGATGGCTATGGCTGAGCATGGATGGGGATTGCTGAGTATGGATGGGGGTGGCTGATTTTGAATGCGGATGTCTGAGCATGGATGGGATGGCTAAGAATGGATGGGGATGGATGAGTATGGATGGAGATGAGGCAGGAATGGGCAGAGATCAGCGCTGTGGGCACAACAGATCCAGCCCACAGCCCTGCTGCACCCGATCTCTCCCCTCTCCTCTCACACTGTACCGATTGGTACAGATAGTGCAAGAGCGGAAGCAGGCATGCTCCGGCTTGTTTACCACTGGTCGCTCCATCATCAGACAGAGCAATCGCATGGTAAAGGGTCGCTGTCATCATAGTATGCCCTCCCAGAGTTATCTGACCGCGCTGTAGCCGTCATTCGGCTATGGCCGGTTGGCAAGTGGTAAAAGTCAGCAGCTACACATAGGGTTTTTTTTACGAAAGGCAAATCCACTTTGCACTACAAGTTTACTTGAAAGTGCACTTGGAAGTACAGTCACTGTAGATCTGAGGAGGACATGCAAGGAAAATAAAAAACAGCATTTTAGCTTGCACATGATTGGATGATAAAATCAGCAGAGCTTCCCCTCATTTCAGATCTTCCCCTCAAAACTACAGCGACTGCACTGCAGTGCACTTGTAGTGCAAAGTGGATTTGCCTTTCGTAAATAACTCCCATAGTGTAGCTGCTGGCCCCGCCCCCCTCTGATGCTATGGGGAAGCCATAGGGATGTCCGCGTGCATAAGGGGGTGGGGCCACCCGGTGATGTCACGGTGTGGCCCTGCCCTCAGTTATAAAAGAACTTTCACCTGAGAGGACGGTCATTATGGCGGGTGCCTCCCATGGAGGTGGATTGCTGGCGGCATGCGGGGTTTTTTTTCTTTTTTCGGTCCATCGATAGAGTAAGAGAAGAAGAAGACTTTGTGGCACAGTTTTATTTTTTTATTTTTTACTAAAGGACTTGTCCTCAAGCCGTGTCTTGTTATTTTTACCATTTTCACACTTTTTTTGTGAAATGGTAGGGGTACATTAGTACGCCATTACCATTTCACACGGGGGGGAGGCTGGGATCCAGGGGTCCCCTTGTTAAAGGGGGCTTCCAGATTCTGATAAGCCCCCCGCCCACAGACCCTCACAACCACCAGGCAAGGGTTGAGGGGATGGGGCCCTTGTCCCCATCAACATGAGGATTCGGTGCTTTGGGGGCCTACCCCAAAGCACCCTCCCCATATTGAGGGCATGTGTCCTGGTACGGTTCAGGAGGGGGGCACTCTCTCATCCCCCCCTCTTTTCCTGTGGCCTGCCAGGTTGTGTGCTCAGATAAGGGTCTGGTATGGATTTTTGGGGGGCCCCTAACCATTTTTCTTTAAATTTTGGCGCGGGGTTCCCCTTAAAATCCATACCAGACCTGAAGGGTCTGGTATGGATTTTGAGGGGGACCCCCACGCCATTTTTTTTTAAATTTTGGTGAGGGGTTCCCCTTAATATTCATACAAGTCCCAAAGGGCCTAGTAATGAACTGTGCGGGAATCCCATGCGGTTTTTTTCAATGACTTTTATGTGTATTGCCGGGACTGATAATTAATTATAGTCGCGAGTACTTCTAAATGACTTTTTTTGCTTTAGAAATGTCATTTTGTGCAGAGACTGTTGTAAACACGGGAAACATGCGCCACTTTACAGGCATACTATAGACACCCCCCAGGTACGAAATTTAAAGGAATATTTCACTTTTATTGTTTCACTTAAAGCATTATTAAAATCACTGCTCCTGAAAAAACGTCTGTTTTTGAAACTTTTTTTCATTGATACATGTCCCCTGGGGCAGGACCCAGGTCCCCAAACACTTTTTATGACAATAACTTGCATATAAGCCTTTAAAATTAGCACTTTTGATTATTCATGTTTGGGTCCCATAGGCTTTAACAGTGTTCGCGTGTTTGAACAAATTTTTTGCCTGTTCGCATGTTCTGCTGCGAACCGAACTGGTGGGTGTTCGGCTCATCCCTAGACAGTAGGTGGTTGTTCCTGGGTCCCACTGGTTTCCGCCAGTTCTGTGCTGATGGCACTGCTGGACATCTTCCGATGTTGAGGGGAAGCAAGCATAATTTATCTTTCATCTGCTGCATTACGTTTTCTTGGCTTGTCACTGTGTCTATGATCTTCAACATAGCCCATTTCTTTGTGCTTTTTCAAAAGAGCTCAAAAGAGCTTGAAAAACACATCTTGAACCCAATCTGCTTTGAAAGCTTTGGTTGGGAGAGAATTTGTTGATACAGTATAACTACCTTGTGCCTTGTTCCTGTGCTCAGTCTTGCCATGGTGCACGACCTGTGACATGAAACTGTCTTCCACAATCTCACCTTACTAGCATAGTAGCAGAATTTTGCTGTTCCTCACCCAGTTTAAACCTCCTACACAGCTGTTTCTGTTTCAGTTAATGACCCTGTTTCAACCTACATATGAAATTGATGATCATTGGCACCTGCTTGATATATTTGGTTACTCTAATCCCTGACTTTGTGCAAGTGTACAAAATGTGCAAGTGTAAGAATTGATGCTGCTGGGTTTAACCAGATTGGTTCATGCATATACATTCTTATATCGTATACTACTTTACTTCTATGCTGTTATGACAGCATCTATTGATACATATGCATTTATGTTTCAGTTGACATTATTAATGGATACTGGGAGATCTTTGGTGACACACACCCCCATCCCGGTCATGTCTGCCCCCAGTTGTGCTCTGTTGGGTTGGTTTGTCCTCTGCCTCCTCAGCTCTCCAGCCGGACGCTCATTACTGCCGCCTCTGGGTATTCAGCATTTGGTAGTCTGATCCAGCCTCTGGTGAGTATAGGGCCATGCGTTTTGGACCCTCTTGACTAATTGTCACAATACCATCTCTGTGTTGATAATTATTTGGCTCATTATACCCCCTACAGATATACTACACACGCATCTACCCCTGATGAAGTGAGCATGGTCTTGTGAAACGCATTGGGAAACTTTTCATGAATATGTACTTTGCAATCTACATTTTATACCATGATACGTGTAATGGTATTATTTACTATATGTATCATTTCAGTGGCTTGGCTATGATTAATGTTGTTTATGTTTGCATGACAATTTTAATAAATTTTGATACTGAATTTACTCTGTCAGTTGTTGGCTAACCGCATTCGCCTCATTTAAAGTCCCAGGGTGATTTCCTGTTTTCTGTTTCAGTTATTGACCCTGTTTCAATCTACATATGAAATTGATGATCATTAGCAACTGCTTGGTATATTTGGTTAATCATACATCTTACTCTAATCCCTGACTTTATGCAAATGTACAAAATGTGCAAGTGTAAGAATTGATGCTGCTGGGTTGAAGCCAAAGGGTAGTCACACAAAATATTGATTTGATTCACATTTTTCCTCAGTTTGTTCACTTTGCATTTTTTAAATTGCTAAAAATAAACAGTTAAAATATATATTTTTATATATCTAATCTAATCTATATCTATCTAAATCTATATAGATATACAGTTGTGCTCATACGTTTATATACCCTGGCAGAATTTATGATTTTTTTCAGAGAATACGAATGATAACACAAAAACTTTTCTTTAACTCATGGTTAGTGTTAGTCTAAAGCCATGTATTATCAATCAACTGTGTTTACTCTTTTAAATCATAATGACAACAGAAACTACCCAAATGACCCTGATCAAAAGTGTACATACCATGTTGACTTTGGCCTGATAACATGCACATAAGTTGACACAAAGGGGTTTCAATGGCTATTAAAGGTAACCATCCTCACCTGTGATCTGTTTGCTTGTAATTAGTGTGTGTATATAAAAGGTCAATGAGTTTCTGGACTCCTGACAGACCCTTGCATCTTTCATCCAGTGCTGCACTGCCATTTCTGGATTCTCAGTCGTGGGGAAAGCAAAAGAATTGTCAAAGAATCTGCAGGAAATATGTGAAATATTCGAATATTGTGTGGGTACATTAGGTATAGGTGCAAACAATAAACACGTCTTAGGGGTGAGGTGAATTGTTTTGCCTATAATTTGTTCAAATTTAGCAGCTGCTTGTAGCCATATGGGTTTCAAAATGTTGCAGTTCCAGAATGTGTGTAAGATAGTACCTTGATCTGGGCATCCCCTGTAGTATATGGGCGAAACGAATGGGAATGGGATAAAATGGATTTATTTCACATGGGGTTAAGTACCATCTGGTGTGTATCCAGGTTTTCTTTTGCTTTCTGACCATGCAAAATCACTGTTTGCCACCAATGTGTGACAGCCAGTTCTAATATGGGCTTAGATATGGACATTGATAACAGATGCATGATAAAAGATCAAGAGATTGAATATGTTTTAGGAGCTAAAAGTTGAAATCCAAATTAGTGTGGATTTTCTAGGTTAGAATTAGTTAGAATAAGTTCATGCCACTCATTGGGTCTAAACCCATTGTGATAGGTGAGAGGTGGATTTGCAAACTGAAGCACAGAATAAAAGTCTCAGGGGGATCATAGTTTGGTTAGAGACAGACAAAATACAATCAGAATCAATACAAGGGAAGAGGGTGAGGCAACTGGCAGATAAAATATGTCAGTGGTCAGGTCAAGTTCACCTACAAGGTAACAGACAAAATTTCTCAGGAAAGGATACACACATATATAAGGATTACATATCAGTGTAGGTGAACAGCCATGGACCAACGGGATTTAGTAAATCAGCCTGAGAACCAGGCAGATCATCAAACTGTGAAATTCTACATTCTCCCATATACACTATATTGTCAAAAGTTTTGGGACACCTGCCTTTACACACACATGAACTTTAATGGCATCTCCATCTTAGTCCATAGGGTTTAATATTAAGTCGGCCCATCCCTTGCAGTTATAACAGCTCCAACTCTTCTGGGAAGGCTGTCCACAAGGTTTAGGAGTGTGTCCTTGGGAATGTTTGACCGTTCTTCCAGAAGCGCATTTGTGAGGTCAGGCACTGATGTTGGGCGTGAAGGCCTGGCTCTCAGTCCCCACTCTAATTCATCCCAAGGATGTTCTATCAGGTTGAGGTGCAGGCCAGTCAATTTCCTCCACCCCAAACTAGCTCATCCATGTCTGTATGGACCTTGCTTTGTGCACCGTCATGCTTTGTGCATGGATCCCTAAATTGAGTGATTCTCTGAGGCTAGGTTCACACTATTGCAAATTGGATGTGGAATACACCGCATCCAATTTGAAGAACATTTGAAAACAAGTTCTTTTCAATGGGTATGGTTCACATATGTGCGTTGCATCCGCAGTCCGCATTGCACAAAATTTGTGTGCATTTTCTAGGCAGTTCGGTGCGAATTGCAGGCACATAATTTTCAATGGGAACACATCTGATTCGCAGATGTGTTCTGTTCTGAACAGGAATTCTCTCCCCCCTCCTCCTACACCTCCCCACTCTCCCTGGTCAGCTGATCCGCAGCTACAACAGAGAGGAACCGCTGAATGAATCATTTTTTTTTCCGGGAAACCGGAGCTGCAATTCACACCAGACTAGTGTGAATCCAGCCTTAAGATCAGACATATCTACAAGCAAAAATTAAGGTGAATCAAAAAGTGATGAATCCATGATTCTACTGTTTCAGCTGTCACTCCTACCAAGTAGATTAAGGAAAAATGTCAGGTTTAGATTGCAGGATCAGGAAGGATCGAAACTGTACAAATCTGTGATGCTGGCAGGCTTATTTGATAAAAAGCCCACATGGAAAGATAGCAACCAATAAAAACCCAACTTCTGTTGGTCTCACGTTAGCTAAATAGATCTTGATTGTTTGCTATAGGTTACTGCTTTTTTTCATGCAAAGTGTATTGCATAAGGATAAAGATTTTTTCTTTAACCACTTTTTATTAATTCCCTGGATTAATTAAACAACTATTGTATACTAGTTTTCATATAGGTCTAATGATTTTACATTTTAGAGCCCAATTTTCATTACAGAAAAAAATGGACTTGAGGTCATAAGTAAATCTTACATTTCCAACTGTGACAATTTCATGGTCAAAGATCTTTTACAACTTTCCAATCTGAATGCATGTGCTGAAAGAGAAATAAATTATCCATTAAGTAAGAGGAGATAATAAGATTCATTACTCACATGGCCCATAAAGTGTAGAACGTTTCCTATGGAATGCTTTCATGTGTGAATAGTAAAGTTAAAGTCATAAGTAATCTCGCTAGTTATTCTGCAGTTTCATTTATTCCCATGATTGGAGTATGAATGTAATCTCACATACATTTTCCAACATAAGAACATGTACACCTTATCATTGATCAGACTTCATATGTTGAAATGTATTTAATTTTTTATTTAATATATTTATTTTATCATCTTCAGATTTAATAAGAGCTTTCCTTAACATTTACAATTTTAGCAAAAATTCCCGTCATTTTTTTATATCCATTCAAAAAATAAACATCTTCAGATTGAATAAGAGCTTTCCTTAACATTTACAATTTTAGCAAAAATTCCCATGTCATTGTTTTTATATCCATTCAAAAAATAAACAAACAGTAGGCTGTAAGACCTTCAAAAGTAATTTCCCTTAAAGTAATTTGTCTGTGTGTCTTGCACCTAGCTGCTGCTTACCCCAAAATCTTTACAAGTCTATGAAAATAAAAAAAACTATTTCAAACAGGTGAAATTCAGAGGTGTCTCAATATGGTGTCAAAGACAAGCTGCATTTGCCCACTGACTCAAGCCCAAAGGCTGTTAACATGGATCCCACATATGATGGAAATTAATTTTCAATCTTCTATATATCATTCAAAACAGATCACATTAGGAGCCTTGCTAGAGTCTGTTAGAGAGATTTACCTTCACTTCTTTCGTGATGGCATTTTCAATGTAAGAGGGCTTTTTACAACAAGCCCATAGTATAAAGGAAGCAAAGCATGTACTAGTTTGAGTCACTAACTAAACATATCAGTTTTAAGAGAGTACCTCAAAATGGGTTCTCCAAAACAAACAGGCAGCATCTTTTTAGTGTTCTGTCAACAGTCAGCTTTTTCACTCAGCAGCAGGCACTCTCAGCAGAGATTGATTTAGGGAGTGAAAGTCACCAACATCAGTCAGTTCACACAGAAAATAGGGCTGTGGACATCTGCGACTGTATTGTGTATATATATATATATATATATATATATATATATATATATATATATATATATACAGTGAAGTTGTGCTGCACAGTGTATTCTAAGCCCTGATTGGGCAAGGCTTTGTCCAATCAGGGCACAGTGAATAGCCGTTTTTTAAGGAGTGGGCTGGGAAGTCGGCCACTGTGTCTTTACCAAAGGTTGCATTCTATGCATTAAGATAAAAAGCCTTCTATGTCCAGCAGCCCCCTCAGCCCCCCTAATACTTACATGAGCCCCATCTCGAACCAATGATGTTGTAGGCGTGTCTCAGCTGCCCGGGACTGCCCTCCTCATTGGCTGAGACAGCAGTGCGTCACCATTGGCTCCCACTGCTGTCAATCAAAGTTAGTCAGCCAATGAGGAGAGTAAGGAGGCAGGGCCAGGCCACTGCTTCATGTTTGAATGGACACAGGGAGCTGTGGCTCGGCTCAGGTGCCCCCATACCAAAGAGGGACCCGAGAAGAGGAGGATCTGGGCTGCTCTGTGCAAATCCACTGCACTTATTTTTTGACGGAAAAAAAAACCCCGAGACTTTACAATCACTTTACGTAATTATTCCTGTAATTAAATACATGCAGTTTGTCTTTAAAAAAAGTGAATACTAGTTAAACATAGTCTGTCAAAAAATAATAATGTAAATGTGATATAGTGTGCTCAAAACCTACCCGAAACCATAATTACTGTAGCTTCTGAAAGACAATTAAAGAAAAATACAAAATGTAGTTTTATTAGCTTCTACTAGTGATGACGAGAAGCTATTTAATTAAAACTATCAGATACTGATGTGGGAAAAGGTAAATGCAAGATTACAGAAGCTGAAGACCTCTTTCCTATATATTTGCAGTCCTCTGCCAGTGTCGTTGAATAAAATGTTACTTACTATATAAATTATAGTCACAATGAAAGGCTTTGTTTTGAAAAGCGAAGGGAATCCATAACAGATAGTGAATTCACTACAGTGTTCTTACATAATTAAATTTGGGATTCTTTGTTTTA
This sequence comes from Lithobates clamitans, assembly GCA_037952925.1. Taxonomy (NCBI): domain Eukaryota; kingdom Metazoa; phylum Chordata; class Amphibia; order Anura; family Ranidae; genus Lithobates; species Lithobates clamitans. The sequence continues at coordinate 3,638,444 of JBBGZY010000589.1, read as the reverse complement.
TTAAAGGAGAAGCATAGTCAAAGCTATTTTTTGGCTATATTTTTCGTATGGATCAGAGGAGTGCAGTTCCTGTTGCACTCCTGTGACCCGTTTTCAGCCAACAGCTGGCTAAAGCCTCACATTGGCATCTGGCACTTTGGAGAGGTGTTCTCTTCATGGATGAATCCCAGTTTTCACTGTACAGGGCAGATAGCAGACAGTGTGTATGGCGTTGTGTGGGTGAGCGGTTTGCTGATGTCAACTTTGTGGATCGAGGGCACATGGTGGCGGTGGGGTTATGGTATGGGCAGGCGTATGCCGCACTGCGTGAGGCAAATGGTGGTCACACCAGATACTGACTGGTTTTCGGACCCCCCTCACTCCCACCAATACAGTAAAACTGCACATTTTAGAGTGGCCTTTTATTGTGGCCAGCCTAAGGCACACCTGTGCAATAATCATGCTGTCTAATCAGCATCTTGATATGCCACACCTGTGAGGTGGATGGATTATCTCGGCAAAGGAGAAGTGCTCACTAACACAGATTTAGACAGATTTGTGAACAATATTCGAGAGAAATAGGCCTTTTGTGTACATAGAAAAAGTTGTAGATCTTTAAGTTCACTGCATGATAAATAGGGGCAAATACAAATGTGTTGTGTTTTTAATTTTGCTCAGTGTAGAAATAAAAGGTTTGACTTTGGTAAAATTGATTTTGGAGTCAAATTACTTATTTTGCTCAGAGGAAAATTCTAATAAAATGAAAACTCAAAATGTTGCTCAAGAAGCTGCTAAGGAGATTTTTTTCTTTCTATTTAGAGGCTAGGTTTTTTTTATGTATTTAGGGTAGTTTAGTTTATTTCATATATTGTTTTCTGTATTTGGGTTTTTTGCCCTTATTTGTGTATTTGATTGTTTTGTATACTGTTGCTTTAAATTTTTTGACATGCTTTTTGTTTACTGTTTTGCTTTCTTTGAAAAAAAAATGTAAAATAAGGATGGTCCATTTTTTTTAGCTTCCATAGTCCTCAGAAGCCATTTTAATCCCACTGCACCTTAAAGGAACCTCCCAAAGCTACATTACTTTCACTTCCCCCTTAATCTGCAATGCATTCACAAAATGGTGAAGGTTTGGAGAAATTTCCCAATTTTTGTAGAAATGTCATGTGAATTGAAAATTCTCAATTTTGCTCAATCCTATTGAGAATATTTGCTTCATTTTTAAAAAAAATATAACTCACATTAGTATTTACATTTAATTTTTTTTGGTTTGGTATTATTTTAGTTGGTTTTCAAAATGTCTTAATGGCCTCTTATTGTACAGAACTGTTGTTACAGCACATGCCCGTCACAATAGCCTTGACGGATCGTTGTACGCTCAGAAGGCTAAACAATTTTAGACAGTTTTTGGATTCTGCATAAATACTGTTGGCTTATGAGATTTTTGTGAGGCTGTTTTGATAGAGCGAAATGTGTTCTTTTTTAATACTTTTTTTATTAGAAGTTTTTGCAAATAACAAGCATAAACTTGTAAAGTCTTACAAGTAACCACTTGAATGTAATTAATAAGTTCACGTTTAAAACAAAGTTGGAAAATAAACATATTAAGATATGCTAGAATTGAAGTGATGCGATTGACAGTATGGTTGCCATTTGTTTACTGCATGCTGTAGGTGTCCTTTGCTAGATGCCAGCAACTTCTCGTATGTACAATGGGTGTGCACCAGGGTGATAGCCTCTGATCTACTTAGAGTAAAAGCCAATTTTGCCTCTTTAAGCACAATTGTATGCATGTACAGGATTATCAAACCCACGGTCTAATACTAAAAACTAAATTTAAGAATAAGGGGTACCCAGATTGCATTGTCAAGGAAGCCTTTCAACATTACCTCCATGAAAATGTGAGGAACATGAGAGAAACCAATACAGAGGACCCTATTCAACCTGTTAAATTTGTCACACAATTTCATAACATATTTAAGAAAATGGAAAAAAATTTTACCAAGCATTGGTCCATTGTGCGTGAGGATCCCCACTTAAAACCCACCCTTAGCGAGAGACCACTAGTGACTTATAGACGGGCTAAAAACATAAAAGCCCAAATAGCACCCAGTAAAATCAAATCATCACACCCCACAGCCAGTGTTCCCGTAACCTTTTTTTAGCATCAAAGGAATGTATCAGTGCAGGAAGTCCCTATGCGGTACATGTGCTCATGTCACGCAAAGACAAAAAAGACTTCCACCATAAAGAAAAACAGTACATAATTCCTGATTTTTTAATTGCGGTTCAGAATACGTAGTTTATTGCCTTACATGCCCCTGCGGCCTACTGTATGTGGGCCACACTTAATGCTATACGTACACTCCACAAACGGTTTGGAGAGCACTGCAATTTTGTAGAGAAGGGCATTGAAAAGCACAGTGTACCAAGACATTTTAAAGAATGTCACAAACAAATATCTGCAGGATTACATGTTTGGGTAATAGAGTCTATCACCCACACTTTTTCAACTGCTGAATGTTACAAACGGTTGTGTGAAAGAGAGAGAGTTATTGGATTTATACATTAGATACTTTAGAGCCAGGAGGCCTCAATGAGGGTATTGAAATTAACATCCTATTGTGACCACAAACATGTGCTCATTAATAATCTCAGATCCACAATTTTTAGATGTAAATATATATATATGTGTATTTATATTTTATGTATTTTATTAATATGTGTGTATATATTGTGTCTATAATTTTTATTGATCCCTAAATTTTGTTGACCCCTAATTCTATATATTCCCGATATGTACAATGTCACCAACCTCCCCCCTCAAACCCCCCTCCCTTTTCTTCCCCTAAAACAAATCTATTTAATTATTCAATCATCTAATTCCCAATCTACTTTTAGTCCATATATGTCTAATATACATCTATTAATATATTTCCTGAATTTGTATGAAATATCATTTGAATTTTAACATACATATTTTAACACAATTTTCTTTTTAGTATCTTGTCCGGAAACGTACTATATCTTTTTTATGATTAATATCCTTTTTTTTTGTATAATTTGGTTTAAACGTATATAGACCTTCCTTACTAAATATCCATCAATATATTTCTTAAAAAGATACCATACCTTGTTCCCATCGGTTGTTCTCTCATAACTTTCTCGTAAGTATACAATATATAGTGATATAGAATAATGATTAGCATTATAGAGTTTCTTTTTCCATATATATATATATATATATATATATATATATATATATATATATTCCAACTAGAGCCGTGGTTCTTTTATATAAGCTTTTTTATATAAGCATTCCCTAAAAATTACTGCTGCCATCACTACTTTTAAACTTTAATCAACATCAATTCCTAATTAATCTTCTCATATACGTACAATACTTGAATTAATATTCTTTTAAAACTTAGTTAGCGGGGGCGTGACCGGAAGCCGCTCTGGATGGCAGCCTAATCCTCCTGCTCTCTCCCAGCCCGAGATATTACAGCGCATAGGGGACGCTTCGCTGACCGCACATGGGCAGATCCAGGACCACTAGATCCACAGCAGCCAGGGGATCATCTTTACCCCCACCGGGAACTTCCACGGACCTCCGGTCCTACTTCTCGCCGACGGACATGCCTCCCACCGGACCAGCCAAGATGGCGCCGGACACATCCGCGGCCTACACGCGCGGCTCCGCTCAGATCCCCCCATCGCCTTACTCACCACACAGGCAGCTCACGGACCGTGCTTCAGCCCAGACGGGCAGCGCAGCAGAGTCTCCTCAGTCAGGAACGGTGAGTCCTAACCCCGAACCCGCCATCCATGAGGCAGCACCACAGGCCGCACAGGACGCCATGATGGCCCTCCCCCCGCAGCAGTATACACAATGCTCAGAGGCATATCCTCGCCTGCTGAGAACAGCATCGGACCCCTGCATGCAGAGCACAGAGCCATGCTCACCAACCCCATCAGACTTCTCTGCGGACTTTCCAGCTCTGCCAAATCCTATGTACCCAGTCACCCGAACCCCACCAGAGCCTGCACTGAGCCCAGCACCCTCTAGTCACAGGGACTCTGACTCACCACCCTTAAAAGCGCAAAAATTAACCTCCTCATGGGCTAACAACTCACCCACAGCAAAGACAATACCACAGACCACCTATGCTAAAAAAGTGAGTACACCAGACCCCCACCCCCAGAGGTTGGATAAAGCACGGGCCCCCCCACACGCTCCAACTCCACTCTGGAACGAATCGTGGGAACCATGGGATCCCCCGTCCAGATCTGCACAGCAGCTCACAGACCCCCTACCACCACGTACAACCTCAGAGCAGGCCCACCTGGTAACACCTCACACCCAATCGATACCCCCGCAATGGCAAACGTATTTACAGGCGATCCCCACTAAAGAGGACTTTAGACAGCTGATAGAAGATGTAAAGTCCACTTGTCGCTCAGAAACACTTAGCAGACAGAGTGGAGATGGCTGAAGAAGAGATCCAAGAAACTAAACTGGCAGTACACAGAACCCAACTCCAAGGAGCAGACCACCATACTATGTTAAGAGAAATGCAGCGGCATCTAGAGGACCTAGATAATAGGGGACGAAGAAACAACATACGAGTGAGGGGGATACCAGAAGTCGAAGGCCCAGAGGACATTCAACATACACTACAAGACGTGTTCAATAATCTCCTAGGTGAACCCATTACCAACTTTATAGAAATGGATAGGGCTCATAGAGCCCTGCGCCCCAAGGGCTCCACCTCACAACCGAGGGACATTATTTGCAAGATTAATTCATACCCCCTGAAGGAGGACATCATGAGGCAAGCCCGACTAGCCCGCAAAGTAACCTATAGAGATGCCCATGTACAACTATACCCAGATCTTTCATGGATCACATTGCAAAAACGAAGACTACTCCAACCACTGCTACGTCTACTACAGGACGAAAACATCAACTATCGTTGGGGATTCCCCTTCAGCCTTACAGCCAAAACCCAAGGCAAATCTGCTGTCTTAAGATACCCGGAGGACATAGACACCTTTTGTGAAACCATCGGAATCTCCGTCCCTCGACTCCCAGACTGGGATCTGATCACCACCCCGCCTGCACCACCCACAATATGGCAGAAAGTGCCTTCTTCCAACCGATCCCGGAACAGAGAAGCACCACGCAAGAGTGCCAAGCAAAAGAATGGTTGACTCCAGTGAAGGTCTCCGCACTCTATATCATCTATTGATGAACAGTTTTTCTTTTTTCCCGCCTGGTCCCGCGGGAGATCTAGCCCTGGACAATGTAGCAAATTTAGTCCCCCCTTATGTGCGCCCTAGTTTTATACCTTAGTCTGCAAAATGGGCATGTCTCAGTAGAGACCTGAGAGATTAGGAACTCCCACTCCTAGTCACCCCTCTCCTGGTTATATGTTAGCAATGTTAATTGTTTTACAGTTCATGTTCTACATAACCAATTTTGGGCCCCAGTGCATCCGACCGACGGGCCCCTCGGGACCTTTGTTGGGAGGATCCCTGGAATCCCACATCGACCTAGGCCCTTTCGCCTCTCAAGGTCAAGACATGTTAACTATACAAGTTTATAAATGTTTCGCATGTACTAATCACCTTTTCTTCTTTTCACCCTCTTTCCTTTCTTTTCCTCTCCCACCCATCCTTCCACTACCGTATGACATACTCCACAATCGGTGGAGCCTGAATGGTTCTCCTCTCGAGGAATGCGTATCATTGACCTACAACCTCCGAAACTTCTCCTCCACATCAGGTAAGGCATACCCCCTCACTCATTTAGTATCATGGCCAAGATCTTATCACTAAACGTACACGGCCTAAACTCCAATAAAAAAAGACACTTGGCATTGAGAGAATTTAAACAATCAGGGGCAGACATTGTTCTGGTCCAAGAGACACACTTTGATAAAGGGGGTTCATTTACATTCGCCTCTAAACTATATTCCCAAATATACCACTCCTCAGGTCTACACAAAAGAGCGGGGGTTGCAATCCTCATTAAGAACGGGGCCCCCTTCACCTGTACAACTCAGTACAGTGATCCACACGGCCATTTTGTTATCCTACAGGGACATTGGCAACAACAAGCAATCACCCTTTGCGCCCTATATGCTCCCAACGTTAAACAACACAACTTTCTGTCTAAAGTCCTCACTCGCCTCTTTAAACTCGAACACGGGATGCTGGTGATAGGGGGTGACTTTAACCTACTCCACTCCACACTAATGGATCGCCAGGTGGTGAGCCCCAGGGCGACATCAGATCGAGCTCTCCGAGACTCGAGACTTTTTCGTAAACTCACTAGAAGATATGCTCTTTTCGACGCCTGGAGGACCCTCCACCCTGGCGATAGACAATACACGTTTTACTCGGCCCCCCACCAGACACATTCACGTATCGATTATTTTTTTGTAAATAACCACACGCTTAGAAACACACGAGAGGCACAGATACTCCCGATGTCGTGGTCTGACCATGCGCCTATTTTACTCAAGCTGGCAATAGGATCTCCCCACTGTAGACCTTATAATTGGAAATTAAATACATATCTTCTTCAGCATCCCCCATCGCAAATGGAACTTGTCACCACCCTGAAACACTATTTCACAGAGAATAACACTCCTGATGTAACCACTCCCATACTCTGGGAAGCCCACAAGGCAGTACTTAGAGGCAGATGTATAGCACTGTCATCTGCCATGAAAAAAGATGCCCAAATCACTAAAATTCAAACTGAAAAAGAACTTAGAACGTTAGAAATTCAACTGCAAAAAACTCCTACATTATCCCTTCTCAAGAAAATCATACACTTGAGATCTATTCTGAGTGATCTGGCAATGGGACGAGTGGAAAAGGCTATCATTAGGCTTAGACAAAAGTACTACGACAAGGGCAACAAAGCCCACTCCCTACTAGCGAGAAAATTACGAGATAATGCACACGTGAACACGCCACACCAGATTAAAAATAAACAAGGATCTCTGATGTCCCACCCCAAAGACATTGTCAATACTTTTGCGGATTACTATCAAGAACTCTACAATAATCCTCACATACCTAGTAAACCCCTACCTCCCGATCTACATCAACATATGCAGCAATACCTTGCACAAAGTGGAGTTCCACAAATACAAACATCGGATCTAGCAACCTTAAACATGCCGATTACGTGAGGGGAGGGGTCGAATGCGGAAGTCGGGCTGACCTCATCCTCGCGCTCCGGGATGCCGGCTCTCTCCTTCCTCCCCTTAGGCGGCGGTGTGGCGGTGGCGACACTGACGACACTGACGCCGTCAACGGCTCCCGCATCGTTCGTGCGGGCGGCCGCCTCCTAGCTTCGCACTCCCGAGACTAGCCGCGGGACTCCGGTCCCGGTAAGAATGCGGCTATAGCTCTCCCTACCCCCCGCTGCGCCCCCCCTCCCTCCCCCTGCCGTGTCTGTGTTGGAGATACAGCCCGGAGCCAGAGCTGAGTTGGGATAGAGGAGGTGAGAGGAGAGGAGAAACAGCTAGCAGGGGAGCCCGTGACAGCACTGTAAAGCTTGGGCACAAATACATGAAGTGTGGCAAACAGATGGAGCGGCTGACGACCAGCAGGTGACACGGAAATGGCTGAAGAAAGGAGAGACAGGCAATCCTCAGATAAGTGATATGGTCTTGTGGACAGAGGGTCAGAGAGGGTAAGTGACTTTTTTGCATCATCATGGTGGGAGTCCCATTGTGAAATCCGTATCATCGCTTGAGAGACAAAAGGTGAAAGTCATAGTCCTAGCGATAGAGGTACGGACTTGGAGATACATATCACCACTCAGATCTATTCTAGTGCAATGTACCATTGAAAGCCCTTATTGTCCATTTAACAGAGAAGTCGCATTGGTTGCTCCCAGAAGTTGACACCCTCTCTGATATCTGTGCGTCTCTACAGTAGCTGAAGCCTGAATGGTGATTTGGTATATAGAATGTGTGATTTATCATGAGCACTTCCGTTAGAAGGATGGGTAAAGGGACTGTTTTGTTCTGAGCTGCTAAATCAAACGGCTACACTACTATATGGAATGATTTAACCCCCCTTTTGGAGAACTGTTGAAAGTGGCTCTAAGTTTATATAAGTCATATATAAAAATCTAAATATCGGTCGCCCTGGGATTTTGGGATAAGTTCTAGGATAAGGGCTGTATTTCAGTCCTACAAGGACAGCATACTGATAATAAGAACATCCCTACACGCTACTTGCTTAAGTGGAGGTACCCAACCAGTGTCTGGTGAAATTGCTTTATATTTAATAAAGGATTGGATGAGCCCAAACAGACAGGTAAAGACGCCACTGGCAATACAGGTCCTGAACCACTCCAAGCTAAGAGTTACAAGTTCAGCCCTGTGGTCCCGCAACTAGGGGGGTGGGGGGCTGAAATATTGGCGGCTCATCCTTAGCCCCTGGTGGAGTAAAATAAAGTCAAGGGGGCAAAAAGACAATAAGAATGAGAGGGAAAACAAGTAAGGGGGGAACAACAACGAACCCAACTGGGGCATCCAGCAGATTAAGTGCAAGCCCAGGAACGATAAGGAAATACATGGTACAGGACAACACTACAAGTCCGGGCAAGGGCCCGGGAGCCAAAAGCAAAATCCCGGACGCTTCGCCCAAAGTCAATACAAGGAGGCAGGCTGCAGAAGAATCCCTAGGCTTAAATGCAGCGACGTTGGCAACCCTAGATGAAGTTCCAATGGAGGGTCAAAGGGAAGGAGCTATGCCAACAAAGAATGATTTAGCAGAGATGTTTGCCAGGTTGGAAACTTTTATTAGAGCAGAAACAGACGCCATAAGAGGGGACATGGGCCACATTCTGAGAAGAGTGGAAGAGGCCGAGTCAGCAGTGGAGAGCCAGAGGACTGAAATAGGAACTCTGAGATCCCAGTTAGAGGAGATGCAGCGTGAACAAAGGGATCTAAGATATAAGTTGGAAGATCAGGAAAACCGAAGTAGACGAAAAAATCTGAGAATTAGAGGCCTCCCAGAACCACAAGGGGAGGGTGAAGACCTACAGGAGAAGATAGATCAAATATTTGGAGGCCTAATCAATCTGGAGGACAAGCCCGTTAAATTAGATAGAGTGCATAGATTGAGGAAACCCGCTCAGATCAGCAGGGAAACGCCTCGGGATGTGATAGTGAGGTTTCATAATTACCAAGACAAAGAAAAAATTAGGGCAAGTCTGAGAAATAATCACTCATTGAAATATGGGGAGTCCAGTCTACAAGTTTACCCAGATCTGGCGAATGAGACACGGGCAAGAAAAAGAGTCCTCAGACCCCTATTGGACCTGCTCAAAGCGCGAGAAGTACACTATTCTTGGGGCTTCCCAGCATGTTTGATTGGGAAAAAAGATGGGCGCTCAGCGACATTAAGGTTCCCAGAGGAGACCCAAAACTTCTGCCGCAAGCTAGATATTCCACTCATAGAGATCCCGGGATGGTGGGAGAGAGGGAGAGGTCAAAATGCTGCTGAAGATACACATAACTGGAAGCCGGTGTACAATAGGAGAGGTGTATAGGGGTGAAGGTGTAGCTAAGTATCCTGTGCCTAGTGGGTTAAAGAGTCTTGTGCGGGTGGAGGGGGGGGGGCGGGGGGCGACGGGCTTCGGGCCCGGACCCCTGGGGGGGGAGCTCCGGGAGGGTGGTGGGGGAGTGGGGGGGAGGGGGGGGTGTCAGATAGTCCCTGGGGCGGGATGGGAGATGCCGGGCTCCCGCACTGGGCTCAACCCTTGAGGGGCCATCCATAGGGCTGGGTGGAGAAGGCGGGGCCATGGTCAGTAGGGTTACTGGGATCCGGGGTGCTCCTATGAGTAGGGGGGGGGGGGAGGGAGGGGGGGGCGGTGTGGTGGATGGGGGGAGGGGGGGCAAGGGAGGGATGAGACCAGCACAACCTTATTTGTCCCTTGTGGCAGCTGCGTTGGAGTATTGAAAAGAAGATAAATGGTTGGAATCAATTTGATAACCTACAATGTAAGGGGGCTCAACTCGCCCATAAAATGCGCGAATGTAATGAGCGAGCTGAGAGCCAATAAAGCTGAGGTGGTCTTCCTCCAGGAGACTCATCTATTCCTGGGGAAAAATCAGAGGATTCTGTCAAGGGACTACCCGTTGTGGTTCTATAGTGACTCCCCGATAAGGGGTGCAAAAGGGGTAGCGATCGGCTTTGCTAGGGAAATCCGCTTCCAGGTAGAGGAGAGACTGTCTGACCCTGAGGGCCGATTACTATTCTTGAGGGGAAAACTAAATGGCGAGCTATATACATTAGCTAATATTTACTGCCCCAATAACAACCCAAGTAAATATCTAATCGGAGCCTTACTGAAGTTAGAGGGTTTCAGGGGAGGGAGGACGGTGATGGCAGGAGATTTGAACCTTTGCCTTGAACCAGGCAGAGATAGTGCGTCGCGTGCTCGGGGGACTGGAGGGGTTTGGTTGAACAAACTCAAAAAAAAATTACATCAGCTTCAACTAGTCGATGTTTGGAGGATGCAACATCAAACAGTATTGGATTTTACATACTACTCCCCCGTGCACGCGACGTACTCAAGACTTGACTATTTTTTCACAGACCACAGATACTTAGAGGAGGTCGAAAGTACAAATATTGGCTCCATAACATTTTCGGACCACGCCCCGGTGACATTACGGATTAAGCAAAACAAGCAATCCCCCCTGTACCACAATTGGAGACTAAATGAAGATCTCCTTCATGATAAGGAAATAGACAAATTAATAAATGATGAACTGGAATTCTATTTTAGAATCAATTCCTCCGAAGAAGTTTCAGAAGCAATGGTATGGGAGGCCCACAAGGCATATATTAGGGGGATAATAATAAAGGCGGGGGTGGAGAAAGAGAGAAGGCAGAAAAAAATCTTGAGCACTCTCCAGGAAGAAGTCAAAAAGCTAGAAAGGCAGCATAAAGATTCAGGGGAAGGAGGGACCTTGGGAAAACTACATGGGGCCAGGGAGGCCTTGAGACAGCAGATAGAGGCAGAAAACCGTAAGAAATACAATCTAGTCAAAAAAGAAAGATATGTATCTGGGAATAAACCAGGCCAGGTGCTGGCTAGGGCACTGTGTAAAAAGAAAAACAAAAACTACATCGATAAGATAAAGACGAAATCAGGAGATTATAAACATAAGGATAAGGATATTGCACAAACCTTCCAGGAATTCTATGGGGAACTTTACTCAATAAATATAAATGATAACGATATAATAAGAGAGCAAAAGCGAGAAAAAATAATTAACTACCTAAAAGATACTGGGATGACTAAGATAACAAAAGAGGAGAGTCTCGTGCTAGATGCCCCCATTACAGAGGCTGAGGTAAGGAAAGCTATCAAGGAGACCCAGACAGGAAAGAGCCCTGGCCCAGACGGGCTGACGATATTATATTATAAGAAATATCAAGAGCAGTTAGTACCAAAATTATGTACTTATATAAATGAGGTAGGAACGAGAGGGGAGATGAGTAGAGATGCACTGGCAGCCACTATAGTGCTTATCCACAAGGAGGGTAAGGACAACACACTATGCTCTAGCTTTAGACCTATATCCCTTCTAAACAATGACACAAAAAACTTGGCAAAAGTTATCGCGGGTAGAGTAAAGCAAATAATTGAAAACATTATCCATCCCGATCAGGTGGGATTCATACCAGGTAGGCAAGGAAGGGACAACAGTATCAAGACGCTACTGATAACCCAGGAAATTAAGGAGAGTGGGGTCCCAGGTCTACTGCTATCTATAGATGCTGAAAAAGCATTTGATAGAGTAGACTGGGACTTCATGATAGAAACTCTCAAACAAGTAGGTTATGGGGAAAGGATCTGTAGCTGGATAAAGGCGCTTTATTCAAAACCATCGGCGAGAGTAAAAATAAACGGGATTTTATCCGAGCCTTTCAGTATGTATAATGGCACAAGACAGGGGTGTCCAATCTCCCCAATGCTCTTTCTGATGGTTCTGGAGCCCCTCCTCGCCAGGATAAGACAGGATCCGGATATTGGTGGGGTCAACATAGGGGGAATCGAGTATAAGCTCGCTGCTTTTGCGGACGATATTCTACTCTATATAACCAACCCAAGAATTTCCCTTCCGAACGTCCTAGCTACATGAGAAGAATACGGGAAACTGTCTAATTTTAAAGTAAACACCACCAAATCAGAAGTTCTAGACATTAACCCAAAAAAGACAAGTGACTTTGCTTATCAAAAATATTTTCCCTTTAGGTGGGAGAGGGAAGCTTTAAAATATCTAGGAATCAAAGTCACACCATCAGTAGAAGAGCTATTCCAGGCCAACTACATTCCACTTCTAAATGAGGTTAAAGTAGGATTAAAGAGATTACAACAGGGGCAACTGTCGTGGTCGGGTAGAATTAACTCACTTAAAATGGTCTTATTACCAAAAATTACATACACATTGCAAATGATCCCAGTGGCTCTTCCGCCTGGTTACCTCAAGAGGTTGCACTCAATGATTCTAAAATTCATATGGAAAAGGAAAACCCCACGGATAAAATATGACCAATTAATAAACACCAAAAACAAAGGGGGATGGGGAGCACCTGATATCAGTAAATATTATGAAGCAATTGCACTGGGGAGGGTAGTAGATTGGTTTAAAAACAAAGGTAAACAATGGGTAGAAATTGAAAACAATATCAGTAAGACAAAATTGCACAAAATAATTTGGTACGCACCAAAATTAAGAAAACAAGACACAAAAATGCACGAAATCACTAGACATGCACTTGGAGTATGGGACCGGGTACACAAAAGGGAACATTGGCAATACAATTCACCACTAATGGCATTGAAGGAAGTAGATTATTTTCCACCGGGAAAGGAAGAATGGTTTGGGAAATGGCTATTAGACGAGAACTTGCAGTTAAGGGATGTAATGGACCGGGGGAAAATCTGCTCACTGCAGGAGCTCAAGAAAAGAGGAGATAGGATGATCATTAACCCATGGCGTTATGCCCAGTTAAAACACTTCATAGCATCCTTACCGCAACCTATCAGAACAGTGAATAGTCTTCTCCCACTGGAGAAAATATGTCTAGAACGGAACAAAAAAAGCGGTTTCTCTAGAATTTATAAAATACTGGTCGAGCTGAAGAGTATAGACACCCTGCCCTATATAAGTAAATGGGAGGAGGAGCTCGGTTTAACTTTTGCAGGGACAGAAGTGGATCTGATAGTAAAGCGTCTTTTGACCACGTCAGTTAATTATAAAGTCCTAGAGTTAAATTACAAGTGTTTAACCAGAATGTATATGACCCCGGATAAGATGCATAAAATTGATAAGGATAAATCTCGGCTGTGCTGGAGGGGATGCGGCGAAATTGGGACGATGGCCCATGTGTGGTGGTCGTGTCCTGAGATAGCGATTTTTTGGGATGAGATTAGAAAATACATTAAAGAGATTACAAAGCATGATCTACCAAGGGATCCCAGGGTCCTCCTGTTCCACCTGAGTGAGATGCACACGAAGGCCTACCTCAGATCACTCCTTCCTCACCTCATTGATGCAGCTAAGAGCCTAATCCCCAATAACTGGAACAGAAAAGAAAGGCCAACCATGAGGGAATGGTTCAATAAAATAAATGAGATACAGGATATGGAATATCTAAGGTTCAGTGAGGGGATGAAAATGGAAGCGTTTAGGTCCAAGTGGGGAGAATGGGAAAAATTCAGAAATTCTCTCAAAGCAGCTGAGATATGGTTGTCGTGAGGGCGTCCTAAAGAACATAATAGAACATAATAATATATATATAAAAAAAAAAAAAACAGGAGACATGAGGGAGTATGGTCTCGGGGGAGGGGGGGAGGGTCAGGGAGGGAGGCATGGGGTGGGGGAGGGTGGCTAGTATGGTATTAATGGCTTATGTTGGAAGACTGGGATAGTGGGGGGAGAGCTGTAGGTATGGAATAGGTATGTTAAGTAATCCCCCAATCAATGCAATATGTTAAAGCCATAATGATGTGATGGAAAAGGGAGGTATTTTTTTTGAGCGTCAACTTGAAAAAAGGTTACTCCCATGGTACACCCTCTCGCTGATGTGGCAAAAAAAGAAAAAAAAAAAAAAAAAAAAAAAACATGCCGATTACCGAAGAAGAAATAGAACAAACCATTAAAACCCTTCCATCACACAAGGCCCCAGGTCCGGATGGACTGCCTTATGAATATTATAAGGCCTTTCTCCCTATCCTTCTACCCCATATGTGCAAACTTTTTAACGCTTTCTATCGAGACTCTCCCATCCCCCCTGATATGCAGCGATCATTTATCACTGTGATACCTAAACCAGATAAGGATCCCACCCTATGCGCCAACTACAGACCCATCGCCTTACTGAATTCGGACCTAAAAATCTTCACAAAGCTGTTATCAATCCGCTTGAACATGATCCTCCCATCCCTTATCCATAAGGACCAAGTGGGCTTTGTCCCCCTTAGACAAGCGGGAGATAACACCAGAAAGGTGATTGATCTGATAGACGTGGCAAATAGAGAGAAATCAGAATCCTTGCTGCATAGTTTAGATGCCGAAAAGGCCTTTGACCGCCTGGGGTGGCCCTTCTTATTTGCAACACTACAGCATGTGGGGTTCCAAGGACCCTTTATGAGAGCCATACAACACCTATATTTCAAGCCCTCTGCTCAGGTCAGAACACCTTTTGCCATCTCAACTACCTTCCCAATAACCAACGGAACTCGACAGGGATGCCCACTATCACCATTACTATTCGCACTATGCGTCGAACCACTGGCGGCTTCCATCCGAGGCAACCAAAATATACGGGGAATCTCAGTAAGGGGTCGGGAGTACAAGATCTCGCTGTTCGCTGACGATGTGATCCTCACTCTGACCCAACCCAGAATTTCTCTCCCAAACCTACATGCAGAACTTAGTCGTTATGGAGCCCTCTCAGGCTATAAAATTAACACTTCTAAATCAGAAGCCCTCCCAATCAATATCTCAGACGAAGAAACAGCACACTTAAAAACCAATTTTAGCTATCACTGGAAAGACACCTCCTTGAAATATTTAGGAATACATATCACCCCAAAGTTTAACACCCTGTATCAGGAGAACTTCCCCCCCCTTTTCCGCTCCATCAGAACCCTGCTCACTAGCTGGAAAAAACACCATATCTCCCTGCTGGGCCGGATCGCATCTATTAAGATGACGATCCTCCCGAAATTATTGTACCTATTCCAAACATTACCAATTCCTATCCCCCCCAAGCACTTGAACAAACTCCAATCTGATCTCCTTAAATTCACCTGGAATTATAAGAGACACAGAATCCCTCAATCAGTTATGATGGCAGCACGCTCAGACGGTGGTCTTGCCTTTCCCAATCTTACCAAATATTATCAAGCAGCCCAACTTCGAGCGATAGCATCATGGTACACGCAAAGATCTTATAACAGATGGACAGAGATAGAAAAAATATGGCTAGCCCCAACCCACCCTAACAGCCTGCTATGGAGTGCGGGGGCAGAGGTGCCCTCTGAAAGACTATTGGGACCTATGACTCAACTCCGACGCCTATGGCACAAACTATCCCGCTCACACACATTGGCCTCAGATAAATCAGTCCTAACATCGTTCGTCTGTAACCCCAAAATTCCAGACAGCCTCACCCACCAGATGTCATACCCGTGGACATCACGTAATCTCTTCCATTACGGAGCCCTTGTAGACCCCAGATCCCGCAAGCTGCTATCCTACCCTGACCTACAGACTAAGTTTGACCTACCGCGACAAACGTTCTACAGCTACATGCAAATACGCCACTATGCCATGTCCATAGCGCCTGACCTACAGTTCTCCCCCCCATCACCCTTTGAAACTCTAATCCTGGCGGGCACGGCCCAGAAAGGGTTAATTTCTGATATCTACAAAATATTAAATGCCTATCCATTAGAAACCAAAGGTAAACATAACTATATGATTAAATGGGAAAAGGCTCTCGGTGAGGAACTGCCCATGGAGCAATGGCAGGCGGTATGGACACAAGCAGCAAAAAGTTCCCTCTGCACTCTATATAAAGAAAATACCTATAAAATTCTCCTCTACTGGTACATGACTCCGGATACCCTCCATGCCATATACCCGTCTAGTTCAGATCGCTGCTGGCGATGTCAAAAAGACAGAGGGACCCTCCTCCACATATATTGGGACTGTCCACTGATAACCCCATTTTGGGATAAGGTCCGACAACTTTTGGTTCGCTTACTGGAGACACAGATCCCTATGACCCCCAAATTCTTCCTGTTAGGAATCTCACAATTAAAGATCCCCAAGGTACAAAAAAAACTCATACGACACATCCTCACAGCAGCACGTTGTCTTATTGCTCTACACTGGAAAAAAACCCTCCCCCCCACACTTGAAGCCTTATACACTAGAATCAAAGATGTGGAGTTGATGGAGAAGATGACAGCCCGGATACAGGACAGGTTGGAGATACATAATAAAGTATGGGAGCTGTGGCATCTTCGAGAGGACCCACCATAAAAAAGTAAACGAACTATACAATCACCCCCCTTCCCTTCTTCTTTCATTTCTTCTTTTCCCCCTCTCTTTCACTATCCTTCTACTCTACTACGAGTGTTTCAGTTTTTCGCTTAGTTATAAGCAACCTAGAAGATGAAAATAAAATAGGAGCTAAAGGAAAGGAGGGAGGAGAGAGAGAACCTAGTATATGTGTACTCTTTGTTTCTCCTTCTTTTATTGTATGACAGACATATATCACCTATTACCTCTGTTATATTTTGTACTTCTGTACCGCAAAATATTATAATAAAAAAGTTATTTGAAAAAAAAAAAAAACTTAGTTAGCTATATTTAAGACAACACAACCTCGTCTTCTTCCCCCCCCCCCCCCCGCCCGCGATACAGACAGCATAGCCTTATGACTAGGCTCTGTTTTTGTTATCACTGTCACCATGGTTACTAGGGCGGGTTCACTAAATCACAGTCCAGTCCTCCCCCAATCACAGTCAAATCCTCCCCCTTGCCCTAAGGTATAAGTTCCCTTAACCAAGATGGCCACCAGCAAAGCTTGAGGAAGGAGCACGCATGCTGTAAACACGAAGCACCACCCGCCGACCCTGTTCCCGGATGTGACGACATCACGACATCACGGAGCACCCACGATCTACGTCCCAGCCTCCCGGAAGTGATGTGTGCATGCAGTACGACCAGACAGCTACAGGACTGAGGATCGCTTCTATCAGCCCGTGAACCTTATACCATTTGGGGACCATGCGGATGAACTATTGTAATTTTACACGCTGGAATTTTATTGCTCCCATGTGAGTGCTTTTAATCCATTTATATTAAACTTATTGTAAAACACGCTGCATTTAGAGGGTGCCGTTCTTTTTTCCTTTTGTCTTGTTCCAGAGCCTCTTCTAGTACTTATGGACTGGCTGCCTTCTATACATTCAGCAACTCATCATCCTTACAAGGACATATTTATATGGAATTGTTCTGAAATACCCATAACTACTACCAGTTCCCTTTCCCTGTTCATGCCCCCCCCCATATTAACCCCTTGTTTTTTGTCTTTTACCAATATTGAGTTCCCATTTTACAAAGGAAGGAAGTTTACTGAATATATTTTTATCTTTTAGCAGGTTATAAAAGATAGCAATACCTTTTGCTTTGTCATTGTCATCAGATAGGTAGGTCAAGGCTATGTTATTTATGCATTTTAAAAGAGAAGGCAAACGTAAAAGGCAGTGAGAGACTTATAGATATTTATAGTAATCTGAGATGGGGACTGCATATTTAGCTTGTAGAGTGGGAAAGGGAAAAATTGCTCTTTGAGAGTATAGATTGGACAATTGAATAATGTCCGTGGATGACCAGGTGTGAAGAGATATATTGGGGATAAGTGTTTGTAATGCTTTGATTGGGATGGGCATTTGGCATGGGTTCCTGCCCAGAGGTGCGGTTTGGAGAAAATAATGGATGGCTAGCACCGAGGCTATGTTTGGGAGAGGGATATTTTTATCCTTGACCTTCACCCTGGGTACGCTGATCAACCAATTGTATAGGATGTGATCGGTGATTTGTGTGGATTCAATATCTTTCCATAAACTACGGATGTTAGGTGAGAGAACCAAGTTTTGAGCTGTGCTAAGATAGCGGGCAGCATAGTAATAATCTCTGAAGTCTACATAACCTGTACCTCCTGCTAACCTGTGCTTTATTAGCTTATTGTGTGTGCACCTGGCTCATTTCTTTTAGCATACAAAGTATTTTAGATAAGATTGTAGTGTTTTAAAGAAAGTTGCCTGGATCTGTATATTTAATGATCTGAATAGGTACAGGATTTGAGGTAGCTTGAGCATTTTAAATGCAGGTAGGTGTCCCGACCAAGATAGTGTGAGCTTTGAGAATTGGTCAAGATCTCATAGGAGGTCATGCAAATATGGAGTATAATTTGTATGGAATAAAGATGAGACAGAATTTATAAGCTGAATTCCTAGGTAAGTGATATTTTTCTTGGCCCATGTATAGGCGTATTTATCTATGCCTATACATTATCTATCTATTTACCTTTTTTTAGAGGGTGGGGGTTTTCCATGTCAAATACAAAAAATTTGCTGTCATTGACCTTGTAGTATGACAGAGTACTTACTTCAGATAATACATTTTGAACCAAAGCCAGGGAAGAGGTTGGGTTGGTTAGCATAAGGATTAGGGATGGGCCGAATGGACCCCTGTTCGGTTTGCACTAGAACTTCTGAACACCGCGAAAGTTCGGACCTGAATAACAAACCCCATTAAAGTCAATGGGACCCAAATGTCAAAAATCAAAAGTACCCATTTTGAAGGCTAATATGCAAATAATTGGGCATACAATGGTTATAGGGGTCTGGGTCCTGCCCTGGGGGACATGTATCAATAAAAGAAAAGTTTGTGAAAAACGTCATTTTTTTATTTTTAAAGTGAAAGCCTAAAAATGAAAAAATCCTTCCAATGTAGTGCCTGGGGTGGTCCCCTTAGTCAACCTGTAAAGTGGCAGATCTGTACCATGTCTAGAATCCGCTGCAGCAATAATTGCATTTATAAAGCCAAAAAAATGACATTTTCCCTGTAAGCTGCCTTTATTTTGCTCAGCAACAGCTGGGGAGCCAGTGTGTGTGATGAGGCCACAATGTAGTGCACTGGGAACAAGATTAGAGATTTTTTGGATACATTCTGGTATTCACTTTGACTTTGTATAGAAGTAACAGGTGCGTAAAAATTGGTCTTTGGGTGTCTGTGGCGCCTTCCCACCGCAACCCTATAGAGGTAATCTTAATGAAAGCAAGAATTTGCCTTGCTGTAAATAATTGCAATGATATGCACCTGTCAAACCCGAGGAAAAAAAAAATCCAACAACTCCGCCTCCATGGGAGGCTCCCGCGACTGAATCCTCTTTGCGAAGACATCTGGTATATAGCTGAGTGCAGGGCCTCCTGATGACATAAATGGGTGACCCTGCCCCCTCTGATGCCACGTGACCCCCACGCGTTTATTTCTTGGTTCGTCGGACACTGGACAGTTTTTTTTTTTTTTAGGAAAGGACTTGTCCCAAATTGTCTACTGTCTACCATTTTGCCACTTTTTTTGGTGAATAGGTGTAGGTGTACAATATACCCGATACCCATTCACATGGGGGGTGGGATCTGGGGGTCCCCTTGTAAAAGAGGGCTTCCAGATTCCGATAAGCCCCCCACCCGCAGACCCCCACAACCACCAGGAAAGGGTTGGGGGGATGAGGCCCTTTTCAACATGGGGACACCAAAGCACCCTGCCCATGATGAGGGCATGTGGCCTAGTATGGTTCAGGCTCTCACCCCCCTTTTCCTGTGGCCTGCCAGGTTGCGTGCTCGGTTATGGGTCTGGTATGGATTTTGGGGGGGCACGCATTTTTTTTTACAAAAAGACCTGAAGGGCCTGGTAATGGACTGGGGGGGAACCAATGCCATTTTTTTCAATGATTTTTATCTATATCGCCGGGACCCGATAATACATTACATCCGCAAGCAGTTTTAAATTACTTTTTTCCTTTAGAAATGTCATTTTGCTGTGGTATTGTTCTAAACACGGGAAAAATGCTGTCATGTATCAGGTGTGACCAGAACTGTGTGGACAGCAACAGAGGAAACCAAATGTGTATTAAGTGAAAATATTGTGATTTATTAAAGATAAGTAAAAATATGAACACAACCACCTCCAAATATAACAGTGCACAACAAACCAATTCACAGACACAAACCCACAAATAACAATAATCAGACAGGTATATATATAATAATGGGGAATACCAGAATCATAAACGTAGCCAGGCCAGGGTCATCAACAGGAGATCAGCAGATGGGGACAGGGAACAAACAGGACAGGGAAAGGATGAATGGATAAGGCTGCAGGGCAAGGGTAAAGGTAACAGGGTCACAGGAGGAACAGGATTAAGTACAAGGCACAGCGTTCAGGTACAGAGACAGGATCGGGATCAGGTACAGAGCTCTTCAGGTTCAGGTCAGGGCGCAAGGAAGGTACCAAGGGGACTATGTGTGTGTGTTGCCGGGTATTTATACACATCCCATGCAATCAGGCTCAGGTGACGCCTGATCGCTGGAGATTATGTCGGCTCCACACTGCCAGGAACCACCCACGGGCGAACGCCAGTACTGCGGCCCAAGGATCAAATAGTACCACAAGCAGGTGAAAGCTCCCCTGACAGTTCCAGACTGCCAGGAGACACCCGCTGGTGAACATCAGTACTGCACGCCAATTGTCTGATAGTGCCTCCAGCAGGTGGAACCTTTCCTGACAAATGTGCTACTTTACAGACAGACTAAGGGGACCCCCAGGCACAATATTTAAAGGAATATTTAATTTTTATTGTTTCACTTTAAGCATTATTAAAATCACTGCTTCTGAAAAAATGGTCCTTTTTAAAACTTTTTTTTTCATTGATACATGTCCCCTTGTGCAAGACCCAGGTTCCCAAACACTTTTTATGGCAATAATTTGCATATAAGCCTTTAAAATGAGCACTTTTGATTTTTCATGTTCATGTCCCTTAGAATTTAACGGTGTTCACTTGTTCATACAAATTTTTTATTTTGCCTGTTCGCATGTTCTGGTGCGAACTGAACTGGGGGTGTTCAGCTCATCCCTACCAGGCACACAGGGAGGCACTCACTTTTTTTTAGGTCCGGCAGGTGGCATCAGGCGATGGGCTCGGGATCCACTGCAGCTCCTTACCCCTTCAAGGCCATGGGGCAGCTAGGTAGTTTCTTCCCCCTGCCCCGATTACTGAACCAAATAGGTGGCCGAGTGAGCGGCGAGGGCTGAAGTAGCAGCCCAGCTGCTGCAGCTGCTTTCCCTGTATGGACATGTGGCCCAGCTGCACCGGTGGGCACCCCTGGCTGGCACTGGCCTGACACCCCCAGCAATGTGTGGCACCCCACTAATTGCATCCCTCCTGCAGGACCCAGCTGCTAAGGGGAACAGCGTTCTTGCTGTGGAAAAAGTACAGGAATGCCATTCCCATGCATTCCTGCAGGACTTGAGCCCTGATAGTGTCCCTGTGTGACCCATCTGCTGCTGCCCCAAACCATTTATTTATTGAAAGCCCAGGACCTATAGCATTCAAAGATGGTACGGTAAATGTTGTACCACTGGTAATTATGCAAATGATTGATAATTTATATTTATTATAAAACATTTTTTTTTTACCAAAATTGGTAATAGTGCAAACAAAAATGAATTAAGGCAAAAGGCAACAGCTTTGGCCATCCATTTCCATCGAATTACATTAACATAAAATGACCAATTTGCATTCTCTGTACTGCCATATTCCACTCAGACACCAAAGGCACCCTCCCTTGTGAAGCAACAGGTAGGGATTGGCCTGGGTTCAGTTCAAGGCCGATTCACCTGAGAATACTGAATTTCAGGTGCAAATATTGAACCGCTTTGACGTCAAAGGGAGCCAGATGTTAAAAATCAGCAATGGCCATTTTTAGGATAATAGGCAAGAGGTTTTAAAACAAATGGCACAGTGAGATGGGCACTGCAGGAAAAGTTTGTAATGTTTAAAGAGCAAGTAGGGTCGCTCCCAAAATCCATGCCAGACACAACACTTTTTGACAAGACCTTTATTTAAATGAAAAAATGTCTCATGATTTAAATTTATTGTCAGTCACACCATTCAGTGATAAAGATCTTCACCAATCATGATAAACGAGGCATGCCAGACATGAGCTGTGTAGGTGGCTGTGTGCTGCCCATAACTGACCTGCTGCTCTACTCTGGCTATGCTGTCTATGAAGAAATCTAATTTCCACAGAGGAATGATAATGCAGGTAGTTGGGTGGATTGGCACCTGAATACCTGTCCATTTATCAGTTTTTAGCAGACAAACCACAGTCTAAAATGAAAACGAGTTCATGGCTCTCATTTTTTAGAATTAGGTCATGAAACTACAGATGTGTTGATACTTCTTAAACATCAGATGTTTACCTATAGTGTGCATATGCTTACCATTTGAAGAAAACTGGCATAAAGGTGGCATTCTTACTTTACAAAATGGTATATTCAACATCAATTTTAACTAATATGGCTCAAGCTTCCCAAAAGTATTATATATGTAAACCTAAGCGCTTAAAGGAGTAGTAAAGGCATTAAGATAGAAAACCTGCTGTGTGTAGCAGCCTCCCCAGGACCCCCCCTTAATTACTTACCTGAGCCTCTTCTCTCTCCAGCGATGTCCACGAATGTCTAAGCCGTCCGGGACACTGCTCCTGATTGGCTGAGACACAGCAGCGGTGCCATTGGCTCCCACGGCTGTCAATCAAAGTCAGTCAGCCAATCAAGGGAGAAAGGGGGTGGGGCCAGGTCAGGGCTCCATGTCTGGATGGATACATGGAGCTCTGACTCGGCTCAGGTGCCCCCATAGAAAGCTTCTGGCTGAGGAGGCACTCGATAGGAGGGAGGTGCCAGGAGCAGAAAAGAGGGACCCAAGAAGAGGAAGTTCTGGGCTGCTCTGTGCAAAACCAACTGCACAGAGGAGGTAAGTATAACATGTTTGTTATTTTTATTTTATTTTTTTTAAACAAGACTTTACAATGACTTTAAACCTTATGTAAATTGTAATATGTTAATGTAATTTTAAGAGTCATATTCATTCTTCTTTTAAATCTGAAGCTTTCATTAAAATAAAAATGTTTGAATTGTTAGACAAGCAGACTCATAATTGTTAGAGTTTACATCTATTTTAACATAAGACTTCAACATACTCTCATTCAATATGTTTATTGAAGGTAAACAATATAGAGCATATAGAGGCTGCAGGAAACAATCGTAAGGGATAACATAGTCAAGGTTGCAACATTAGTGAATCAGGAAAGGTTGGGTTTACAACGTGGTACAGCGGTGATGCACGCAATGATTTCCATAGGAAAATTTGCATTAAAGGGTGAACAATCCATGTCATAAGAATAACATTCCAGTAAGTAACCACATGCTATGAAGTACTGTGTAGCAACCATATCTTAGTTTAACCAAACTAAGGAATATGTTGAAGTAGTAGGCTAGAAAATTGTACAAAAAAGGTGTCCACTGCCCCCACCTATGACTGGCCATTGCAGCAAGCATCATTGGAAGGCAAAATAAGATATAAGCAAGGCCAAGGATAAATCCAAGGTAAATCCAAATTTACTTACTGACCAGCCCGTGGACAACCGAATCAACCTGTCTAACAGTATTCATTAAAAGCAGGGGTTTAGTCTGCACACACTTGCAAATGCATGCCTAAGCTACAGAGCCACGCCAAGGCATCCTGGTTTAGAAGATGATAAAGTGTGGATAAGAGACAAGGAAAAGGGGGAGGCAAAGGGCGACATCCACTTAAAAATGTCAGGTAAGAGAAGAACAAGAAGGAAAAAAAAAAGAGGAAGGGAAATAAGTAAAGAATAAGGAAAGTAGGACAGGGTAAGGGAGGAAAATACAGAATCCTGTGGGGTGGCATGGCACCAAAGTCTCAGAGTGGGAAAACAAAAAATGGTAGCTTATGGTTGTTAAGGTAAAAGTAAAGATTTAATAAAATTAGGAGGCAAAAAGTGAGTAACCCAATGGTGCCACAGTTTTTCGTACTTATATACTTTATCGAGGTATGTCAGGATATTTCTATATTAAATTATAAACAACAATGAACTATGATTTTATGATTTTGCAATAACTAAATGTGTCCCTCTCCTGAACCATTTAAGACAGAGACCTTAAGGAACTGGTTCTTCAGACAATCATGTTAACCAAATTTCATCAGTGCAAAACGTAATGTTAGGTCTACGCAACTACTCGACCCCAGTTGACAATGCTGGGAGGATCTGACGTTTGAGGTCAGTAAATAAAAGTCTTTAATCAAGGGAAACTTAGTTCAATATATCATAGCTCCATACGAAAGATTGAACTGAAAACCATAAAATCTCCAAGATAGTCAATTAAGCCGCATTGTTCCAAGGATGAAGACTGTCTCTTCAATAGAAATCCAATGTTGACTCAGCTGATGCCCAAAATAATGGCAGAGCCACTCTGTTAATTATACACCAAACAACACCCAGTTTCAAGTTTAAAACACAAACTACAAACGATGTGAGCAATATATATATATATTAAATTACTATGATTGCTATATAAAAGGATTAACGTATGCCAGAAGTCATTCACCGAAAATAACAAAGTATGAAACTGACATAAGACTGCAAGGGAAGATTCCCATTATCTGAAAAAAGGAATAATCCAAAAACAAAAGTTTTTCATATATTAAACCACAAATATAATTTCAGAAGACACCATCAGAGAAGGACATGGAATATTCCCCTCCACATATTGTGAAAGAACTTGACAACATATATTATGAAAGAGGAAATGGTTTTGTTTGTTTTGTACCATGAAGTTACGACAGCCACGGTATATTTATTAAAGGTCTCAATTTCTTATAACCAGCAAAGTACACGATCTGGGGACAGCGAATCAAAGAGTTATGAAAGGGGGCAAATCACCAGATCACCGTAACATGAAACATATTAAAATACAGTCATAATAATACCAGATGCAATTATTCCAATTATACCACTACAATGACCACTAGTAGGCGGATGAGGAATGGACAGTTACCACCCAAATTTACAACCAACCAATCATGAGTTAGTAAACATGAGGGAAATAGGTCCTAATTAAACAATGGTACTCCAACCTATAAAAGGACAGACACACATTATTCGAAAGGAACCGCACACCCACACGCTGATACACTTCCTGGACGATTGAGAAGTCTGCTGCTAGTTGGTCACTCCCCATATCGCTGGACTTTGCTGCTGGAACTAACCGATTACACTTTTAATACTCAGGACACTTTCCCCTTTGAAACAGTGGTGAGATACTGAATACATATATATATATATATATATATATATATATATATATATATATACGTTAACTAACCTTTTGCTACCAAAATTGTAGGGATTGAATTTTGACTGTTTGTGTTTGGACATTATTATTTACAGTGTGCAGGGCAAATTATTTACCAAAGTTTTCCTTTATAGGCTGCCTATGTTGTAAGTTAAAACTGTGTATGGGTAAATTAGGCATAGACCTGTATTGCAGCTAAATTGGCTATTGTGATGTCCCAGGGAAATCGTTTATTGTCTACCCTAATTTAACAGCTCTATTGAAGTTAGGACCTATTTTAAATTTTAGTAGCAGTTTTCTGTTTGGCTCTTCAAGATATCTTCCTTTCTCTCTTCCGGCCGCCTAGAGTCAGAAATTGTCTTAAGAGTGCTAAAGGATCTTATTTATAATATTTTAATAGCATGGTTAATCACACTTTTATAGCTGGTTGAGGCTGTCCCGGGTTTGTCTTTAAAGTTAAAAAAAGATTACTTTCATATTGTGTTGATGTCTTTGATTGTGTGTGTAAGATATTAATCACCAGTAATTCCAGTTTTATATGAAATTGTATAATTATACTGGTTTCTTTAATAAATTATATGTATATGTATGAGATATGTATACATTGGTAAGAAATCACTTAAGGTTAAGGAACTCAGGAAATTGCTGTAGCATTCTATTGAGTGTCTGAAAATACATATTGTTATGAAGTTATTTATTAATTGCCGTAACCTGCTGGAGACACTGTATCAACTATATTTATAACTCAGACACCATCCTTATATGTATAATTTACCATTCGCAAAAAAAATCCTTTTTATTTGTTTGGATATTTCCCATATTTATAATTACATTTTTATACCACACATTCATTATAGGTATACAGCTTCTACTTTGGTAGGAATCATAGCTTGAGTAACCTTATTTTTCATCTCAGTCACACTGAGGAAAGGGATCTTCCAGGCTTTATCTATGGTTTTCTTGGCAGCAGTAGTGACCATAATAGTAGTTTATATTGTCTAAAAGTTAGAGCAGGTGGTGGTCAGATGTTAAGTAAAGCTGTAAGGGGGTGTGGGGAGATTGTGGTGAAAAAAGTATAGAGAGCATGGGGGATATTTTGTCTTGAAAGTTTTGTGCCATGGGGCACTAAGGTTTCAACATATTACAATGCTATCTACACTATACTACCAAAAGTATTGGGAAGCCTTCCTTTATATGCACATGAGCTTTATTGGCATCCCAGTCTTAGTCTGTCTTAGTCAATATTAAGTTGGCTCACCTTTCGCAGCTATAACAGCTTCAACTCTTCTGGGAAGGCTGTCCGCAAGGTTTAGGAGTGCGTCTATAGGGATGTTTGACCATTCCCCCAGAAGCGCATTTGTGAGGTCAGGCGCTGATGTGGATGAAAAGGCCTGGCATAAAGATATGAATGGGCAAGTTTGGGGTGGAGGAACTTGACTGGCCTGCCCAGAGTCTTGACCTCAACTCAACAGATTATTTGGACTGAATTAAAGCGGAGACTGCGAGCCAGGGCTTCTCGTCCACATCAGTGCCTGATCTCACAAATGCGCTTCTGGAAGAATGGTCAAACATTCCCATAGACACATTCCTGAATCTTGTGGACAGCCTTCCCAGAAGAGTTGAAGCAGTTATAGCTGCAAAGGGTGGACCAACTCAATATTGAACCCTGCGGACTAAGACTGGGATGCCATTAAAGTTCATGTACGTGTAAAGGCAGGCATCCCAATACTTTTGGTAATATAGTTTATCAAGAATGCACCACAGCGTGTTGTATTGTGTATGTCCCCAAATGTCCACCACACCTTTTATTGACAGGTTTTATACTAAATATATTACGCATTATACACAACACTAGCATACTAAAAAGATTGCATCTAACAGCTATGATCACTTTATTGGCACTATCTGGCACTAACGATTAGCATGGGAAAATTGGCTGATGAAGGCTAAACATGCACATCATGCATCTGTCATCTATTGTATATGCAGATATTTAGTTTGGATGCAGTTTAACAATGCCTTTGATAACATTCAGGTAAATGTCCCCTTTAAAGAAATTAAGTACATTATTCATTTTAGAAGAATTTTGATATTCCACAGCTTCTTGATAACTTTGTTGTACTTCCTGTTTTACCATCTTTGTTTTACTAAGATGCTACAATCTGTGAGTTAGCATTTGCCAATTTCAAGCACCACTAAGTTTTCTTATTAAAGTTATAAATTATATGATAAGTGTTAAAACACTCAATTCATTAATGTCTGTTTAGATAGCAGAAAGGTCACTAACATGCTGTTTCCTCCCATAGATAAATCTAGATAAATAGAATAACAGAAGAAAATTGATTTTACATTAATCTTTTTAATATTATTTATTAGAATGAACAAGACAGGTTGTTCTTTGCTTCTTGTTAAACTTTTTTTTTTCATTTCTATCCATTGCAAATATGCAAGCAGTTTCCTGATGTTTTAAAATAGATCTTATGAATCTAGGCAGGAGAATTCTCAGGAGCCAGGTAGCCATAGCCAACATGCCTAGAAAATTATTTACGCTGATTTTATAATAGTATTTCCTAAAAGTTACCCATGTTTTGTCCATGCAGGGCAAAGTAACAGGTTCACTTAATTACTTGGGGCAGAGAATGGTGCAAAGTCCAAACTCTATTTAGGAAAACTATATAAGAACAGTATATACTGGATAAACTGTCCATATGTGGAATAATCTTCCATGAAAGTGGGTTCTAGCTGACTTAGAAGATTACTTGATAGAAGGATTGGATGTCTTTAAAAGCACAAATTATAAATAGCTATTAATATTGAAAAGAAATAACATTGTAACTTATTGATTCAGGGAGATATCTGTTTGAAGCCAGTTGACGTCCAGTTGAAGCTACGTGACATGACGTTGCAAAACATGTCGACGTAATCACGGTTTGCAGACGCCGCTACAGTGATCTCCCAATCCAAATGGGAGGCGGGGACTTTTGAAAAGGAAAAATCAAATTTCTTTAGATGGAACTGCTACCGATGAGGTTATGACCTGCTATATGACACTGCTACAGCCTGATTAAACAAACCAGCTGAGTGCCAGCCAACAAGCAAGTACATTATGTTGCACAATCCAAAGAGCACTGGTGGCTGAATTCCCCTATGATGGTCGGAGAGGCTACGGAGCCGGCTTACCGTTGCGGAAGTGCAGGAGATCGCGGCTAACAGTCCTGTATTAGGAAAGAGGACGGTAACGTAACCAAAACCAGCATCTGTTTAAACTTGCATACTTGCATTGATCTGTATGGCCTGGGTATGAATGTAATCTCGGTTAGCCCACAGCTTTGGACATTGAGCCACTGATAGCTGATATTCATTTACAACTACAGGCAGATTTATATTACCACTACCTACCTCGTCCCGACTAAGGCTTTTTTCATTTGGCAGCAGTCGACCAAGCATTGTGTGACCATTGATTCACCTTTATCTGAATATATTCTGCTAGAGACCTCTGAACTTTACTCTATTCATTTATCTTCTGGAATGGACTTTTTTTAATGAAATGTTTTGAGCATGCGCATGCAATTATATGGTCTGATTTTCTTTCATCCCATTCAGCAAGATCTATTAGTACTCTGTGGAGACTCTACAGAATAATAACCTCTTGTGAAGCAGCTTTTCCCCTGGTAATCTTACCTACTAGTCCTCCGCCACCCCGGGGGCTACGCATGCACAGTATCCCTCTGTAGTTTATTCATTTAGGTTTTTATTTCCTTCGTTGGCATTTTTGCCATTAGGAATCCTGTGTATCCGTGGTTACTTAGGAGCCTGCACCGTATGTGTTATTTGTATGTCATTGTATGTCTATTGTTTATGTGTCTGTTTCATGGGCGTACCACATGCTACCATGCATCTGTTATGCCTTTTTATTGATGTATGTAGGACCGGCTCCATTTAAATTCTTTTTTATAGGAGCATACTGCTGTGTAATTATAGCTTTTGATATTTCAATAAATTTTGTATTCTACCTACTCTCTCATCATTGCCCTCTACATCCATAGTAGCTGTCTTTGTTCCAGGGAGATCATTTTTTCTTGTGATTCTCCCTGGAATATTATCTTTTTTAGATATCTGTTTGCCTTTTGGAATCAGGAAGGATTTTTTACTCTGTTGGTAAAAACTGCACCATGCTTTCCTCTGGATGAGTTGTGGGTTTAAGCTTACAGTATGAGGATACAAGATTGTAAAATGGTGTTGGGGCCCATTGTTATTACTTTTTGGAAATGTCTGTGTTGTTCCCAGTAGTACCCCTAGATATCACCATATGTCCTTATTTCATCTGTGTAGGATTTTCTTTCAAGGGAGGATCTGCTCTCCTTTGTACTTGGGGGAGCCCAGCATAGGACTAATGTGTTCTTTGCTGTGGGGTCTGGGTTCCATCTTGGGGAGGTCTGTGTCACAGTTAGGCACTGAACTCTTGTGAGAGTTTGGTGGACATTTTGGACCTAGGTGGATTAGAAAAGTTCTCAACCTGCATCACACAGAAAAAAGAGCTGCCTAGCTGAAGATCCAGAATAGAGGGATTCAGTTTCTTTTGGTGGTCCTACTGAAAGCCACTACTGAAAGCCAGAATGTAAAGGTGGCAAGTTTGATCTGTGTGCTTCTCTTGGGGGAGGGCAATGACTACTCTCCACTGGAGGTGGGGAGGGAGCAGAAGTGTTTATCCAAAGTAGTAACTGAAGAGAGATCTCCCTTAACATGGGCTGGATATTGGGACCATGACATGTACTGTGAGTATCCTTTTGGGAACAATGTGCCCTATTTATAAGCTAGAGTTACCAGGGGAAGAAAGATTACCTGTATCCCTAAATAGAGAGACTAAGTGAGCACCTGAGCCACCCTAAAAAAAAGTTCTTATTGAATATGTATTGAAGTATGCTGAAAAGAGTGGTATTGAAAACTGGAGTAAAGCCTAAAGTGTTGGTTTAAATAAATGCATAACCCAACATGTTTAATGTTGCAGATGGAGGATTCTGTGTAAGGTAGAGTGAGGTTGGCACCTATGTGGATGTGAACAAGTGGTGTAATTTAGCCTGTCCCTGCCAAGGTGGTGGCTGCCTATATTCCTGAGGGGCAAAGGTGTGGGATGTGCCCACTAAGGTGGCACTGTGTAATTTGGGATTATAGATACCTGTTTAGTCATGCTGGAGATCCTCATGTTACCAAACGGGAGGACATTGAGTGGTCCTGGGGTTTGATTTCCCCCCAGCCCCTGCAGAAGTATGAGAGTCCTCTCTTCAGGATGGTATTCTTGGGTGGTCTTGAACTTAAATATACAGGTGTGCAATGACACTACAGTTACACTGCCCCATGTAACAAGATGTCAGTTTTTCGACCTTGGGTTGAACTTGATGTAATCATGTAATTATCTACTGGTTCTTAGATTAGACTCACTCCTAAAGTCCACATTAAAAGGAATCTATGAGACATTTAAACCTTTGAAACATCCTACATAAAGGTGGCTATGCACTAAGGAATGTTGTGAACTTTGTATACTTTTTGATCATCTTACTTTTGAAAGAATGGCCACTTGGAATTCATTGGTCCATAGCAATGTGCCACCCACTGTTTTTGTTCAGGTTGTTAGAGAAACAGAGCTATCAAGATGACATTTTGAAAGGACCAACATTACAGCAATAGCCATAGAAAGACATGATCAACAAATTTTCTCCTTCATTTTAATCTTTATTAGAAAAAAACATATTTCAATTTCTCTGCAAAGGATGAATCAAATAAAATTGAGCAATTATAATCATTTTAATCAACTAGCACCCTTGTTGTCTACTGAGCCTCTCTCTTTGGACAGGGAACAACATGGGTTGGGCTTTAGTCATGGGGAGAGATTTAACTCCACGTTTGGGGAAGACAAGCCCTTAGTATCAAAGTAAATCTAAGATCAGAAGGGTGCACCGAGGAAGTTTTTATGGATAACAAATATAATAGTATTGGGCCTGCCAAAGAGCAGTCAGTAGATCATAATCTGTAAAATATGCTGATGACACTGTGTTGCATTAATAAGCAGACAGGATAATGGCCCAATCACTTCAGTATGTAATCACTGGAGCCCAGAGAATAATGATGATTAATATTTTAAAGGAAAGCTGTACTGTAAGTTAAGAAAGTACACAATCTGAGTATTACTGTAACACTTAAAGTAATTTCTGAAGAGACCTTCACATTTTTACCTGCTTGCCGTTTCATGATTTGATTATTATAACTTACATACAGATTTGTAAATGTTTCCTTTAATGATCATCTGTATGCTAAGGATGAAGGAGTGCGTTCCTTCTTAAAGAACAACTATCAATGGCCAATGTTTTAAAAAGTATCTCATGAAATATTTGACTCTAGAATGGGTCCCACGAGGACTAAGGATAAAAAAGTTTCCAACGTTTGAATTAATTTATGATAATTTGAGAAAACAATGGACTGATACTCTTACAAATTGCTCATTTGAGCTCATGAGGATCGTAATCAATTCTAAAACAGTTGATATTGACAAATTACTGCTGGAGATCTTCAATACTAAAAAGGAGATCATGCCATCTAAGGAATCCGCACTTTAAAGATCTTGAATTAAAATTGAGTGACAAATTGGATCCTATGGAAAGAGTTATCAATAATACAAAATCCAAGTTATTACGAGATCCATTTTACTATGGAGCTAACACACTATACATTTGGAAGAAACCCCAATTCCAACACAGACATCGCAAGACATCTAGTAATGGGGGAAAACATGTCAGTTTTTCTGACACTGACATGGAGGTGCTGGACTATATGCTGCCTGGATCAGGTTTGGATTCATCCACTGAGAACACTGCTAGGAGAGATACACAGCTGTCTAATGATGTCCATTTAAACGCATCTCATGGCCCTCTACTCAAAAAGAAAAAGGGAAAGAGGTATCCCACAGTAAAACAAGGAGAGGAGGCGTGAGGCAGAAGTACTTACAATCTGAGAGGTCAACGGCAGACAAACCTCTAAATGTGTTGAATTTATCACAGAGACTGCTCACATCCTCTGATGTCACCCTGCTTGCGAAAGGCTTGAATTTTTGCCCATTGAGACATTTGAATTAGTTCCAGACTGTTTTGGATGTTAATACATTTTCTCGTAACCTTACCTTACGTAAACATTTTTTTCAGGATCAGCAGGGGGCAGTGTATGACAGGCTTTCTGACACTGGTTCAGCTGATATGTCCATATGCAATGAATTTTAGGATGTATGTGTGCTACAATGTTTGGAAGAGTTGCAAAGAGAATCTGCTTTTGCATGTGATGATAGGAATGAGGATTATGTTCCACCATTACAAGCCCCCCTTGAGGTGTGATCGGATTTTTATCTGGTCAACTCTAGGGGTAAATGCTTAGATCTTTTTCAAAAGAACATTGAGAAGGAGCTTACTAGACTAGCCACATGTTCTAACAATAGAGGGTATATCCATAAAGATAATCTTATGTCAGAAAAACGCAGTGCGTTAGAAAGACTCAGCACAGATACCTCTATTGTTATAAAGATGTCAGATAAGGGAGGTATAGTTGTGGTCCACGATTACCATGTTTGTAGGGAGGAAGCTCATAGACAGTTGTTAAATCATAACACATATCAGACATTAACTAGCAACCTCACCGTTAAATACAAAAGCACCCTACATATACTTGTAGAAAAAGGTGTGCGGTTAGGTATACTATCTTGGAAGGAGGGCGAGGCCATGGTTCCCGACACTCCAATTATGTCTGTATTTCATCACCTCTAAAACTCACAAGGGTCTTAATCCCTTGAATGGACACTCAATAGTGGCTGGGATTGGTTTTCTCAAGAACAATTAGGTTGTTAGGTGGATTACCAGCCACAACCTCTAGTTAAAAATCTTCCAAGCTATCTTAGGTACACCAAACATCTTCTCACCATTGTCAATGGTATGCAATGGGATATGGGACAGAGATGGATTGTTTGTGATGTGTTCAGCCTGTACTCTTCCATCACTCAGGGGTTAGGTATACGAGTTGTGAGCTTTTTCCTGGATTTGTACAGTGGGTATTCACCAGTGCATCAATAGTTCATTCGTGAATGCTTGGATTACCTGCTGTCTCACAATTTCTTTTCATTTGATGGTAGCTTTTATCTTAATAGATGCGGAGTCTTGATGGGGGCGCGGTTTTCACCCTCTCTAGCCAGCCTATATATGGGTTGGTTGGAGAGGGTCCGCATCTTTGGAGATGGAAATCTTTGGAGATTACGGAGAGTGTGTAGTGAGCTTCAAACGTATGAAGAAGAGAAGAAACTTATGTATAGTAGGTTCTCTTCATGAGATATGGACCAGGCACCATCCAGAGAACGATTAATATTGATGATACCATTGAGGGAGACACACTCTTACAAGATAAAAAGCAGAAAAGACATGCAGTCAGTATATCAGTGTTCTCAACCCCTTACAGTTTAGAATTTGGCAAAATCAAGAGATTATTGAGAGATACATACAGATTTTGTATGATGATAATACATATGCCAACATTCTATCCAAGGGGATAAAAGTGGTATCTAGACGGGACCCATCCTTGGGCAATGTTTTATCACCTAGTGACTTTTGTTCTAGCACTTCCATTAGGACATGGCTTGATTTTTAGGGGAAACTACAAATGTGGAGCCAATATATGCCTGTGTTGCCTATGTATAATCAGGGGTGATAGTTTTTCTTCCAGCGTTAGTGGCAGGTCCTACAGCATTGGGAAGTATATTAATTGCAATACCAGACATGATTTATTTAATCACATGTAAAGAATGCAACATTCAATATGTTGATCGTAACACTAGAAGATTGATTGACCACGTTTATGATACTGTTGCCAGACACTTTAATGAGATTCACAATGGTGATACTTCCTTGATACAAATACAGGGTATAGAAAGAATTACTACACCTAGATGAGGAGGTGACAGTTTTAGGATACTGTGTTTAAATTTTTAATGGGATTTAATCCATTATTATGATTGATCTTTGTATACAATAGATAACTGACCAATGCCATTGATTCATCTGTTTACTGATAAATATGTGTACACACCAGCACATACATGTGCTTTGACATGTGAGTTTGGGTGGTGATCAATAATATTTACAGTTCATAGTTTACAATTCAGCTCCTCTCATTTGATATGAACTTTGTGGAGGCATATTCAGGCATTTATACCTGTATTTGTGTTCTCGTGTACATTGATATCCATTTGATGTCCTCATGATAGATACTTCACAGTTTCATGTATGCTATGCTTATAAATGTTTTTAGTTTTTAGTTTGCTCATGTACTGGTTTATGTTTTTAGAATGATGCTTGTTAAAATTGCATCGTTCATATTATATCAAATGTTGTTTAAATTTGATTGTGCATGATGGGAACTTGAAACAGGAAATGCGAGTGTGGAATTGGACACACCTGAATTTAATTTTGAAATCTATTCACATATATATAAATATTGAGATAACACTCGCATTTCCATATGTTATTGACAAAGCACGTTTACGTGTGAAACGCGCCTGCCTTTTTGTTCCCCTGCTCGTGTGGATTGTTTTTATATGTTTTGGACATAATAAAGCCATTTTGCATTATATGGAAGTGCTTACTAGCAGTCTGCTTGCAGCGGCAGGGCATGCCCCCCATGGTTGCAGCATGCTTTGAAGCTTATGGTTGGTACACACAGCCTATGAGCAGATGGCATACAATGAACACATAATATAATTTTTTTAAATGATAATGTCTGAAGTATTAGATTTATGTAACCCCTGTCCAGTTAATCTCTACATTGGAAGATCACAAACATACCATGTACTGTACTGTGTTCATTGGCTGGCCCACTGCACATAGATATGCCAATTGCACTGTCATCTCAGGTGACCAGATCCATGTAATGCGGCCAGTCACCCATAGCTAATGGCTATCATCTACATCAGGACATGTGATCATACATTAATTTACATGGCTCAAAATACTTTAGATTGTAATGAAAATTCAATGAATGATCCAATATCAGTATTCTGCCATTGGAAGAGTTTCCCAGATTGTGGTACAATGCAGCATATGTGTGAGTAGCCAGTCCGTCATTGGGAGAGGTCTTCAAAGTATACATAACATACAAATCGCTCAGGTCTCAATTACAGGCTTGCTTCTTCTAATTTGCATGTGCCATCCTGGCTAGCATGTTGTAGCGAAGGACCCTCGCTTTGTGTGGGAGCGATGATATCACTGCACAGGTGTGACACATCCCTTGTTCATGCTCCCTGCTAATTGGAGAGTTCTATATTTGACTTATCAGGAGGCATGTCAGACCTCTGTATGGAGACCACTGGCTCCACACAGAGAGCAAGGGCCCTTCTCTATAGGAGACAGGCTTTTCTACTCAGGCTATGGCTGCTTTCTAAAGAAAACAACATGTATGACTGTACACAGCTTTTGTTTTGATGCATCTGGAAGGTATTCTGTTGATTTAAACTAAAAGTTGTTTATTTTTTTATGTATTTATAAAGCACAGATAATTTAAGCAGCACGTTGCATATACAGTATTTTCCCAATTGTCCCGGCCCTCAAGGAGCTTGCAAATGAATCCTTATCTCATATGCGTATGTGCACATACTGTGGGCAATTTAGGCAAGAGCAAATTAACTTACCGGCTTTTCTTCGAAGGGTGGACACAACTGGAAGAAACCAATGGAGGCACAGGGAGGACATGCAAATTCAAGGCAAATAGTGTCATGGTTAAGATTCAAGATCATGACCCTAGTACAGCAAGGCAGTTAAGCTTTAAAGTGGTTCTAAAGTCTAAAAGTTTTTTTTACCTTAAAGTAGAGTTCCAAACAAAACCTAACTACTTGTAACAAATGCAAGCAGTGCTCATACATCAACCATTCCTTGATATAAACTGAAAATATTCATCCATCAGTGACAACTCCTGCTTAAGAGAAGGATCGATGAGATCACCTAATTAAGAGATTGCCGCTCCAAAAAGCTCCAAACCTCTTGGAAACACCTGCCCTATTAGGAACTCACAGGTGCTGGCTCTGCACAATATTTAGAAGTAAGAAAAAATCCAATGGCAGAATACTGATATTGGATCATTTGGACGGCCACACTCTGCTGAAGGGATCTTTATGTCTATGTTTATGACTGTGTTGGATTTTAACATATTTTTTCAATAAAGATGCCTTCAACGGAGTGCAGGATTTTTCCTTTCTTCAAGATCACCTAATTAGGCTTTACACTTACTGCCTTCTGGTAAGTGTTGATTTCGTAGGGAGCAGGATGTGCACATAGAATATTGCTGGTGTTTGAGAGATACCTTCACAGCAGAGTACAACCCATTGATCTCCCATTTGAACTACACATTTTATGTTTATTCTCCAATCACCAGCACTGCATTCATTTTCAGTTTATATTAACGAATGGTTGGATCTCATTTTGAAGATTTTTCAGCAGCTGCCCATAGACTGGTTATCTATTAAACAATTGTTTATTTGCCCTGGTTCTATTGGATTGATTTCCACTGTGCCCTTAAGCGGTTGGCAGTGTGGGCCTCCTGATACTCTTTTTTTTTTTTTTATTAAAACCTAACTACTGCTACTAAAAAATGCTCCTTTACCCTCCTAACAACTATTCTGACTAACTTGAGTAAGAAAGATCTGTATACTTCTTTATTTTCAGGCTGCTCCTGTCCATCCAGTCATGCAATCCCCTGTGCCAGGTAAGTATGCATATCTTTCTTACACAGGTTAGTCAGAATCTGTGTTAGGAGGGGAGTATAAGCATTTTTCAGAGTAATTAGATTTTACTTGGAATTCATCTGTAACTACTTCAAGTCCGGACTGTTTTACCCTCTTCCAGTCCAGACCATTTTCCAAATTTCAGCACTGTCACACTTTGAATGACAACGACTCAGCCATAAAACACTATACTCAAATTAATGTTATATCATTTTTTTTAGGCAGAGCTTTCTTTTGGTGGTATTTAATCACCACTGGGTTTTTATTTTTTGCTATATAAACATAAAAATACCAAACATTTAGAAAAAAAAAATCCTAGTTTTACCATATCTCACTCCCTGTTACATTGCTAGTGGCAGGCAAAGAAGTTCACCTGCAAGCAATACTGGATTCCGGGGCATGTAGTTGTTTTTTGGACTTGGCCTTAACTAAAAATCTTGCTATTCCACTGAACCATAATAAACAGAGAAAAAGTCCATCTGGCTGACGGCCCTATGCCAAGCTCGGGTTATGTCACCCAGGAAACCGTATCTATCCTTACCATTACCAATTCAGGTCATCGGGAGTTTCTAAGATTCAATGTCATCCTAGGAATCCCATGACTACAAGCACACAATCCTCAGATTGATTGGTCCAAGAAGGAGGTACTCCTTATATCTTCCTATTGCCAACAACATTGTTTGGCCCCCGAATCCAAGGACTTTTCCAGTTGCCTGACTGTACAGTCCACACCCAGTCCAGATCCTAATATACCAGCAGCTTACCTGGAATTTCTTGACGTCTTTGATAAAAAGAAAGCAGACACCTTACCGCCACACTGTCCTTACGACTGTCCCATCGAGTTACTGCCAGGAGCTACTATTCCCTTTGGTCGTATATTCCCCTTTTCAGAGACTGAGCTTGAGACCCTGAGACAATATATTGACGAAAACCTTGAAAAGGGATTTATCCATCCTTCTTCCCCTGCCAGTGCCGGCATTTTCTTTGTCGAGAAGAAGGATAAGACACTGAGACCATGTGTGGACTACAGGGAATTAAATAAGATTACCCTTAAGAACCGATAACCGCTCCCTCTCATCCCCGAGCTCTTTCAAAGGTTCCGTACAGCACACAACTTCACCAAACTTGACCTCCATGGTGCTTATAACCTCATCCATATCCGAGAGGGGGATGAGTGGAACACAGCTTTCAGAACAAGATTTGGAGTACCTAGTCATGCCGTTTGCGTTGTGCAATGCCCCGGCAACTTTTCAGCATTTCATAAATTATATCTTCCGGGAGCATTTAGATCACTTTGTTGTTGTCTACATTCTTGTTTTTTCAACCACTCTGGAACTCCACAGAATACATGTTAAGAAGGTACTGTGCATCCTCAGAACCCACGGGTTATTCGTTAAATCTGAAAAATGCGATTTCGAAAAGACTTCAAATCAATTCTTGGGACTTATCATCACCACAGGTGGAATTGCCATGGATCCTCAAAAGGTGAAGTCTATCCTTGACTGGCTGGCCCCTTCTGACAGGAAGGGTGTACAGAGATTCATCGGCTTTGCGAACTTCTACAGAAGATTTATAAAGAATTTCTCCACCATTGTAGCACCCATTACTCAGACCACCTGCTAACATACCAAGTTTCAGTGGTCCGCAGCGGCACAGTCCGCCTTCGACCAGCTTAAGACCTTCTTCACTTCTGCCCCAATTTTACGACACCCTGACCCTGCTCTACCCTATGTCCTGGAAGTCGATGCCTCGGAAGTAGCCATAGGGCCGATTCTTTCTCAGCGTCAGGATCCCAAGGCATTGCTGCGTCCTGTGGCATTTTCCTCACGGAAAATAAGCCCTCCAGATGTGGGGGATCGGGAACTTCTGGCAATTAAGACAGCTCTCGAGGAATGGAGGTATCTCCTGGAAGGTGCCACTCATCCCATCCTGATTTTTACGGACCATAAAAACTTAGAGTACCTCCGCACGGCCAAACGCTTAAGACCCCGACAGGCTCAATGGGCTCTATTTTTCTCTAGGTTTAATTTCCACATAGCCTATCACCCAGGGTTGAACAATGGAAAGGCGGATGCCTTATCCCGGATGTTCCCAGACACTCCTGAAGAAATCGCACCCAGTACAATTTTGTCTCCCCAAAACTTTCTCCTAATCCAACCTGACCTAAGATCCTCAATTGAGCAGGCTTCTAGTCAATGTACGGAAGCGGAAGTCTCCTCCCTGAGAAACCAAGTGGGACTCCTATGGCACCAAGAAAAGATTTTCGATCCTCAGCAAGCCAGACTACAAGTATTGAAGACCTTTCATGACCATCAGCTAGCTGGTCATTTCGGGGTCCGAAAATCAACTGAGCTGGTTCAGCGGTCCCTGTGGTGGCCCACTTTGAGATCTGATTGTAAGGACTATGTTAACTCTTGCATAACCTGCCAACGGAACAAGGGGCTTAATGCCAGGTCTTGGGGCTTGTTAAGACCACTGCCAGTCCCAGAACAACCATGAAAGAAGATTTCCATGGACTTCATTGTGGATATGCCCCCCTCAGAAGAATTTACTACCATCTTGGTGGTAGTAGATCGCCTGTCCAAAATGGTGCATTCTTTGCCTATGAAAGGTACTCCCTCTGCCTTGGATACAACAAAGATCTTTATTAAGGAAATTACCAGATAACATCGTATCAGATAGAGGGGTACAATTTACCTCTAGATTTTGGAAAAATCTCTGCAAACTACTTTCAATTGAAATATGCTTGTCCACAGCCTACCACCCACAGAGTAACGGTCAGACCGAAAGGACCAACCAGACGCTAGAACAATATCTGCGATGCTTCTGTTCTTTTTCTCAGGATGACTGGATTCAACTATTACCTTGTGCAGAATTTGCATATAATAAGTTGGTGCACGCTTCTACCAACCAATCACCCTTTTGGGCGAATTACGGCTTTCATCCTTCATTTTTACCCAACGTCATTCCGGAATCTTCAGTCCCAGCAGTTCAGGACAGAGTGGATTTCATCCATACACATTACCAGTTACTCCAGGATACCATGAAGAAGGCCCAAGAAGAGTATAAAAAACAATACGATAGAAAGAGAAGAGCGAACCCTACCTTTAAGATAGGGGATAAGGTGTGGCTCTCATCAGTGAATCTCAAGTTGCCATGTCCATCCCGGAAATTGGGACTCAAGTTCCTGGGTCCTTTTGAGATCAAATGTGAAATTAACCCTGTAGCTTTTGAACTTATCTTGCCTGAGTCTTTCAGAATCCATCCGGTATTTCATGTTTCACTTCTTAAACATGTTACTTCTAGTTCTTTTCCAGGAAGAGAAGAAGTGCCCCCACCTCCGGTCCAGGTTGGAGATGAAGCTGAATTCAAAGTTGAATCTATCCTTGGCTGTTGTCGGAGAGGTAGGACAATTCAGTTCCTAATTAAGTGGAAGGGATATTCTGCAGAAGAGAACTCTTGGGAGCCTGCAAGTCATGGGCACGCTCCTAGGCTAATACAGAGGTTCCGCAGTAGGTACCCCGAAAAATGGGCATGCTTAGGCATCCGAAGGCTGCCCCTTGGGGGGGGCACTGTCAGGGAAACAGGTGCTTCCCTATGCACAGTTCCACAAGATTGGCTAACCAGTACAGGCAAGGTCGCGCTAATGCGCATCAGCGCACACGGATGTGTAATATCACCACTAGACGGACGCCTGGCGCCGCGATCAGGCGAATGCACATGCGCGACAACGCCGCAATTGCTCAAACGTGCGCACGCAACGATTCGCGCACGACGTGACACAGGCGCCTTGTTTATTTAAACGATCCACTGACAGTGCCACATCGCTGGATTATCATCAGCTCTTCCTGTGTTCCTGTAATTGTGATTCCTGTTTACCCAACCTCCTGTGTACTGATCCGGCTTGTTCATTCGTTCCTCTTGACCTCCTGGCTCTACCTACCAGCTTGCTTTTGACTCTTCCTGCCTGCTTCCTGCATCTGACCCCGGCTTGGCTAAACGGACTCCGCATACCTCTGTCTCCTGTACCTGGATTTGTTGATTCGTTTTTTGGACTGTCTTACTGTGTTGACCCCCTGGCCTGGCTTCTGATTTGCTATTGGACTTCCATTGGTCCACTTCTCCGGACCTTAAGCACGTTGCCTCCAGTGACTTTGCTCTATCAAGCTCCCAACACCGGCTTCTACTTCCAGGCAACCC
The DNA here is from genome assembly GCA_037952925.1 of Lithobates clamitans. NCBI lineage: Eukaryota > Metazoa > Chordata > Amphibia > Anura > Ranidae > Lithobates > Lithobates clamitans. The sequence continues at coordinate 3,596,894 of JBBGZY010000589.1, read as the reverse complement.
GTGCTTCTGTGGGCACCGCATCCCTGTGTCATCTTCAGGGTTGTGCTGCACTCCGCCGCAAGAGGAGCCCTCTCAGCATCTCGGCCTCCTACCAAGATCCTGACACCTCCTATACTGCCTGTTGGACCAATGACCTGAAGGTCTCTTTAGAACAGGAAGATTGGGATGACATTTGGGCTACGACTAATTCCTCATCCCAAAACATGTTCGCTGTTGAGACCAACTACAAAGTTCTCTTGCGCTAGTACTTGGTCCCGGCAAGAATTGCTAAATACCTTTCGACCTACCCTCCCATGTACATTTCTGGTGGACGTGTCTGATTATGCAGCAATTTTGGGCCGAAATCTTTAGAATATTGACCAGTTGTCCACTCTACTAAGCAGGTTGGTTACCCCCGACCCAGCTTTTGCCTTGCTGAACCACTGTCCACCTGACCTTACAAAGGCCCAATGGAAACTAGCAATATACATCATTACAGCTTCTAAATAGACTATCGCTAGGGCCTGGAAATCCTCATCTCTCTGCTCAGTAGAGACTAAAAATAGGGTCACCCAAGCTATGATCCACAGTAAGATCGAGGCAACCATCCTAGATAAGATCCCACGACACCTGAAAATATGGCAACCATAGGTGGATAATTTCCTCCCTCCATGCTTTGATCCCAAGCTCCTGGAACCTTAACCAGTTGCTGACCGCCGCACGACGATGTACGTCGGCAGAATGGCACGGGCAGACATAAGGACTTACCTGTACATCCTTGTATGCCCGCGGGGGGTCCGATCGGACCCCCCCCATGCCTGTGGCAGTCGGATTCTCGCCAGGAGCGATGAGAGGTGAGGGGGAGGCCACTCATTCGTGGCTCCCCCCTCGCGATCGCTCCTGGCGAATGAAATGCTTCCTCGGCTTCTGTATAGTAAACAGAAGCGGAGGAAGTGATGTCATCTCTCCTCGGCTCGGTATTTTCCGTTTCGGCACCAAGGGGAGAAGACATCGATGTGAGTGTACAAACACTACACACACAGTAGAACACGCCAGGCATACATTACACCCCCGATCACCCCCGATCACTCCCTGATCACCCCCCAATAACCCCCCCCTGTCACACTGACACCAAGCCGTTTTTTTTTTTTATTACTGCATTGGTGTCAGTTTGTGACAGTTAGTGTGGTAGGGCAGTTAGTTTTAGACCCCCTTTAGGTCTAGGGTACCCCCCTAACCCCCCTAATAAAGTTTTAACCCCTTGATCACCCCCGTCGCCAGTGTCACTAAGCGATCGTTTTTCTGATCGCTGTATTAGTGTCACTGGTGACGCTAGTTAGGGAGGTAAATATATAGGTTCGCCGTCAGAATTTTATAGCGTCAGGGACCCCATATACTACCTAATAAAGGTTTTAACCCCTTGATTGCCCCCTAGTTAACCCTTTCACCAGTGATCACCGTATAACTGTTACGGGTGACGCTGGTTAGTTAGTTTATTTTTTATAGTGTCAGGGCACCTGACCGAATTATTACCGAATAAAGGTTTAGCCCCCTGATCACCCGGCGGTGATATAAGTTAGGTTTTAGGGTCAGATAGGGTCTGCGTCGCCCCAGGCAGTGTCAGGTTAGTGGCAGTACCGCTAACACCCACGCACCCAGCATACACCTCCCTTAGTGCTATAGTATCTGAACGGATCAATATCTGATCCGATCAGATCTATACTAGCGTCCCCAGCAGTTTAGGGTTCCCAAAAACGCAGTGTTAGTGGGATCAGCCCAGATACCTGCTAGCACCTGCGTTTTGCCCCTCCGCCCGGCCCAGCCCACCCAAGTGCAGTATCGATCGATTACTGTCACTTACAAAACACTAAACACATAACTGCAGCGTTCGCAGAGTCAGGCCTGATCCCTGCGATCGCTAACAGTTTTTTTGGTAGCGTTTTGGTGAACTGGCAAGCACCAGCCCCAGGCAGCGTCAGGTTAGTGCCAGTAGCGCTAACACCCACGCACGCACCGTACACCTCCCTTAGTGGTATAGTATTTGAACGGATCAATATCTGATCCGATCAGATCTATACTAGTGTCCCCAGCAGTTTAGGGTTCCCAAAAACGCAGTGTTATTGGGATCAGCCCAGATACCTGCTAGCACCTGCATTTTGCCCCTCCGCTCAGCCCAGCCCACCCAAGTGCAGTATCGATCGATCACTGTCACTTACAAAACATTAAATGCATAACTGCAGCGTTCGCAGAGTCAGGCCTGATCCCTGCGATCACTAACAGTTTTTTGGTAGCGTTTTGGTGAACTGGCAAGCACCAGCAGCCTAGTACACCCCGGTCGTAGTCAAACCAGCACTGCAGTAACACGTGGTGATGTGGCGAGTCCCATAAGTGCAGTTCAAGCTGGTGAGGTGGCAAGCACAAGTAGTGTCCCGCTGCCACCAAGAAGAAGACAAACACAGGCCCGTCGTGCCCATAATGCCCTTCCTGTTGCATTCGCCAATCCTAATTGGGAACCCACCGCTTCTGCAGCACCCATACTTCCCCCATTCATATCCCCAACCAAATACAGTTGGCTGCATGAGAGGCATTTTCTTTATGTCCTCCCGAGTACCCCTACCCAAGGAACCCTCCCCAAAAAGATGTTGTGTCTGCAGCAAGCGCGGATATATGCGTGACACCCGCTATTATTGTCCCTCCTGTCCTGACAATCCTGGTTTTTGCATTGGTGAATGTTTTGAACGCTACCATACACTAGTTGAGTATTAGCGTACAGCATTGCACAGACTAGGCACACTAGCATAGGGTATCCCAAGATGCCATCGCATTTTGAGAGACCCGAACCTGGAACCGGTTACAGTTACAAAAGTTACAGTTACAAAAAAAAGTGTAAAATAAAAAAAAACACAAAAAAATATATAAAATTTAAAAAAATAGTTGTCGTTTTATTGTTCTCTCTCTCTCTATTCTCTCTCTATTGTTCTTCTCTTTTTTACTGTATTCTATTCTGCAATGTTTTATTGTTATTATGTTTTATCATGTTTGCTTTTCAGGTATGCAATTTTTTTTACTTTATCGTTTACTGTGTTTTATTGTTAACCATTTTTTGTCTTCAGGTTCGCCATTCAGCTGCAGCGCGGATTTATTTATCTTGACAGCAACATCGTTTGCTCCCACGATATATAAAGCCGTGACTCCAGCGGAGGTGATATATGCCGAAGCATGGGGGCAGCAGGGGCAGAGGAGCGATTTGCTCCTACCTTTTGCGGGAGGATACCCCCATGCTTCGGCATATATAAATGGTGCATGTATGCCCATCATTAGAATTGGGTGGATGAAGGGAGGTATTCTAATGGTGGGCATACCCACCGATCAATCTCTTTTTTTCGTTCAGCCCACTGGCTGCATGAAAAAAAAAAAAGATTACAATATATGCCCAACAAGGACCAGCTACGTACTGGTATGTTGCTGGAGTTTGAGTGGTTAAACCAGAATGATGCCTGCAGATTTAGGTATCATCTTGGTATCATTCTTTTCAGCCAGCGGTCGGCTTTCATGTAAAAGTAATCCTAGCAGCTAATTAGCCTCTAGACTGCTTTTACAAGCAGTGGGAGGGAATCCCCCCACCGTCTTCCATGTTTTTCTCTGGCTCTCCTGTCCCAACAGGGAACCTGAGAATGCAGCCGGTGATTCGGCCAGCTGACCATAGAGCTGATCAGAGACCAGAATGGCTCCAAACATCTCTATGGCCTAAGAAACCAGAAGCTACGAGCATTTCATGACTTAGATTTCGCCAGATGTAAACAGCGCCATTGGGAAATTGGGAAAGCATTTTATCACACCGATCTTGGTGTGGTCAGATGCTTTGAGGGCAGAGGAGAGATCTAGGGTCTAATAGACCCCATTTTTTTCAAAAAAGAGTACCTGTCACTACCTATTGCTATCATACCATACCAAAACCTCCTTACCGTTCCCAAATACCGCTACAAAGCAAAGGGAGAACGAAGATTCGCAGTCCAAGGACCTCGACTATGGAATGCTCTTCCAACTAACATCCACATGGAAGAAAACCACCAGGCATTCAGGAAAAAACTAAAGACCTTCCTTTTCTGAGAAAGCTGACATCAGAGAATACATCCAGCGCCTTGAGGCGATTCAGTTCGCATTTGCAGCGCTTTACAAATCATTCATTCATTCATAGGGGATATTTACATTCCCTGAGATAACAATAAAAATGATTAAAAAAAATGAAAGTAACAGTTTAAAAATAAGATAAAAAAGAAAAAAAATAATAAAGAAAAAAAAAAAGCACCCCTGTCCCCCCCTGCTCTCGCACAAAGGGGAACGCAAGCGTTGGTCTGGCGTCAAATGTAAACAGCAATTGCACCATGCATGTGAGGTATCACCGCGAAGGTCAGATCGAGGGCAGTAATTTTAGCAGTAGACCTCCTCTGTAAATCTAAAGTGGTAACCTGTAAAGGCTTTAAAAGGCTTTTAAAAATATATTTAGTTTGTTGCCACTGCACGTTTGTGCGCAATTTTAAAGCATGTCATGTTTGGTATCCATGTACTCGGCCTAAGATCATCTTTTTTATTTCATCAAACATTTGGGCAATATAGTGTGTTTTAGTGCATTAAAATTTTAAAAAAGTGTGTTATTTCCCCAAAAAATGCTTTTGAAAAATCGCTGCGCAAATACTGTGTGAAAAAAAAATTAAACACCCACCATTTTAATCTGTAGGGCATTTGCTTTAAACAAATATATAATGTTTGGGGGTTCAAAATAATTTTCTTGCAAAAAAAATAATTTTTTCATGTAAACCATAAGTTTCAGAAAGGGCTTTGTCTTCAAGTGGTTAGAAGAGTGGGTGATGTGTGACATAAGTTTCTAAATGTTGTGCATAAAATGCCAGGACAGTTCAAAACCCCCCCAAATGACCCCATTTTGGAAAGTAGACACCCCAAGATATTTGCTGAGAGGCATGTTGAGTCCATGGAATATTTTATATTGTGACACAAGTTGCGGGAAAAAGACAGTTTTTTTTTTTTTTGCACAAAGTTGTCACTAAATGATATATTGCTCAAACATGCCATGGGAATATGTGACATTACACCCCAAAATACATTCTGTTGCTTCTCCTGAGTATGGGGATACCACATGTGTGAGACTTTTTGGGAGCCTAGCCGCGTACGGGCCCCCGAAAACCAAGCACCACCTTCAGGCTTTCTAAGGGCGTAAATTTTTCTATTTCACTCTTCACTGCCTATCACAGTTTTAGAGGCCATGGAATGCCCAGGTGATACAACCCCCCCCAAATGACCCTATTTTGGAAAGTAGACACCCCAAGCTATTTGCTGAGAGGTATAGTGAGTATTTTGCAGACCTCACTTTTTGTCACAAAGTTTTGGAAATTGAAAAAAGAAAAAAAAATTTTTTCTTGTCTTTCTTCATTTTCAAAAACAAATGAGAGCTGCAAAATACCCAATATGCCTCTCAGCAAATAGCTTGGGGTGTCTACTTTCCAAAATGGGGTCATTTGGGGGGGGTTGTGCCATCTGGGCATTCTGGGCATTCCAGAAGGGTCCAAAGCTTTATTTATATGGTCAGGCGGTACACATCTGGCAACGTTTCGGAGCCACGCAGGGCCCCTTCGTCAGGCAAGTGACAAAGTTGCCGGATGTGTACCGCCTGACCATGTAAATAAAGCTTTGGACCCTTCTGAGGAATCCTTGGTGTGCTGATGACATTTCTCAATTTAGATTGTCTTTGGTTTCCAGCCGGTGGTCATTACAGCACCTAGCACTATTACAGCCATTTCCATGAATATGTGCATTGGCAATATTGCGATTCAGCTTTACATTTAAACACAAATAAAATTTCCCGAAACTCTTCCAAAGGCATATCAATGTCACTGCATACTCCAACCCAATAGAACGTGTGCATTTCATTAGCATATTTAAGATAACAAAATAAATTAACATTTAAATAAACACAAATAATTTGATCTCCTTCCTTCTAAAACAAATGTTTACTTAATTACAAACAAAAATAGATTTTACTGACTGTTTGCTCTCATAAACCACTTTAATCACTATTTGAAAAAGTTTTGTCTGAAGGTATACAATTTTTTATTTTTAGTTTTCATGTGCCCCCCCCATCTCGGCGAGGAACACTGCACAAATGACAGTATTTCCCTTTCCACTTGACATTACTGTTAGCTATGATGAATGCTTCCATGTGTTGAAACAGAAGATGAATCAGAAAGGAAAGTCTGCTATAAGGACAAAGTTAAATCAGCATTATCTTGTCTCTCCATGCATGTAACATTGAATAATATATCATTCGATTATGAAGTGAAACACTATCATTATTCTTGAGAAAAAAAATATATTATTTCATGGAAATGGGATTCTTGACTCCATTAGATTGAGCAATAGTTGTGCTTTATTTAAATTACTATTTTTTCTTCTAATAAAAAGAAGGTGAGAAAAAAATGATACCATCTAGATTGCATTCTTTGTATACTATGGTTACATTTATTCATCCAATAATCTTTTAATAATAATATGTTTATCAATGGTCTTAGTTTTTTACAAAGCGCTTATAAACTCAAAACTGCAATAGCCATAAAATGTTCCCTTAATTTTAATTCTCAAAACATGCCAATTATTCTTCTTGTGTTAATGCTGCAAACATCAATTAATTGCTGATCCTGCCAGCAGTCTTAGCTTTCTGGATTGTCACAGCAGAAAATCCGACTCTCCCTCATTTTGCATTGTTATCTCATCCAGTGAGTTCCCTGCATCAGTGTACAGGACATCATAGCAAAGCAAGCTGTTTGATTCACTATCATAGTAAGCCTGTGAGTACACAAGCAACCACACCTCTCGGCCCACCCCTGCTTGTATATTGATGATGGCTTCTGTAATTTTTAACCTTTTCATGACCAGATAATACTAATGCCTAGACATCCAGGACAAATTTGTTAGCAACAGTTAAAGTGTAGGGAAACCCAACATTTTATATTCCTGACATGTGCCTTCTGTACCATGTACTTGTATGAAAAAGTATCCTGATTTTCTTTTTGTATTGCTTCCTTTGTATGAAATCCCTGGTATTTCTGCCTGTCCTGCTTTCCTATAAAAAACTGACCACACTAGTGTCAGAAACCATGAAATCAGGCCGAGACAGAAGTACAGTTAAATCACACTTGTTTAATAATAAAAGTAAAAAAGAACAAATGTAGTCAAAACATCGGTCAGCCAAGCCAAAAGTCAGGGATCAAAGTAGTGAAACAGCAAGCAGGATCTGGAGCCAGAAGGGATGTCAGCAAAGCAAGTCTTGAACAGGATTGCAGGAGATAGTTTCTGTGATGTGACCAAGGCAAAGGCAGAGCTCCTCTGGACTGGATGGCTTAAGTAGGCAGGACTGACAAGCAAAAGCTGAGTAAATGTGGAGAGATAGGAGCTGGCAATTAGCCGACAGCTGAGTGGCCAGCTCAGAGAAGGAAGGGCTGAGCCCAGCTCTGACAGTACCTCCTCCTCAATGACCCCTCCCCCTCGGAGGACCACGCTTGAGGGGAAAACATCTATGGAAATCACAAAGGAGGACAGAGGCTTGTACATCCGAAGATGAGACCCAAGAGCGTTCCTCCAGACCGTACCCTTTCCAATGCACCAGGTACTGTATTCGCCCAATACGGGAGTCAACAATAGACTGTACTTCATACTCCTCATGGTTTTCAACCTGTACAGGGTGAGGACGTGGCACCGAGGTGATAAAGTGGTTGCAGACCAAAGGTTTTAATAAGGAGACATGAAATACATTTGAAATACGCATATTAGAAAGAAGGTCTAATGCGTAAGACACTGGGTTAACCCTGCAAAGAATATGGAAAGGCCCAATAAGCCAGTTCCTTAGAAGTGGAATACAATAACACATCTGAGAACCGGTAAACCACCATAAGGATAAATGTGTTGCCCTGGGAGTTGGGTAACTCCACAATGAAATCGATAAACAGGTGGGACTAGGGCCTCTCTCCATTGGGTATGGGTTGTAGGAGGCCCACTGGAAGGTGTTGTGGAGTCTTACTCTGAGCACACACAGAACAGGCAGCTATGAAGGCAGTTACATCAGCATGTAGACTAGGCCACCAGAATTGTTGGGAAATCGCCCAAAAGAGTTGATTCTTCCCAGGGTGGCCAGCAGCCTTGGGAGAATGGTAAGTCTGGAGCATGGGAACGGAGGTTCTCTGGGACAAAGCAGCGCTCACAAGGTTTCTCAGGAGGAACATGGACCCGAGCAGCAAGAATTTTGTCACCCAAAGGAGAAGTGAGGCTGGTGCAAACCGTAGCCAGAATACGATCAGGAGGAATCACAGGAGCCGGAACTGACTCCAATTTGGAAGTGGAGGAAAACTGTTGTGACAAGGCGTCATGCTTTACATTCTTCGTACTGGGTAAGAATGAGACAATGTAATTGAAACTTGACAAGAAAAGAGCCCATCGTGCCCTTCTGGGAGAGAGGTGTTTAGCCTCAGACAAGAATGTGAGATTCTTATGGTCAGTAAGAATGAGAACAGGCACAGTGGTACCTTCGATGAGATGTCTCCATTCTTTCAGGGCTAAAATGATCAACAACAGCTCTTTGACACCAATCTCATAATTGCACTCGCAGGTGACAATTTCTTGGAAAAAATAGCAACAAGGATGCAAAGCGCTCTCTGAGGTAGGATGTTGAGACAGAAGGACGCCAACTCCAGTCTCAGAAGCATCAACCTCAAGGATAAAAGATAACATAGGATCAGGATGTGCCAACATAGGAGCAGAAACAAAGGCAGCCTTGAGACTCTCAAACGCCTTTACAGACTCCAGAGTCCAACTCTGTGTGTTATAGAGTGTGTCTTTTCTGGTCACATCAGTCAGGGGCTTGACCAGAGATGAGAAGTTACGAATAAACTTCTGATAATAGTTGGCAAAGCCCAGGAAACGCTGCAGAGAATGTAAACCCATGGGTCGGGGCCACTGTAGGACTGCTGAAAGTTTCTCTGGGTCCATCGAAAAACCAGCAGTGGAAATGACATAACCCAGGAATTTAACCTGTTCACGATGGAACTTGCACTTCTCCAATTTACAATAAAGATTGTTCTCTCTTAGTTTCTGAAGCACATGACAGACATCTGTGTGGTGGCTCTCCAGGGACTTGGAAAATATGAGGATATCATCGAGATAAACCATCACACATAACTGCAACAAATCTCAGGGGACATCGTTAATGAATTCTTGGAAAACTGCCGGGGCGTTACAAAGGCCAAAAAGCATTACGGGGTACTCATACTGGTATTAAACAGTTTTTTACTCGTTGCCCTCCTTAATCCTCACAAGATTGTATGCCCCTCTCAAATCAAGCTTTATGAAAACCATTGCTCCCTTGAGGCAGTCAAACTCTGTATTCAATGGAATCGGATGGGCATTCTTAATCGTGAAATGATTGAGATGCCTATAATCAGTACAAGGTCTCAGTTTACCACTCTTTTTCTTCACGAAGAAGAAACCAGCACCAGCAGGGGACGAGGATTTGCGGATTAAACCTTGAGAAAGTGTGTCTGCAACATACTCCTCCATGGCCTTATCCTCCAAGACCAACAAAGGGTAAACACAGCCACGAGGGGTTATGGCACCAGGTTAAAGGTCAATTGCGCAATCATACGGCCGGTGTGGAGGCAAACTACCTGTTTAACCTTTGTCAAAGACATCGCTAAAATCGCGGTATTCCTCCAGCAGGGAGGAGAGTGAAGAGGTGCACAGGACCTTGGCTACCTTCTGGAAGCATGTCTTACTGCATTGTGGTGACCAGGAGAGAACCTCAGCGCAGAGCCAATCAAAAGAGGGGTTGTGCCTCTTTAACCAAGGATAACCAATAACCAGCAGAAACTTAGATGAGGAAATAACTTGGAATTGGATTATCTCATGGTGAAGAGCCCCTACGGCCATGGACAATGGAACCGTCTCATGAATCACATGGGCAGGCTGTAGAGGTCTCCCGTCAAGAGGCTCAATGGCAAGTGGAGTGTCACGCGGCTGCAGTGGAACCGAGTGCTTTGATACAAAGGCAGCATCAATGAACAGGCCTGCATCCCCAGAGTCGGTTAGAGCTTGTATCTCGACAGACGACTCAGCCCAAGAAAGGGTGACCGAAACCAGGGGTTTATCCTTTTGGATAATTGGGGACGAAATAACGCCACCTAAGGTCTGTCCGTGACAGGACCTCAAGGTTCAGGCGTTCCCTGGAAGGGAAGGACAAGACTTCAAAAAGTGACCTGCCTGGCCACAATAAAGGCACAATCTCTCTCTCCTCCTAAAGGTTCTCTCATCTGCAGAGAGATGCGTAAGGTGAGGAGGTGAGGGAGGCATGGGTGGGACTGCAAAGCTAGGAGGCAAATGTACAGGTGGCTTCCACAAGTGCTCCTTAAAAGAGAGTGTTTCTCTGAGTCTGGGGGACAATGAGGATGGCAAACGTGATCAACTTCTTCAGCTCAGTGGGTATATCTCGGGCTGCTATCTCATCCTTGATGGAATCCGAGAGACCATGAGAAAAAGCAGCCACGAGGGCCTCATTGTTCCAAGCAACTGCTGCTGCCAGAGTACGGAATTCAATGGCGTAGTCAGCAACAGTTCTCGTACTCTGTTTAATGGACATGAGGCACTTGGCAGCAGAAGCGGAGCATGCAGGAACATCAAATACCCTTTTAAAGGAGGCCACAAACTCAGGGTAATTCAAGACAACAGGTTTTTGCGTCTCCCGTAGAGGGTTTGCCCAGGCCAAGGCTCTCTCAGAAAGCAAAGATATCACAACACCTACTTTGCTTCTGTCCGTGGGAAATGCCTGGGGCAGCATCTCAAAGTATATCTCAACCTGGTGGAGAAACCCTCTGCATTGAACTGGATCGCCCCCAAATCGCTGGGGAAGCAGAGCGGAACCAGACATACCTGTTGTAGAGGTTATACTCGAGGCGGGTGCCTGCACAGAGACTGGCACAGCAGCAGGGATGGCCTGCAACTCAGGTTGTACTGGAGCAGCCACAGTGGGAGATTCCAGGTGAGCCGTGTGACTCAGGAGCGTTTGTAACGTCATAGCAAACTGATCCATGCGGTGATCTTGCTCATCCAATCTGGAAAAAATATTACCAACAAGTGGATTGACTGTATCTTCTGAATTCATGGCCTTCGGTTACTGTCAGAAACAATGAAATCAGGCCGAGACAGAAGTACAGTTAAATCATGCTTGTTTAATAATAAAAGTAAAAAGAACAAAAGTAGTCAAAACATAGCCAAAGTTCAGTAACCGGAACAGATAGTCAGCCAAGCCAGAAGTCGGGGATCAATGTAGTGGAACAGCAAGCAGGATCTGGAGCCAGAAGGGTTGTCAGCAAAGCAAGTCTTGAACAGGATCGCAGGAGATAGTTTCTGTGATGTGACCAAGGTGAAGGCAGAGCTCCTCTGGACTGGAGGGCTTAAGTAGGCAGGACTGACGAGCAGGATATCAGCAACAGCTGAGTAACTGTGGAGAGATAGGAGCTGGCAATTAGCTGACAGCTGAGCGGCCAGCTCAGAGAAGGAAGGGCTGAGCCCAACCCTGACAACTAGGCAGGAGAGCACAGTGTGGTCAGTTTTCTGGCTGTGCTAAGAACACCCTCTGCACAGCCTTTCACTGGGAAGCTCAGATAGATGACACTGCAAATTCCACTTCAGGCTGAAGGCCGTAGTGTTTATTTGAAGGCCTGTTATTGAATTCTCTATTCTAAATGTAATCACATTGTCATAGCTGATTGATTCCCTTTTAATCAGTGAAACTCAAAGGGAGGGACATTTTTTAACATAACTCCATTGCTCAGTATGATGCTGGGGCATGAAAGATGGCTACAGCACAGTTGGCCAGTTCTGAGAGGGCGTCAATTAATGTCCTTCCAGAACCCCGTCCCCCTGTGCGCTCCATGGACGCACATTGGGCGTAATCTGTGATTGCTGTGTCCTTTGGGCACAGCTAATCACAGATTGATGTAAAGAGCCAATCACAGTGGCTCTTTACCATGTGAGCAACTGTATCCAATCACAGCTGATCCCATGTTAAAAAAAATCTAGATAATGGCATTTCCTTTCCTTTTCATTTCCTGTCACAGGATTGCCAATAACTGGCAATCCTGTGACAGCACACATTTTCACTGATAATCAGGGCACTAATCATTAGTGCCCTGATTATCAGTGCAGCCCCATCAGTGCCAATCAGTGCCCATGGGTGCAGCTTTTTAGTGTTCATCAGTGCAGCATATCAGTGCCCACCAATGCAGCATATCAGTGCTCATCAGTGCCGCCTCATCAGTGCCCATCAGTGCAGCCTCATTAGCACACATTAGTAAAGAATAAGAATTACTTATTTGCAAAATGTTATAACAAAAACAAAGAAACATTCCCCCCCCCCCCAATTTTTTTGTCTTTTTTTCAATTGTTTAGCAAAAAAAAAAAAAAAACAGTGGTGATTAAATACCAGCCAGAAAAAGCTCTAACTGTTTCAATAAAATTAAAAAAAATAGTTTGTTTTCATTCACCTTGAGAAGTGTGAGAGACTTTTCCATGCACATGATTTATTTTTTCAAGATGTACTTTTCATGACATTCACTCATGAACTTTGATTTATATATTTAATCAATATTTATATCACATACATTTTTACTTTCATAAATTTTTTCTGACTTTGTATGCTTTTTTATGAGCTTAGTTGTCTATTCACTATATTTACTGATTGGACCTCACTGGTTCCTATTCACATTCTATTGTTTACAATTGGAGCGCCACATTATTGTTTTATATGTTTTGGGTACCCTATGGGGGTTATTTACGAAAGGCGAATCCACTTTGCACTACAAGTGCACTGCAAATGCACCTGAAAGTGCACTTGGAAGTATAGTTGCTGTAGATCCGAGGGGGACATGCAAGGATATTTAAAAAACAGCATTTTAGCTTGCACATGATAGGATGATAAAATCAGCAGAGCTTCCCCTCATTTCAGATCTTCCCCTCAGATCTACAGCGACTGCACTGCTAAGTGCACTTCCAGTGCACTTCCAAGTGCACTTGCAGTGCAAAGTGGATTTTCCTTTCTTAAATAACCCTCTATATGTCTAGTGGAATGTTGGCAGCTTACTAAACTTTGTGCACAATTTTATGCATTTTTATATACTATATTATTATTATTTTATTTATTATTTGATTTTTTTTTTCCCCATGGAATCAGAGTTACCCTTTAAGCTTGTATGTGATGCTGCAGTGTAGTAACGATCCCGGTAATCCTAGTGATCACATGCTCCAATCAAATATTGCTATGATTGTTAAAGAGAATTTTCAAGCTGGGATGGACCCTCCAATTGGGTACTCTTGTCATTTATAAATAAAAAAGTAGCTGCACATACTCTAAAATGATGTACATTTATCTTTTTGTTGTGATTTCTCTGTTAATCCGCTTTGTTTCAGGTCAGACTAACACATTTAATACTTTGTAGATTATCTTGGCTTCTCTGTCATGATTTCTCCAGTAAATATTTTATATTTATGTGTCATAAACAAATGCTGGAAGAAGTCCACAATGCTGAGATTTCCTGTTGTGAGATGTTATTTGAAGACACACTTCATCCGCCTCCGTGCATGCGATGCCAGCCTGGCACAGATCTGAGTGGAGTGTTGAAGGGCCTTTCCATTTCCCAGCTTCCAAAACTGTTTCCTCCATATGTGCTGGAGTCATTATACCCTTTCATGAAAACAACTTGTCTGTGTCAAATCACTCAGAACCGAGTCAACAACCATTAATCTCATCAGTGCACTCACTATGGAAAGTGCATCTACTGAAACACCACTGGCTTCCTCTCCGTCTTGCAGAATGCATCTTTGTGCTGAAAATATAATAAGAGTGTGCAGGGGAATGACAGCTGTCACTTAGCAATCTACTTGACTGTGAAATAAAAAATTTATTGAAGATTCAGCTTGTGGAGCTACAATCAAATTAGTCATCAGTAAAAAAAAAAATATATATGTTTAAAAGCAAAGTATGATACTTTTGTGGCCAACTTTAATTCATGTTTATACATTTTTATATTGTATAATTTTTAAATGTTTCAATTATTTTATAAATACATGTAATATAAAATGAAGTGTGGGCAGTCTGTGTACAGTATATCAAAGTTGGAGCAAAGGAGGGGAGGTGTATGTTCTTTGATTCATTCAGCTATGCTTGCAGCTGTTTTCAATGCACAACCTAGCTGGTGCTCTTGTTTGTAGCCTGCCACCTACTGGCTGCTATTGGTATGTATGAAACATGAATTGGATTTCTTTTTGTATTGTCTGAAATAAAAAAAAAAAGTGTAACCTTTTTCGCTGCAAGAGCCGTTTTTGTGTTTTTTTTTGCACGCATGTTTAAAAAATAATTTTAGGTCTGAAGATTACATAAAACACCCAAACATGATATATTTTCTAAAAGCAGATACCCTTGAGAATGAAATAGTGGTAGTTCCAATTTTTTATGTCACACAATCTTACCACCAAGGTCTAGGAAATGCAAACACTGAAAGTAAAGTGAATCTTAGGGCAAACAAACGCAAACTATGATTTTTTTTTTGGTAATATATAAAAGATGGGATTGCACCAAGTAAATAGATACACAACATGTCAAACCTTAAATTTGTGTGCGCCCGTGAAATGGCAACAAACTTCAGTACCTTATATTTTCTATAGGTGATGCTTAAAAAGCCCCCTATAGGTCATCAGTTTATTGTTACAGAGGAGCATATCTCCTCTGGGCTCCACTGAATGTTTTACAATGCAGATCACATTGCAAAACATTACTACCCGGGGACACTGAGAGGCTGCCCCAGTAACAGATGTCTCTTTCCAGGTCACAGCAGGACATGTGTCCACTCTGCTCCTTCCCCTCCACCTGCCAGCACCTGCCATGTCAGTCTCGGGCCTGCAGATGGGCAAGCATAGCCCAGAAATTGTGGTGGAGTGCATGGGGGGGCACACACCAGGGGTGTGTGAGGCAATGGGGTGGCAGCGCAGTTGCCTAAATGCTTTCACTTGACAGGCAGGAGTCTGCCTGTCAGTTTTACACAATATCCAAGTGGCTGCAGCCTCCGGATTGTGTGTGAAACCCTCGCTGTCAGGTCCATACAACTTACGGATCTGGCAGCGAAAGGTTTAAATGAATTGTTTTTTGAGTACTGAAAAAAGAAAGAAAATGTAAGAATTAAAGATTAGTTCCAGTCACTGGCATGTTATACATACAGATTGGACCAAAGTATCTATGTATATACCATTCCTGGCCAGAATCGTTGGAAGCTGGAAATTGCTAAAGCAGTCACTGCTACGAAAGTGATCTGCACTTGGTCCCATGGTGACCAACTGGCCTGATGCTTTGTGAATCCAGGAGGTTGGCTGCACGTCATGAGCACCATTCCGAGACTGCTTTTCACTCTCTGAATAAATGCAAAATCTTCAGTGTTTGGATGAGTTGGAGAGTGTAATGTCACCTCCCTGCCTCTCCACCTCACCCAGAGAATACATTGAACTACATACATGCAAAACATTCTCTGAATGTGACCAGTGCTGAGCAGCTGAACAAAAAGCCCCTCCATGTGAGCACATTAGCCATCCACCCACAGCATAGCCAGGGTTTAGGTGAAGGTGTTAGCAGAGCTCGTCGACAGATACTCAGTTGAAAGAAATCTGGAATTCACTGCAACACTTCACCTTTATTGATCCCTCACAGACAGTGCGGGGTACAGTAAAGGTTGACGCGTTTCGAGCTGTAGCTAGAGCTTACTCATAACATCATGCCATGTATGAGGGTATAAGGTTATGAGTAAGCACTAGCCACAGAGCAAAACACGTCAACTTTTACTGTACCCTGCACTGCCTGTGATGTCTTTTGCATGAAGGATCAATAATTATGGATTTCTTTCAATTGAGAGTAATCACTCAGTGCAGGACCCATAAGCAAGTGGAGATCACTGTAGTAAAAGAGACTACTTCAGTTATTTCCAGCTTCCTGTAGCACTGGCCAGGTATGTCATATACTGTACATCATGGGTGCCCAACCTGTGGGCCTCCAGCTGTACTACAAGTCCCATGAGGCATTGCAAGCCGCTGACAGTTACAAGTTTGACTCCCAAAGGCAGAGGCATTATGGGAATTGTAGTTTTGCAACAGCTGGAGGGCCACGGGTTTAGCACCCATGCTGTACATAGTTACATTGGTTCCAAGCGGGACCAATGTAGAACATGCCAATGCCTAGAATTATCCTTTAAATCTGAACTCTAGGCAGATAAAAGAGATAAACATTAATGCAGCTCTGCACTCATTAGTACACCATTAAATATAATTTTACATGAATTTGACCAGGTATCTGCCCCTTGTAGCCCCGTGCAGCAGGGCTGGAGTGTGGGAGAAAAATGTGACACAAAAACCCAATCTGTTCAGGACAAAAACCATGCTAATAGGAAGAAAAAGCCAAGTGGGAGAGATAGCTTACCTGTTTGTTTCTTCTTCTTTCATTGTCCAATCATAGGAAGTGGTGGGTCAATGATAGCATGGAACCAGAGGAAAGTGGTTGAAAGATACTAGTACTGTAGGTACTCTGGATTGGAGGGTAAATATTGAAACAGTTTTTTTTTTTTATTGATATACTTATTGTAACCTATCCCACAGGAGCCGCTGGTATGAAGGGTCCTGATCTCCACTTAGAGCTCACACAGCACAGCAGGAACAGCATTTTCTTCTCTCTCTCTGGTTCAAAAAACAGTCATAGCGTATCTTGTATTTTTATTGTTAAGCAGAAATTTGATAGGTATGGGGAAGACATGGGATACCACAAAGGAACTGAAGTAAATAAGGACTCTTCTAATAAAGAACTCCCATAAAGTCTCTACTTGCTAGGAGAATGCTAAAGCTTGCTTCTACAGTGTCTTGTGCCTTGAAAAAGTATTCATACCCCTTGAAATTTTCCACATTTTTGTCATTTTACAGCCAAAAACGTGTAAATGTATTTTATTTTTTATTTTTATTTTTTGTGATAAACCAACACAATGAGGCACATAATTGTGAAGCGGAAGGAAAATGATAAATAGTTTTCAACATTTTTTACAAATAAATATGTGAAAAGTGTGTCGTGCATTTGTATTCAGCCCTCTTGAGTCAATACTTTGTAGAACCACCTTAAACTGCAATTACAGCTGTAAGTCTTTTTGGGTATGTCTCTACCAGCTTTGCACATGTGGAGAGTGACATGTTTTCCCATTCTTCTTTGCAAAATAGCTCAAGCTCTGTCAGATTGAATAGAGAGCATCTGTGAACAGCAATTTTCAAGTCTTGACACAGATTCTTAATTGGATTTAAGTCTGGACTTTGACTGGGCCATTCTAATACATGAATATGCTTTGATAGAAACCATTCTATTGTAACTCTGGCTGTATGTTTAGGGTTGTTGTCCTGCTGGAAGGTGAACCTCCACACCAGTCTCAAGTCTTTCACAGACTCTAACAAGATTGCCCTGTATTTGGCTCCATCCATCTTCCCATCAACTCTGACCAGCTTTCTTGTCCCTGCTGAAGGATAGCATTCCCACAACATGATGCTGCCACCACATTTCGCGGTGGGGATGGTATGTTCAGGGTAATGTGCAGTGTTTTCCACCACACATAGGATTTTGCTTTTAGGCCGAAAAGTAAAATTTTAGTCTCATCTGACCAGAGCACTTTTTTTCCACATGTTTGCTATGTCCCCCACATGGCTTCTTGCAAACTGCAAACGGGACTTCTTATGGCTCTTATTCAAAAATGGCTTTCTTTTTGCCGCTCTTCCATGAAGGCCAGATTTGTGGAGTGCATGACTAATAGCTGTCCTGTGGACAGATTCTCCCACTAGAGATGTGGATCTCTAGTGGGAGAATCTGTCCACTGGACAGCTATTCCAGAGTTACCATGGACCTCTTGGCTGCTTCTCTAATTAATGCTCTCCTTGCCCGGCCTGTCAGTTTAGGTGGATGGCCATGTCTTGGTAGGTCTGCAGTTGTGCCATACTCTTCCCATTTTCAGATGATGGATTGAACAGTGCTCTGTGAGATGTTCAAAGCTTGGGATATGTTTTTAAAACCTAACCCTACTTTAAACTTCTCCACAACGTTATCCCTGACCTGTTTGGTGTGTTCCATGGCCTTCATGGTGCTGTTTGTTCACTAAGGTTTTCTAACAAACCAAGGCACTGTATATAAAGTTGAAGGCTGCTTACAGTCTCTGGGGTATAGAACATAGGCCAGTACTCACAGGCCTCAGGGTTACCATCTGCCACCCTCCAAGCTCTTGTGAAAGACAGCTGGTGTTTAGAATATGTGGCTTGAATAAGCCTATGCCATCCTCCATTGTGGTATAGTCATAACAGTATCTGGGGCAAGAGGTCAAAAATAAATTCCTCAAAGGTACACAGACACCAGCAAAAACACCTTATAGGTGGATTAACTCTTCTGTACAAACAAATGGAAACCACTCAACCTATGACTGGCCTTTACAGCAAGGAGCACATGGAAGGGCAACCCATGTCAAAAAAACAAACAAAAAATGCCAGCTCACTTACCAGCCAGCCTGCAACAAATCAAATGAACCCTGTCCAGTTCATGTTAAAACCCAGGGGTTTAGTTGCACACATTTGCAAATACATGTGTAAGCTGCAGAGGCCACATACTGGCATCCCAGTGTACTCCAGTCCTAACTCTGAAATTTGAGAGTCTCCAAAGTTGGAGGATATATATAAGAATAGATAGATAAGAATGCCGTTATGTGGCCTCTTCAGCTTACACATGTATTTGCAAATGTGTGCAAACTAAACCCCTTGGTTTTAACATGAATTGAACAGGGTTAATTTGATGTGTTGCAGGCTGGCTGGTAAGTGAGCTGGTATTTTTGTTTGTTTTTGATGAGGGTTTTACCTCTTCCCTACTATATCCAAAACTGAAAAAAAATTGTTACATTTTAAAGGACTGACTACACAGCAGATTGATTTAGATGTTCAGCTAAAAAAGAATTGGAGCACTACTTGGGATTGTGTTATATATTTTTACTATTGCACACTATTGTGTGTTTTGCAGGGATTTGAACTTTATTATATGTATTTTCTTTGAATGGTAATATCACTTTATGAATTTTGTATGTTGTAGAAATGTTAGTTTTCTTGTTTTATTGTTACATTTACGCTAAGGAAATTCTAACTAGATCAGAAAGTGCTACAGAGTTCAGTGGTATAGGATTCATCAGTGCTTGTGTTATTGAATATGAATGTCATTTCTGGGTATATATAGCTACTATTAGGGTTGCACAGCATGAAAAACACTGATTTACTAAAGAATATCTCTGAATGTGACTAGGCAAGAAACCAAATCGTATTCTCTGAGTATTTACTATGCAGTAGGCAAGCACATCAATTATGGTGTACATACGTCAAATTTACTAACAAATGCGATTTGCTAAGCAGTCTATGCACCCGGGTCTATATATAATCCAGCTAAGTGGTGACGTAAATAAAGTAAATGAAAAATGGCCCTTTCTAAAAAATTTTTGGGCTATTTGTCATCTGTAAGATATTTTGCATTTGCATTGCTTTGAGGACCAATACTTTATGAATTGGCCACTGATATCAGTAAATGTGACTGTAGAAAAACTCTCAAAGTCAAAAAGTAGCCCATATTTCATGGAGGGTGCCAAACCTTCATAGTTTCCCTTAAAAGGGCCCTAATATTTTATTAATTAGTACATCAATACTGGAGAGTTAAAACGTTTCTTTTTTGTTTTGGATAAAGAAGGGAGGGTCTTGAACCCCTGTCAGGTTCTAATTGTTGTCCCCAATAATGAGGTTCACCCCTCTGGCAGTCTCTGTGACCATTGTCACTGAGACTTAAAGTGAGAGAAAACCCAAATACTAGAGCTGTCTCTGGAACAGAAAAAAACGGGGGGGGGGGGAACTCTAAATGGGGACACTTGTTAAAGTGATAACTTTGTAAGAGAGGACTTTAATTACTTTGGATCTATCTCCTCTTAATACTTTTTTTATGTGTCAAGCCAGGAAATGAAGAACATTATTACACAAAAACAATATAATAATTAGCCCTTAGTGCTCAGATGTCCAAAACGTCAATTGAATTGAAAAAAGTCCCCCAGCTGCTGGAAAAATACTCCCTAGGCAAATAATAACATACAAATAGGACCAGTGCTTCTATAATCCAATAGCAAGCTTTTGTTGTTCACCAACATGCAAGAATCCTGTAGTAATTTGCGACTTTCACTGGACAATATGACTCAGCATGAATAAGGGTCAAATAAAGCTTATGTGTTCCAAAGCAAATGTACACGGGGTCTTCTATCTTCTCAAGTATTCTTGAGAAAATAGAAGACCCCACGTACATTTTCTTTTGAACACATGAGCTTTAATTCAACCTTATTCGTGCTGGGTCATATAGTCCGGTGACAGTCTGAAAATCCACAAAAACAACAAAAAATTGTGAGGGGTTTAACTAATCCCTACTCTAGCCAAAACTAAAATAAAGCATTGGCTTCACATATAAGTTAAACCAACTAAAGGCTTCTTTTATATCTCAGAGTTAGTAAGTTTGGGCATGACATTCTTTCCATATAATCACACACTCTCTCTCTTGGATTTTCCATATAAAGAAAAATGTAACAGGAGGAGTAGTAACACACCAAGGTAGCTGGAAACACTTAATACTTTGGTCTAGACCTGTAAACAGTGATAGATAGACCTTGCAATTTGAATACCCAACAGACAGAAGGAGTCAGTAATTCATGACCTAGCACACTATGGGGTTGATTTACTAAAGTCAAATAGACTGTGCACTTTGCAAAGTGCAGTTGCACTCTGCAAACAGTTGCTCAAGATGAAGTAAACAAGGTAAAGCCTCACTTTGCAAAGAATACCCGATGACGTGCAAAGATGATAAAAAAAATGCATTTTTGCTTGAACATGATTAGTTGATGGAAGTCAGAAGAACTCTCCCTCATTTACTAAGCTCTGGAGCAATTGTACTTGCAGAGTGCAACCACACTTTGCAAAGTGCACAGTCTATTTGTCTCTAGTAAACCAACCTTTATCTATAACTGAAATATCACCTTTAGATGGCATAGCAATATAGTTTAACTCCAGCCCTGCCCTGCCCTCCACCAGCCAAATGCATGGGCATTGTTAAAACCAGAAGGCTGAAAAGATTTAATGGCATAAATAAATAACTGCAAGGGACAGTTCCAGAGAGATGATGAGTATTTGCAGCTAAAGCTGCTTTTACTTTAATTTTCAAACCTTCTGCAACACCATTTATAAAAATATTGAAGTTGGCCTTTAAATGAGGCAACTGTAACTACAGGTCAGTACAAAAGTTCAGGACAGCGACATGGATAGCACCATAGCTCTAGGAAATAGAGCACTATAAAAAATGTAAAATAAAAGCACAAAAACATAAACCTACAGCAAAAATAAATAGTATTTATATTACATTTGTATTATATTCAGCACAGGTACTCTTTAACGGTCAGCCTTCAAAGTATTAATTATTGGAACTCTGACGTGCCGCAGGTTATTTTTTGTAAATAGCACCAATTGTGTAGGAAAAGAATATGAATTATTAACAATTAGAAAATAGTTTTGGCTTTCATCCTTCTTTTAGCAAATTTGACTTGAATAGAAGAACTTCTGAACAGATAAAAACAAACCCTCGGGATCAGTCACCCTTAAAGTAAGTCTAATAAAATATGTATAAAACAGTAAAAAAACAACCGTTTTCTTTTGTCTTTGATTTAATTTGCCTGTAAAACAGAATCGAGTTACTAGGTGTAGAGAGTACGATACTCCTGGGAATTCAGGCGCTTATTTTAATGAATGTACTGTAAACCTTTTGTACACTGCCAGTACAAAATTAATTAAATTCTATTATAATCCCTGTTCTGCATTTACTTATACTGTAGGCTGAGCATAAATGTTTATCTATTATTACTTATTTTCATAAATCAATCTATCTATCTATCTATCTATCTATCTATCTATCTATCTATCTATCTATCTATCTATCTATCTATCTATCTATCTATCTATCTATCTATCTATCCATCTATCGCCAGGTGCCCTGTGCCCTGTGCCGCTGTGCTG
This sequence comes from Lithobates clamitans, assembly GCA_037952925.1. NCBI lineage: Eukaryota > Metazoa > Chordata > Amphibia > Anura > Ranidae > Lithobates > Lithobates clamitans. The sequence continues at coordinate 3,574,673 of JBBGZY010000589.1, read as the reverse complement.
TCTGTGCTCCCATTAGACTGCAGATGAATGGGTTAACACTACCTCGCCTCCATCCACAAAGGGGAGCTAACAAGCAGAAGGAGCACAAAAGATTTGATGGTTGGCAGCATTGGATTATGGGAGATGAAGTTTGGAAAAAAAACTTTACTATGGTAATTTATCGACTATAAGACTACAATTCACTAAGTGAGCTGGGTATAAAGAAAGAGAGATCTGTATTTTTACAGGCTGAATACCAAGGAATTTCCTCTTTTGTTGTGCAGAGACTGAAGTGTGAACATTGTTGGTCCTGTGTGCACATCAACCTGCCACAAGCCTACAGTCATGTGCTGAGGAATAGAGTCACTCCAGGCAGATCCAGAAATGAGCTGACATTTGAACAGTGAGATCCCTGTTGCTGTTTTGCTGGGACTGGTGAGGGGATACTGCTGCCATTAACCTATTGCTGCTAGCAGAGACTGAGCACACAGGGACTGACAATCTAACTAGTAGCATTATTTAATGCATGCAGACTTTACTGGGACTGTACTCATTTGCACCACCATAAAGACTGGGCCCCAATTCTATCCAGCTGAAGGACTATGGCTAAGGATTGCTTACTCAGATAGCTGCTTCACAAGAACTTTCACTTTCCCTGCTGTGCTATCATTCTGACCTGACCTGGTGGAAGAAGACACATTTTGTTTTTCACATCCTATGGTGCAGATGATTTTTAAAGACACCACTTTTAACTGCATTAGAGATATCTGGTAGCGGTGTATGGACATTATACATAGACATTCACACCTTTCACATGTATTATATTGGATTGTTTATGTTCATAATTATTGTTTTTTTGTAAGGTTGGGTTGGTGGCTATGCAAACCTGCTAGAGTGATGAGGGCTTGGAAGGTTAGTACCATCTGGAACAGAAACCAGGGCACCCACAGGCAGTTGGGGAATAGGATTAATTTCCTTTGAAAGCTAGAAGAGCCCATTACCTCTTGGTTTGAATGTTCTACCTTGTCTGGCAATGGGCTGGGAAAGCAGAAGGTTTGCCGTGTCTGTGCCCCCTGGGACTGGTCACCCTAGGGGTGCTCTTAGTAATACCGGGGTGTGAAAAGGCACATGGTCATAGCCATGGTGTGAAAAGGCAAATGGTCAGAGCCACCAAAAGCTTTTTTTTCTGCACTGCACCTTTTAGGGCCTGGCCTTTTGGCTAAGTCTGGGTGGTCTTTGTCTACCAGGCCTCAGGGTCTAGAATACTGCACAATTGCATGGCCACTTTATTTTTTTTCTAGTTATTTTTCTCTCACGTTTGTCACCTTTCACTTTTTCACTTTTGTGTGTGTTTTTCAGTGGATGAAGGGTGTGAGTCCTTGGGCTTACCTTGATGTCTAGGGGAAGGATGTGTGGCCCTCAGGTCCCTTCCTTCCCTGCCTCTGGGGGTTCTATCTTTGGAAGAGCTCCCCTGACCTAGTACTTGATTGATGGCTTTGGCTGTCCTAGAAGAACGGGGTCTTCTAGGCCTTCTGGTTAGGCAGACCATGTAAACCTATGTTCCCCTCAGGAGCCTTGAGCCTCGGGGGTCAGGGTAGAGGTCCTACTCCTTTGGGGGGGTGGACTAAAGACACAAACTTAAGTGCACTTATTTGTTTGTGTTTGCACATGCACGTTTTTGTGTATACTTATGGGTTTTTTGCGTTTAGGTTTTTGCACCACTGTTCACTTAAAAAAAAAGTGGTTGACCAGCTGACAAGACATGCAGAACTATCTGTATCACAACACTGTTACAAAACTCTGTAAACTCAACAGAGTCTGGAAGATGATACAGCACAAAAAGTCCCAGATTCAAGAAAAGGCAAAATAAAACAAACAGATACACATCTCTGATTCATGCAGTGGGCTGGCTCTTAGAGTATGCCTTGAAAATGTCTTGAAATTTGGACGCAGACCTCTCTAGTAGTGATTCTGAACTTTCATAGTTAAAAGAACGGAAATCCAATGAAAGAAAAGGTGGGTCAGGGATATGTTGGCAGGTGCAGTTAGCTTGCCTGTTACTAGATCTGTTGCCATTATAGTATGGTAGGAGCGGGTTAAAAGCAGGTGTTAGCTCCCCTGTCAGAGAAATCCCTCTTCTAGTGATGTAATGGAAGTAATTAGTGCCCATATGAACACCAGCAAGGAAGGAGCCCCTGGGAAGTACAGGGTATGGGAACACAACACCCCAGAGCTGTAAAAATGTAATCCTTTACTGAGCTGAGCTAAAGAGCCCTGTTTAGGGCTGAATTCCCACAAGACGTGGCACAGATGGTGTAAGGACAGCTGTACAAACAAGGCCTGGGGAATGCCCAGGAAAAAATTCCAAGCCTACTTACCACCAGCTCGCAGACAACCAAATTAACCTGTCTAACAGTATGTGTTAAAAACAGGGGTTTAGTCCGCACGCATTTGCAAATGCATGCGAAAGCTACAGAGCCTCGTCACGACACCCTGATATCTGTGGTCCTAACACTAAAATATGAGTGTCCCCACAGTGGAGGCACATGCATTCTGATGGATAAATGAGAGCAGGTGGACTGAAGGGCAGCCCATCCCTTCTTAAAGGTACAGGAGCACACCAGACACCCAGCAAATAGCACAATGGCTGCAAAGGTGCTGGTGCGTTGTTGGACGAATACACACACCAAGGTGATCTCAAAAAACTTGCCACTACCCTCATTTATAGCTGGCTATCGCAGTAAGCGGCATTGGAGGGCTACAAACAGATACAAACAAGGCCTGGGGAATGCCCAGGAAAAAATTCCAAGCCTACTTACCACCAGCTCGCAGACAACCAAATTAACCTGTCTAACAGTATGCGTTAAAAACAGGGGTTTAGTCCGCACGCATTTGCAAATGCATGCGTAAGCCACAGAGCCTCGTCACGGCACCCTGATATCTGTGGTCCTAACACTAAAATATGAGTGTCCCCACAGTGGAGGCACATGCATTCTGATGGATAAATGAGAGCAGGTGGACTGAAGGGCAGCCCATCCCTTCTTAAAGGTACAGGAGCACACCAGACACCCAGCAAATAACACAATGGCTGCAAAGGTGCTGTAAGGACAGCTGTAGCCTCCTTGTCTACCATTGACCTTCTTCTGCAGGATCTGTAGTATGGTGCATATGGCCTTAGAGGCCTGGACAGAGTCTTCTTATTGTAAGTGATACTGAAACCTGGGAAAGAGATTGTAATCTGAGAGTATGCCCAGCTGGGCAAAGCTATAGAATAGACATTGGGAGAATGATATACTAACAGAAACACCTTGTTTCTCCTGAACCTCAGCTGTGGGTCTTGTGACTTGGGGGTAGAAGCATGGGGCTGTGAACTTAGTATACCTGGGGAAGTGGTCCCAACTCTGTGGTGCTTCCAGGGAGAGGAATGGAGTAGAGGGAAGAAGGGTTAACTAAGAGATGTGTACTTGTGGTCTGCACTGAAGTGACTGCTACAGAAGTGCTGGGAACGCATCTGTGTGCGGACATTTATGTATTCTTAAATATTAAGATTTCTGCCTTGGCATGTTGCAATCAGGCCTAAGGCTGGGAGTGTGACATAATATGGAAGATAGTTCTATCAACAACAGGTGGGTGGCTGTTCTATCTAAAAAAAAATGTGTGGGGACTGCACAATTTGGTGCCAACAGCTAGCCAATTGTAAGCCCCCTTACACACTGGGAGAAGCTTACATTGTGCACTGAATTCAGAGTAAGCAATGTCAGTAAAGGCAAGGAGCCTGTACAACAGTGCAAACCTAAAGGTAAGGTGTAGTTCAGCTTTAAGCCTAGTACCATAAAGTTTCTCTGCATATTTCTGCTTCCATTGTTGCTTCTAGTGTTGCCAATTTAAAGCGGATGAACCTTATTTTAGGGGCATATTTATAGAACTCCAGGAACAAATATTCACTCGCGTGGAGCATATGATGTTGGCAAACGTTCAACTGGAAAATGTTGGCAAATATGCAAGTCATTTTCTCGTACAGTTTGCAGAAATGTTTGGTGAATTTCTGTTAAATCCTCAGTTAATCATTACACATGGAACAGGATGTAGAGAGGTCATTGATTTAGGTTAAAAAAGCCATAACACAGCACAAGTGGGAATCTCACAATGGCTTTTCATTGAGGTTGTAGAAACACTTTCTATTGCAGTAAGCAAAAAAAAATGCATATGTGCCAAGCTATATGCCATGGTAAAACACCTAAGCTGACATATGAAGGAAGGTACCATATGGGTCAGTAGTATATATTAGTAGCTATCAATGGAATCTCTGTTCTTCATTTGCAGAGCTTTTGGCAAGCTTTGCTGAAGTTTTTTAAGGTACCTTACGGCTCTGGTTTGTAAATGTTGAACACAGATGATCCTAATGAGTATTGATTGCCACTTTACACAAGCTACTAGCAGGATTCAGGTAGTTCTAAAGCCTAAAGGATTTTTTTACCTTAATGCAATCTCTGTATAAAGGTAAAAAACCTTCTGTGTCACCAGCCCCTTTACATTTACCTGAGCCTATTCATGAGAGCAGAGGCTTACTTGACTCTGTCCATCCTCATCAGGCAGATTGATAGCAGTGGGATCTGTTCGCTCCTGCTGCTGTCAAACAAATCATGTGATGAGGGATCGAGGGGTGGGACCAAGCCTCCCTTTCTGTGGCAATAGACGCAGATGGGGTGGCTCGGGAGTGAGCCTGCACGGATGTCCCCATTATGCTTTCTATGGGGGAACTTGCCCTAGAGGGGGAGCCAGGAGCACCAGTTGGTGGGCCCAAGAAGAGAAGGATCAGGGCTGCTCTATGAAATACCATTGCACAGAGCATTTGAGTGTAACATATTAATTAGAAAAAAAAAAAGCTTTAATAATACTTTCAGCACTACTTGAAGCTTGGTGAAAGACTGCTGAATTCACCTCTATTGAGCAGGCCAAATACATTTTATGTATTGCTTTAATTATGTTTTGCTGTTAGCTAGTAATTGTGAGACCTGACATGTGCTTGATGGATGGTGGAGATCGGAGGCCTGGTCCCATTTATGGAGACCAGCTGGGGTCCACCTAATACATTACTATCCAGTCCATGTTCATGTTCACACCTGGCTCTCTAGTTATGTTTGATTGCTATATCTTGGGGGTCCGGTGGCATTTCCCAGTATGGGGAATCCTCCTTTATAGTGTCCCCTACTTACGTCCCTTTGGCCTCCAGCCATGGACTTACCTGTTACCTGACTTTATGACATTGCTAAATGCTTACATTATTCCTTGACCATTACAGACTAAGCCTGGAAGAAACCTTCAGTTCACTTTCAAGAAATTAAGGAACCTTTCAATAAGTTGTTTGTTGATGGAAAAATATCTGGTATTTGCCAATGATTCATGAGCCATATTTCTTAAAAATTGGGAACCATGTCTTACCTATGCTATAAAATCATCTAACTATCCATAGCAACACACAGACAAAGCCTGGAAGAAACCTTCAGTTAATTTTCAAGAAATTAAAGAACATTTGAATACATTGTTGGTTGATGAAAAAATATCTACTATTCTTCAATGATTCATAAGCCATATTTCTTAAAAATTGGGAACCATTGCGTACCTATGCCTTTAGATGTTTGAATGCTTCAAGTCTAAGATATTTATAGCTCTTTATCTAGTATGTGGGGGAAGACATTTGTGTAGCTCTTTTCCTCTACCTATTCCCCTGAGTGCTCATAAGCGCCATGGTAGTTCATTGAAACTACAAGCCGACAGCCAGAAAGGCTGTCAGGACTTGTAGTTTCCCATTCACGGAGGACTGTTGAAGAATGACCTAGCGGGAAGGGTGGAGCTTCGCACAGCCCTGTTATTTTCAAACAGTGATAGCAGGTGCCCAGAGAAGATACCCACTCGCTGTCACTGCAGAGGGGGTAGGGGGGAGAAGCTGCAGCTGCTGGAACCTGTTACATGGTCCACCCTAAATACGGGTGGTACATGTAACCAAAAGGTGAACTTTTCCTTTAACCGATGGATCAGGTAATTTATCTGAAAATACTGGCCTCCAAAATGCCCACTAGCTTTATCTTCATACAAGTCCTAAATGACTCTGAGGACTAACATTCTACTATCCGCTGTGCCTGTTGTTCTCTGTTATGCCTGGCTACACAGAACATTGATTTACTAAAGACAAATAGACTGTTCATTTGGCAAGGGACGTTGCACTTTGCAAATAAATTTACCCATACATACAAACAGCTACTTCGGCAACAAAAAGTCTGACCTGGGTATTATACCCAGGTCAGACTTTTTGTTGCCGAAGTAGCTTCTATTTGATCCTGGTAGGGATACCAGGATCTGCTTGTTTGTATGCATTGTTCCTTTGGCTACAGCAACAGCACCACACTTAGGTAAGCCTTATTAGGGTGTATATAGATCATCCTCCACCATGGGTTATGGTTCAGCAGGACTCGTTTTCTTTTTTCTCTCTTTTTTTGGTTGGTTATAAATTTACCCATAGCTTAGTGGATGTGGTGCAATTTCACTTTCTAAAGAATAACCAATCACATGCAAGGAAAAAAAAAATCAACATTTTTGCCATCACATGATTGGAGGATAAAAGACAGCAGAGCTTCACCTTATTCACTAAGCTGCGGGGAAACTTTGCTTGCAAAATGCAACTTTCCTTGCAAAGTGAACAGTCTTTTTACATTTAGTAAATTAACCCCAGAGGGTCCATCAAACTTTGTAAAATACAGTTATGAAAAAATGAGATTTAATAGAAAAGAATTATTACAGCCTCTTTAATATTAGTAAGTTAAAAATAATTAACTTGTCATAACTGTTAAATAAAATAATAAAACAGTGTGAAGAATTATAAAAAGAATAAAACACAAGATTGTAAGATTTAACAATTCTGACAATATTCAAAACCCAGCACGGGATTTTAACATAACTGCATTTGATACTAAGCCACTTGGGAAGGTTTTATGAACTGTTGGAGTTTGTGCAAGGCAAATATTTTATCTTTTGTCTTCTGATCAAATTATAAGAATCATTGAGCAGTCAGTCATCTATCCATTCATTTTACAGGAATTGTGCAACGGTGTGTTTCCTCCATGAAGACATGCTGTATACTATATTCAACTGATCACACCTGCCCTCCGCTGATGTTAGGCTCCCTGGGGTATAAATGTATTTATACAAGGAATATAGTAAGTTGTCAGGAATATCACACATTTTTCAGCTAATTAAACATGGCATCAAAAACCCTCACCAATTCCAAGGATATGCAATAATGCTTGAGGGAAAAAAGATATAAATATAGAAAATAATGGATATGGCAAATTATGTATATATAAAATACATATGTTAAATGTCTTTTACTATTTTTTTTTTATTATTTTATAGTTGTAATATACTGTATGCTGTAAAAGCCACTCCTTTAATTAATCTGTGTTATTAATATGAACATGCATTGTCTGAAATTGTGGGTACAGTATGTATTTAAATGTAATTATGCATTTGAAAGCTTTCTTTTTTTTTTGTCTTTTATAAAATACCTTCAGGAGCATTTTATATTCACCTAAGTTTGCTATTTGGGTCCATCAACGCTGGTGTTTCCAGGTACTGGTAATTGAGCGCTGCAGATTTACCGGTGTATGATGGCAGTTCCCTCACCCTGACATCATCTAGATCTTGAGAGGACCCTGGTATTGGATAGCCAATAGGAAATGTCCACCTTACCCAGGCATTGACTTGGGCATCCAAAGAAGGACTCTTCCTGTAAACAAGAGAGAAGACTTGGGACTATATAATGAGTAAAAAAAGACATTTAGTTTTTTTGGGAGGTTTTAGGAAACATAACATATTTATTCTCTTTTTGTTTTTCACCATGACTATCAACTTTATACATTATCATTTTTTCATGCCTAGGTTATGTAGAATTTCATCCATGTAAGCAACCATTTAGATATCCTAGCTTGCATTTCTTGACGTATTTAGATAGAAGGTATATGTTTATGCATTGTTGCCACAAGATAAGTGATTCTGCAGAGTCATTGAAAGAATTGGTGGGCCATAGTTGGAGATTTATCCAGGCTTTTAATGTGATATAGGTGATACCTATAGGTGATTGTAAGCTCTAACGAGCAGGGCCCTCTGATTCCTCTTGTACCAAATTGTAATGTAACTGTAATGTCTGCCCTCATGTTGTAAAGCGCTGCTCAAACTGTTGGCGCTATATAAAACCTGTATAATAGCCAAATGTGTTTTTTGGGGGTTTGGATAGAGGAAGGAAAGGTTAAAACCCCTTTTGGTTAATTTCTTGCTGTCTGCGTTCTATTGGGAAGGTATCCCTGCACATTTAACCATGAAAAAGGTTATTGTGGAAAGGGTGCCCTCAATTAGAAGATGTACGTTCACCTCTTGCCCTGATGGAAGTTCTAAAATGTTTTGTATTTTTTGTTCTAAAATCTTTTTGTCTCAGGATCTACTTCACACAATGGTCACCAGGACATATAGAGAGGGTAAATCTACCTAGCGGGTCATGGGCATTAAAAAAATATTATAGGGGTTCTTGTCTATTCCTACTATTTTAAACCCCCCACCCAAAGAAAAATAAAAAATGACAAAGGACCTAAAGTGCCATCATCTTGAACAGAGCAAATAACTACATCAAGGTAAAAAACAGAAACTTTCTAGTTTGCTACCCAGTGATATAGATTCAAAACAAAGTTATAAAAAATATTTCCAAATTTATTTATAGATATATAAAACAAAGATTTAAAATGATCACATATTTATATATGCTCAATACAAGGTCTTTTTTTCACCAACCACAAAGACCATGTATATTTGCATTATACTGAGTGCGCCATTTTATGGCGCATTTTGCACCGAAGGTCACGATCAATGCCTTTGTAGGTAGCTCCACTTCATCAGGGCCAACAGTAAAAAGGTTACAAGAAATCCATGCAATTCCACTCACCTCAATGAGTGGTCACAATTAGTTTAATTAGTTTAAAGCATCATATGATTCCAATTTAAAACTATAATCATCCCCATAAGGCAGAAAGGTCCAGGACTCAATGTTGTCCTGTCATAAGCTGGTAATATTGGGGGAGACCTCCTCCCTCCATGATCCACAGAGTAGTAATGATCCCAAATCATAGTGAATACGCTAAGCATGAGTATTCCCTATCCTCCAAACCACAACAGGGTATCCTTACTGAATAGTAATGTGAAAAGGCAGAAGATCTTAAACTGTCAACCACAAGGGAATAATGGTTTGTGTAGACTGTTTAAAGGATAACTGCACTTTCAGTAAAAGTTAATTTATCCTTTTACTTTGCTCCTCTGTGACCTAAAGTAACTTACCCTCCCTCATTGCAGGTTTATCCTTTTCTGAAATGAATGACCATTGCCAACATAAATCTTCAGCACCTACATCTGAAATGTTCTTTCCTTTGGTGGTGCCTGTGCAGAGTGTCTCCAGACTATGGAAGTCCATGGGTTTCTACTGTAATGCAGGGGAAAAAACTTTGCCTGGAAGTGATTTAGATTCTTGTGGACTGCAATCATCTGATTCATGTATATATATATATCTGGGGTGGGGGAGGGTCAATACTTTATATCAAGCAGGGTAGGGAGGTAAAAGGATAATTGTAACTTCTTAAAGTACAGTTATCCATTAAGTTCTCTGTAGTAAATTCAGAAAATGTAATTTCTCTCTCATGTAGTAGGAGTAATAGTTTATGCAGAAAGCAGGACTTTCTCGGGGTGGTGTTTTTACATCATTACCCCTCAGGCACAAGGTGAAAGGAGCACAGATACTAGATTTGATCCTCCAGCAGTGCAGCCAGAGGAAGAAAAGAAAAGTAGAGCCAGCAGCACTGCACAAGTGTCACACATGTCAGCAATAAGGCAGTACTGCTGACCCTCCTGCTCGGCAGGTGCCCAGGTCCCCCTTTTGAACTGATAATGCCTGGGCCCAATACAGGAGAGCTGGCTGTACTGCCTTATCAGCAACCCTGAGTGTCATAAAAAAACTCAATAACCAAACAGGTAGCACCAACATCTTGATCCCATCATCATAGAAAGGCCGGTGTTTTTGTTGTAGAACAGGATAGGAGGTGTGCAAATTGTTGAACTACCCTCTTCTAGTTGGGTAATTATTGGTGTCAGGAAGATTCCATTGGTGTGAATCCCTTGATTTCCATCAGTGAAGGTCTGAAAAGAGGGGTAGAGATGTTGAAACAACATTATATGTGGAAGATCCACATGTGCCGGGGCGGCACAGTGGTGTAGTGGGTAGCACTCTCGCCTAGCAGTAAGAAGGGTCGCTGGTTCAAATCCCAACCACTACCTGCCTGGAGTTTGCATGTTCTCACTGTGCCTGCGTGGGTTTCCTCTGGGTACTCCGGTTTCCTCCCACACTCCAAAAGACATGCTGGTAGGTTAATTGGCTTCTGTCTAAATTGGCCCTAGTATATGAATGTGACTTAGGGACCTTAGATTGTAAGCTCCTTGAGGGTAGGGACTGATGTGAATGTACAATGTATATGTAAAGCGCTGCGTAAATTGACAGCACTATATAAGTACCTTAAATAAATAAAATAAAATAAATATGCGGAGGACCCACAATAGGCATTATATAATATTTGTTCCCCCACCCCTGTTCAATGATAGTTGTTCCGTGTTGACATAGATGGCCTCTTTCAGCCTTTTGCAAACTAGTTGCACTCTGTACAAGATGAATACCTCACTGTCCTTAACCCCCCTGGCGGTATTCCCGAGTCTGGCTCGGGTTGGATTTTTTATACCAAAAGCGGTATCCCCGAGCCAGACTCGGGCTTGCATCGCAGGATCCAGGAAGAGCATACTTACCTTGTCCCCTGGATCCTGCGATGTCTCCCCGCTGTGATCGGCGAGCCGCTGTGTCTCGCTCGATTCACAGTGCCGAGCTCCGTTCCCTGCGAGCGGTGCGACGCACGGGGACGGAGTTCGGCGGTAAATTCAAAAGTAAAACACATAGTATAGATACAGCATACTGTAATCTTACAGATTACAGTACTGTATCAAATAACTACACATCCCCCTTGGTCCCTAGTGGTTTCTCCAGTGTCCTGCATGCAGTTTTATATATATAAAACTGTTCTTTCTGCCAGGAAACTGGAGATCGTCCATAGCAACCAAAACTGTCTCTTTACATCAAAAGTAGTTTTAGAGCAGCTAGAAAAAAGCGATAATAAATTAGAATCACTCGCAGAATTGAGCGATAGTGATTTGTGGGGAGATCCGTCATCAAACACTAAAAGTAACAAAAGCTAAAATTCTGCAACTGAGCAAATTTCAGTGTTTTTGATTTGATTACATTATTATATAATTTTTATTATTATTATATTATTATTTGTTATAATTATTTATAGTTATTTATTATATTATAATTTTTAATTTCGTTTTTCAAACTTTATCATACCCGGGATGTCTACTAGACTCTTGTTTGGACAGATTTAAGTGAACTATTCCTAAGAATTACAGACCTACAATATAAAACGCCAAATTTCTGTGCAAAATAATTGTACCGCTTTCAGCACCTAAAATCAGAAATAATCATACCGCCAGGGAGGTTAAAAGAATGTCCCTTTCTATTACTAAAGGTATGAAGAGGGGTAGGGAGGTTGAAACTACATGATATGTGGAAGACCCACATACGTGGAAGACACCCAATTTTCATGATACCATATATGTTGAAGGCCCCCACCTCTGTTCAATGATAGTTGTTCCATGTTGTTGTAGATGGCCTCTTTTAGCCTTTTGCAAACTAGTTTCTCTCTTGGTGTAAAATGCGTACTTCACTGTCCTCAAAAGAATGGCTTTTTCCTTATGGTGTTATTATTTATTATCTGATATTTCCCTCTAATTACTACTTTTTCACACACTAATTGAAATTTCTGTTAAAACTTTATATATATATTTAGTTACCAGCTATAAACACAAGCTAATACATTTGTGGACAGCATAGAATGGAGATTTGGAGATGTTTGTATACTTTCAACATCTGAGGTTTGTCGTATAGATCAGTACCACGGGCATTGTGACAAACAAATCAATCAAGCTTTAAAATGAATTAAACCTGGCTTATCTATCAGCGTTTGTTGTCATTCAGACATTTATACAATGCCTCTATTTCATTAGAAACGATTATTCCCCAGAAGTAATCATCGTATTGAAGAAATGATGGTAAAATGTCTGCGTAGATACTATTATAAAATACATTGGGAAACAATTTTAAAGACATTACAAGTGACAGAATATCATTGGATTTAGAATCTTTTAGAGACATCAACATCCAAGAAGACGGATTACCATTATGTGATCCAATAATAATATTGAACTGGAAGAAACTTTAGTTGTCATTGTCATTACTGACTTTTAGCTTCCAATACCAGAGCTCAGTCTTTTTTATACATAAAAGTCTCTAGACTTCTCTTCCCTTTTCTTCCTTCCTACCTTATGTCCATCCTTTCCTCCTCCTTATTGTCCTTACTTCTTTCTTGCTTCTATCTTTCCCTCAATTTTTCCACTCCTCCCCATTCTCCTTCCATCCCTCTTTCTTCTATGCTTACTTCCTTTCCCTTCTGCTTTTATACTACATTTTTTTCTGTCGTACTTCCTTCCTTTACTCCTTCCTTTATATCATCTTCTTTCCTTTCTTCCTTCACTCCACCCTTCCACTCTTTTTTCCTTCCTTCCTTCCTCCCTTCCTTCCTTCCTACCTTCCTTCCTTCCTTCCTTCCTTCCTTCCTTCCTTCCTTCCTTCCTTCCTTCCTCCCTTCCTTCCTCCCTTCCTTCCTCCCTTCCTTCCTTCCTTTTATACTGTGGTTCCTGAACTTTTTTTTATATTGTAGGGTTGCAGCATTGCAAACGCGATGCAAGATTCCTTACTTAGCTTCACAATGGTTGAAGCATTAGGAGAGGGGACGCCTGGAATATGAGTTTTGAGTAAACCCTTTACTATAAAAAAGTTATGATTATTAAAATAAACAGACCCTAAATGACAGCTTCCCTGACACTTAGATGAACATTTTCATTATGAGATCTGTTTGTTACTGTAATGATATTGTGGTAGCTATTTAAATATTATGAATAAAGTTACAAATTAAATAATCAATCCATGAATTTGGAGGGCAAGAACACATGAGACAAAAAATCTATAACTGCTGTTGAAAATAACAATAAAATGTTGTTGAATAATTGCCTGTCAGGAAAACAAATTAAGTTGCATTCGCACTTATATTATTTATGCAGTTTATTAACGTTTTCTGGTGTTCTATTTCGACCTCTTTATATCATTTAACAGTTCTGTGTTTTATTTGGCACTTTTATGAGCATGTTGTTATTGTTTTCATTAACACTGAACTCCTGGATAAGCAAGTATTGTCTACATACAAGAGGCGTGAGTATTCTTACTTGAATCTTGGTGTGCTTTGTGAATTTCTTCCAGATCTGTGCAGTTACCTGGTTTTTGCCTCTGTGCATTAACTTTCTGTTCTTAAGACCAATCACTGCTGCTCTCTCTCATTGTATAGGGTGACTGGTCTTGTCTCTGCCCCTTTCTGTAGTTGTGTGCAGGCGACTTTTTGTTGGAAGATGTGTTGGGACCCTCCCACAGCTCTGCTGCCTGTACAGTAATGAGCACTCAGATGTTCAAAAAAGGAAAGGATAGCTAAATATGAGAGTTTTACTGATGCCAAGTTTTCCATTCTGAATGGATCAGATTCTTACCTGTGTGCACTGCTGTATGTTTCCCTTCATGTCCCCTCCACAATCCACTGTATTTACTAGTACCATTGGAAGGAGAGCACACTTGAGACATGGAGTTATGAAGGGGAAACAAGGAGGGGTTAATTGCCGACGCATTGCAGGAAGTCAGTGACAGGCAATGCACAGTGCCGGTCAGTGAGAGGCACTCAGGTTTTAACCTATAGCTGTGATTAGTGGCTTGTCAGCTACTAATCACAGCTTTTCATTGATGATCAAAGTCCAAAGGACCCTTTTGCTGTAAGTTAGTGACTAATGAAGTGACCATACGCTTATAAGACCCCTTTCACACTGTGGTTGTTTTCAGGCGCTTTTGCGCTATAAAATAGCACTTGAAAAGCGCCTGAAAACTGCCTCCCATTAATTTGAATGGGTGTTTTCACACTGGGGTGGTGCGCTTGCGGGATGGTAGAAAAAGTCCTTCAAGCATGTGTTCAAGCAAGCTCTTTGGGGCATGTGTGGATCTCTATAAATAGTCCTTCAAAAATGCCCCTGTCCATTGAACTGAGTGGGTAGCACTTCCAAAGTGCCTTAAAAGCGAAAGGCCGCAAAACGGGTCTTTTTTCGTATTTTTTTAAGGTCACGTTGTCATGTGACCTTGAAAACGATAATGCACTGAAACTTGAGTAAAGCTGTATTAAAAAGTCTAAAATAATTACATTGACACTTTATAGAAAAAGTGAAAAGCCCCAGCACTTAAAGTGTTTCAGTATATGAATACATTTCTGAAATGTTACAATATACAGCCACAGGATACATTTTCCAAAAAACTCCAATCTAGTGACCTTGCCTAGGCAAAGATGGTGTCTTAAAACAGAAGTTTGGGTAATTTTTTTATTGTAGAATCATACTTCGATGCTCAATCTGTTCCCCGCCGGCTCTAACACTGAGAACTAAGTGATTAAACACCACCGATCGCTCGGTTTTCCATGAACAGAGAGCTGGTAACCGTCTGCTCTGCCCCCCCCATGCTCACTGGAGGGGGCAGGAGTGGCCAGCTCAGGCTCTCAGCGACTCACTGAGAGGCTGAGCCTGGGTGCCGGTTCAGCTGTGTTGGCAGTTACCAACCATATGTTTGCGATCTTTCCCGAGCTTGGACCAGATCTGTGTTGACAACTGACAGTGGGCTTCAGCCCGCTGTCAGCTGAAAACAGGTCACAGGAGTGCAGAATGAACTGCACTCCTGTGATTCACAGGAGACGTACAGCCAAACGAGCTTTGGCTGTACTTCTCCTTTAAGTCTGCTAAAGGTAGCAGGAAACATTTCCTCAGCATTTTTATTTGAACTTCTCGATATCCCATTGTTTTCTAATTTTCTAGCAGCCAATAGAATATGATTGCAACTGATATGTGATAAACTGTGTGGACTTACAAACTTCATCATAGTTACTTGGATACTATTTAGCAATTTACTGATTTTGCATGCTATTAGAAGTTGTCGTTAAGCACTATTTTGCTTCTGACAAAATGTATTGATCTTGTACTCTGTTTCTGAATAACTTATTTAGAGTAACAGCATGGCAAATATAGCTGTGGCACAAATGTTTCATAGCATCATAACTTAAATGAATTTCTCTAAGCTCTCTAGTGGCTTGAGGTTAAACACAAGCTTCATACACTAATACTAGCCATGTAGGGATCTAAGACTCTCTTTGTGATTCCTGCTGGATGGAGTATGGAGCATCCCTGAAAGCTTCTCTATGCTAAGTAATAATGTGAACGGACTTCTAATGAGTTCTCCTTCTACATTCATGTCAACTAGGTAGTGGGACCAGTAACAGCAAAACTATGCCACGGATACCTATGTTAGCAGATAAAGTGTATGTAATTCTCTAAAAAAACAAGGAGAGACGCTCCTCTGAGGGTAGGCGTTTAAAACTTTTAATAGTACATAAGGTAAATAACTCACATTTGAGTGGAAAGTATAGGCATGTGGGTCCTAACAAGAGTAAATCCCCTTGCACCTCACGCCTCGCTTTAAGTCCCGCCATCAGAGCCGACTCTTCCTCTACAGCGGTGGGTTCCATCCAGTCATCGCCCGAGTGTAAAGGACCGGCAAAGCAGGACCGTCCACACCAGGACTTACTCTTGTTGGGACCCACATGCCTATACTTATCACTCAAATGTGAGTTATTTACCTTATGTACTATTAAAAGTTTTAAAAAGTCTACACTCAGAGGCGCCTCTCTCCTTGTTTTTTGCAGTACCTTTGGAACTTGGTTTCTGTTCCCATATGTTGGCAGCCCTGAGTGTTCCGGACTCCCTGTTCTCCATATGTTATTGACCACCTATATGGACTAATATAGACTGTGTATCCCATGACAGACTGTATTGCTATTGGGATACTTATGATTCTAGGTTTTTGCGCCTTTATTTGTGTATGTAATTCCCTACAATGAACTTCTTTTGCTTCATTTTGGTCTATTAAATTTATAATTGAAGGTGTTTTACTACAGTAAGTGCATAAAATACATGTTCAAAGAATGTAAATTGTATTTCTTATTTTTATGTCCTGTGTTATCTCAAGGAGTCTTACTAGCACTCCTAGTTCTTATCTTGGGAGTATTGAATGACTAGTGTCTATTTTGTGGAGGTGAGGATAGTGGGAGAGTTTGGGGAGTTTAGCAAAAGCGATGTGGGCAGGGCTTACACCACTCATTCCACAAAAATGCTGTGGGGAAGATTTACTAAAACTGGAACGTGCAAAATCTGGTGCAGCCAGTCAGGTTACATTGTTAAAGCATTGTTGAACAAGCTGAAGTTCGAAGCTGATTTGCTCAGGGCACAGCTGCACTAGATTCTGAGTGCTCCAGTTTTATTAAACCCCCCTGTGTGTTGTCCAGCCAGGACTAGGGAGCTAAGTACATTTCTGGCAGATCAAAAGTTTTTTTCTGTACTTGAACTTGTCTTTAATGTAATAAAACAGGGGGCATCTGTATGTATTGCAGACATTTACTGCATTTGTTTATTGCTTTTTTTGTATATTGCCCTGACATATATTTTAACAAATAAAAGAAGAAGCCAATCAGTTAATCAGTCCATGGAAAAAATTATATATTATACAATTCTACTATAAATTCTACTATACTAAAGCAATTTTAAGGATCAGTTTTGCCATAGCTGATATTTTAATTATGCATAGGGTTTTATTTATAAATGTTTTCATCTAAAATTCATACAACTATAGCCCAAGATTCACCCAAGTTTCACACATGATTAATTTTTTTTAAAAACGGGTTGTAGTTGTGCAAATCTTGGATAAAAACATTGATAAATAGACTCCCTATATTTTGCAGATCCAGACCGCAGACCACGTGTAACCACACCAGCCAAGGACCTCCACATAGAGCATCTTCACCTCCAAGATCCAATAATGCATAATCAATCAATAATAATATCCGTAAACCGTAAACAAATATAGAATGAACAAATACCCACAAATGGTATATTCTCAAATTATGAAAAATAAAATAAATAAATGCAAAAATATGTAATAAAGTGTCCAAACATGTTGTCAAACACCCGTGAAAAAATAAATGAAAAAAATGAAAAAAACTGCCACATTAAAAAAGTCCATCAATATGAGAGACTTATGAAATCATGACGTGGAAAATGTTGCGTGCAGTCCACCACCAGTGATAAAATTAGCTGCTTACCAGAGCCCCATGACCCCCCACTACAGAGGATCAGGGGAAGCTTGTGTAAAATTAGCCCTCCGGAGCTGAATAAATGGACTCAGATACAGGAATGTGACTCAGATACAGACTAAGAGCTGAACACATGAGGAGAAGCTTCTCTTATCTTTCATGCCATATTTACCAACTATGAGCTGGGGAGATACGATGGGATCTGAGTTTCTTTAAATCCATTTGGTTTCCTTGGATGTCTTTTACCACCTACGATTCCTGTATCTGAGTCCATTTATTCAGCTCCGGAGGGCTAAATTTACACAAGCTTCCCCTGATCCTCTGTAGTGGGGGTCATGGGGCTCTGGAAAGCGGCTAATTTTATCACTGGTGGTGGACTGCCCACAACATTTTTCACATCATGACAGATTTCATATGTCTCTCATATTGATGGACTTTTTTAATGTGGCAGTTTTTTTCATTTTTTCATTTATTTTTTCACGGGTGTTTGACTATATGTTTGGACACTTTATTACATATTTTTGCATTTATTTATTTTATTTTTCATAATTTGAAAATATACCATTTGTGGGTATTTGTTCATGCTATATTTGTTTATGGTTTACGGATATTATTGATTGATTATGCATTATTGAGTCAATGCTGTAGCGCGATTCTATTATTATCTACATTTTTTACTGTTTTTGTTGTGCAGGAGAATCGCTGCTTCTTTAATTTTACTTAGTTGTGTCACAACACAATATTTTGGTACACCCTAGCGCAGTTTTTCTGTTCTTTTTTCTTTCACCTCCAAGATCGTCTGAGACCAGCCACCCAGACAGCTACTGCAACAATCAGTTTGCATAACCAGAATTTCTGCACAAACTGTCACAAACCGTCTCAGGGAAGCTCATCTGCATGCTTGTCGTCCTCATTGGGGTCTCGATCTGACTGCAGTTCATCGTCGTAACTGACTTGAGTGGGCAAATGCTCACATTCGATGGCATATGGGACTTTGGAGAGGTGTTCTCTTCATGGATGAATCCCAGTTTTCACTGTACAGGGCAGATGGCAGACAGCGTGTATGGTGTCATGTGGGTGAGCAGTTTGCTGATGTCAACGTTGTGAAACGAGTGGCCCATGGTGGCGGTGGGGTTATGGTATGGGCAGGCATATGCTATAGACAACGAATAGGTGCATTTTATTGATGGCATTTTAAATGCACAGAGATACCGTGATGAGATCCTGAGGCCCATTGTTGTGCGATTCATCCATGACCATCACCTCATTATGCAGCATGATAATGCACAGCCTCATGTTGCAGGGATCTGTACACAATTCCTGGAAGCTGAAAACATCCCAGTTCTTGCATGGACAGCATACACACTGGACATGTCACCCATTGAGCATGTTTGGGATGCTCTGGATCGGAGTATACAACAGCGTGTTCCAGTTCCTGCCAATATCCAGCAACTTCTCAGAGCCATTGAAGAGGAATGGACCATCATTCCACAGGCCACAATCAACAACCTGATCAACTCTATGCGAAGGAGATGTGCTGCACTGTGTTAGGCAAATGGTGGTCACACCAGATACTGACTGGTTTCCCCCCGACCCCCCCCCCCCTCAATACAGTAAAACTGCACATTTTAGAGTGGCCTTTTATTGTGGCCAGCCTAAGGCACACCTGTGCAATAATCATGCTCTCTATTCAGCATCTTGATATGCCACACCTTTGAGGTGGATGGGTTATCTCGGCAAAGGAGAAGTGCTCACAAACACAGATTTAGACAGATTTGTGAACAATATTAGAGAGAAATGGGCCTTTTGTGTACAACATAGAAAAAGTCGTAGACCTTTGCGTTCAGCTCATGATAAATATATATATATATATGTATATATATATATATATATATATATATATATATATATATATATATATATATATATATATGTGTGTGTGATGTGTGTGTGTGTGTGTGTTTGTATGTATGCATGTGTGTGTATATGTAGGTGTAAAATGCCTTATATGGAGTACTGCTGTTCATTAGGATTTATAGTCTCCTGATCTCTATACTTTGCTCACTCTTGACTCCTGCACATTCTATATTACATACACCTTACCCTTGCACTATATACGTTATCCGTTCCTGCATTCTGTACTTTACTTTTACGCCTGTACTGTGCACATTATCCACTCCTAACCATTGCACCATCTACATTACTTTTGCTCCTGACCCTTGCATTTTGTAATTTTTCCAACACTGGAATTTGCAGTCTATACACTGGAATAATAATTAGGTGTGTTTATCGGTAGTGGGTAAGATGATTGGTCATGCTCAGCACCAGAGGGGGGGGTAGTTTAGTATTTTCTCTCCGGGCGCTGGATGACCTGTCCGGGCACTGCCTGCAGGTCCTAACAACACAAATGAACAATCACAGTCCACCCACAGTCCCTGTTGCTAGGGGCAGGTCCTCATCAACTGCAGAGGCAGCCAATTAGGGCACAGTCCAGCCGTTTCTTTCCCTGCAGCTGCCCATCAAAGTGGAGAGGAGAAAAAAAAGGTGTTTGCTGCATTTATTTTGTCAGTGTTGTTGGGTTGAATTTAAAGAACCCAGCTTGCGCTACATAATTATATTTGCAATTTAGGTCTCAACATAGTACCAGTGAAATAACACACATATGATTAAAAAAGAATAAAAAAATAACATTTACAATAACTAATAGCAGATGCCAGGTTACAGAAAATAGAAGTCTCTGGCCTCTTGCATTTCCCAGGGTGAAAACTGTAGGATATTTCTAAATGTTGCTAAATTTCGATGTCATGATGGCAGTGATTGGCTAAATGCTACCCAAATTGATGACTAGGCAGCCACTTAGTGTTCTGTGACATCCAGATTTGTACTCCAGTAGCAGCTCTACTCCAAATGCCTAATATTACATGGAGCTATTTTTTTTGCTCTTTAGTAAGCAAGACTGTTACTTTGTAAATTCTTTTTCAGTCATTTGATAAATTTAAGAGGACGGCATGCGTCCAGAAACTGCAAAAGATGATATTTGTGCTCCTTTTTTATAATATTTTCTTCCCAAATATTCAAATATCAAAATGCATTAAAATGTGAAAAACAAGAGAAAAAGGACAAAATACTTTTTTTTTTTAAATCACATCATGCATGATCAAAAGCATTTTTTTTTTTTTTAATAATCAAAATTTTTATTTCCATTTTATAAATACAACAATCTTCATACAATGTTACAAAATCCCCTCATCACCCACCCCGAACCCATGTTCCATTACATCTTCTACTACCACATTCACTTAAATCTACTTATCCCCCCCTTCCCTTCCAAACCACTTGATAATCTTGTAATTATTCCTTACCCACATACAAAAAAAAAAAAAAAAAAGGGAAGTACCCTTATCCGTCGTGTAAAAAAAAAAAAAAAAATTTAAAATTGTGTAAAAGGCCCTTATTAGCCAAACTAACCTAAAAAGTGTTGTTACCTTTTACCCGTTTTGTTAAAAAAAAAAAAAAATTTAATTTGTGTAAGAGGCCCTTATTAGCCAAACTAACCTAACAAGTGTTGTTACCTTTTACCCGACGTGTTAAAAAAAAAAAAAAAAAAAAGGGGGGAGGGGGATATAAAAGTGTATAAGGTGTACATAATTGAATAAGAAGTGTACGTGTTTATCAGTTTATTTAATTTGTGTACAAGGCCCTCATTGGCCAAACTATTCTAATAAGTGTTATTACCCTTTACCCACCAAAACACAAGAAAACCAAGCAAAAAAGAAGCAAAAAATTATGTGATTCCCAATTCCATCACCCAGAGGGGAAAAAAAAAACAAACAAACCCAAACCCCGTGTTTATCAGTTTATTTAATTTGTGTAAAAGGCCCTCATTGGCCAAACTATAAGTATATAACTTTACCCGTTGTGTTATCTTGAAAAAAAAAAAAAAGGGGGGCGAAGGAAAAACACAAGAAAACCACAACCCCACCCCCTCCAAACCCTCCCCCACATAATGGGTCAGCGAGCTAATTCCAATATTCCTTTCTTTTCTTATAGGTCAGTATCTTTTATTATACATATTTACAAGGGCTGTACCTCCCCCTCCTTCTCATTTTAATCATCTCTGTCTTCTTTTTCCATCTCAACTAAACATTTCTTCCAACCTGCCCATTTCTTTTCAAATTTCCCTTGTTAGCCCTTTACCACATGAACCCATCTTTCCGCTTCCATTATTAAGCTCACTTCCCTTCTCAATCTAATATTGAGGGACCCTGTATCTGTTTCCAAAATTTCGGTATGATTTTTTTCGCTGCATTTAATAGGTGAGGTGTTATGCCCTCCCGATACTTTCTATTAGAGCCCGGCATCCCATGGAACAAGTAATGTAGTGGTTGAAACTCCAAGTGCCCCACCGTCAATTTCTTGATCCATGGAGACACCGACTCCCAGAATCTTTTAATTACTGGGCATGTCCACCAAAAGCATTTATTGATGAAAAAAAAGGAAAAAAAATATGTACAAAAACAAACATTTTCTAGGGCTTTTTCTTTGTTTTGTTCTTTGTTTAAGTTATTTTAAACTAATGCCATGTACACACGACCAGACTTTTTGTTGGACTGAACTCCAAAGGACTTTTCGACGAAGTTCTGATGGAGTTCCAACGAAACTGACTTGCCTACACAGGATCACACCAAAGTCCGATCATTTTGAACGTGATGACGTACGATCAGACTAGAAGAAAGAAGTTCTTAGCCAGTAGCCAATAGCGTCCTTTTTTGTCCATCGGACTAGCATACAAACAAATTTTTCGATCGGACTCGAGTCCGAGAGATTTTTCTACAGAAAAGGTCTGATGAAGCCCACACACAATCGAATTGTCCGACGGATTTGTTCCGTCGGACCAGTTTGGTCGAAAAGTCCGGTCGTGTGTACATGACGTAAGAAGGAGTCCGAGTCCTACAGTGTATTGTCTATTTAGAATTTTCATGGAGCTATTTTATATTTAAATAGTACATGATATAAATAATAATACACCTAAAATACCTCAAATAACAACAAACTACACCCAAAAACAAGCAAAATAACACTAGGAACATAAAAAAATATATACTCAGGAGCCTTTTAGGATCCATTCAAACAAGACCCTACTTGTTTTTTGTGCAATGCATTAGAGTCCTTGTATTAAGGCAGCTTATTCATTTTTAACCCCCCTGGCGGTATTCCCGAGTCTGGCTCGGGGTGGATTTTTCATACCAAAAGCGGTATCCCCGAGCCAGACTCGGGCTTGCATTGCAGGATCCAGGAAGAGTTTACTTACCTTGTCTCCTGGATCCTGCGATGTCTCCACGCTGTGATCGGCGAGCCGCTGTGTCTCGCTCGATTCACAGTGCCGAGCTCCGTTCCCTGCGAGCGTTGCGACGCACGGGGACGGAGTTCGGCGGCAAATTCAAAAAGTGAAACACACAGTACAGATACAGTATACTGTAATCTTACAGATTACAGTACTGTATCAAATAATGACACATCCCCTTTGTCCCTAGTGGTCTGCCCAGTGCCCTGCATGCAGTTTTATATATATAAAACTGTTCCTTCTGCCCGGAAACTGGAGATTGTCCATAGCAACCAAAAAGTGTCCCTTTACGTCAAAAATGGTTTTAGACCAGCTAGAAAACAGCGATAGTAAATTAGAACACTTGCAGAATTGAGCGATAGTGAATTGTGGGGAAATTTATTTTATTACTATTTTTTTTTATTTTATTTTTATTATTTATTTTTATTTATTATATTATAATTTATGTTTTTGTGTTTCAAACTTTATCATACCCGGGATATCTACTAGACTCTGGTTTGGACAGATTTAAGTGTATTATTGTTAATATTTACAGACCTACAATATAAAACGCCAAATTTCCATGCAAAATAATTGTACCGCTTTCAGCACCTAAAATCCGAAATAATCATACCGCCAGGGAGGTTAAAGGGCTTTCAATGCACAAAAAACAGACCAAAAATTGGACATACAATTTTTTTTCTGATGTATCACACGACAATTCAAGGTAGTGGGTTACTATGCATTATGGTACACTGTAATACACGTGTGTCAGAGCTGTATTGCTATACTGGAAGAACGAATGGTGCTACAACACTCTAAAGCGTATAATGTGGTGTGAACAGTTCTGAAACCACCATCATTCCCCCTTCCAGTTAATTTTACTCATCCATATTTGTGACACTGCAAGCCATGGGAAGGTTATGTCCACCACTAATGTGGGCATCTTTCCTGTCAAACTATTGGCTTAGCCTTGCTTGTGACATGACATATGAGAAAAGAACAGAGGATCATAACCAGAAACATGAGGTCAAGGGATTTTGAAAAGTGTAAATCATAAAAAGTGAAGTCTTCCTTCAAATTGCTTTGAAAACATTTTTAATTGATGGGCAAATAACTGTATAACTTTTTTTTTTACATATATACGCAGTTGGAAAACAAAAGCCCATGATGCAGTCAATGTGAAGAACAACAAGTAAGGAACATGTGTCAACAGAAAAACCTGTGGCCTTTCCTACCCCATCCTCAAAATGTGCTACATGTCCTCTAATTATGAGGAGAGCTTCATTATACGTATATTCTATGCTTCTCTTAGACTGTATATTTTGAGCCTATAATTATTATGCCTTTTTAGTCACATCTGATTCAGTCTAATTAAACATGAAATAATGCCAGGAAAAAAAGACCATTAATAAAATGAGTAATATATAATTTATTCTAAATAACATCCACAGTACTTTAAAGAGGAGCAGATGTTGGCTTTGTACAGGCTTTGTACATTTGTGTGTCATTACAATTTAAATAGTATATTGAAAGTGTTTAGGAGGAAGCAGCATGTAAGAAGTTTACATTATTATTTGCTTGAACATTCAGTCTGTTTAAATCATGTTCAAAGCAGGAAAACGTGCACAAGAAGTCATAGCAACGCATTGTAATTATATGTAATACTTACAGGCTTTTCAGTAAGAGGGAGAGCAAAGTTCAGAGTGTTCTAAAGCATATGAACCTCATAACTGACCTTAAATGCCTGACATAAATATAACAATGGGCAATACACAGTGCAGTACACATAGGAGCGGTAGGGTTGAACTGTGTTAAATATTAAGCAGCATGTTTTTTTTTTATCGATGCTTGTCAGCAGCCTCTATTAATTTCAGTTGTAATGTCTGATAACCGCACTTATAGCAATTATGATGTGTTAGTGAAGCATTTATAAAGTGCGAGCTGGATGCTGAGGGAGAGGCAGCGGAGGTTCATGTATCCCATAATGCACCGGGAAATAGAAAACTTGGACAGAGTAGCTCCAGTCACTTCCTGTTTGTACAGAGCAGTCATGTGGTAAACATGTGTGTTAAAGCCGGCGTTCACCCACACCGCCAAAAAAAAAAAAAATATTAAAAGCCAGCAGCTACAAATACTGCAGCTGCTGACTTTTAATACATTGCCACTTACCTGTCCCGGGGTTCAGCGATGTCGGCAGGGGACGCCGAGAACCTGCTCGGTTCTCGGCAGCTGCCGCCGCCATCCTAGGTGAGGGAATCAGAAAGTGAAGCGTTGCGGCTTCACTTCCTGGTTCCCTACTGCGCATGCGCGAGTCACGCTGCGCGTCCCTAGTGGTCCCCGCTCTCTGCTGGGAGCTGTGTGTTCCCAGCAGACAGCGCGGTGGGGACGGGAAGAGGCATAGATTCCCATGGGAGTCTATGCCGGAAGTGGGTGCAAATACCTGTCTTTGACAGGTATCTGCACCCCCCTCCCCCTGAAAGGTGCCAAATGTGACACCGGAGGGGGGGAGGGTTCCGAAAAGCGGAAGTTCCATTTTTGTGTGGAACTCCGCTTTAAAGAGAATGAAAATGACCCTTGGAAATTTTCTGCCAGACCGTGGGATGCACCCAATACCAGCACCAGCGCCCTCCTCTTTTTCCACTGGACCATTCTTTTCATGATCTTTTCATGATCATCTGGACCAAGCCTACTGTCACAAAGATCAAAATATACAAATCTATTTTGCAAGAAATTAACAAAAATGTCTGCTATCACACCAAGACGTATCCACATCTCAAAGTATATCAATGCAAAAAAAATGTTTTAAAAACAATAATTATTTTCAGGAGCAGTGATTTTAATTCTGCTTAAAGTGCAACAATAAAAATGAAAAATTCCTTTAAATATAGTGCCCACGGGGTCCCTTTAGTCTGGCTGTTCAGTGGCACATCTGTAGCATATATAGAACATGCTGCAGCAAAAATTCAATTTCTAAAGAAAAAAAACAAGTCAAATCACATTTAAATTGACTTGCAGTTGCAATAGCCGGCACCCAGCTATTGAAAAAAAATAAAGGAAAAAAACAGCATGGGCCCCCCCCCAGTCCATACCAGGCCCCTTGGGAATGAAGATTGGTCATCCACCACTGCAGTGCATACCCTCCATTAACTAGTCTTGTTGTTGCTCCTTATTGGTATGTTCTCATACAACCACCGGAGTCTTTAAAGCGGTAGTAAAGATCATAATGTGGTACTATCCATTGCATACTAGCACATTATGAAATACTTACCTTAAAATAAAGCCCCCCAGTGGTGCACTTTCACCGCTGACAAGGCTTCTATCTTCACACGGTCTTCCTTACAGGTTTGCCATTTGAATGGTCAATCCACAATGCCTTCACTCCCACGTATGTGCATGGGAGCCATTTAGAGCAGCGTGTCTGCACAGACAGACGGTGTCTTTCAAGCTGTATACAGAGGGGGGATCTTTCAGATATCTGGATGCTGTTGAAGGTAGGCACTGGTCACCTTGGATAGCATCTTTTAATTTTAATTGTATTATGGATACATTCAGTAATACTGAACCTTATGTACAGTATGGGAGGTACGGATGTATTGTCCCTATGTGCTCCCTGTGGCAAAACTTTTTTAGTGAAATTATAGCACTACAGTCAATATTGTCCCTCTGTATTTTGGCCAGTTATAATCACCTGCAGATTGTATAGTCATGTATAGGGGATGTGGCTGCTATTATGACACTCTCATATGACCACTATAAAATGCAGGGTCTGCTCAAATATTTCTTCCTACTCTACCACTGTTCATTTACTTTCTAGGTGTGTGTAGATACCAACTACCTCACTCCTTACCAGCTGGAAGTGTATCTCCCTCTTTTTGATCTGTTTTTCCCTCGCTGGCTCAGTTTGGCTGCCCCTTTTGGATCCTTGTGAGGGGCACTCGAGGCCTCGGTGGGACCCCCTCTACTTGTTTTTCGGGGGATTCACCCTGAGGGGATTACCCTTCTCTTGATGCAGTTTCATCTCTGATTCTTTTTAACTTTGATACATCCAATGTGGGCCATGTTGCTGGTATGTATGCCTTGCTGCCGATGTGTTACACAGCATATGCACTCATTGCCTTTTTCTATGTTCCTAATTTATGTTATATCTTATCACAGAATGTTCTACATTTATGACCTTCTCTCTATAATGTCCCTGAAGAAGGGATAGCTCTGTATCCCAAAACGCGTAGGGCATAACAAAAAGAAAACAACTACGTCATGTATTAGCTTGACATGAGCCCTTATATACTTTACTATTGTATGCAATTGATGGTGATGTATGCACCAACATTTTTAGTATATATTAATAAACTTTAAATTTTTGTATCTAATTAACCCAGTATCTGAGTCTGCCCTTAACCACCTGCCGACCAGCCGGCGTCATTATACTGCGGCAGGTCGGCACATTCCCGCGAGCCATCATAGCTGTACGTCAGCCCTTTAAGCGGGGATAGCAGGCGCGCTTGCGGCGCCAGAGGTGCGTGTGTGCCCGCTGCACTGTGGGGGAACCGATGCATGTGGCTGGCGGTCACGGTGACCGCCAGCCATGCACGATCACGGGCACGAGAGCCAGAACAGGGACATGTGTGTGTAAGCACACAAATCCCTGTACTGTGAGGAGAGACATATCGTGTGTTCCTACTAGCTAGGAACAACGATCTGTCTCCTGCTTTAGTCAGTTCCTTCCCCCTACAGTTAGAACACGCATTGAGGGAACACATTAATCGCCCCCTAGTGTTAAACCCTTCCCTGCCAGTGACATTTACACAGTAATCAGTGCTTTTTTATAGTACTGGTCACTGTATAAATGTCAATGGTCCCATAAATGTGTCAAAAGTGTCCGATCTGTCTGCCACAATGTCAAAGTTCTGATAAAAACCACAGAATACCGCCATTATTAGTAAAAAAAAATAAATGCCATAAAAATGCCATAAATCTTTACCATAGTTTGTAGACGCTATACCTTTTGCGCAAACCAATCGATATACGCTTATTGCGATTTTTATTACCAAAAATATGTAGAAGAATATATATTGGCCAAAACTGATGAAGAAATTCAATTTTTACAAATTTTTGGGGGATATTTATTATAGCAAAAAGTAAAAAATATTGTTTTTTTTTTCAAAATTGTCGCTCTTTTTTTGTTTATAGAGCAAAAAATAAAAACAATTTTGTTTGGGTACAGCATCGCATGACCGGGCAATTGTCAGTTAAAGCGACGCAGTGCTGTATTGCAAAAAATGGCCTGGTCATTAACTACTTAAGTCCCGGAAGAATTGGCTGCTCAATGACCAGGCCATTGTTTGCGATATGGCACTGCTTTGTTTTAACGGACAATTGCGTGGTTGTGCGACGCTGTACACAAACAAAATTGATGTCCTTTTTTTCCCACAAATAGAGCTTTCTTTTGGTGGTATTTGATCATCTGTGCGGTTTTTATTTTTTGCGCTGTAAACAAAAAAAAAAGTGACAATTTTGAAAAAAACGCTGTAATAAATAGCCCCAATGTTTTTTTTAAAAAGCTAATTTTTTCTTCAGTTTAGGTCGATATGTATTCTTCTACATATTTTTGGTAATAAAAATCGCAAAAAATGTATATTGATTGGTTTGCGCAAAAGTTATAGCGTCTATAAAATAGGGGATAGATTTATGGCATTTTTATTTATTTTTTTTACTAGTAATAGCGGCGATCTGCAATTTTTATTGAGACTGCAACATTATGGCGGACACATCGGACACCTTTGACACATTTTTCGGTAGATTGACAATTATACAGCGATCAGTGCTATAAAAATGCAAGGAAGGGGTTAACACTAGGGGCCGATCAAGGGGTTGACTGTGTTCCCCATGCGTGGGTTCTAACTGTGGGGAATGGGACTGACTATAGGAGATGACAGATCGTGGTTCCCAGCTTGTAGGAACTCACGATCTCTCTCTCACGATCGTCCCTGTTCTACCTCTCGTGCCCGCGATCGCTCGTGGCCGGCGGTCATCGCGACCACCGGTCACGAGCATCGGCACCTCCGCTGTGCAGTGCGCATGCGCGCGCCTGCTATCTCACCTAAAGGGACCGATGTATAGCTACGATGGTTCGCGGGATCGCGCTGACCTGCCGCAGTATAATGAAGGCGGCTGGTCGGCAAGTGGTTAAGCAGACAAATCTTTCGGTCTGTAAGTGGTTAAAGTCCCAAAGTACCGGGGGGTACATATATAGATTCTGCTCATTCCCAGAGAAGGCAGCTCAGAGGGTAAATAGTTTTGGGCAGGGACGGTGGGAGCCGGATGAATGGGAGATATGATGGGAGGGGGTCAAACATTTTCTTTAAGGTGGGCTTTATTGGATAATAATAATAACTTTACCTTTTGTCTTTCTATATTTTTAATATTGCACCGTAGCCAGTACAAAGCAGCTAGCTATCCTCCTGTTGATCACCTAGCAGCTGCTGACAAGCCAAGAGACCAGATTACAGTATATGATTATGCGTACGTCCAAAGACAAGCAGAACTCGACTTGCCATATTTATCATAGCAAATGGATAGGCACAAAGATTAAATACTTCTTCTCAGCCTTTCCTAGGGATATCTGTTTTGACATGCAGATAATTTTTTTAGTTCCCCCCTTATAAAGACACAAGCGGTGAAGACATGTCAGGTTGCAAATTAGTATATGATTCTTTGTGTCAGCCTCAGCAGCACTGAAACACTGATCAATTTCATTAGTATGCCTGGCTTGTTTCCCTAACCATTTGTGTGCCTCATGAGGTGAATATACAAGTAATAACACAGCACTACAAAGTACAGACAAAATACGCTCAATCTGGAAAATAACTACTACGTTTGAAAATACATACCGCAGCATATTTTCCTCTCATATGTGCAGCTCAAATCTCCAAGCCCCAGATCTGCATAGATTCTTTTTAAATATTTAATCCTTGAAACAGTTTAATAAGTTAAGATTCCACTCACACAATCCTACAGATTTTTCTATTTATAGAATAATTCAGAACCGTGGATCTTTGGCAAAACTCCATTTTATGCCTTGTTTTTAAGGGGGTGTTTCACCCCAAAATGAAAAAAGAGGCCTTGACTCTGATCAGTTTTGGTAAAAAGCTTAGCTTCAGATTGGTT
Organism: Lithobates clamitans; assembly: GCA_037952925.1. NCBI lineage: Eukaryota > Metazoa > Chordata > Amphibia > Anura > Ranidae > Lithobates > Lithobates clamitans. The sequence goes on along the minus strand of JBBGZY010000589.1, from coordinate 3,544,730 downwards.
TGTTTTCTTTTAATTTTAAATAGAGATAAGCAGCTTTATCAATGCTCCCCGCTGAGACCACCGCCTGTGGAAGGGAATTCCACATCCTTGCCGCTCTTACAGTAAAGAACCCTCTACGTAGTTTAAGGTTAAACCTCTTCCTCTAATTGTAATGAGTGGCCACGAGTCTTATTAAACTCTCTTCTGCGAAAAAGTTTTATCCCTATTGTGGGGTCACCAGTACAGTATTTGTAAATTGAAATCATATCCCCTCTCAAGCGTCTCTTCTCCAGAGAGAATAAGTTCAGAGCTCGCAACCTTTCCCCATAACTAAGATCCTCCAGACCCTTTATTAGCTTTGTTGCCCTTCTTTGTACTCGCTCCATTTCCAGTACATCCCTCCTGAGGACTGGTGTTCAGAACTGGACAGCATACTCCAGGTGCGGCCGGACCAGAGTCTTGTAGAGCGGGAGAATTATCGTTTTATCTCTGGAGTTGATCCCCCTTTTAATGCATGCCAATATTCTGTTTGCTTTATTAGCAGCAGCTTGGCATTGCATGCCATTGCTGAGCCTATCATCTACTAGGACCCCCAGGTCCTTTTCCATCCTAGATTCCCCCAGAGGTTCTCCCCCCAGTGTATAGATTGCATTCATATTTTTGCCACCCAATGAATTATTTTACATTTTTCTACATTGAACCTCATTTGCCATGTAGTCGCCCACCCCATTCATTTGTTCAGGTCTTTTTGCAAGGTTTCCACATCCTGCGGAGAAGTTATTGCCCTACTTAGCTTAGTATCGTCTGCAAATACAGAGATTGAACTGTTTATCCCATCCTCCAGGTCGTTTATAAACAAATTAAATAGGATTGGTCCCAGCACAGAACCCTGGGGAACCCCACTACCCACCCCTGACCATTTTGAGTGCTCCCCATTTATCACCACCCTCTGAACATGCCTTTGTAGCCAGTTTTCAATCCATATACTCACCCTATGGTCCATGTCAACGGACCTTATTTTGTACAGTAAACCTTTATGGGGAACTGTTTCAAAAAAATTGCAAAATCCAGATACACCACGTCTATGGGCCTTCCTTTATCTAGATGGCAACTCACCTCCTCATAGAAGGTTAATAGATTGGTTTGGCAAGAACGATTCTTCATGAATCCATGCTGATTACTGCTAATGATATCGTTCTTATTACTAAAATCTTGTATATAGTACCTTATCATCCCCTCCAAGAGTTTACATACTATTGATGTTAGCCTAACTGTTCTAATACTGTTCCTCTTCTATGTTAAATAGGGGTCAACATCATTTAAAGTAATTGTAAAGTTACTAGATACTAACATTGATAAGTTGATCCAGGGAATATCCGATTGCCTCGCGGGGGATCAGGAAGGATTTTTTCCCCTGCTGGAGCAAATTAGATCATGCTTTGCTGGATTTTTTGCCTTCCTCTGGATCAACTGTGGGTAAAGGATTGTGTATATGGTTCGCTAAACAAAAATTCAGAAATTAACGAACACAGTATATATTAGTAACATATATGTGACAACTAATCCTTCAACGTGATAAAAATAACAACCACATCGAAAAAAGTAGGAGGGGTAAACCTCATTGGCTAAAAGTAATGTCCATAACCAGATTAAAGTTCATCAACCTAAGCAACATATTGTTTCTGGTGCCAAAAAGGAAGAGCATGTGTGATAGGTACACTTAAATCGCATAAGTGGTCTTCATGTGTTGAAAATCCACAGGAAAAATGGAAGGAGCAAATACGCTTACCGGAAAAGGTGGAGTGCTGTGGGGGCACTCGTGCGTGCTCGCTCACGATTCGGCTCTCTGCATCCATAAGACATGGAGAGCAGGGCTCAGCCCTGCCCCCGCCTCACTGGCTGTGATTGACAGCAGTGGAAGCCAATGGCTCCTGCTGCTGCATCTCAGCCAATCAGGAGGGAGAGACCCGGGAGAGCCTTGGGTCTCGTGCACATCCTTGGATTGAGTTTGGGCTTAGGTAAGTATTAGGGGGGCTGAGGGGGGAGCTGCACACTGAAGGTTTTTTTAGGTAAAAAAACTTCAGCCTTTACAACCACTTAAAGTTTTCTTTTTTTTTCTATTGGTTGAGTTAGATGGACCTGTGTCTTTTTTTTCAACCAAACTATGAAACTAAGAGCACTTTCCCATGTAATTAGGTGCAGTGTATATTCTCTGCTGCAGGTGGCACTCGACCGCAGCAGCAATGCAGATGGGAGAGGAAGTAAAGAGAAGATGTGTTTCTCTATGATTTCCTTGGGCAATCGGGCAGTAATCCAGCTGGATGCACATGTCCCTTGTGACTGTGGCGGCCATATTAGATCAAGCAGAGTCTAATTAAGATTCATACCCCTGGGTTTGGCACACTTTATGCGAGTGGACAGGTTAGAGACAGGTTCCCCATCTGACAGGGACAGTGGCAGCGATAGGGAAAGGTTCTGGTGGAGAAGAGAGAGAGCAGGGGCTATGTCTACTACCTCTTCAGGAAGCTTCCCTTTTAGGTCGGATTGGCCAAGCCACACTTCACTTCTCATGGCAGATGGTGTCATCGCTGAGTTTTCTGACCACTGTCAACTCTGCATAGTTGTAAGTTTCTTATGGAAGAGTGAGCTTCCTGCCATGCCTGTCTGTGCACTTATCTATGTACATGTGAATTTTTCTTCATATTTAACAATTTTCAATCTGCTTTGCTGGTCCCCCACTTCCCTGGTGCCATTTTGATCCTGTCTTACTGCACATGTGCGCACATGATGTAATGTGCCATACAATATTAGATGCTTCTGTTAAAATAAAACATATTTTTACCAGCACATGTCCAGTATGACAATAGTTTAGGTACAAGATTTCCCTGAAGACAATGATGACATTATCTTCCCAGCGTGTACTTGTGTGCCTGGGGTTAGTTCGCCACTGCCTTCACAGACACCAGAAGACAAAAAACAAAAATGGTAATTAAAGTATTTAAACAATCTTAAGAAAGCAGTGTAAGGTGATTTCACATTAGCATTAGAGATGCATGCTGATATGAATTTTAGAGAAGGTGAGAAAGGTCTACTTTAACCCACTTTCTGTGAGCCCAGGCTATTAGGAACCTGCCATCTGGGAAAGAAGTTGTGGATTTGTGAAAGACAGAAGTTGTCAGACAAACCTAATTTCTTTTTATGAAGAGGTAAGTGAAACCTTGGACAGAGGGGTGGCTGTGGATGTGGTATACTTGTATTTTGCAAAAGCGTTCGACACAGTTCCCCACACGCGGCTCATGTGTAAGGTAAAGTCTACAGGCCTGGAAATATCAGTTTGTAAATGGGTAGAAAACTGGCTAAAAGACAGAATTCAGAGAGTAGTGGTTAATGATTTTTTCTCTGAATGGTCTAAGGTTATCAGTGGTGTACCCCAAGGTTCAGTGCTGGGACCCTTACTTTTTAATATCTTTATAAATGATATTGGATCTGGGGTCAAAAGTAACATTTCTGTCTTTGCAGATGACACCAAGCTATGTAGTGGAATAACGTCCTTACAGGATGTCTCCAATTTACAAGCCGACTAATTGGGCGACTATGTGGCAGATGAGGTTTAATGTTGAGAAATGTAAAGTTATGCACTTGGGGGCTAAGAATATGCATGCATCATACATGCTAGGGGGAGTACAACTGGGGGAATCCATGGTGGAGAAGGATCTGGGGCTTTTGGTAGATCATAAGCTCAATAATAGCATGCAATGCCAAGCTGCGGTTAGTAAGACCTCATTTGGAATATGCAGTTCAGTTTTGGGCACCAGTTCTTAAAAAGGATATCAGGGAACTGGAGAAAGTGCAGAGAAGGGCAACCAAACTGATAAGAGGCATGGAGGAGCTCAGCTATGAGGAAAGATTAGAGGAACTGATTTTATTCACTCTTGAGAAGAGGAGAATAAGGGGGATATGATCAACATGTTTAAATATATAAGGGGTCCATATAGTGAAATTGGTGTTAAGTTATTCTCTTTACGGTCAACCCAGAGGACACAGGGGCACTCTTTACGTCTAGAGGAAAAGAGATTTCATCTCCAAATATGGAAAGGTTACTTCACAGTAAGAGCTGTGAAAATGTGGAATAGACTCCCGCCAGAGGTGGTTCTGGTCAGCTCAGTAGATTGCTTTAAGAAAGGCCTGGATACTTTCCTAAATGTACATAATATAACTGGGAACTAACATTTATAGGTAAAGTTGATCCAGGGAAAATCAGATTGCCTCTTGGGGGGTCAGGAAGGAACCTTTTCCCCTGCTGTAGCAAATTGGAGCATGCTCTGCTGGGGTTTTTTGCCTTCCTCTGGATCAACTGTGGGTATAAAATTGGGTATATTGGATTGTACGGTATTTTTTATTTTATTTATTTATTGTTTTTAAGGTTGAACTGGATGGACTTGTGTCTTTTTTCAACCTGACTAACTATGTAACTATGTATTCATGCAAGCATTTTGGACAAAGAGAGAGTATCCATGATGACACATAACCAGGCTAAAGGCACCTATATAAATGGCACATGCTGTATATTTGTTAAAAAATAAATAATAAAAGTGGTGTATCAAGGGGTGCCTAGACTTTAGAATAGTTATGGAGTGACAGTTCTCTCCCAGTTGTGTTCCTGCTTTGTCACCTTTTTATGTGTTCTCCTAGTTATGACTATTACACCTTGCTCCTTGTTATTGATAAGTCCAAATAATAACATAATAATCTGTACACACTATGAGTAGAGGTATAGAGAATAGTGAATAGTAGTGCATGTCTCCTCACGTTGTGATAGGGCAGAGTGTGTGAACACAATTGCAATCATACAATTACAACTTTTTGAAGATGATTACAAAATGAGCCAACAGTGTGGCCAGGCAGTGAGGAAAGCAAATAGAATTCTAGAATGTATCACTAGAGGGGTCACCAGCAGAAGGAAAAGGGTTTTCATCCCTCTATATAGATCTTTAGTGAGACCTCATTTAGAATACTGTGCCACAAAAGGATATTGATAAGATAGAACAAGCCAAGAGATGGGCAACAAAAATGGTGAAAGGTTGGAGGGATAAAAGATTTTAGGAGAGAATCCAGGAACTTAATATGTACAGTCTGAGGAAAGAAGGGATAGGGGAGACATGACTAAAACATTTAAATACATCAAGGGGCTTAATAAAGTTTGGGTGGGCAATATGTTCTATATGAAGCCAAGATTAAGAACATGACCTCAAACCAGCAGGAAGGAAGTTCAAAACTAATCTTAGGAAGTATTATTTTTAGAGTAGATGATGCTTGGAATAGACTTCCAGCAGAGGACATGAGTCAGTCATCAGTAAGTGGATTCAAAAATGCTTGGGACAAACAAAACAAAAACAAAACAAATCAAAACAAAAACATACAGTATATAAATTTTAAAAAATGGGTCAGACTCAATAGACCACTTGGTCTTTTTTCTGCCGTTACTCTTCTATGTTTCAATCAGGTGTCAATTTTTCAAACTCTCGTTATGGTTCAAAGGGGTTTTGTTTTGCTTTCTTCTGGATCAACTGGTTTTATAGGATTTTGTATATGGAGGTTTTCTATTTTTTTTATATTGGTTGAACTACATGATGTCTTTTTTGAGTTTTTTTTCAATCTGACTAATTATGAACCACTTTTTCTCCTCTATACCTATTTTCCCTTATGGCCATACTAGGACTATTCACAATAATTGCTGGAATTCTTGCTTTACTTTACTCCATATTAACAGGGGAAAATAAAACTGAACAAGTTATATTCGACTAGTAATTCATTAGCATGGATCACAGTAATAATATGATTAATGCTTTTATTTGCTAAAATGGCATGACTTATTTTTGCAGATTCACCGTTCGGCCTTCCAGGCCCAGATAAAAGATTATTCCTATGTTCTTACTCTGAATTATTAATGATGTTTTAAATGAGTTTTGCATGGATTGCCGTGTCAGTAATTCATTTAAACAGGTGAGCATGGTTCAGAATATAATATACTTAGATCAGAAGAGTTAGAACTATCATATTTAGCAACATTACACAGGCATTAAATATTGTATTACATCCCATCAATAGAGATAAATGAATCAGAAGTCCACTTCTTTGTTCTCTTTATTGATAAAAAAAATATATATGGTACTGCTGTATAGCAGAATAAAATAAAAATGAACCCATACTAAAAAGACAGCTAAACATCTAATTGGTTAAGAGGGGTCATTTACACAATGATGGTTTTGACATAATTCTGTTTACTCTGATATACTCTGGTGTATCTGATACTAGTTTGGCCTCTTAAAGTGTATATAAACCTTAACAATGTAGCCCTCTTTTGGGGGGTTATGAGAAATGCCCCTGGGAAACCTGGGTGAAGATACAATAGCAGCAACTCCATGGACAGGAAATGTAGCTCATTTCTCTCTCAGTCTACTTCTTGGAAACTTCTCTTTAAAAAAATATCAAAGTACTCCAATCTGGGGTTTCTGGCCCAGGTAACAGGGACAGGAAGTGATGTACATAAATAACTCTATGACAGTAAAAAGTGCACATTTATGATTATAGACTACATGGCAAATGAGGTTCAATGTAGAAAAATGTAAAATAATGCATTTGGGTGGCAAAAATATGAATGCAATCTATACACTGGGGGGAGAACCTCTGGGGGAATCTAGGATGGAAAAGGACCTGGGGGTCCTAGTAGATGATAGGCTCAGCAATGGCATGCAATGCCAAGCTGCTGCTAACAAAGCAAACAGAATATTGGCATGCATTAAAAGGGGGATCAACGCAAGAGATAAAACAATAATTCTCCCACTCTACAAGGCTCTGGTCCGGCCGCACCTGGAGTATGCTGTCCAGTTCTGGACACCAGTCCTCAGGAAGGATGTACTGGAAATGGAGCGAGTACAAAGAAGGGCAACAAAGCTAATAAAGGGTCTGGAGGATCTTAGTTATGAGGAAAGGTTGCGAGCACTGAACTTATTCTCTCTGGAGAAGAGACGCTTGAGAGGGGATATGATTTCAATTTACAAACACTGTACTGGTGACCCCACAATAGGGATAAAACTTTTTCGCAGAAGAGAGTTTAATAAGACTCGTGGCCATTTACAATTACAATTAGAAGAAAAGAGGTTTAACCTTAAACTACGTAGAGGGTTCTTTACTGTAAGAGCGGCAAGGATGTGGAATTCCCTTCCACAGGCAGTGGTCTCAGCGGGGAGCATTGATAGCTTCAAGAAACTATTAGATAATCACCTGAATGACCGCAACATACAGGGATATACAATGTAATACTGACACATAATCACACACATAGGTTGGACTTGATGTACTTGTGTCTTTTTTCAACCTCACCTACTATGTAACTATGTAACTATGTAACTATGTAGACAGTAGAGGGCAGCAGATCTCTACACACTTGTAAGACAAAAACAATTCCATAGCTCAACTCACCAACCAGTCTGCTGACCAACCAAATTACCTGTCTAACCGTCTGTTAAAAGCAGGGGTTTAGTTTGCACACATTTGCAATGTGAAAGCTGCAAGGCCTCGCCACGGCACCCTGTGTTGCTTGCAGTCCTAACACTACAAATTTATAAGTGTCTCCACAGCGGAAGCACATGCATGGAATGGATAGATGTGGGGCAGGTGAGCCTGGAGGCAGCCCAAGCCCCCTTAAAGGAACAGGAGCACACTGGACACCCAGCAAGAGCACAATGGCAGCGATAGTGCCCAGTGTGTCCCTGGCCCATATATACGAACAGTAACAAAAAATTGGCCACTTCCTGGAGAAATCATCATGTCCGGCCAAAGGCAACATAGGCATAATAAACATTAGTTTAAGAAAACAGTGTTGTCCTCTGCTGATTACAATGGCTTTATGAGAAATAAAAACAAAAGTTAGTAGCAATACATGACAGGTGAAGCAAAAAAATGCAACATGTCGACTAAATTGGAGACTGCTTGTGCCAAGCATGGTACAAGTGTAGCTAAGTGATAAACCTCTGGTCCCCCAAATTATCATAGCTCGGAATGGGTGGAGGATGTCTGACTCACTGCCCTCTCCACACTTCCCTCTAAAGTAATCATGTGTTTTCATGCACTGATTTAAAACTGTAATTCAGGAGAAGGGATGGTACTATCTGTGTAGATGGACTGGGTCCCTGATTAGACATGCTCACTAACTGAGGCACAAACTCTGGAGATTCAGAGTCCAGTGGCTCTCTTGGAGGGAAGAGTACTGTTATGTTTGAGGCCTCAGAAAGTACAGTCCAATCACTCTCATGGGTATTAGGAAGAACAGATGAGAGCTCTGCCTGTAGTTGGGGCGAGTCACACTCTGAAGTGTCATCTGAGCCAACTTCATCACTGACTTGAGGAATAGACAGGAAAAGATTTCTATGTTCTCCCCTGTAAATATTTGAGGCAATGTCTACATAGATTTGCCACAGTGTCTCTCATCTTGTGCCAATATAAACAGTCTTGAACTAGGCCATACATTTTCTCAAGTCCCAGATGACCATGGTGATCATGAAGGCTTCTGAAAAACATCTATTGAAAAAAATATAGTAGAACCAGTTGTTGTCTGCCAGGGTGGTCATGCTACATTACCACACGCTAGATCGGTCCTTTGTTTATCCTAAAATTCTCCCAATCTATTAGGAAGGGACTACACTTGTTGAGTAGAGTCTTCCTCAACATCTCTTGGTCTTGGCACTCACAGCACTATACAGAGGTCCAATTAGGGTTTAAGCCTTTTGACTCCTAATCATCCTCTGTGGAGTTATGGAGCAGTTCTCTAATGATCCCAATGTTGCAGGGTAGGCCAACATGTATGGCACAGCTTCTGGTCAATCTCAGTTACATTTTAGAAAAGGCCACTTGATCTTAAACTATTGCAGCCACAACTTGCAGAGCCCCAATATCAAGACCATGGAAATCTTCCCATTCACTGTTTTCAGTAAGAGAAGCCAATCCTAGATGTCTAGCTAGAGCATCAGCTCCAATTTTCTTTGGACCAGGTTTGTACTTCAGAGTAAACGGATAACTGGAAAAAGCAGTCAGCCAGCGATGCCCTATAGCATCCAATTTGGCTGCTGTTGGGTCATACATTAAAGGCTTATTATCTGTTCTTACTTCAGACTTAGCTCAATATAGATAATCATAGGGAAAAAAAATATACTGCGCTGTGAAACCGCAACCTAGCAGCCAGCACAGCTGTAGACAAAAAAGCATAAATGTGAATGGGTAAATAAGTGCAGTGCTAATGTTGCAAAACCAATACAAATCTAATTATGATATTAAACATAGACACATCGAAGTGAAAGGAATTCAAACATTATGAAATGTGAATCCAACAAGAAAAAGTGAAAATTGATAACAATATGCTAGTGTAGTGACTACACCACATACAGAGTACAAAACATAAAATTGCAAAAAAAGTCCAAATCTATGTGTAATCCAATAGACATGTAAAAAATTCCAACCACCAGTGTAAATCTTGAAGTGGGAAAAATAGTCAGAAGCACCACTACCATAGATAGGAGGAGGCTTACCAGATCGTAGTGACTTGGTGGGGCTTATACCACCCAAGTCTGAAAGGCTTGTTAGGTTAAATAAACCTAATGGGGACAGCAGGTCCTGGGTCTGTGTCAGTGGATCAACATGAGACCATCAATGGGTTGTAGTTTATAAGCTCCAAACATTAGGAGGGTAGAAGCGTGGTACCACATGTATTTATGTAATTCAATAAGAAAAGCTTGGCATAGCGTGATACCGTTTAAAAATATTGTTTAATATAAAAATAGATAAAACACTCACATTTGGAAGGACATGGTAAGACATGTACAGATAGTTTTAGATATACTTTAAAAAAATTAAAAAGGCTGGGGGGAAAAGGGAAGGCTGGGGTATTTAAACTAGGATTGAGGAAAGGAGGGTGAACAAGATTATAATGGTGCAGAAAGGTCAGACAGGTGTCAGCCCCTATTGGGTGGGTGGAATAGGGAAAGATGGGGAGGGCTATGGCAGGCCATAAGAAGGTTCCCATGTTACAAACAACAATTGCAAATGGTACTATTTGTACTAAAATAAAAAACATGCAAAATAAGTGTGCAAAATGTGACAATGAATTAAAGTGTTTGTTTACCAATGGGTGAAGTCTGCCAAGCAAAATAGGTGAGTTGTAAGCTTTGGTGCACAAGGAGAACTATGATTTAATTGGTATTGCTGAATCTTGGCTTCATTCTTCACATGACTGGGCTATTAATATTCCTGGCTATGCTTGACCTAGTAATGCTCCCCCATTACTATGTCTGTCCTGCCTCTTGCAGCCCCTTCTATCTGTGCAAGGAGCTGAATCTCCACCTCCTCATTAAAACTGGGAGGTCTATAACAAACTCCAATGAGTTTGTTATAGACCTGTGTTTGTAGTATGCACACCCATGTACAGTTCCACACATAATGCTTCAGACTCATCACACCCTCCATCAACTAGGTCCCCTTTCACACTCACTTTGAGATCACTTCTCACATAGAGACAGACACCACCATCATTACCTTAGAATGATGCCCTGGATCGGCATCGGCCCTCCGAGTACAGCGCGGACATCTTCCACCGGAGTCACTTCTGGGTCACTTCCGGGTTTGCGGCTCTGGCGCTATGATTTAACGGAGCCGCAATGATGTAACTCCCACACATGTGCGTGGGTGCCACCCGGTACGGCAGAGGCGTAACTAGAATCTTCACCATGAAGGGCCCCCACCAGGGGCATTGCTAGGTCTACAAAAGATCTTGGGCTAGAGCCCATAGCAGCGAAGTAAAGAAAGTCATACGCTTGGGTGGGCATACACATGTATATAATATAAATATGTGTGTATGTATATATTAATAATATATATATAATATGTATATGTATATATGTATATATATATATATATATATATATATATATATATATATATATATATATATATATATATATATATTATCTTTACATACCTGAGTGCGGATCCCTCTTACATCAGGATCCCCAGAGCCCCCCTTATTACATCAGGGCCCTCAGAGAGCCTCCCTACTTACATTAGAATCCCCAAAACCTCCCTCATTACAGCAGGGTCCCCAGAGAGTCCCCCCTTACATCAAGGTTCCCAGAGAGCCTCACTCTTACATCAGGATCCCCAGAGAGCCCCTCCTTACTTTAGGGTCTCCAGAGAGCCCTTCCTCACATCAGGGTCCCCAGAGAGCATCTTCCTTACATCAGGGTCCCCAGAGAGCATCCCCTTACATCAGTGTCCCCAGAGGGCCCCTTCCTTACATCAGGGTTCCCAGAGGGCCCCTTCCTTACATCAGGGTCCCAGAGAGCTCCTCCTTACATCAGGGTCCCCAGAGGGCCCTTTCTTTACATCAGGGTCCCCAGAGAGCGCCTCCTTACATCAGGGTCCCCAGAGAGCCCTCCCTACATCAGGATCCCCAGAGGGCCCCTTCCTTACATCAGGGTCCCCAGAGAGCCCCCCCTTACATCAGGGTCCCCAGAGAGCTCCTCCTTACATCAGGGTCCCCAGAGAACCCCCCTTACATCAGGGTCCCCAGAGGGCCCCCTTACTTCAGGGTCCCCAGACAGCCACCCCCCCTTCCAGAGGTTCCCCTGTACCTGGCTGGTCTCTGCTGTCTGTGCACCTCCAACCCCCAGCACATCTCTGTACCCCCCACCTGGGAGGAGCTGGGAGGTGGAGATCAGCAGCTGTATTGTGGCCATGGGCCATGGGATCTCCCTGAGGCTTGTAGTTCTCTCTCCGAATATATACACTGGAGAGGGGAGGGGCCTCTGACCCAGGCATGTATCCACAAAAGTGTAGAAGCAGAGCGACTCACTGAAGAGAGAAGCCAATACATGCCTGGGTCAGAGGCCCCTCCCCTCTCCACTGTATACATTCAGAGAGAGAACTACAAGTCCCAGGGAGATCCCGCAGCTCGCGGGCACCATACAGCTGCCGATCGCCTCCTTCCACCTCCCCCCACTGCATACTAAAACCGACACCCAGAGGTGCAGGGAAGATGCAGGGAAGATGCCAGGTCTTGGGGCCCCCCCACAGCGGCAGAATGGCAGGGCCCAGTCGCAAGTGTGACTACTGCGACTCTGAAAGTTCCACCACTGGGTCAAGGCACAGCTACTGAAGAAATGGCACGGTGAGATGTTTCTTCAGTGCGCATGTGCTGATGACGTTGACACATGCGGATATAGTGAATATCTCCTAAACGGTGCGAGTTTAGTAGATATTCACTGTACCTACAGGTAAGCCATATTATAGGCTTACCTGTAGGTAAAAGTGGTAGTAAAAGGTTTACAAGCACTTTAATATTCCTAAATAAATACTATTCCTCTGGTAGCTGGCTATAATTCTCTCCAACATAAATATTACAATTTTATATATCACCATCTAGATCAACAGTACTTCTCATTTAGCCCTGCGTAGAATCTCTGTTCCTCTTGGCATGTGATTTGTCCATTGCTCAGCACTTGAAGTCAAATAATAGGCATTCCCTGCGTATGGATTTTGTCACTGGGTGAGATACATTCAGTCTGAGATGGTAGAGGTGCCTATCTCCTGTAGTTTGCTGGTGGGGGGGTAAGATCAGCTGGAGTGGGCCTCATCTGCCCCCACATTTCCTGGCCGTCTCCTCTTAAGATTTCAAACTGACAGCTCAGTTCTGCACATTACACAGGGAGAGCGGCTCTTCTAATATAATCAGTGAAGCTCTGCTGTCAAGGTAACAGCTAGTCCAGCTCTCTATCAGGAGGGATGACACTACTCCTGATAAGAAGGGTACAGAGTGGGGCTGCCAAAGTGACAGCAGAGCTCCACTGATAAAACAGGAAGATCTGTGCTTTCCTTGTGTAATTTTCAATGTGACAGGTCAGTCCTTCTCATGAAACATTTATTTATGAGGGAAAGCTACTGTTGTAACTTTCATTCATAAATTATTGTTAAGCATAAAAAAAAAAAAAAAAAAAAAAAAGCTTTGTGTGTCATAGCCATTCTAGCTGTGATGGGCCATAACAGCTGTTCCCCGGCAGTAGTTGTTTAAATGTGAACAAACACTGACACACGACGGGACTTCAGCAAGGCATGTTTCGCTTTGTAAAGGAAGTGTTCTCGGACAGATTCTCTTACTCTAAGCAACTCCGTTTCGGTATCCTGATGTGCTGCGGTTTTATGTTTATGTTCTAAAGCGTGAAGCCATTTCAGAAGATCTGAAAGAACTTTTGCTCTTTTCTGCTTGGTTAAATGGCTGTGTTTGATCAGGATCCCGTGAATATAATGCCGCGTACACACGGTCGGACTTTTCATCTACAAAAGTCCGACAGCCTGTCCGACAGACTTCCTGCGGACTTTCGGCGGACTTGCGGCAGACTTTCTAACGAACGGACTTGCCTACACACGACCACACAAAAGTTTGACAGCCTAGTACGCGGTGACGTACATCAAGTCCGGCAAGACTATAAAACGGAAGTTCAATAGCCCGTACGACACCCTTTGGGCTCCTTCTGCTAATCTCGTGTTTATCTCATGTTAGTAGAAGTTTGGTGAGAGACGATTCGCGCTTTTGAGACTCGTATTTTTCAGTTCGTTTTAACTGTTGTTCAGTCTGTGCTTGTGAGGTTTGTATCTGCTTTTCAGTGTGTTTGGTCAGTTGGCATTGAGAAATCTTTGTTTTATTGGCCGCTCGTTCCTGTTTTTCAGGTCGTTCTTCACAGGCCTTGCTGTTCTTCAGTGCGTTCTGTTAAGTGCGTTCTGACCAGCCGACCGGTTTATAGCCATGTTACCTGTACGTACTCGTCGTCGAGCTCGTGCATTGTATGTGTATGGTGCTGTAGTTTATTCTTCAGACCAAGACCAGTCCATGAACAGGGCGAGGAGGAGTTCATGGACCAAGAATTGGTTGCTCCAGCGTGACCAGTTCTGTCACATGCCATTGCTCCGTGAGATCCGTGAGAATAATCCTGAGGATTTCAGGAACTTTCTCCGGATGACGGACCCCGTTTTTGACCGTTTGGTGGCTTTGCTGACCCCCTATATCAGCAGGCAGGATACCTGCATGAGGCAAGCCATCACTCCGGAGCAGAGGCTAGTTGCCACGTTGCGGTACTTGGCGACGGGGAGAAGCCTGCAGGACCTCAAGTTCTCGACAGGCATCTCCCCCCAGGCTCTGGGGATCATTATCCCAGAGACCTGTTCTGCCATCATCCAGGTCCTGCAGAAGGACTATATTAAGGTAAGAATTGTTTCTTTTATTAGCATCACATGTTCTTTTATTTATTCTCTGATAATGTAATGTATTTCTTAGCTCAAACACTACTTACCATCATTGTAATATAGTGTGAATGTCCCCTTTTTCTTCTCACGCTTGCTTGATTTGTTTCATGTTCTTTTTTGTCATGCATGTATGTTTGCCTTCAATAACCTCTCCAGCATACAATGCTGGTCACATATTCACCTAGTCTACTCAGTTTGAATGTATTTAGTCAGCTGCATTGTATTTTGTTTCCCCTAAACTCTATCCAAATAGTGTGCTTATAATTAGCTTGATTTCAACCCCCCCCCCCCCTAATAATTTGCTAGAATCTTCTGTGGTGTTGATTTTTAAAAAGCAAATATATGTTGCACTTTGCAAAATGCATGTGCACTCTACAAGTGCATTTGCTCCAGTGCTTTAGTAAATGAGCAGAAGCTCTGCTGATTTCCATCATCAAATCATATACAAGCCACAAAGTGTTTTCATTAATTGCCCTTGCATGTGATTGTGTACTCCTTGCAACATGAAAGCCTTTTTACCTTACCTCATTTACTTTAAGCTGGGGAGCAACTGTACTTGCAGAGTTTGACAACTGCAGTCTTGTAGCCTTTTTAGTCCATAAATCCCTGTGTGTCCACCCCCTAAAATGTAATCAATGTTCCATCAGAGGGGGTGAGCAATCTGATATACATTATTTAATGTTATACTGATGCTGTGGAATAATGTTTTTAATTGTATAATTTTCTTGCATGTTCGATTCAAAATTACTGATTTTTGTTTTCTTGTTTGATTCCCCAGTTTCCTTCAACGCCACAGGAATGGCAGACTGTGGCATCCCATTTTGCCACCCGTTGGGACTTTCCCAATTGTGGAGGGGCTATAGATGGGAAACATGTCCACAGTGTGCCACCACCCCATTCGGGGTCATACTATTTTAATTATAAGGGGTTCCACAGTATAGTTTTAATGGCGGTGGTGTCGGCACACTATGAATTTCTATATGTGGACGTGGGGAAGAATGGCCGGATGTCGGATGGAGGAGTATTTGCCCAGACGGAGTTCTGCCAGCGTCTCCAGAGTGGTGGCCTGGGATTGCCACCTGATGCGGATAATGTGGAAGGACTCCCCTTTGTCTTCATTGCCAATGAAGCCTTCGCTCTGAGCAAGCACCTCATGAGGCCATTCCCCCAAAGAACCCTCACCCCGGAGAGGAGGGTTTTTAATTTCCGGCTGGCCAGAGCTAGAAGAGTGGTTGAGAATGCGTTTGGAATTCTGGCCAGCCGGTTCCGCCTGTTTCAAACCTCCATTAATTTGGCGGAATACAAACTTAATTTTATCATTTTATCGTGCTGCATCCTGCACAACTTTTTGCACAAACATTCTCAAAATTATATGGTGCCAGTTGGGCCTGAGGCCGGACTTATCGTTGAGAATCTTACGGGCCTGGATACTTTCCATACTGGCTTTACCCCCCAAAGTGCCCGTCAAGTTAGACAGCAATATGTTAATTATTTTATGGGTAGGGGGGCCATTGCAATGGGCCAGGATATCTAAAGATTTAAAATAAAAACAATCTTGATGAAATCTTGAATTATATTTATTACTTGCCTTTCTTTTGGGCTTTCTCCTAGGTTATGGTCGAGCAGTTGTAGTGCAAACTGTATTTTCCTTGTAAATTTCTAAATAAGCTCCATTGCCACTGTAAACCACTTTTTTGAAATTTATAAACAAACTGATACTGAGCATTGAAATAACAAACCACACATTTATTTATTCTAAGCAGATGTTTTTAATCTTTGGTATCCATTCAGTTATGCATTTAGTATAAAATGTTCCTAGCCAAAAATATAAAGATATATTAAATACATTTAGAATAATATAATTAGAGTTAAATATTTTTAGATAATCAAAAATAAAATTTGTTGGGCATTTTGATTTTAGCAAACAGGCCTTTTTTTTTTTGGTGTTTTTTAAAATCTTTTTTTTTTTTTTTGTCTTTTTTCAAATCCTTTTTTTTTTTTTTTTGTCTTTTTTCAAATCCTTTTTTTTTTTTTTTTTGTCTTTTTTCAAATCCTTTTTTTTTTTTTTTTGTTTTTTTTTGAAAAATAGGCCTCCTTTTTTAAATGTTGTTAAACAGGCATATAATTTAACAGAAAATAATAAAGAGAAGGCCCAGAATTGTCTGTTTGTGTAGAGTTCCTAGTAGACTTCAAGATTTTAATTTCTAAAGACATATCAAGATAGATAGATATCTCGATATCTAGATATCAATATCAAAATATATCAAAAAATATTTGGATCTCTCTCTCTCTCTATATCTATAACTAAATATAAATCTTCAATCTCAAACAAAATCTAAATCTAAAAATAGATATTAATTTAAATTAAAAAAAAAAAAAAATTCTATATCTATCTATATCTACCTATATATCTATATACATACATATATACATACATACATATGTATATATATATATATATATATATATATATATATATATATATATATATATATATATATATATATATATATATATATATATATATATATATATATATATATATATATATATATATATATATATATATATATATATATATATATATACACACACATATATATATATACATATATATATATATATATATATACACACACATATATATATATACATATATATATATATATATATATGTGTGTATACATATATATATATATATATATATGTATATGTGTGTATATATATATATGTGTGTATATATATATATATATATATATATAGAGAGAGAGAGAGAGATATATATATATTATATATAGATATGTAACGATGTTTATTAAAAGATCGTTTCAAACGATGCAAACAATCGTATAGGAATGAAAAGCACATGGAGCTTTATACGAGGTAATCAACACAAGATGAAAACACAGGTACTTACTTTTTTTCAGCACTTTACGGATCCGTGTGTACTGATCCGGCTCCCTGAGTTTGAGGTCAGACCATCTTTTTCTAATTTGATCCTTGGAGCGCTGTACCCCAAAATAAGCCTGTAAAGTGTCCACCACCTTCGCCATTATTTTGGCCTTGCGCAAATTTGGCCGGGCGTACGGCCCATACTTCCCATCATAGTCCTTTTTTTTAAGAATGGCCCCCATCTCCACCATCTCTTCAAAGAACATATTGGAGGCCTTAAATCTAGGCCTCACAGATCTTGACTTTCCGGCCTCCGGGCTTTCTTCGCTACCTGAGGTAGTAAACACCTGATGTGTCTCCGCCATTATTCACCCCACTACGCGCCGTAACTAAAAATGGGCGGAGAACATGAGTTAAAATCGAACGTCAGGGGCGGGCGACGCAGGCGGAGTTTCACACATGCGTAGTGTATAAAGAGGGGCCTTGCGCACGTGTCGTACGTACGTTCTGTGCGTAGAATTAAGGGGCGGAGAACATGAGTTAAAATTGAACGTCAGGGGCGGGCGACGCAGGCGGAGTTTCACACATGCGTAGTGTATAAAGAGGGGCCTTGTGCACATGTCGTACGTACGTTCTGTGCGTAGAATTAAGGGGCGGAGAACATGAGTTAAAATTGAACGTCAGGGGCGGGCGACGCAGGCGGAGTTTCACACATGCGTAGTGTATAAAGAGGGGCCTTGTGCACGTGTCGTACGTTCTGTGCGTAGAGTCAAGGGTGGGTTATATGCGTAAACAAAAAGAACGTCAGGGGCGGGCCAAATAGGCGTAGTATTACGCATGTGCAGTGTATAAAGCGCGGTTACGTATTGTGTCGTACGTACGTTCTGTGCGTAGGTGATAGTGGACCGGGACGCTACTAAATGAAGGTAATTTAAAATTTATACTTTTGGTCAAGACTTTGTAGCAAGCGGCCTATATGGCTTGACAGATTGATGAGGCCTACATAGGGATAAGATGATGAGGGTTTAGCAGAAACCCAATAAGTGTTTTTTGTCTTGTGACTTTATCTTTTATACAGACATTATGAATCCCCTATTTAAGGATCCAGAGTTCCTTACTGCTTTTATTTCTAAATATAGAGAGATGAGGAATTTGTGGGAGGTGAAACACCCACAGTATTATGCAAAGCATGTGAGGAAGTCAACGCTGGAGAGACTTCTGTCCTTTGTCCAGGCGACCATCCCGGAAGCAACAATGGAGACATTGCTCAAGAAAATTGGGGTCTTGAGGAACATGTATAAGAGGGAACATAAGAAGATCCAGGAATCAATGAGATCAGGAGCATCAGCAGATGATGTTTATGTACCCAGGCTGTGGTACTACAATCAACTCCATTTTCTTGATGACCAGACTGAAGCCAGGGCATCACTTTCAACCCTTCCCTCCACCCTTCCCTCCACCCTTCCCTCCACCCCAGCAGAGGCTGATGAGGAGCAAGCTGGGTCTTCCATCCTGGATGAACCGGATATGACCATCTGGAGTCTGGTAAATTATTTTAACAAATATTTACTGTACTAATATTAATGATGTTAACTGGATGTTATAATTGTCTAAAATAATTTTGCCCTCAAAATTGTGTATACATATAAATTGACAGTAGTGGCTAAACATGTTTGGCACCTGCTTGAAATAATTAGGGTGTCTGATTAGACTGTTTTCTTAAAGAGATGTATTCACATTGAATTTGCTAGTCATGAGAAGCAAACTGTGTGTCATTGATGAACCCAAAAAAATATACTAAAACTATCTCCTTTTTTTATACACAGGATGAGTCCATCCAGGAGGAATGTGGGGAAAGTGGAAGGCAGGAGGAGACCGGGCCCATGGACAGCCTGGAGGAGGCTGGATTCACCATCATCCTGGAGGAGGCCGGGCCCAGTGTCAGGCAGGAGGTGGCTGCTCCCAGTGAGGTGGCTGGACCAAGTGAGGTGGCTGGGCCAAGTGAGGTGGCTGGGCCCCGTAGGAGAATGACCGAATCCCAAGTGCCTCCCCTCCACCTTCCCAAAAAAAGGGCCAGGAAGGGGACGGTCACACAGGAGGCATCCCTGCGCCTCATGCAAGAGGCCACCCGTTTTTTAAGGAGCCCCCCCGAAGCGGAAGAGTCCTATGGCTGCTACTTAGCCAGCAGGCTTCTTCAAATGGATTGGGAGCAGCGCCTCATTTGTGAGCGACTATTTGGGGAAACAATCCAGAAGGGGCTGCAGGGCACGCTAACACGAAACACCCAACTACATGAGGCAGCCCCCCCTCCTCCTCCTCCTCCTCCTGCCACAACTGAAACACCAGAGCCACAGCCTCAAAAGAAGGCTACAGGGAAGGCTGCAGGGAAGGCTGCAGGGCAGCGTGGAGGAAAGGCTGCAGGAAAGAGAAGAAAGTGATGACTTGGGTTCAGTCTGGTCTGACAGAAGACGCAGGCTGTTGTAGTACCACAGTCTGGGGACATCTATATCATCTGCTGGTCCTGTTGATCTCTGGGATTCTTGGACCAGATTGTGCTCCCTCTTATATGGACTCCTCAAGATCCCCATTTTCTTGTACACATACTTTTTCCAGCGTTGACTTCCTCTTTATTTTATTTAGACCATAAATAAATGGATCTTTTTTGAGTTTAGGTTTTTTATTTTAAATCATAGATTTTAGACACAATGTTAAATTAACAAGGGACAACAATCTCATTGATTTTGCAAAAACACACCAAAAATAGATTAAAATAATGTTAATAATGTTCGAGTGGTAAGTATTTAAAAAAAAAAAGATACATAACCAAAAACGGTTCTTTGGGTTAACTTTATATAAAAAAAATAACAAATCACTATAAAAACAAAAATTATAAAGGGTTCTTTGTGGTAACTTTACAAACATTAAAAAAAATACAATAAAAACCTAAAAAGAAAAATGGTTTCTTTGTGGTAACTTTACAAACACCAAAAAAAAAAAAAAATTATATATAAAAATGGGTTCCCTGTGGCAACTTTACAAACAAATTTATAGATAAACAGAAAAAAAGTTCCACAACAATCATAAAATAAATATCTGGTTAAAAATTACAAGAAAAGATGACTCCACCAAAAAAAAAAATATTTAAAAAGTATTATTAGTATGGAAACATTGTTTTGAAAAAGCATACCATGTCATTCATGAGATCAAAGAGAAAAAGAATCCAGAAATCTGTTTGGGAGAACTCTGTTTGAATAGGAACAGCAAAACATCTTCGTTCTTTATAGCATTCGTAAAGAAGACATTAAATGCGCTGCATTCAACGATCACAGATTTTGCAGCGTGAGGAATGTGCTTCCTACAATACGAACACTAGTTTTACTAGACCGAGTGCTTCCGTTTAGTTTTTGCTTATGAGCATGCGTCGTTTTTTTGTCCGTAGGACTAGCATACAGACGATCGGATTACCAGCCAGCTTTAGTCCGTCGGCGTACGTTGGACTTTTGTAGACGAAAAGTCTGACCGTGTGTACGCCCCATTACACTTGTGGGCAGCCCACACAGACAGTGGATTGTCCACTGAGTCAAGGTTGTTGGCGAAGAACGTAGAGCGTTTCTGTAACACATCTGCTGCTATGGTGGGGTCTTTCAGAGGAGCCTCATTGAGTTGCCAATTCCGCGTTTTAGGTTGAGAGTTTTGTATGGCTAATTCCAAGAAAGTGGGCGCACAGTCAGATAAAGCAATGTGGCCAATTCACGCTTTAGAAACTAGGGGAAGTGTCGAGTGTAAAAAAAAAATCGATCCTGGAGTAAGAGCCATGCGCAGAGGAGTAGAGTCATGTGCAGTGGTGGCTGGTGTTTTTTTTTAGGGGAGCGGCAAACAACAACCCCCCATTGGATCATTCGGCCAGCGGTACCCCCACCCCCCTGTCTGAAACAGATGTATGCACAGAGTACTGTATACAGATGAATGCTCAGTAGCGAGTCGCTCACTGCTTGCTGCAGGTCCGGGATTCCGATCTTGATGATCATCGTGTTCCCCGCTGTCTCTTCCATCTGCCAGCCGGGTGGGTCTCTGTCTGATCGGGGGGGTGTGTGTTCAATCTGGGGGGTCTTGTCCAGGGGGGTCGGTGGAGTAGTTTCTGGGGGGGTGTCAGTGGAGGAAGGGGGGCTCCTGTCATCTTCCCATTGAAGATGTCTGCAATGCAGGGCTCAGGGGAGTCTGCGATGTTGGGGTGTCTTCTGCCTGTCTGGGGGGATTGTCCTCCTGGCTCACAGGTGCCTGGGTCTCCCTCGGGAGAGCGGACTTTGCGGGTAGCCCAAAGATCCCTCAGGGGGGCTGGGTGAGGGGGGTCCAGTCTGCTCTGGGAGGTCAGGAACCGGAGACACAACATGAGCAGGAGAGGGGGAGGAGTGGAGAGACTGCATTTAATAGAGAGAAGAGGAGAAAAGCAGTGGCGGCTGGTGGGTTGGTTGGTCGTCCTTCTCTTCAGGCCGTGTGTCATCCTCCAGCCGTGCGACTCCTTCCTCCTTCTCCCAGGCCAATAGGGTTCTTTCTCCTTTCAGTCAATCGCGGAATGGGTCTCAGGACCCACTTCCTGATTGGTGGGGAGGAGATTCAGTGTAAATATATTGAATATTCATTCGCTATTGTCACACAACTGGGTGGGCTCAGAGCGCAGTGCTCTGCACCCCAAGCCCACCCTTTTTTGAAGCCTATTAGAGCCTCTGGCTCTAATCACGTGGTTCAAAAAACACCCCACCCATTGAAATCCATGCGCCGGCGCACTGCATGTAGATTAGGGGGCCGGACACATAGAGAGGGGGGCGGCGCCCGTCCTCACCTTATGGATGGGCCGCCACCGGTCACGTGTCTTCCTCAGGGGGAATTCTCTTAGTTGTGGTGCGAGGGTTGAATACTTATTAAGGGATGCAGACACTGCAACTTTGCTCTTTAGAACACTGAAAGTCCACCAAGTGATTATAATGGATCAGTCCCTCCCATTCAAAGTCAGTGTCCCAAGGACATGGTGGATCAAAACACAGAGCAAACTATTGAGCAACAAAAGTTAGGACTCTGCTACAAAGTTTGTAAAAATCCCTTGACCGCCAAGAGGGGCTCAACAAAAGTAGAGTTACTCTTTAAGAAAGGTCATTGCAAGGACTACAGCAATTAACACTGTGCAATGTGTATTATTATTTAAATTCATAACAGATTCTTTGTAAATTTGTACTGCATTATTTTCTCTTTGTATGTGGGTTATCCTGTAGCTTTGCATATCAAACAGGCTATATTGACATAACTGTACAGTATACTGAATACACTAACATTATGTTTGTTTTGTAATTGAGCGGATATCTGTCCTTGAATTAAGACAGTGAACATTTCAAAAACCCTTATTGAAATTCATAGTCATCCTAATAGGGTAACTCTCATGAACACATAATCTCTCCAGTGGATTATTATTTTCTCACCCCATGAGTAGAATTAAAATTGGCTTTGGACGTCCGCAGGGAGAAAGGCAGAAATTCTATCTTGGTG
Organism: Lithobates clamitans; assembly: GCA_037952925.1. Lineage (NCBI taxonomy): Eukaryota > Metazoa > Chordata > Amphibia > Anura > Ranidae > Lithobates > Lithobates clamitans. The sequence goes on along the minus strand of JBBGZY010000589.1, from coordinate 3,521,975 downwards.
GATTAGTAGTGCCATACTATTTTAGAAATTTCCCTAGATAGTGCCTCTTCTATTACATCTTTCTGAATTAGCATTTGTACCCTCTAATATGATGTACACGTTTAATTATATTACTACTTCTCATATCACACTAGGAAAAGTCATTGACAATGCAATAATAAAATTACTTACATTTCCTCTGTTCTTGTACACAATTTGGAATGACCTTTTTTATGGTTCATTTTTTGTTTTCCGTTGTCATGCCAGACTACACAGACAGGATTTAAATGGCTCATGTCAAGTGCTTGTGGAGGTGGCAAAATATTGAAGAGAAAAGGGATGTTGGTCTAATTGGAACGAACTAATGTACAGCTGTTATTTGAAAAACATGAGGCACCTTAAAACAGAACTAAAGTATATTTTTAATTTTTAATGCAAACACTGAGGCTTCATTTAGATATGTGGTTGGGGAGCAGCCAAAATTGCGTGTTTGAGCCAAGTTTTTGCCACCTACCAACCACACCCCCCCCCCTCCTTAACCACTTCAGCCCCAGAAGGATTTGCCCCCTTCCTGACCAGAGCACTTTTTACGATTCGGCACTGCGTCGCTTTAACTGACAATTGCGCGGTCGTGCATCATTGTACCCAAACAAATTTGACGTCCTTTTTTTCCCACAAATAGAGCTTTCTTTTGGTGGTATTTGATCACCTCTGCGTTTTTTTATTTTTTGCACTATAAACAAAAAAAGAGTGATAATTTTGAAAAAAAATCAATATTTTTATTTTTTAAGTTTTTGTATAATAAATAACCCCCAAAAAATATATTAAAAAAAAACTATTTTTTTCCTCAGTTTCCTCAGTTTAGGCCAACATGTATTCTTCTACATATTTTTGGTAAAGAAAAAATCGCAATAAGCGTATATTGATTGGTTTGCACAAAATTTATAGTGTCTACAAAATAGGGGATAGTTTTATGGCATTTTTATTATTATTTTTTTTTTATTAGCAATGGCGGCAATCTGCGATTTTTATTGTGACTGCGACATTATGGCGGACACATCGGACACTTTTGACACTATTTTGGGACCATAGTCATTTATACAGCGACCAGTGCTATAAAAATGCACTGATTACTGTGTAAATGACACTGGCAATGAAGGGCTTAACCACTAGGGGGCGATGAAGGGGTTACGTGTGTCTTAGGGAGTGATTCTAACTGTGGGGGGATGGGCTTCAGCACACATGACAGCGATCACTGCTCCCGAGGACAGGGAGCAGTAGATCTCTGTCATGTCACTAGGCAGAACGGGGAAATGCCTTGTTTACAAAGGCATCTCCCCGTTCTTCCGCTCCGTGACAAGATCGAGTCCGCGGGACCCACTTTCATGGTCACAGAGAACGCGGCCACAGCACGGCTTCTTAAAGGGGACGTACCTGTACGCCCCTTTGCTCACCCGTGCCATTCTGCCGACGTATATTGTCATGCAGCGGTCAGAAAGCAGTTAAGGTGCAATAGGCATGTTGTGGCATAATGCTTTGCTTCGCCCCAACGGCAAAGTTTACCCAACATTTAGCAATTAGTGAGTGGCAAGCCCTCTGAACACTACACATTCAAGCAGGGGGGGAAGCACTGCAGACATCCCATTGCAGCACATTTGTTGGCAAAAATGTAACATTGTTTCCTCACTGCCTGTCAGTAGACACAGAAGTACAATCAACACGTGGGTAAGGCTACAGAGGAAAGGAAAACTTAGACGCATGTCTAAATCTACCCTTCAACTGTCAGTTAAAAATGTGCATGCATGCATACTTGCTAATCTGTATTAGCTTTTTGCATTATCCATATTTCATATTATCTACACTCACCGACCTCTTTATTAGGTACAGCTTGCTAGTTAGGGTTGTCCCCCCTTTTGCCTTCAGAACTGCCTTAAATCTTTGTGGCATAGATCCAACAAGGTGTTGGAAACATTCCTCAGAGATTTTGGTCCATAGTGACATGATAGCATCACATAGTTGATGCAGATTTGTCTGCTGTACATCAATGATGTGAATCTCCCATCCCACCACATGCCAAAGGTGCTATATTGGATTGAGATCTGGTGATTATGGAGGTCATTGGAGTCCAGTGACCTCATTGTCATGTTTGAGAAACCGGTGGTGAGAAGATTTGAGCTTTGTGACATGGTGCATTATCCTGCTGGAAGGAGCCATCAGAAGATGGGTTCCCTGTAGCCATAAAGGGATGGACATGATCAGCAACAATACTCAGGTAGGCCATGGCATTTAAACAATGTTCAATTGGTACTAGAGGGCCCAAAGTGTACCAAGAAAATATCCCCCATACCATTACACCACCACCACCAGCTTGAACAATTGATACAAGGCAGTATGGATCCATACTTTCATATTGTTTACACCAAATTCTGACCAGACCATTTCAATGTCGCAGCTGAAATCGAGGCTCATCAGACCAGGCAACATTTTTCCAATCTTCTATTGTCCAATTTTGGTGAGCCTGTGCGGGTTGTAGCCTCAGTTTCCTGTTCTTAGCCTACAGAAGTGGCACTCGGTGTGGTCTTCTGCTGCTGTAGCCCATCTGCTTCAAGGTTCAATGTGTTGTGCATTCAGAGATGGTATTCTGCATACCTTGGTTGTAACAAGTGGTATTTGAGTTACTGTTGCCTTTCTATCACCTCGATCAGGGACATAGGTCCTTCAGTTTATAGTCCATATAAAAAGATTATAGCAATGTGACCAAGTTGTGTAACCATAAAATGTCCATCCGCAAATGGAAGCCTTCACAAGGGGCTTAGAAGTAAAATCCAGCATGAGCTACAGAGTGTTAAAGAGAAGAAAGGCGCCTCTAAGTGTAGCAATAAGTTGCTAAATGTTGTACCTTCATTAAATGTAACCATATTGCTACACTTAGAGCCGCCTCTCTTCTCTTTTATACTCAGTTGTGACATGACGCTACTTGTATATCAAGACAGCGCTTGTATATCAAGTAAAAATTTGTTTTAAAATGTTGCTTGTCTTGCAAAACGCTCTTAAACCAAGTTACTCTCAAACCAAGGTTTTACTGTAGACTGTTTCAAAACTAAATGATGAGAAGCTCTGCTGACCTCTATCATCCAATCACATGCAAGCAAACATGCTGTTTTTTTTTTGTTTTTTTTTGCTTGCATGTGCTTGGGTATTCTTTGTAAAGCTTCACCTCAATTATTAAGCTCTACAGTACATCAACTGTACTTGCAAAGTACACAGTCTATGTGCCTTTAGCAAATCAACTCCAATGTTTACATTTCAAGAATGATCAGTGCAAATCTTTAAGCATCTACAGTAGGTGTCCGGATAGGGTAACGTCACAGGATGGTAAAGACTATATAAGCAGGTTTGATGGTTTATGAATGTATTTTATCCACTTATGTTAGGGCCACAAATGTGTGTGGGCGGTGCCAACTCGCCATGCATGGGGTCTGTACCTTTCGCCTCGCACAAGCTCACCAATTCCTGGGACCGGGCGGAGACTGTGGTCATGTGAAAGTCTACCATTAAGGCCACTCCCTGACTTAGAGAGGAACCATGTCACTGTTTGCAGTAATAAAAGTGCAGAGTTCCCCTGAAAAGTGCTGTACCGTGTCACTATATGCTGTACTTTGATGTATGTCGCATTTGGAGGGACGCTGCCCCCAGGATGACGTCAGGTGTGATGAAATGCGTAGGGAGGAGCAACGTGCTGACGTCACCATGATACATGCAGGTCCCAGAACCATGGGTTGCTATCGACAGCCGTCCGGCATGGTGTTTTATATTGCATGTGATGCTTTTTACAAATGTAAGTGCAATATTTCTTAACTTTTAATGAAATGAATATCCAATGGTTTTACGCTATGGAAGCTTTTTATTACTCTCTTTTGGGAAACATCTGCTAAAACACACCTGTATGAGTTGCAACTCCTGTGAAGACGCTGGGATCTTTGCTGTGTGTAATTAAAGGCCCGGGCTGGGTATCAAGTCACAGGCGTATGTGATCTCATGTAAATAAGAGATCAACAGGAGTCGATAAGCCGCAGTGTGTGTGGAGGTGGAAGGCAGACCTTTTCTCTTATCACCATTCTTGGGTGTATTGTGTGTTACCTTCACAGTGGAGATCAACTATCAATTTGAATGGACTATTTATTATGTATAATTTGATCTTTTCACTATAATAAGGTTGAAGTATCTTATTTCTCAGCACGGACTCACTTTATAGCGCGACTTGATATAGGGAACCATACAACTTTACTTAAAATGTTTCTGCCACATACAGATTAACATGAAAAAATGTCCATAACCTGACCCTAACTACAACTGTTTGGCTGCCCAGGCATACCTCTACAGAGCAATAGTCCATATTGGCGTCCTCCAAGTGCTAGTTGATCTCTGGATCCCTGGTGCCTCCAATGGATTGCAAGGTAATTATGGCATGTTCTTCGCGATGTGGCTTGTCTGGCAGCCCCGAACCTAGCCTTCCTCCATATTTATACTATTGGTGGGTAGGCTGGATCCAAAAAGCCCAGGAACTGTAGCACACACAATCTTTTCCCCACAGTCTGGGCCAGCCACTAACTAAAATCATAAAATCATAACCCTGTAGGCAACCTGCTTACATGTGGGTCATGGTGGAAGAGTTTGGTCCATTACCTACATAGGAGTAGGGTGACAAAGTAGGAGAGAAAGAAAAGGGGAGAGATAAACAGGAAAATAGAGAATAGCGAGAAGAGGAAGAGGTGTGTGTGTGTGTGTGTGTGTGTGTGAGGCGTAGTGTCCAGAAAACACCCCAGAGGTCATCAAAAGTACTCATTTTTATATTTTGCCAGGAACTTGGTTTGGAATAGCGTGGTTCTAACCCCAGCCAATCCTCTCTCCTGATTTTTGGTCAGCCACTTGTTTTTTTCATGAAATGTGGTTGTCTATCAAATCAGAAAAAAGAACCACTTTTTTATGTGCACTGATGGCTTCTTTTCCTTAATTCTTGTTCACATGGGAAGTTGTTTTTTTTTTTGTTTTGTTTTTTTACAGTGATCCGTGGTGGATGAATTTTCACATCTGATTGACAGGCCTCCTGCTTTTTTTGTATTTTGGACATGGTTGTACATTAGCTGCAATGAAGTCTAATATTTCCCACGTTTCAATGAGATTATAGCAATGTGTATAGACATGTGCATTAACTTACCGGGTGGTCAGGGAGCTGTAAGAACGCATAGCAATGATATGATTTCATCATTCCTCATTCTCTTGTGTGAATGAGGCCTTTTGCAAACATAGGAGTATATATACCAGAAAAATAATGCATCCAAATGTGTTCAAACCAAAACAAATCAAAAGCACTGAAAATGACAATGTGATACAAAAAAACAAAAACACCCGTGGAATAAGTAGTCATTTAAAAAAGACCACAATAAATTCTCAATGCTAAATACATAAATAGAGCTTCAGTACCTAAACCAAAAGAAAATATAGTGGTGACAAAATCTATAAATCAAAGGAGATGTGAGATTAGGACACATTATTAGAAACTAAGTCCAAAATAATATGTCTTGATGTAGGCTTCCAAGCCTCACTTGTGCATACCCTCAAATGAAGCAGCAATCCACCACCTGATGATGGGCAAAGCTATCCATTGTTCATGGACTTTTTATTACAGAAGGTCAAAAGCTCAACAATGTTTAATTATGGTGTTCCTAAAATCAGATCAGCATCTGCGACGTTCAGCGATTCATCGCCAACATCAGGGGATTTCCACAGTTCATGGTTCACAAACGAGCAAATAGAGACAATTTCAGAGCATAATAACATTTATTAAGACCCAATATTAAAAACAGAACTCACTTACATTTACAATGTGCACAAAGCACCAAGTGTATTGCATAATATAAAGCCCTGCAGCAAAGGTCTGAAATATAGCATGGTCAGTGCCGCCTGAAACAAGCTCGCTTCCAGCAGACAACTGTCCTGCCAGCTCCATCCTTCCACCCAATGGGATTTGACATAAAGATGTTTCTTGCGTGGCTAGGCCCTATTAGTTTTTTTCACAAACACTTCCTCAGGGTCATCACAAAAACTGTCCCAAAAAGAGAATATGGGGCAAAATGGCCTAAAAATAATAATAGCCCTTTTAAAACACTATATTTTATATCATATACAGTAGATTCCTCCTAGACCTAATGTAATATGACAATGTTACCTAGTAGCTATAGTGTAGGTATGACAGCACCCTAATAGATGTGCAAAGCAGGGTACCCCAAGACACACATAAAGAGTCACTCATGTATCATATTATTTTCAGTGATGTTCTTCAACCTTTTTGGATGTTTATTCTTATTTTTTTTTTTTTTTAGCAATTTGTGTTTTATTATACGACAACGCGTTCTGTATTAAAAGGGATGGAGGGAGGGTGTCTGTCCTGGTTTGACACCCCTCCTGCCCCCCCCTCAGGCAGTGTGAGGGGATTGGCGCAAAAACAATTAAAGACCAATAACAAAAAAAAAGTATTTCCTTCTTAACCCAGGCAGCAGCTCCTTCTATAACATAGAGTATAACCAACTTCTGAAATTCAAATTTGAAATAGAGTAAATTTGAATTCGAATACATAAGAAAAGAATAGAATAGAAAATAATAGAATAGAAGCAAAAAATAGAATAGAATAGACTGTAATAGAATAAAAAAGAATAGAATAAAAAAAAACAATAGAATAGCATAGACAGAATATAACCATTTACCAAAATTCAAATAGCAAATAGAATCAATTTGAATTTGAATAGATTAGAATAAAATAGGAAATAACAGAATAGTATAGAAAAAAACAACAGAATAGAATAGAATAGAAAGAACCATCTTCCAAAATTCGAATTTCAAATAGGTTACTTTAAAATTTGAATGGAAAAGAATAGAATAGAAAAGAATATAATAGAAAATAAAATAGAGGAGTAGAAAAGAATAGAATAGAATAAACGAAAAAAGAGTATAATTAAAAAAACAATAGAATAGATTAGAATAGAAAGAATATAACCATTTCCCAAAATTCAAATAGAATCAATCTGAATTTGAATAGAATAGAAAATAATAAATTAGAATAGGAAGATGGTTATATTCATTCTATTCTGTTGTTTTTTTCGATGCTATTGTGTTATTTTCTATTCTATTCTACTCTATTCTTTTCAGTTCTATTCAAATTTGAATTGATTCTATTTGATTTTTGGAAAATGGTTATATTATTTCTATTTTTTTTATTCTATTCTATTCCTTTCTATTCTATTTCTTTCTATTGATTCTATTCGAATTTCAGAAGATGGTTATAATCTTTCTATTTTATTCTATTGTATTCTATTCTATTCTGTTCTTTTATATCCTATTTTGTTCTTTTTTACTCTATTATATTATATTATTTTATTTTCTATTCTATTTTTTTTTTCTATTTTTGGCATGTTCGCCCTGGGCTCTAGATGACCTTGTCCCGGCACTGGTAAAGACAACCTGGTTGAGATTAACTTAAGGGTTCTTATTATAATCTAATAACCATGTGTTCAGTTTACACCCTTAACTTATGTGAAGAAAATTAGGGGAAAAGGGGGAATTTTAGGGATTTTCAGGAAGCCATGATCTGGTAAGATCATGTATTTCCATCCCTAGGGACTTTAAATGATATCATGGCCTGGTAAGGTCATAGCTATCCATCCCATTTGTATTGGAAGAAAAATGTATATAAACATATAAAGAGGATGTGGGACTTTGTGTGAAGCATATGACAGCCAAAAGGATAATAGGGTGAATATGAAGGAATTTTATTAAACATTGCATTATACATACATATTTCAGGTAGCATTGAGAAATAACATACAAAAGGTAATAAACCCATTGAACACAGTTCATGGTACATATGTTGGTAACAACAAAAGTATGCAAAAGACACGATATTGACTTTATAAATTGATAATAAAATGGTAATTTCATATGGTAAGGGTATTTAAAATTCCCAGGTTCACCACAAAGTATAAATGTATTCCAATGATTAGAAAGGATATGGCCTGCAGGACCTATGGCCTCACTAGCCTGTATGGGTACGGAAAACATAATGGCTTGAAGTTCTTGATAAAACAAGTGGATACACGGCAATCAGTAGCTCTACGCGTTTTGTGGCTTAAGCCACTCATCAGGAGCAGGCACGTGTGGTTTGTATAAAAATTGAAAAGATAAAAACCAATAGAAATTGTAAATACAAGGACAAGGTTAGGGGTAAAGTATAGGACCACCATAACCAGGGCTTACTTACTTAGATTGGGCATGCTGAAGGTACAGTGGCAAGGCCCTACAAGCAGACCGGAGAACGACTCCATACCGGGAGCTGAGGTGGGCAGCCCTGTGGGCCTGGGAGGTGCGGTTTTCCTCCCCTCTCCTCTTCTTCCTGTCCCTCCCCTTTCCCCCCTCCTTTCCCCCCACCTTGTCCTCCATACCCCCTTGCTCACCATTGTCCCTTCACTCCCAGAATGTCCTCGGTTGCCATGTCTGCCGTGAGTACCGCCCCTCCCAGACCCATGGGGCTGCCCACCTCAGCTCTCGGTATGGAGTCGTTCTCCGGACTGCTTGTAGGGCCATGCCACTGTACCTTCAGCATGCCCAATCTAAGTAAGTAAACCCTGGTTATGGTTGTCCTATACTTTACCCCTAACCTTGTCCTTGTATTTACAATTTCTATTGGTTTTTATCTTTTCAATTTTTATACAAACCACACGTGCCTGCTCCTGATGAGTAGCCTAAGCCATGAAACGTGTAGAGATACTGACTGCCGTGTATCCACTTGTTTTATCAAGAACTTCAAGCCATTATGTTTTCCGTACCCATACAGGCTAGTGAGGCCATAGGTCCTGCAGGACATATCCTTTCTAATCATTGGCATACATTTATACTTTGTGGTGAACCTGGGAATTTTAAATATCCTTACCATATGAAATTACCATTTTATTATCAATTTATAGTCATTACCGTATCTTTTGCATACTTTTGTTGTTACCAACATATGTACCATGAACTGTGTTCAATGGGTTTATTACCTTTTGTATGTTATTTATCAATGCTACCTGAAATATGTATGTATAATGCAATGTTTAATAAAATGTCTTCATATTCACCCTATTATCCTTTTGGCTGTCATATGCTTCACACAAAGTCCCACATCCTCTTTATATGTTTATTAACTTATGTGAAATTAATAAAAAATTGTGAACATGACTGGCAGTGAAAAGTGATATCTTTAAAATCATCTTTGCTAACATTTTTTGCCAAATTCTCCTCCACAATCTGCTTCATAGGATGAATATCCAAAGATTAAAAAAATAAAACACTATTGTCATTATACAATTGAAGACTCAATAAAAAAAAAAAAAAAATTGTGTAGGAGCCCTGATACTCCATAATGCTGCCTGATGGCAAAAGAAAAGTTCACATACTTTTTTTCACTCCAAGATTTTAATTTTACAAATTTCAAACTCCTTCACTTTAATAACTTGCAAAAATATTATACCGAGTTGACATTTACACTATTCAAATTTTAGCCTCAATGCATTTTTAACATTTAGGTGTACTTCTCTTATGGATCATAGGAGTGCAGTTCGTTCTGCAGTCCTGTGGCCCATTTTCAGAAGACAACGCACTGAAGCCTGCTGTCGGATGACTTCACAGAGCCGGTCCAGGCTTGGGCAAGATCGCTGAGAGCCTGAGCCAGCTGTCCCCGCCCGTTCCACAGACCAGCACTCCAGCAAGCAAGGGGGGCAGAGCAGTGACTGACAGGGAGACCTGAGAACTGAGCGATCGGCAGTGTTAGACTGCTTGGTTCTCAGTGTTAGAGCAGGCGGGGGACAGATGCAGCATCAGACAGATGCTGCATCCACCTAGGTAAGTATGATTGGGAAAAAAAGAGAAAGTATTTACATTTTTTGTTAAATTAAGCTCAGTTTAATGTATTTAGGTAGCTAGGGAATTTTATAAGGAGACAATCAACTTCTACTTGATAACATCTCCTGCATATTCCCTTATCTTAGGTTATCCTTGGTTTAAACTTCATAGCCCTCACATAAATTTGGCTACAGGGGAGATAGGTCTTGGTCTCAGACCTGCCTCCAGAACTGCATTAAAACATCTGACCAGTTGTCTATTTGTAACTCTTTTGTGGCCAATACCAGTTACTTGCCTTTATTACAGTCCTTTTCCAATCTTGATCATGACAACTTTTCCAAATGTGACTCCAGCTTACTTCATAATCTGCCTTTATATGACTCTGTAGCAGAAGAGACTGACAAGTGTATGGAATCCTTTACAGGCCACCTCTCCAGCCAATTGTCACAGTCTGAATCTGAATGGGTTTATCCACTAACAGCTGAATAAAAAAAGTGTTGGTAAAAAATAAAGAAAAAAACGACCCAGGATCCCCCCTTCGGGTCTGGTATGGGTTTAAGGTGAACCCCAAGACAAAATTTAATAAAAGAATGGCGTAGGGTCCCCCCCAAAATCCATAGCAGACCCTTATCTAAGCATGCAGTCCGGCAGGTCAGGAAAGGGGAGGGGACAAGTGAGTTCCCCCCTGAACCATACCAGGCCACATGCCCTCAACATGGTGGGGTGCTTTAGGGCAGGGGGGCTCCCCCCCACCCCAAAGCACCTTGTCGTCATGTTGATGGGGACAAGGGCATCTTCCCAACAAACCTGGGCTGTGGTTGTCAGGGTTTTTAACAAGGGGGCCCCCAGATCCCACCCCCCATATGTAAATGGGTATCAGGTACATCGTACCCCTACCCATTCACCAAAAAGGTGTCAAAATGTAATAACCACAAGAAACAGTTTTTGACAAGTCCTTTGTTAAAAATTTTTAAAAATGTGTCCCCCCGATGTAAATTCATCGTCAATCACATCGCCCACAAGACCCAGAAAATAGAAACAAATAAAAACGATTATGCCTCCAAGGAAGGTCTCCCACCGACTGCCTGCTCTGCGCTTTGACAATTCTTATATAGGTAAGGGGCAGGGCCAAATGGCTGCATCACCACGTGGCTCTGCCCCCTTCTGACATCATGTGAGTCATTTTAAATGGGATTTGACTCGTTTTTTTTTTCTTTAGAAATTTCATTTTTTCTGTAGCATGTTCTGTATATGCTACAGAAGTGCCACTTTACAGGCACATTAAAGGGACCCCCAGGCACTATATTTAAAATATTTTTAGTGTTGCATTTTAAATAATTAAAATCACTGCTCCTGAAAAAAACAATCATTAAAAAAAAAATGTATTGCTACATGTCGCCCAGAGCAGTACCAAGACCCCCATACCCCGTTTATGGCCAATTACTTGCATATTAGCCTTCAACATGGACACTTTTGATTTTGCCTGTTCGGCTCCCATAGGCTTCAATGGGGTTCACCGTTAGAGCTAAAACATTTCCCCTGTTTGAGAATTGTGCTGCAAACTATTCGGCCCATCCCCACACATGACACTAATGCCCCGTACACACGGTCGGATTTTCAGATGGAAAATGTCCGATCGGAGCGTGTTGTCGGAAATTCCGACCGTGTGTGGGCTCCATCGGACATTTTCCATCAGATTTTCCGACACACAAAGTTGGACAGCAGGAGATAAAATTTTCCGACAACAAAATCCGTTGTCGGAAATTCCGATCGTGTGTACACAAATCCGACGGACAAAGTGCCACGCATGCTCAGAATAAATAAAGAGATGAAAGCTATTGGCCACTGCCCCATTTATAGTCCCGACGTACGTGTTTTACGTCACCGCGTTTAGAACGATCGGATTTTCCGACAACTTTGTGTGACCGTGTGTATGCAAGACAAGTTTGAGCCAACATCCGATGGAAAAAATCCTAGGATTTTGTTGTCGGAATGTCCGAACAAAGTCTGACCGTGTATACGGGGCATAAGACTGCCAGGCACCCAGGAATTACTAAAACGTTTTCTTTGGTTTTCTCTCGGGCTTTGATGACCCTCTCTCCATAGGGACTCCTGTTCCTATCTAAAAGCTTGCAAAACCTGTGCTCACTCTAATGCCCCGTACACACGGTCGGATTTTCCGATGGAAAATGTCCGATCGGAGCGTGTTGTCGGAAATTCCGACCGTGTGTGGGCTCCATCGGACATTTTCCATCAGATTTTCCGACACACAAAGTTGGACAGCAGGAGATAAAATTTTCCGACAACAAAATCCGTTGTCGGAAATTCCGATCGTGTGTACACAAATCCGACGGACAAAGTGCCACGCATGCTCAGAATAAATAAAGAGATGAAAGCTATTGGCCACTGCCCCATTTATAGTCCCGACGTACGTGTTTTACGTCACCGCGTTTAGAACGATCGGATTTTCCGACAACTTTGTGTGACCGTGTGTATGCAAGACAAGTTTGAGCCAACATCCGATGGAAAAAATCCTAGGATTTTGTTGTCGGAATGTCCGAACAAAGTCTGACCGTGTGTACGGGGCATAAGACTGCCAGGCACCCAGGAATTACTAAAACGTTTTCTTTGGTTTTCTCTCGGGCTTTGATGACCCTCTCTCCATAGGGACTCCTGTTCCTATCTAAAAGCTTGCAAAACCTGTGCTCACTCTAATGCCCCGTACACACGGTCGGATTTTCCGATGGAAAATGTCCGATCGGAGCGTGTTGTCGGAAATTCTGACCGTGTGTGGGCTCCATCGGACATTTTCCATCGGATTTTCTGACACACAAAGTTGGACAGCAGGAGATAAAATTTTCCGACAACAAAATCCATTGTCGGAAATTCCGATCGTGTGTACACAAATCCGACGGACAAAGTGCCACGCATGCTCAGAATTAATAAAGAGATGAAAGGTATTGGCCACTGCCCCGTTTATAGTCCCGACGTACGTGTTTTACGTCACCGCGTTTAGAACGATCGGATTTTCCGACAACTTTGTGTGACTGTGTGTATGCAAGACAAGTTTGAGCCAACATCCGACGGAAAAAATCCTAGGATTTTGTTGTCGGAATGTCCGAACAAAGTCCGACCGTGTGTACGGGGCATAATACTGCGTACACACGATCACACATTCCGACAACAAAATCCATGTTTTTTTTCCGATGGATGTTGGCTCAAACTTGTCTTGCATACACATGGTCACACAAATCTTGTCAGATAATTCCAAACGTCAAGAACGCGGTGACGTACAACACGTACAACAAGCCAAGAAAAATGAAGTTCAATAGCCAGTGCGGCTCTTCTGCTTGTTTCCGAGCATGTGCGGAACTTTGTGCGTCAGAATTGTGTACACACGATCAGAATTTACCACAATGGATTTTGTTGTCAGAAAATTTGAGATCCAGATCTCAAATTTTCTTTGTCAGAAATTCCGATGGAAAATGTCCGATGGAGCCTGCACACGGTCAGAATTTACAACAACAAGCTCCCATCGAACATTTCCCTTTGGAAAATCTGACCATGTGTACGCGGCATACGTATTCAAAAGTCAAGTCCTTTGGATTACCCCTATCTTTGCCTGTCCCTAAACACCCTTGGATGCACATCCAGGATAACTTGTCCTCATGTTTGCTGCCTCTACACCTGCCAATGCGGTCCAGTCTGCCTCTGTACCAATTATTCCAGTCCAGCCCTTGCCAATTGAACCTTCTGTTTCATAATAGGGACTTTCAGTAACCTGGCATCACCCTACTGCAACTCAAACTTGTCTAAGAAATTCCATCCATCCTTTGGATAGACTGCCTCATTCAACCTTTTCTTCAAGCCACTCTGCATCCAGCCTGTGTTCCAGCTATCCAGCTTGATTTCAGTGATATGTCACCTGCTATCCAGCCTGATGTTTCTGGTTCTCTCTCTACTGCCCAGTTTGGCTCCATATACTCTCTGCCTGCTAACCAACCTGACCTTGGTGATCCCCTGACCATTGTCCAGCTTGATGGTCCTGTGCCGGATGCACAGCCCAATAGTCCAGTGCCTGATGCCCAGCCTGATGGTTTGGTGCCCGATGCCCAGCCTGATGGTTCGGTGCCCGATATCCTTCTTGTCTCTTATGGAGCAGTGCCCAATGTCCAGTCTGCCTCTAAAGATCCGGGGGGGCATTATCCTTGTCTGCTAGTCCACTTGTAAGGTGATTGAAGTAGCCAGTCTCTGAGTGGAGACATAACCTGATTAAAGCCAGCCAATCCTGCAGTCTCATGCCTGTGATAGTACTAGAACAAATGCTCCAAGCTCCATGTTTGTCTGCCTTGCCTGCTACTTTGGATTCCCTTGTTTATGACCTTGGATTGTAACTCAAACTATTCTCTGAACTCTGCCTGCCTTTTGACTATGGATTTGACCCTGACTATTCTAAACTCTGCCTGCCATGTACCTGGACTGTCAGTGAACAACTATGTCTGTCTGCTAACTGCAAGTACCTATTTGCTGTGCTCAGTCCTCACCTGCCCCGGTGTGGTACCCAGGCACTATAGCATTGTGTATAAGACCTGGGGGCAACCGAGTACCAGTATGCTTGCTTGTCTTATGGCAAAGGGGGCTGCTATAGGTGAAGAACACAGAGGCCAGCTATAGTGCCTGACCCCCTATGCTAGGGGTAAGCGTGACAGTATCATCACTGTTAGTTAAGTTGATCCAGAAATCCAGGAAAGACTTGGAAGGCATGCCATGTTACCACTGTGATGTAAGTGTGTAGGAAAGCCTTGTTAAGGGTAAAGTAACAGCTTGGTATCTTCCCTATATTTCCAAGAGCACCGTTGATCAACTAAAAGTGATTGTTCCAACACTCAGGAAAAATAAGCAAATAAATATGAACACCATGACATTTGCTTAATTGGCACATTCTTCTGAATATACTATAAATACATTTGTTCAATTTATATAGAACTATACGGTTCATAAGTCACAATTGCCTGAATTACCCATGGTAAATAGAGATATGTGGCGCTTTACTCTATTGTTTTTCTGTGTGGGAACACTGCCATATGTGTGGCGGCTTCTTAGTCCTCTTTAACTGCTTTGGCTCGCCTTGGTTTTGCGCATTAGTTTTCTTCTTTGTTTCTAAATTACCCATGATTCCTTATCAATTACACAATCTGGATGGAAATATTCAGGAGAATCAATTGGTAATTAAATTGCAAGGCTGCTGCTATGACCAGATGATTGGTGGGATTTAGTTGTCAGGCGGTGGGATTATAGAAGTCATATTTTTGTTATTTGTCCAGACTTTCCACAGTGAATGAGGAGTAATGGTAGAGGGAAGGCAGCAGAAGAGTACATAGATACTATTGGTGGAGGGAATTCTGATGTAACTTTGGCATTGCAGACTGTTAAAGCTGAACTCCATAAATTACACAACACAGCACCCTTGTAGTGGGCCCTTCTGTGCATTACAAGGGGTAAATACTCTTTAAGTGTATTTCCACTTTAGCATTCATATTTGAGAAAACCCCACTATAAGTTTGTTATGTGCTCCCTTTCAAGCAGCATGTCTACATTTTCTTTTTTTTAATGTCTTACCTTTTAGATGTTTCTCTGGAGGAGGTGTCATGGCTGACTGCATGGTTTTTGAATAATGGTAGAGTGAGCCTCTCCCAAGTCTGTCATTAACATGACGTAATGCAGGAAGCCCAGCCTCTACACCCTTTAACTATTTGTCGGGACAGTGTTCAAATCTATTTGCACTCACCAAATGTAAATGACCACCTATCGCTTCTCTCTGAGTGATAATACTGTACATATCTAGAAGAGCTGGACAAGTGGAGTAGAGCAACTAAGGGTATGCCCCACAAGCGCTATTGACCATACTAGCGATAGAACATCTAAAAAAGGCAACCTGCAATTTAAAAAAAAATTAACTTCTGCTATGTAAAAGGGTCATATAACAAATATAAAGTGTTATCCCAATTTGGCTGAAAAAGTGGAAATACACTTTGAGTCTAGGGGTAGAGGAATATGCTGTAATACTTAGCTTATTCCTTTATCTGGTAAGCTTCTTCCATGCAACGCATTCGTTCCCTAAAGCCCCTTCTATAAGCCCCTTCTAGTGGTCACGCGCTAATGTCATCAAGTACAATGAAGGACCAATAGCCTTGTATTGTATGTGAGGACAACCTAGAGCATTGGGGAGACTTCCAAATCCTGCCCAAGGAAGGAATAGGGTAAGTATTATAGCTCATTCCTCTACTCCTACACCTAATGAGATTTTAACTCTTGCATGGCAAGTTTTTTTTTTTTTATGTAATTTCCAGAGTTCAGCTTTGAAGCATTGTCTTTCTTCTTATGCAATCCAGAAGGCGTGGTTGGATTGTAAAACTCTGTGCATTACTTAAATGTTACTATTAAAATATTTTAGCAGTCAAATAATTTCCCTTCAATGTGTTTAATTGCATATTTGACTGGAGTCTAGAGTCTCTCCCTGAACATCCTGGTAAACAGTGAGAATGAATTAATACAAAGGCTGATGTAGCTAATTTCCAGGAGCAAAGCTTTTCACTCTTGTGGCCTGTGGAGGATTACTGTTCTTTTACCTGAGCTGTCACATTTACTGATTTGCATAATGAACTATCATTCATCTTGTCTAAATATCATTAAACATTAATCAATTTTCATGCTTCCTGTGATGTAAGTTATTGCTAATACAATCACATTTTACTTTCCGGACTCGTGCCTTAGGGATCTGATTGTTTTAAAGCTGAAGTTTAATCTGCTTATATTTTGTCTTTACTGGTCCCCCTGCCCCCCTGTCAACATGCTAATGACATTTTTAAATAGATATTTTTTGTTTTCATTGCATGCCTTATTTTTATACCCACTGATGCCATCACTGGGTCTTTTTACTTTTCTATGCAATTTAGGCAGATAACAGCTGGTGGGAGGAGCTATCTGAAGCTATCAATTTGCCTCATCACCCTGACACTCAAGAGCCCTCAGCCCCGATACATGCAGTAGGCTTACTCTTGGGAGGAGTCATGCAAATATCAAAAAGCCTTGATGGATGGGTGTTATCCTGGAAAAGTGTTTTTTGTAAGATGGACTTTATTTGCTTGCAGACCATCCTAGGTAATGCCCCCAAACAATTCTGAGCCTCTATGATTCAAATAACTGAAATACATTAAATGTTAAGGACCTGCATCTGAACTCTCTGCTGTGTTTGGCAATATCTCTTCTTGTTAGAAGAGGGAGGGTGGTGCTGAGTTGGTCTATGGAGTAGGGTTAGCCCACATCCCTAAAGTACAAGCAAAAATTGAAATTTGTTCCTCTTATGGGACTTTAGAGGGAAAAGGCTACTCTGAAGTATTTGCGAGTGTAATTTTATTATGAAAAGGGGATGTAGATATGACAAATCTACAATGCACACAAGTAAGTATACATGGAAATACAGGATGCGTAATACAACAAACAAGCAATACAGTGTATGGATTTCACAATCATTGGACTCCGTATCATATGGAACACACATTCGGGGAGTACCCGACGCATCTCGAGTTATACTCTTCTTCAGGGGTATCTGATTGGAAACAGCACAACAAGGGTATTCGGGGAGTACCCGACGCATCTCGAGTTATACTCTTCTTCAGGGGTATCTGATTGGAAACAGCACAACAAGGGTATGTCTATAATTGAAAAGACAATCATAAGACATAGGTGAAACGGCAAATAATTATTATGACATTAAATATTAACAAAGTAGAATATTATCATTATAATAAAAGCATATACAAGTAAGTACTGACCATATAGTATTGCTGGGGGTATCATGAATTACTGCATCCAATTAAAAACAACTTTGAGGAAGGGCTGTGGGGGACAGTAAGCCACTAATTCTGTACTTGCTCCTGGTCCGGACCAGGCATGCCATATGTGTTGGACCCAACAGGACCACAGGAGGGGTGTTCCCCAACAGGGGGCGCTGGGACACCAAAAGGTATGTTGTGGGTGCTGGGATGAGACTCCAAACCCTGTGGGAGAGGGGGAAGTAGGTAAGACTGAGCTACATAGTCAGTCAGTGGTGTCTAGGGGCCCATAGGGCACTGGGCCCACATAGAAATTACATCATAGTAAGAAATTTACCTGAGAGTGTGTCCCCATGCTGGACTGAGGGGTCCAGTCCAACGGAGGAGGCTAGGCTAGTCTGTAGGGTATTGCAGGAACCCAGAGGTCCCAGATCCTGGACCGAGGTACGATGGTACCCCGTGTATAGGGGGTCCTTGTATGTTCTAGGATGGCCTTGCACCGGGAGGTGCAAGGAAAAAGGCCTCTGAAAAGCTGCTGGTGGCGGCTAAGGGTCGACGCCTAACGTGTAAATGTGGCTCTGGGTATGAACGTCTGGCCTGGAAAAGAGAGGTATGCATGTCCAGGAGAAGAGGAGAGGGACAACAGGGCAAAGTAGATAAATGGGGCTGCAGGAGTGACATGCACTGGAGCCGGCACCTGTCATAAGGGTTTACCTGGTTGGTGCTGAAGAAAAAAAGGGAGCGTGGAGCCGAGGATCGAGCGGGCGGGCTATGTGGAGCAGGAACCTATAAACAACAGCGTAAGGGAGATATTTAAATACCTATGGCCGTCCCGCGATAGGTCGTGGGCATGGCCAGCAGTGTCAAGGGCACGCCCCCGAGCTGATCTCTTCTTTTTGAGCCACCTGAAATGCTGAACAGCTCCCTGCCTGATTCCTTAGACAACGTTGCCTTGTGTCTTGTTTCACTTGAGCCTTGAACCTTTTGCTTCTCCCATGAATTTCCTATTTAAGCCATGTCTCTTCACTTCTTGTTTGCCAGATTATTGTGCTCTCTTTAGCCATTATCTTGCTCTTTGTCTCCTTTTGCAGTCCATATTTTAACTACTGTTCATTACTGACCTTTGGCTTGTTCCTCAACTATGCTTCTACTTGATCCCAACCTGCAACCACTTGTTACCATCCTTTTCCTTTGGCTTGTTTACTGACTATATTTCTGTTTGACCCCTGCTGGCTATGTCTGCTACTGGACCTCGGGTTGCTCTCCTTCTGGTGGGGTGATCCTGAGGACCAAGACCTGGATTAACATGCAGCAAAACCTTCTCCATGAAGCTGAAGAAAAAAAAGAGGGAGAAGAGAAGGGAAAAAAAGCCCTGGAATGCAACAAAAATGCACTTGCACAATCACATCCTGAATGCAGAAATTGTGATTTGAACTGGCCCTGAAAGTGTATAGTGGAAGTCTCACTTTTAGCTCTGCAAATTACATCCTGATTCAAACTGCATATATCATTCTCTTTGCTTTCTGCTTAAGTGAAATAGACTGGGTACCAGACTGTTCTGTTAAAATGCATTTCAACAACTAACCAATAAATAAAATGGGTAATGTTCAGCACAAATAGATTTCAAGTGTCTTTCTGTACAGCAATACAAGGCCATGATGTACTCATATACTGAATACAAACTGTACATGATAAGCAATATAATTTTTTTGTTGAAAACATAAAGTGTGCTGCAGAGTTGAGTACTGTTAAAATTAGTTAACTGTTAAAAGTGATTTAGTAACCATTTTTTTTCCAATGGCCTCAACCGAACAGATATCTTTACACATTTCTATACTCACAGACCTATCCAATTACCTCTTGTACTGTATAACAACTTGCCGACCGCAATACGTATATATACATTGCGATTTGCAAGTTGTTTACTGGGTTAAGATATCTGGAATGCTTTCTGAAGCAGTGAGAGGGGATGCCATAATCCCTCCCACTCCCGCCGTTTGCCAGTGTTTCTGGGGCTTACTGTTTCCACAACACCACCAAAGAAAAGATCCAGCGGTATGGCTGGCTGCTCCCATAGGTGACCAAAGAGTAGATACTCTTTGATCGACACTATGGCCTTGTAGGATCGAAGCAATGTAATCACTCCCTGTCCAGGCTGCAGTAAACATATATTTTTTAACCAGTACTGCGGGAGGGAAGCTGCTTTGTGCCAGATCATGTACATAGTATGTGATCTGACATGTCCGGATCTGGGGTGCACACGGGCGCAGCTGGTGGCCTGCTCCCGTGTGATCACACACAGCAGGAGCCCAGCAGCGGGTACCGCGGACTCGGGGGCTTCCGGCACAAGCCAATTGTATAGTACACAGGCAGAAAGGCGATCTGCCTATGTAAACAAGGCAGATTGCCGTTCTGTCAGTAGGGAAGGTATTGCTCCTGTGTTCCTGCAAAGCAGGAACATGGATCAATGCCTTCCCATAGTAAAAGCACCTCCCCCTCAGTGAGAAAGCACAAGCTAGGCACACAGTTAACTTTTTGATCGCCCCTGATGTTAACCCCTTCCCAGCCAGTGTCATTAGCACAGTGAAAATGCATATTTTTAGCACTGATCACTATATTAGTGTCACTGGTCCCCAAAAAGTGTCAAAAGTGTCAGTTAGTGTCCGATTTGTCCGCCGCAATATCGCAGTCCCACTATAACTCACTGATTGCTGCCATTACTAGTAAAAATAAATAAATAAAATAAAATAAATACAAATATCCCATAGTTTGTAGACTCTATATTTTTTTTATATCTTTTGCGCAAACCAATCTATATATACACTTATTGGGATTTTTTTTTACCAGAAATATGTAGCAGAATACATATTGGCCTAAACTGATAAAAAAAAAAAGATTTTTTTTTTTTTAATTATTGGATGTGTTTTATAGCAGAAAGAGAAAATATTGTTTTTTCTCAAAAAAATTTTTTGAGAATTTTTTTTTTTCTTAAAATAAAGATACATTTTATTTAGATACAGTGTTGCACCAATGATGGATTAAACACAGGGTATTGTCGCACATGTGAACAAGTCCTTAATCAGGGTTGAGACAAGGGTTTGGCAGAAGGGGTGGCTGCCCTGGGCACTGTGGTATCACGAGAGGTGGGGGGAGGGGCGCCACAAGGACATTGGAGGGACAGGGAATTTGTGCTAGCAGAGATGATTGGCGGGTATGTATGCTAGGAGGGGAAATTTTGGGGGGATTTGTGCTGGGAGGGGAAATTTGAGGGGTAAAGGATTTGTGCTAGGAGGAATGATTTTTTGGGGGTCGATTTTTGGCGGGAGAGAGGATTTGAGCTGGTTGGGGGGATGGGGGATTTCAATATGGGGGTGAATTTATCCTGGGAGGAGGGTGAATTTATGTTTAGCTGGTAAGAATGCAGATTAGTTATGATTTTTCTTTTTTGGGGGGAGATGTTTGCTGACAAATTATGCTCATACATCTTGGAGGGGGGCGTAGTTTGGCATGTTCACCCTGGGCTCTAGGGGACCTTGTCCCAGCACTGCCCTTAATATCGGTGTGTGTCAGTGTTGATGTCAGTTAGTCAATGTAATGCCATGTATACACTTACTTTGCTGTTTGAAGCATGAATCACATTCAGATCACTCTTTAGCGAGCAATAAACAGGTGGAGAGGAGGCCTCCTCACTGACTGTTTTAACTAAACCGCTGTGTGTGTTGTGCATGGTTGCAGGATGGTAGACACAATTTACTCTCCACCTCAGCTGAGCAGCTCTTGGCCTGACTCTATTTTGTAATGGGAGTGGTAGTGAAAGTTCTCATCCCACTGCAGAAACACAGTGCTGTATACTGTGTGTAGCTGGGGTCACATTCAGATAATTAAGCGTGCTCAGCCAGTTTGGCCCAAACGTACTATTTAAAGGTATATTAACCACTTCATACCAAGAAGATTTTACCCCCTTAATGACCAGAGCATTTTTTGCGATACGGCACTGCATCGCTTTAACTGACAATTGCGAGGTCGTGCAATGGTGTACCCAAACAAAATTAACATCCTTTTTTTCCCCACAAATAGAGCTTTCTTTTGGTGGTATTTGGTCACCTCTGCGGGTTTTATTTTTTGCACTATAAACAAAAAAAGACAGACGAGTTTTGAAAAAAAGCAATATTTTTTACTTTTTTCTATAATAAATATCCCCAAAAAATATATAAAAAATGAACTTCTTCCTCAGTTTAGGCCAATGTGTAATCTTCTACACATTGTTGGTAAAAAAAATTGCAATAAGCGTATATATTGATTGGTTTGTGCAAAAGTTATAGCATCTAGAAAATAGGGGATAGATTTGTGCCATTTTTATTATTTTTTTATTAGTAATGGCGGTGATCTGCGATTTTTATTGGGGCTGCGACATTGCAGCAGACAGATTGCACACTTTTGACACTTTTTTGGGACTATTGACATGTATACAGAGATCAGAGCTAAAAATAGCCACTGATTACTGTATAAATATCACTGGCAGGGAAGGGGTAAACACTAGGGGGCGATCAAGGGGTTATGTGTGTTCCCTCAGCATGTTCTAACTGTGGGGGGATGGGCTTCCACTCACATGACAGAGACAGGGAACAGAAGATCCCTGTCATGTCACTAGGCAGAACAGGAAAATGCCTTGTTTTCTCGTTCGGCCTCTCCTCGCCGAGATCGCGGGCCACCGGTGGACATTCTGCTTTTGTGGACTGACATACAGGTACTTCAGTTTGCGCAGGAGTGCCATTCTGCCGACGTATATTGGCGTGAGCCGGTTGGCAAGCAGTTAAAGGTGAACCTAAATTTTAAGGAAGCCTACAGGAGCCAGGAAAGGAGTAAGTAATATGACTGATCCCTGCACCCCCTGATCAAATGAGCATTTAAAGTGGAGCTCCACCTAAAAGGGGAAGCTCTGCTTGTTTGCCTTCTCCCCCCCTCTGCTGCAACATTTGCCACCTTTCTGGGGGGGCGGGTCCTTGGTTTTGACAGATACCCGCTCCCACTTCCAGCTGACTTTGCCATGTGAAGTTTAGCCTTCCTCCTCCTTCCCCCGCTGCCGGGCCATTCACAATGCACAGTAGGAAATCAGCTGTTAAGCCGCAAGGCTTTACTGCCGTTCTCCCTTAGCCGAAATGGTGGTGACAGCACCCGAAAGCTGATTGAAAAATTGGCTCGGGTGAAGACACCGCTGGATTTATGGACAGGTAAGTGTCCTAATATTTAAAGTCAGCAACTACAGCATTTGTAGCTGCTGACGTTTCATTTTTCCTGAAGGAGCCTGGGCTTTGCTTTAACCCTTAACCCTAATTGCACTGATAGATCCTTTCCTTCATACCAACACCAATCACAATTAATCACACACACCTGCTACCATTTTGCACCTAACAAGTTACTACCGATGATGCTTAAATACTACCCATACACATGAGTTCCTTGGCCCCATGGCTAAGCTCTGGGGGCGGAATGAACCATGTTGGGGGCATGGCCTGGTCGAAGTCCAGGCTGAGGTTGCCCCTTCATTCATCGTAGCAGGACAACATAGTTGTGCGACTTTCAGGGGTCACCCTTTCCTTCCTTGAAGCTTTAACCCTTAATGTGGTTATAAACCCCATTCATGAAATCTGACCTAGACACATATATCTGTAGTATCTACTTATCTATCCAAAGCTCTAGTTCCAGTGTCTTTCTGCTGCTCCGTTCCTCTATTATCAGCAGAGTCACTTCTGACAAGCTCTCCGACACATGAGATAACAGCAGCTGGAAATTTGTGTCAGTGAGGGAGCTTACAGGAAGATTAGCAGAGAGCTTGTCTATTCAGACTACAGCTCTGCATGTTCCTGTATGCCCAGACTCCACACCCACTGCTGAATGAGGAAACAAGATTTCTGACACGATGTGCACTTTCCAAAGAGTGTAGAAAGGAAAGACAGCAGATATACATGTAAAACTTATGTAGGGAGATTTGTTTCATCTCGGTGTATCTTCTGAGGCTGTTCACTTTACTGGGTATATGTGAGGGTTTAGATCTTGTCAGGGACATGCTGGCCATAGCGTAGTGGATATGCAAAGGCAGAGCCCATTGTGCATGCATAGGCACAATTCCAAAAATACCCTTCCTGGCAGGCATGTCCGCGACATGTATAAGGATGGCAGATGCACTAGAGCCTTGCTGTCTGATCTGCAGCTTTCCCCTGTATCCTGTTCCTGTACCTGCCTGCAATTCTGATTGTGACCCGACTTCCTGACTATTCTGATTCTCTCCACTCCTGAGCCTGGCTTGCTTGACCTTGAGTCTCCTTTATCTGCTTGATTCTCTGTTGCCAAGCCTCTGCCTAAATTTTGACCATTCTTTGCCTGATGTCTCCTATGTACCTGATTTTCCATGTTTAACCCCTTCCCGCCGACCGTACGCACATATGCGTACTCGGCTTTCCGAGGTTATACCGGGATGATGCCCGCAGCTGCAGGCATCATCCCGGTACCGTTGTTTTCAGCGGGCGATCGGCTACCCATATATAACAACCGATGCGGCTAAAAGCCGCTCGGTTGTTATACCGGAGGAGCGGGAGGGGACATCCCCCCCTCCCGCCGCTGTTACCGGGCCTCCCGTGCAATCGGGAGTCCCGGTGTCCGTTCGGCTGCCTTCGGCGGCTGGGGGCGGACTGGAACGAAGCTGCGAGCGGCTTCGTTCCAGCCTTCTTGTTGAAAACGCGGAAGCGACGTCATGACGTCACTTCCCGTTTACTCGGCTGCCAATGGCGCCGAATTTAAAAAAGTACACAGTATTCAGAATCGCCGTTTTCGGTGATCTGAATACTTTGAAGTGTAAAGGAGGGATGGGGGGTCTTTTAGACCCCCCATCCCTCCATAAAAAGTACCTGTCACCACCTATTACTGTCACAAGGGATGTTTACATTGCTTGTGACAGCAATAAAAGTAAAAAAAAAAGAAAAAAATTTTAAAACACAATTTATAAAAGTACAAAAATAAATAAAATAAATAAAAAAAAAAAATTTTTAAAGTGCCCCTGTCCCCGCGAGCTCGCGCAGCGAAGAAAACGCATACGGAAGTCGCGCCCGCATATGTAAACGGTGTTCAAACCACACATGTGAGGTATCGCCGCGATCGTCAGAGCGAGAGCAATAATTCTAGCCCTAGACCTCCTCTGTAGCTCAAACCTGGTAACTGTAAAAATTTTTTGAAGCGTCGCCTATGGAAATTCATAGGTACCGTAGTTCGTCGCCATTCCACGAGTGCGTGCAATTTTAAAGGGTGATATGTTTGGTATCTATTTACTTGGCGTAACATCATCTTTCACATTATACAAAAAAATTGGGGTAACTTTACTGTTTGGATTTTTTAAAATTCATGAAAGTGTCACTTTTCCAAAAATTTGCGTTTAAAACACCGCTGCACAAATACCGTGTGCTAAAAAATATTGCAACAATTGCCATTTTATTCTCTAGATTCTCTTCTAAAAATATATATATAATGTTTGGGGGTTCTAAGTAATTTTCTAGCAAAAAATACGGATTTTAACTTGTAAACACCAAATTTCAAAAATAGGCTTAGTCATGAAAGGGATAACCTGGCTTGTCTGACTCTGCACCAGTCTCCTCCACTTGCTACAGCCTCTACGTACTTGCATCCGCAGTACCCTGGCACCTGCAACCTACCTAAATCTACAGCACCCCTGCATCCACAACGTGCCTGCATACACAGCCATAACCCCGCAGCTCCCCTACCACTGCCGGCTGCTTCACCTGCTATGGAGAACCTCACAGGCACTACTACCTCACCGTGCTCTCGTGGCCACTGTTGCAAAGTCAGTGGTCTGTGAACCGAGGCTGTACGAGAGGTCTTACTCTGCTCGTCAGGTTCTACCTGAAGGTACGTGACACATCCACTTTAAGTGAAAATGGACCCCATTGCAATGGTAGATTGTGTCTCATTCCCAGAGTTCAGCTTTAATTATTTATGTCAGGAGTATACAGATTATCACCAATAATTTCTGTGCTTTGATTTTTTTATGTCTGACTGAAACATTTTACACTGCTACTATACATAAAAAAAAAGTGTTTGCGTTTAGAATGTATGTTACTTCTGAGCACTATAATTCTGCTGAGCAAATGAAATGCAAATCTTGAACTTTTTAAATCGAAGATGCAATGTGTAAGCCTGGGAACAAATACAATGAGAAAAGCTTTAAATCAGAGAACAGCTAGCTGGAATAATTGGCTGAAGATGTAAGAAACTCATAAAATAAACCACAAACCCTAAACTATGGATTTCCATCATTTTAATATCAATACTAATTTCATTTGCTCCCAAATGCCTACTTTGTACCACTCAGTTCCAGACAAGGAAAAGAGAAGAATAGGATATATTAGAAATGGGATTGTTTTAACCAAGGGGAAGGGGTTATTATTTTGGTGGTCTGATCCATTTTGTAATGCATCTGAGCTAATCAGATAAGCAATCCACTTGGTGTTCTGGTAAAGGGTTCCTTTATACCTTTTACTAATCTAACACTGGGCTGGGCTCTTTAAATTCTGCCCCGCAGTAGACATGTGCAATTCTTTTTGTTCCGAATTTGTTTTTCTTGTTTAACAAATTTTACCAAATATTCATATATTCGTAAATTCGGGAATTCGAAAATTCAGAAATTCGAAAATCCGAAAACCCAAAAATTTGAAAATCTGAATTAAATAAACTAAATAATAATAACTAAACTATTATTAACTATTAAATTATAGGTATTGGAATTTCCTTTTAAATTTGGCCGTTAGTGAACAGAACAAATCCTTATTCAAAGTTACGAATTATCTGAAATAACGAATGCCGTATCTAAACGGTTAGAATGTAATGAATTAATAATAATAGATAACAATAATAATAGTAAAAACGTTTTATTATTATTTATTATTATTTAGTTCCATTCCGTTAGTTTACATACGGCATATTATTAGTTAGTTCTTGAGGTGGTTCGTCGGAGCCCAAGAGTGGGGGATTAGGACAGGATCAATTTACAACAAGAAACAAAGTGGATTGAACGTCTCAATGCCACTGTTCCTCCAGGCTGAAAACAAATGATTTCCTATAAACCCTTTCTGTGAGGTCTCTTTCTGTTTCCTTCTCCTTTCCTCCCTTTCTTCTCCCCTTTTCCCCTGATCCTTCCCTCCCTCCTCCTTTTCCCCCCCACCTTCCCCTACCCTCCCTCCCCCATTATTCTGTCCCTTCTCATATGGATTGTTGCTACAGGTCCCGCTCTGGCTCCTGTCCATCTATTCATCATTGGTGCTTCCATTGTTTGATAGAGGCCATAATGTTGTGATTTTATTATTATACCTTTTTCCTCTTTTTCTTTCTTTATTTAAAATCTATTTGTTAGGAATCTAATGATGTTTAATCATCTGTACTATGCCTATATACAAGCATATTTGTTTCAGTTTTCAAGAACAGGACCCTGTTCTCTTCCTGGAAGCCCTTGCTGGACATATCTGCTCTGTTGCTCTTTCTTCCCTGGTGGGCATGTGACTCCCCTGGTGGGGGTGGTCCCTCCCTTGGTAGGCTGCCCAACACTTGTATTATTTATGTTTTGGGCCACCCCGTCCATTCAACACACACAGTACGCTTGCGTCACAGCATGGTTTCACACATGCGCAGTGCGGGGAGTCAGACCCAGTGATGTCACGTCTAGCGTCTTCCGGGTTGGGGAGCTTATAAGCGGGCTTCGGCCCACTGGTGAGCATCATGGATTTCTTGTCTCCAAGGGGGGACATTTTGTAAAACCATCTACTAAGTTAAATACTTCCCTTAAGTTTTGGCTACCCGCTGTCAATTGACTGTACAGTGCGATATCACTTATTGATATCATTTTTTTTATACCCCCAGACTTGACCGGCTGGACCAGTATCCACCTGGATGTATAGAGCAGGGATTGCAAACCTCCCCTAACTGCCTGTCTTCTGTATGTGACCATTGAAATAAACCTGTGATAATTGACTTATGCTCTATACTTCAATAGTCTATCATCTCTGGTCTCGTGTGAGACTAGCACCAAACCTCCTTTTTCTCTCCCCCTTGGAGTACTAGTAACTAGAGCACACTTTACAGTGTGACATACCAGTAAGTTTTAAGTATATACTTATTATTTTATCACCATTATTTCATCAATTTTAACACTTCCTTCCTTCCCCTTCCCTTCCCCTTCCCTTCCCCTTCCCCCCCCTTTTTATTTTTTGTTTTCCTCCCCCTCTCCTTTTCCCCTCCCCTTCCCCCCACCTTTCCTTTCCCCTTCATTCTGCTTTCCCCTTTTCCCCCTCCCCTTTCCCCCCCTTTCCCTCTCCTCTTCTTCTATTCCCTTTTCTTTCCCCCTTTTTCTTCCCCCTTCCTCCTTCCCTCCTTCCCCTTTCATTTCCCGTCCCACAACCCTTCCCCCCGCTTTCTCTCCTTCTTTTCCTCTCCAATTCCCCCCTCCCCTTTTCCCCTTACTCTATACCTATCAGACCATGTATTATCATTAGGGATGAGCTAAACACCCACCCCTCCCCCCGGTTCGGTTCGCACCAGAGCTTGCTAAAAGACAAAAAATTTGTGCAAACATGCAAACACCTTTAAAGTCTATAGGACACTGATGTGAAAAATCAAAAGTGCTCATTTTAAAGGCTTATATGCAAGTTATTTCTATAAAAAGTGTTTGGGGACCCGGGTACTACCCCAGGGGACATGTATCAATGCAAAAAAATTTAAAATGGTCGTTTTTTCAGGAGCAGTGATTTTAAGATTACTTTAGGTGAAACAATAAAAATGAAATATTCCTTTAAATATCGTGTCTGGGGGGTCCCCTTAGTCTGCCTGTAAAGTAGCACATTTTTCCCATGTTTAGAAAAGTACTGCAGCAAAATGACATTTCTAAAGGAAAAAATGTAATTTAAAATTGCTCATGGCTGTAATGTATTGCCAGATCCCGGCAATATAGATAAAGAATCATTTAAAAAACAGCATGGGTTCCCCTCCCCAGTCCATACCAGGCCCTTCGGTCTGGTATGGATATTAAGGTGGACTCCACAAACAGGGCTGACTAAAGCCTAGTACACACAGGCCAAATGTTGGGTGACATCTGCCAGTTCAATAAGCCAGCTGACATTTGACCTGTGTGTATGGCAGCTGGTCCGACAGAAGCCAGCCATTTGGCCAGCTTCTGTTGGACAAGCATGCTGGAAAACCAGCAGCTGACTGGCTTCTGATCAGCAATCTCAGCCAATGGTGTCCCCATATCAAAACACAACAGCTCAGAAGGGGAGATTGCTATACTAACATCGGACTGTTAGTACAGTGGCTCCAACCAGGCGTGTTGCTTTTTTTTTGTTCAAGCCGCTGGACACATCACTCATCATATACCTGGTCACCAAAAGCAACGACACTCCATCAGTTGGGGACACTTCTTGCATCGTCACTTCCGTGGTTGTAGGATAGGCTCAGACAGTCTTCTGAATATCTAAGGCCTGTGCAACATGGGAGTCCAGGTCACTTGCCCCATGCTGCATGGAGAGGGTCAGCTTCTCACTGACAAGAAGGAGACCTCTTCCCCTGTCCGCCATCTGCCCTAACCTGACCAAGTTTGCACTGGGCATCTCTCTGTTCCCTAAAGGTGTGCTACCCCAACTCACATCTCCAATGGTAACA
Organism: Lithobates clamitans; assembly: GCA_037952925.1. NCBI lineage: Eukaryota > Metazoa > Chordata > Amphibia > Anura > Ranidae > Lithobates > Lithobates clamitans. The sequence continues at coordinate 3,492,513 of JBBGZY010000589.1, read as the reverse complement.
GCAACTAGTTCACTCACTTCAAAGCAACCAGAGGCTCAATGCACCTCTATTTTGTTGTATTAAGGCAGTCAACAGAAAACATTCATAATAAATCAATTGTCTCTTCTTTTGCAGTTCCTGTTTGCATGGTAGTGTACCTTTCAGAACCCAGTAAATGGGTACTCATTCTGGGGTTAGCAGTCTCTAGCTCATATTTCAGACCAGGCTCTGTTATTTCCTTGAGCCAGCTGAACTCTTACTAAACTCTATGCACAGTTTTTATATGATTCTGCCAGGAAGGAAATTAACCCACCACACTAATTGGAAGGATTTAGGACAGAAACCTACAGTGAAAATAAGTTAAACCCTGCCTACACACAACTGCATTGACATTATAGACTGTGCAATGATTGGCTATACAGATAAAGGGGCCTATCCCTATCAGCCCTGGGGTAGGAGAACTTCTGATTGGCTGCATGGCCAGGCTGACTTTTAATAAGTTGCTGGTTATGCTAAGCCCCACACACCACAGGTAGAAGGGTAGCCAACCTTTGTGGGATTCAAGAAGAGGGGACCGGGGGGGGGCAAGCTGATGACCAGGGAAGTGTGAATGAGTAACTGCCTGTGCTGCAGGGGCAACTGTGTGTGTCCCAGAGAGTTTGACTGTGGCACATTATTGGGAGCTTCCACTGCTGCATTGATCTTTGCTGTGTGCACCCTGGGTTGAAAGTATCAGGAGCCCAGTGCTGCTGCTGTGCTGTGAGTATTGTCTTGTATAGGGTAAAAGGAGGAGAGAGTTGCTGTGATAGAAGGTGCTGCAAAGAAAAGGTATACTTTGCCAGGACCACAGGGCTGCTGAGTGATCTGGCTGAGAGCCCTAGAATGCAAGAGTGTTGCTGTAGGCTGCCCGGCCAAAGACTATCTGCTCGTCTGGAGGAAAGGCACAAGAGATTCTGCTGCAAAGTGCCATGTTGTTGTTATACTGTTGTTGTGGGTTTTGAGTAGTACTACTGTTTTGGAGGCTGCTCTACTGTTCCAATATTCCAATATTCCATTGACCATTCCAGTGTTTTTGCTGTCTGAAGTGTCCTGCTGTTCAGAGTGTCCCATTGTTTCTGTCTACTACTTCCTAGAGGTGCTTTGAAATCTGCACAGGTTAGAGAGGTAGCTACAGGTTAGCTTTCACCTGTGATCCTGTCCTATTCTATGACCACCCTAAATGGGAGAGCGATTCTAGACTGATTGTGAGCAGAAGTCCATTTAAAGCACAATACAGGTGTGTCAGTGGTCTCAGGTCCAGGTATAATTCAGCAGCTCCTTCGGGGTCAGCGCTACTAGTTTTTTTCCATGTTGGTAAAACATTATCTCACAAAAATAAGTCTAGATAAGAACATGGTAAAGCTCAAATATTCATAATGATAATTTGTACACCACTCCACTCGTTATACTCACAAAGCTGCTCACAAAACTTGTTAAAGCTGAACTCTAGGTAAACACACAGATACACAGATACAGACACAGACACAGACACAGATACAAATACACAGATAACATATGGAAGCTGCATTATCCACCAAAGGATTTTTATTTTTTTCCATCCAATCCTGCAATTTACACAGCTCTAGCACACAGTACAGCTATGTCTGGCAGTCCTGAAAGTCTGATTTATTTCTGCTGCAGTGGATTAAAACTTACTACTGACTACATACGATTGGGCACAAAATGAATGGACCAAGAGCTGTAGATTCATTCATTATGTTGCACTGACAAGGGGATTTTTTAAGCCTTCCATTCCCCCCTTCTCTCCAAAACATTCTATCTCCAATGGTGCCTCCATGTGACCTGTATATGAACCCTTTAACCAGTATTGGGAAAGGATCGCCCAGTGCCTAGGGCAAGGATCCAGAATTGAACCACTTTCCTTCACTGTTAATACATGCCATAGAATGCGTGTGCCACTCTGCGGTTTTTCTTTGCCCCCTTGCTCGTCTGCGCCCAGGACAGCTTTCCCTTCTGCCTACCAGTTGTGCTGGCCCTGCCTTTCACCTCCCTTATCATGCACATCTGAACTTAAGCCCTTCATCTCCATCCTGATACTGTATGCAATCAGTACATTAACCCCATTCACTGCCTCCTTCCTCTGTGTATGATTGTACATTAAAATATTTAGGACATCATTCTCAAGTTATGTATCTAATCCCCTCAGCATGTTTTTTCATTTCTTAAAAACTGTGGCAAAAAATGGGATCACCTTGATTTTAGTACTATTCTAGCAATTTTATTTTAACAGATAGTACAGGAAACTTTTTTTTTAATTTATTTTTTGGCTTTGGTCTTCTTTTCTTTTTTATAGTAAAAATAATAATAATAAAATAATAATAATATTAAAAAAGCAGTTATTAACCACTTCCCACCCGGCCACTGCACATATACGGCCGGGTGGGTGCTCTCTCCTTCTGAGTGGACGTTCAGGAACATCCCTCAGAAGGAGTGGGATCGCGGGAGCCCACGCAGCGGCGCGATCCCGATCCGCTCGTGTCACCCGGACACGACGCATCTCCGATCGGCAGGAGGGCTCTGCGATTGGCCCTCCTGATCACATGATGGCCGTGTCGAATCACAGCCATCATGTGATGTAAACACAGAGCCGGTTGCTAGGCAATCTGCACTGCTCTCCTCACACGGAAGTTGTCAGTGAGGAGAGGAGAGCGGATCGCTGCAGCCGGCTGCTGATCAGTGAGTATGAGCTGTTTTTTACAGCTTTTTACTCACTGATCACCAGTCTAGTGACCCCACACAATGTAAAAACACAAAACAAACACTAAGTAAACACACAATGTCCCCAAAACACACAATGTCCCCAAAACACATGTCCCCAAAACACGTCCCCAAAACACATGTCCCCACATAGTAAAAACACATGTCCCCCACATATGTCCCAGTAAAATCACATGTCCCAATGATTATCTGCACATATATGTCACCTGCGCACATCTGTACATGATCATTTGCGCACATGTGTCCGTGATCACACGAACCAATTATTATACATTTAACGGGATTTTTTTTTACCAAAAACATGTAGCAGAATACGTTTTGGCTTAAATTTATGACAAAATTTGATTTTATTGGATTTGTTTTAAAATAGAAAGAAGAAAATATTGTTTTTTTTTCCAAATTTCTGCTCTTTTTTCGCTTATATCGCAAAAATTAAAAAATGGAGTCGTGAATAAATACCACCAAAAGAAAGCTCTATTTGTGTGAACAAAATGATAAAAATGTAATTTGGGTACAGCGTAGCATGACCGCGCAATTGTTATTGAAAGTGTGAGAGCGCTGAAAGCTGAAAATTGGTCTGGGAAGAAGGGGGGCGAAAGTGCCCAGTATTGAGGTGGTTAAATACTGCCAGCAGAAAGATCTGTATGTTTCAAAAGATGGTATAAAACCCTTTTGGGTACAATGTTTAATAACAGTATAATTGCCAGTCAAACTATCATAGGATTAAAATCTGGAAATGGTCTGGTAATGAAGGGGTATCACAGGCTGGAATTCAAGTGGTTAACGTATATGTTAAGATGAAACCTTTTTTGTTATGAAAAGGATGGGGAAGGATTAGAACCCTTGAAACTATATATACACTTTAAAATGCATAAGTACAGAAAATGCAAGTTCCAGGCAATACTCAAATAGCTAGGACAGACCTCTGGGTGCATAGATATTAGAATGGACATTATAGAGCCTTTGGCTATTGTGATAAGACAGAACCCCAATATCTCTCAAGTCCCTGAGCCTTTTGCTAACGACATGTCATTCAATGTCACTAAAGCCCTCACATCCCTTTATAATTTACTTACCACATATTTTTAACAACCCCTTTGGGCTATCAATTAATATGTACAATTAGGAAACATTACATCGCAATGCCCCTAAACCATTTAAAAGCCAAATATCAGTTTTGATGTTATAACTTTACCAGGCACATCCAACTGTGAATGGGCCCCAGGCCAGACCATTACACATTAAACATTCATGTTATGTTTCTTGGATAGTAAATTTAGCAAAAAGCAAATTGCAAAAAAGCAAAATAAATTAAACCTGGTTTCTGGATTCATTTTTCATTTGTAGTTACTTTTGCTTGATTTGTATATAATGTGATGACAACTGCAACTGCCCAATCTGAGTGTGTTAACTCTCATTTTAAAGAAAAACTATACTTTCTGTTTGGATCCTTCATCTGTTATTGTTTCTGCATGTTGGAAAAAAAAAAAGTTTAATGCGATCTGTTCCTTGAAAAGGCTAAGTTCTCAATAACCTTCGGCCTCTGGCCTTCTAAATCTTAGATGCTGCTATGCAGATAAAAAAAGTTCTCTGGGACACCTCTAAGTGGAACTCTTGAGAAACGGGTCAATAAATCTCTCTCTCCTATCAGCAATATTGTATTCACTAGTAAGGAAGATGTAGGCCTGATTGTAAGGAAAGCTAATGCACTCTTCAAGGAGGTCATGAAATCAAGCCAGGAATCCAGGTTGATGTCATTGACAAAGTGGGGTCACATGCTTTGTTTGGTGACATGCTTGCTGACCTACTTTGCTGGTCCCTCAAGCTTCATACCTGGATGAGAACCTGATATGAATTGTAAATGGAACCCCAGCTTTGTTTTCCCCTTTTGTGTGCTATCCCTACTGTCTCTTACATCTGCTGCAAAATGACAGCTCCAAAGACCCCCACAAACCCCCACATGTCTTTTTGGGGACAGGATGTGGGGATGAGACTTTATTAAATAGGGTACCAGATAACAAACTTATGTGTTCTTACAAAAATCTAAAAATTAGATTATGCAAATTAGCCAAAGAATTATTGGCACATTAACCAACACATATTGACGCCTCTAAATTTTGCTTGGTCATTTAGACATCAGTGTTAATTTCATTGAAAAATATAATTCCGTCATAATTTTCATCAGCTGCATGTTTTGAGTGGTGAAAACTAAACAAAAATAAAATTCAGTTTTAATTCAGATGATTAAAATGAGACTAAAATTAAAATGGCATTTTAGTTAAGACTATGACTAAAACTAAATCGAAATTTGATGTCAATATTAACAGTGGTCAAAAAGCAATATACTTGTTTATGAAACTTGGTTATATTTATAAAGATGTTACTTGATTTCATCATTAACAGAGAACTGTTAAAGTTTTTAATAGCCAGGTAATATGTGCAATGGTGTTGACCAAGTCTATATATTATGAGATTTCGTATTTTTCTGATATGATTTGGTAAATGAGAGCTCTTGGACCACGAGTGAAAGCTTTAACACAACAACAGAAATTTATTGATATGAAAGTCTAACAAAAACCAATCTATCTAGTTACATAAAAGGAAACATTATTAGGAGAGCTCTAACATATTACTAAATACAAACAATGAGAGAGAAAAGACATAAGACAAACATTTGCGAGGGCATAATTACCATGCTACTGCAGATGAGGGCCCCATTCTGGTAACTGGTGTTCCAGAGACTTTTCTCTTCATTCCGTCTAGTCTGTGTATATTATTATAGGCCTGTGCCTCGTTGGTTTGCATGGAATGGCTCGTTGGTGGGCATTGCTTGTTAAGTGTGGCTAACTCCTAGTCCCCTATACTTTGCATAAGTCAGCCCCCTTTAATGCAAATCCTTAGCACAAAATCTTTTGAGCGGGAAACTTAAGTTTGCAAGTTCATGACATTTTCAGGGAAATTAAGTATTCACGATAGGTTGGCCACCTTCATTGCATATCTAAACGAGGGATCCTTTGAAGTGAATATTTGTAGAACAAAGAGGTTTTTGGTAACATTGTTTAGATAAACTAAATCAGGCACCAAAGTGTCTGTGAAAAAGCCTTCTCACATATTTAGAATATTCCCCCTTGCATTAATCCATCCCCACATGTATAAAAGAGTCTTCTGGGAAGCTATATCTCACACCCACATTGATACAACTCTAAATTAAATATATTCATAATTATAATATTATTTACAGCTGTTATAAGAGATTTCATATAAACTCATTATGTAACAAATTACATTACAGCCATTAGAGTTTACAGTTTTTCTTTTTTTAGGTTGCAATTTTGGAGTACTGGAATACTGTAGATTTTAGTTGACTAAAATCCAGCTAAAACTAAAACAATTCAGATGACTAAAATACATCTAAAACTAAAATTGCATTTACAATAAAAAAATAAAAATAAATTGAAATTTGACGTAAAAATTAAGACCGTTGGACATCAATGGCCTCTGGGCAGGAAAGGGTTAAAACTCACTCCATCCAATAAGTATTTCATTTTGAATGGAGCAAAAAAGGGTAAAGCCTGATACACTAGTAGTTTTTTTTGTTCAAACGATTGGGCTGAACGAAAAAAAAAACTGAAGAGCTCAGGAGGAGCCGCTGTACTAACAATCCAAGGTTAGCACAGAGATTTCCTCTGCTGAGTCATCGTGTTCTGACAGTGGGGTGCCCCCCCCCCCCCGCTAGAACACACCAGTCAGCACTCTCAGCCATTGGCTGAGAACGCTGAACAGGTGCTGATTAGAAGACTTTTTTCGTTCATGCCCCTGCTACTGAAGCAGGTAAAATGGCCAGCTTTTGTCAGACCGGCTGCTGTATAAACGGGCCAAATGTCTGTCCGATATTTGGCCCGTGTGTACAGCCCTTTAGGGCCCATGTAAGATTTTCATTGTTGTCAAGACAGGAAGAAGAAGCCTCTCTAAAATAAGGACAAAGACAAATATACATTTCTAGTTGAAGTGGGAAGGGTATGGACTTCTGACAATGTTCTGATTGCTGTTCACGCCTTTCAGTTCTTGTGATAATTACTTATTAGCCTATGTTTTATCACAACAACAGAAAGTGAGAGAAAATCTCCCCAAGGAAGGGTACAGACAGAGGTAAAAATAAGACAGAAATTGGAACCCTTGCCAAAACTAGGAAGAACATTTTTTGGCTAGAATTTAATTGTATATAGTTAATCTTTAATTTTTGGCTACCATATCACTTCTTTTTTATCTAATATTGTCACTCTGTTGCATTTGGCTGTTTGTGTGTATTGTTGATTACTGTGGCTCTCCATTGCATTGTAGTAATCTACAAATTAATGTCACCTAATTGTGCTTTGTTGCAAAATACATTAACACTAAATAAGAAAATAGGAAATAAAATAATAAAATCTAAACAGCGTATCAGCTTAGGTATCATAAGGTATCATAAAGCCACACATCAATGAAGATCATTGTTATGCAAATCCAAGAACTAATTAGATTTGCTTTATCCCCCGAGGAAGGAGAGGATGAGAAAGATAACTGGCAAATTTGGTTTCATAATTTGTTCTGAATTTTACATCTTCTTTTCACGATCGTTTTTGAGTGATCTGACTTCCAATGTAATTAAATTACATATAGGTAAATTGAAGAAGTTATCTTTCTCATTTGTTTTGATTATCACTGAGGTTATGGATTTTAGATAAGAACTCTATATGCATAAAAGACAAAAAATATTTAGAATTATTATTGAACAACTTTTACAGGAAATGTACAGTATTTTTAGTAATTTTGGATACAGATGTAAAAGGGACAAGCCTGATGTAAATAATGTTATCAATGTTTGAATCAGTGTTTTAAAAAACACTATTTTGATGAATAGCTTGTTAACTGCTTGTCGAACACACCGATATATGTCGGCAGAATGGCACTCCTGCGCAAACTGATGTACCTGTACATCAATCTGTGAAAGCGGAAAAGTTGGTGTGCACACCTGCCGCGCACCGCAGGAGTGTGGCCGCGGGTCCCGCTGACTCGATGTCCGCCAGTGGCCCGCGATCACGGCGAGTAGAGGCTGAACGGGGAACTGTCTTTGTAAACAAGTAAACAAAGGAAGTGCCATTTATCGGCTTTTCCTCTCTCACACTGACAGAGTGTGAGGTGAGGAGAGCTGATAAGTGGCATTTCCTCACAAGAAAAATGTGTAAAGGTAATCAGGGCACTGACCATCAGTGCCCTGATTACAATGCAGCCCCAACAGTGCCCATCAGTGGGGCCAATCTGTGCCCCACAGGCACAGTAGGTCGATGAGAGGGCTTTCTGGGGCCCCTTCAAGGGGTACTCTTGGAGTTCAGAGCAGCTGGTGCTTTCGGCACCAAACAATGGCAAATCAAAGATTATTAATTTCATTGCATTTTGCGGTCAAGCCGGAATTTAAGGAAGAAGTGAACCTACGAACAATCGTATTTGATGTGCTGCTGGACTTACTAGGCTTACTGGTAAGAGATATTGTGTGTCTTCAGGACTTTCCCTCAGCAACGCATTTACGATGTGACATCAACTGAGGTGTGCTGGAATCCGTACGAGAATGCAAGGCAAGCAGCAGGTGAAGAGTTGATGAAGAGATTGGAGGTAACACCATTATTTATGCAGAAAGAAAAAGTTATTATTGTGCATATGTACATTCCTTTTGCGGACTTTAGTGTGGTGTGGGCGTTTCTGCAATCCTATTGTGAGCGGCTGAGAGGAGGGGACAAAGTGATGAATACGTTTGGGATCTGGTCAGGAAAGTATACATTTTTTGGGAGATTCCAGATAGACCTGAATTGTGTGGGTGGAGTGAGGATGCCCCCTGCAGTATTTACCTTCAGAGGAGAGAGAGGGTTTTTAGTTCTATCCAGGACAGCCAAGCTATTGCCAAAAATGCTTTGTTTATAGACACACAAGCAATAAGTGTGATCAAAGAGCCAAATGCAGATTCTGCGGGAAGGAAGGTCATTTTTCTAAAGACTGTAAGGAACTGAGGCGGTGTGACATCTGCAAAGAACCGGGCCATCTGGCTAAACAATGCAAGTGATATTTCTCTGCAAGAAGATGGGTGGCATTGGAAGAGAGGGTGTCTCACATGAGGTGGTAGTACCTGGGAGGATGCAAGTCACGGTGTTTGAAATGCTTGGGAAGAAGGTGCAAGTGATAAACTGCTATGCCCCTACGGACAAGAATGTGAGGTGTGTGTTCCTAAATACCTTAAGACTGCATCTACCTGGTAGGATTCCCACAATATTGGCAGGTGATTTTAATTGTGTCAGGAGGAGGGAGGAGAGGCAAGGTGTAGGGGAGGAGGAAGGAATGGATGTTTCATCAAAAGCCTTGAATTAGATTGTGGATGATTTTCACCTTAAAGATGTTGCAAGGGAAAATGAGAAAGGGGACTTATCATTTAAGTTTTATTCAGATAAAGGAACAGTTTGGTCCAGGATCGATTTTATTTTTTCTTCACAAATTTTGAAGATATTGGACTACGGGGTGAGTCCAGTTACTTTTTATGGCCATGTATTGTTGCTTGGAACTTTTGATTTAGAGGTTGGTGTGAATTTTGGTGGAGGGGTGTGGAAACCTAATGTGTCAAAACTGAATGAGGAGGGGGTGGTGGAGGCCTTTGCACCCAATCTTCGAGAGCTTGGTGGGGAGAAAGCGTGAGTTTGGAGACCTGCTGTTATGGTGGGATTGGGCGAAAAAGAGGATCGGTGTGTTCTTTAGGAGATTAGGGAGTGAGAAGGCTCAGAAAAGACGGAAGGAGAATAAAAAACTGCTGGATAAACTGCATTTCTTGTATTGGTCTAAGAGGTTGGGTGTGGAAGTTGAGGAGGAGATCAAAAAAGTACGTGAAGTGAGGAATGTGACTTTGAAGGAGCGTGGGAGAGGAATAGTATTCAGGGTGAAAGTTGAGCAAATGGAGGAGGATGAGAAATGCTCAAGGTATTTCTTTACGTCTTGGGGCAAAGAAAGCATTTTGTACTGTGCTGGAGGGTGAGGAGGAAGTGCATGGTGAAAGGATAGAGGAGGTGATCAGATCCTTCTATGTGGAGTTTTATGGGGGGGTGGAGGTCCACTGAAGGCAGAGATGAAAGACTTGTGAGGTGGTGAAGGGTAACCTGTGTGCAGAGGATGCAGAAAACTTGTTAGATCTTGTGAATGAGATGGAAGTGGAGGGAGTTTTGAGAGGTATGAAGAACAACAAGCCACTGGGGGGTGATGGCCTACCCACAGAATTTTACATGAAGTGCTGGCCCGTGATAAAAGAACATGCGTGCGAAGTGGTGAAAATATGCATGGGGGATAAAAGAGTGTCTGATTGTATGAAAGAGGGGATAATTGCGCTACTCTATAAGAAGAAGGGAGATCATTGAGATATAAAAAATTGGCAGCCAATTATGTTGCTAAATTGCAACTACAAGATCTTGACCAAGCTGTTGGCAAATAGGATGCGAAGAGTAATAGATCAGGTCATAGGGGAATAGCAGGTGTGCGCTGTTCCCCGTCGGAGGATCGCAGATAACCTCATATTACTTAGAGATCTGATTTTTTTACACCCAGAGTAACAATATGCTGCTAGTTGTGGTGGGAATAGATTTGGAGAAAGCCTACATTTGTCTAGCGCATACATACCTGTTTGTCGTGTTGCGGCAGATGGGCATGCCGGAATACTTTGCGAAACTAGTGGAGTGTCTGTATAGAGGTATGAATAGCAGAATCTTGATTAATGGGAAGCTGTCAGAAGCGGTTGGAGTAAAATTCAGGCTGAGACAGGGGTGCTCCCTTTCTCCCATTGCATTTATATACGTAATGGAGCCTCTGCTGAGACACATAATACAGGATAAGGGCTTTAAAGGTCTATTCTGGCCTGGATGTGGGAACAAGAATGTAAAATGGATGACGTGGCGCTACTGTGTAATTCGGTGAGGGATCTTGCGAGAGCCGAGCTCCATCTTAACATCTTTGGTGGAATTTCCGGCCAGAGAGTGAACTGGGGCAAAAGTAATGCCTGTGTGCTTAGTGGGACGTGTGATGTGTCTAGAAGCTGACTGGAGAGATTGGAGGAAGTGGAAGTGCTCGGAGTGAAGTTTGATCAAAGCTCGGGGTACCAAGTGAATACGGTGAAGACAGTGGAGCAAATTGAGAGGAAGTTTGAATTTTGGAAAATACGGCGCCCGATATTATCGGGGAAGACTCTGGTAGTGAAATCAGTCATTCTCCCGCTGCTGGTTTATTCAGCTGTGATTTTTCCCAGAGCAAGCGATGGATTCAGAAAGTAGTGAGAATGCTCTTTGTCTTCTTCTGGAGATCGAAGATGGAAAAAGTGACACGAGAAGTGGTGATGAAACCGGTGGTGAAAAGGGGGCTATGACTTCCAGAACGTAGAGCGTTTTTTGGAGGTGCAGCCAGTGGTGGCTAGTTCATTTCAAGACCTTCTCAGTAGGAGGGAAAGCTGTTGCCCTGATGAGGTATCTGATCGGGTGGGCACTATTAAAGGGGTTGTAAACCATAGTTTTAAAAAAACAAACAAACATGTCATACTTACCTCCACTGTACAGTTCATTCAATCATCCTCTTCTGGGGTCCCTCAGCGACGCTGGTGGCTCCTCCCCACATCGAGTGTCCACATTGGAGAAAAACTCTCCTTGGTGGACACCCGTGCAGGTGCGCTCCAGAGTCCCGCATTTGTGTCCATTCACACAGAATGCAGGACTCGGCCCCGCCCCCGGCACAGTGTCATTGGATTTGAATGACAGCAGTGGGAGTCAATGGCTGCGCTGCTATCAATCTATCCAATCAGGACACGAGACACCAGGTAGAGCTGTTGTGCTCGTTCCTGGCCGAAGAAGGGTCAGGTAAGTAAAACGGGGGCTCAGGGGGGCTGCAGCACCACAGAATGTTTTTCAACTTAATGCATAAATGCAATAAGGTGCAAAACCATGAGGGTTTACATTACCTTTAAAGTGGGGCTGGTGTAAACGGGATTTGAGGAGGCTGATGTCGCTTGTCTCACCAGTACACTACCTGAGGATAAAAAAGTTCATTGATGGGAATCAGTTGAGTGAGCTGGGACAGGGAGCTGTGAAGAAGGAGGTACTCAGGAAATGGTTAAGGATGAGTGAGCTGATAACTAATATTTTCGGACTGGGCCCCCCAAGAAGACAGAACAGTGCTGGAAGAAAATGGCTATGAGGGTGTGACTAATAAGCAAAGAGAGGTGGTGTGGATGTTGTTAAATAACTGCTTGCCTACTTTAACTTTTTTGAAAGCAAGAGATCTTGTGAGGCACAAAGTCAGTCCGAGGGAAGGATGTGGAGGGCAGGAGAACATAAGGCACATCTTTTGGGAGTGCAAGTTTGTGAAGGAGGAGGAAACGTGCTACTTTACAGGCATACTATAGACACCCCCAGGTACGAAATTTAAAGGAATATTTCACTTTTATTGTTTCACTTTAAGCGTTATTAAAATCACTGCTCCGGAAAAAACGGACGTTTTTAAAACTTTTTTTGCATTGATACATGTCCCCTGGGGCAGGATCCGGGTCCCCAAACACTTTTTATGACAATAACTTGCATATTAGCCGTTAAAATTAGCACTTTTGATTTCTCCCGTAGACTTTTAAAGGGTGTTCCGCGGCTTTCGAATTTACCGCGAACACCCCAAATTGTTCTCTATTCGGCAAACGGGCGAATAGCCAATGTTCGAGTCGAACTTATGTTTGACTCGAACAGACAGCCCATCCCTATCCCTGACAATGCTGCTGTCCAAATCTGCTCCATGTGCTTCTTCATCCAGAGTATAGGCACTCTAATACAGGAGGTGTGTTACTGGCCAGATCACCAGGTAAAAACAGATGGAAAAAAGCCTAAAAAAAAGAAACAAATGCAGCCACCACATCTAAGGATTGGTAAGCTGCAATATTTTACATTTTTGGTTTTGGGTTTAATACAGCTAGATTATCACTGGAATTTTAACTGAACAAATGTTCTAACTAGAAATATACCATTAAAAGATTGTAGTGTAAATTGGCAAAAAAAGTAGTTTAACATGTACAGTGGGGCAAAAAAGTATTTAGTCAGCCACCAATTGTGCAAGTTCTCCCACTTAAAAAGATGAGAGAGGCCTGTAATTGTCATCATAGGTATACCTCAACTATGAGAGATAAAATGTGGAAACAAATCCAGACAATCACAATCTGATTTGGAAATAATTTATTGGCAAATTATGGTGTAAAATAAGTATTTTATCAATATCAAAAGTTCATCTCAATACTTTGTTATATATCCTTTGTTGGCAATGGCAGAGGTCAAATGTTTTCTGTAAATCTTCATAAGGTTGTCACACACTGTTGCTGGTATGTTGGCCCATTCCTCCATGCAGATCTCCTCTAGAGCAGTGATGTTTTGGGGCTGTCGCTGGGCAAAACGGACTTTCAACTCCCTCCAAAGGTTTTCTATGGGGTTGAGATCTGGGGACTAGCTAGGCCACTCCAGGACCTTGAAATGCTTCTTACGAAGCCACTCCTTTGTTGCCCGGGTGGTGTGTTTGGGATCATTGTCATGCTGAAAAACCCAGCCACATTTCATCTTTAATGCCCTTGCTGATGAGAGGAGGTTTGCACTCAAAATCTCACGATACATGGCCCCATGCATTCTTTCATGTACAAGGATCAGTCGTCCTGTTCCCTTTGCAGAGAAACAGCCCCAAAGCATGATGTTGCCACCCCCATGCTTCACAGTAGGTATGGTTTTCTTTGGTTACAACTCAGCATTCTCTCTCCTCCAAACACGACGAGTTGTGTTTCTACCAAACAGTTCTACTTTGGTTTCATCTGACCATATGACATTCTCCCAGTCCTCTTCTGGATCATCCAAATGCTCTCTAGCAAACCTCAGACGGGCCCGGACATGTACTGGCTTAAGCAGGGGGACACATTTGGCACTGCAGGATCTAAGTCCCTGGCGGCATAGTGTGTTACTGATGGTAGCCTTTGTTACGTTGGTCCCAGCTCTCTGCAGGTCATTCACTAGGTCCCCCTGTGTGGTTCTGGGATTTTTGCTCACCATTCTTGAGATCATTTTGACCCCACGGGGTGAGATTTTGCGTGGAGCCCCAGATTGAGGGAGATTATCAGTGGTCTTTTATGTCTTCCATTTTCTAATTATTGCTCCCACAGTTGATTTCTTCACACCAAGCTTCTTGCCTATTGCAGATTCAGTCTTCCCAGCCTGGTGCAGGTCTACAATTTTGTTTCTGGTGTCCTTTGACAGCTCTTTGGTCTTTACCATAGTGGAGTTTGGAGTGTGACTGTTTGAGGTTGTGGAGAGGTGTCTTTTATACTGATAACAAGTTCAAACAGGTGCCATTAATACAGGTAATGAGTGGAGGACAGAGGAGCCTCTTAAAGAAGAAGATACAGGTCTGTGAGAGTCATAAATCTTGCTTGTTTGTAGGTGACCAAATACTTATTTTCCACCATAATTTGCAAATAAATTCTTTCAAAAATCAGACAATGTGATTGTCTGGATTTGTTTCCACATTTTGTCTCTCATAGTTGAGGTATACCTATGATGACAATTACAGGCCTCTCTCATCTTTTTAAGTGGGAGAACTTGCACAATTGGTGGCTGACTAAATGCTTTTTTGCCCCAATGTATCTGTGTTTTAACTATATTTCTATAAATTGTTAAAAAAAACACACTTTTCTAATAATACAGTTATTTTACTTAGGACATTTGCACAAAGAAAACAGATACTATTTTAATTTCTAAACACAATTTATTTTCAGAAAGGAGAGGAAAATTGCAAATGACTTGGTTCTATTGTTTTGCTTCCAACCAAGAAATGCAATGAGGATGTTTTATCAAAGCACTCATTTGTTAACTTCTCGGCTGAATTTGAAGTCTCCAATCAGCTTTGTGGTGTTTTCCTTTTTTACAATTTCCTGTAAGATGCTCATGTTGGTCAGTACGTTGCAAAAAAGACAGTTGAGGAAGATGCTTTTAAAGCAGTTGTTCACTCCGGGAAAAAAAATAGTACAAATACTGTAGCTGCTGACTTTTAATAAAAGGACACTTACCTGTCCAGGAATACAGTGCCAGTGAAGAGGCGATTGAACTTTCAGACCACTCTTCAGAGACTAGTCCTTCACTAGCATTCAGGTTCCTGGCGCCGACTCAGGGTGCCATGAAGCATACACAGAGTGCCACGAAGAGGCCTTGCAGCTTATGCATGCGTTTGCAAATGCGTGCTAACTAAACCCCTGTTTTTAACGCAGACTGTTGGACAGGTTAATTTGGTTGGTCAGCAGACTGGTTGGTGAGTTGAGCTGTGGAATGTTCTCTGTTTTTGTTTTCTATGTGTTTGCCCTTCCATGTGCTCCTAGCTGTGAAGGCCAGTTATAGGTGGGGGCAGGGGCCATTTGTTTCTTACTGTATATGTTGGTCAAAGTACTGATACATTATATACTGTACAGTGTCACCTTTTTAAATTCTAAAAGACAACAAACCAGACCATAATATTTGGAAAAAAGAAGTTAGCCAGGTGAGTTTGAATTTTTTTTCCCCCACAATCAAAGTTTTATTGAATGCTGACAAAATAACAAGGTTGAAAATGTTTTCATCATCAAAATAGAAAAGTTAAAATAGAGGGAAGCAGACAACATTTAATTATTTGCTGAAAAGTGTATGTGCTTTTGAGTAGGTGAATCCCCTATGTGGGTACCCTTACCCGTTAGCCAAATAAATTTCTAGCAAGAAAGGGTATGCTGAAACACACAATAAGGGAAATGTCTTGAAGACTGAACTACAGAGTAAAGTGTGGGTATATTATTAATTAGTACCCACTACAATATTTTATTGAGTTTACTGGAATACGAGAATTAGTGTTTGCACTTTTTTAGTCTTCCTACAGGTGGCAATCTAATCTCTGTGTCAGGTCAGTTTTATTCTATTGACAAAAATAACGAATAACTGAAATGATGAAATCACATTGTTTAAATCAACATAGATTTTAAACTAAACACATGGTATTAAAGTTTGCATAAGTATTTCACATACAGATTAAACATAAGATTAATTTTCTCTGGATCCTCAATATTCAGGAGTGTCTATTCTATTCTATTTTAGTTTATATATGTTTTCCTCCATAGGAGGTGGAAACAAGACTCAATTATGCATGAAAACATAAGAACTGGGGTGCAGAAAAATGTCAGCAGGTGCTCTGGACTGATGTGAAATATTTGGCTGTAGCAGGAGGCAGTTTGTTGGAGAAGGGCTGGACAATAATGAGTGTCTGCAGGCAACAGTGAAGCACGGTGGGGGTTCTTTGCAAGGCTGGGGCTATATTTCTGCAAATGGTGTTGGAGATTTGGTCAGGATCTATGGTGTCCTCAAAGCTCAGAAATACAGGCAGATACTTATCCATCATGTCATACCATCCGCGAGGTGTGTGATTGGCCCCAAATTTATTCTCCAGCAGGACAACGACCCCAAACATGCAGCCAATGTCGTTAAGAACTATCTTCAGTATAAAGATGAAGAAGGAGTCCTGAAAGTGATGGTTAGGCCCTCTCAACATCATCGAGTCTGTCTTGAATTACATGAGGAGACAGAAGGATTTGAGGTATCCGACATCAACAGAAGATCTGTGGTTAGTTCTCCAAAATGTTTGGAACAACCTACCAACCGAGTCACTTTAAAAACTGTGTGCAAGTGTACCTAGAAGAATTGATGCTGTTTCAAAGGCAAAGGGTGGTCACATCAAATACTGATTTGATTTGGATTTCTCTTCTGTTCATTTACTTTTCATTTTGTTAATTGATAAAATTAACTTATTAACACTTCTATTTCTGAAACAAATAGCGATAAGCCATAACTTTATGACCACCCACCCAATACTGAGAAGGTCCCCCTTTTGCTGCTAAAACAGCCCTGACTCATCAAGGCCTGGACTCCACTAGACAAAGCACCACAATGTCTTCTTCCAATAGCGCATCCCATTGCCATCTCTTCCCCAGGTAAGTGACACGCACACACCTGACCATCCACATGATGTAAAAGAATATATGATTCATTAGACCAGGCCACCTTCTTTCATTGCTCTGCAGTCCAGTTCTTATGCTCACATGCCCATTATAGAGTAGATGGTTTGGGCTGTGGACATGGATCATCGTGGGTACCTTGACTGATCTGCGGCTACGTGGTCCCATACACAACAAACTGTGCATGTTCTGACACCTTTTCTATTGGAACCAGCATTACCTTTTTTCTTTTCCAATATTTTTATTCAAGATTTTACAAAAGATATAAAATTACAGTTTTACATGTTTTGTTTTAGGATGTAAAAACCAATAACTAGACGTTTATACAAAATGATCAAAGAAAAAAGAAATAAAAGGAACAAAATAAAAGAGATAGGGAGGTTACACAACATATAATTCCATATGGTTATTAATTCCTTATTGTGTTTCATGCATAGCTTAGGAGTCTCAGGAGGAGAATTCTCACTCCCCGGCTCCTCAGTTTAGTGTAACCTGTAAATAATCCTCCAATAACAGCCCTAGGGCTTCGATCAACCCCTATACTCTTTGGGGCTTATTATATTTAGTAAAATAACAAAAAAGAAGAAGATAGGAAAGTGAGAATTAGAGGGTAGAAAGAGAAAGGGGAGGGGGAGGTGCGCTCCTGTCTTAAAGCGAAGGATTTCTAGGTATCCCATCGCATTATGTATTTGAGATATATTTTATCCAGGGGTCCCATATTCTTTCAAACATATGCATTTTGTCATTTAAGATAGCAGAAAGACGTTCATTAACCATAATCCATGACAGTTTGGATTTTATAAGATAAAAGGGGATCGTTGGCGACTTCCATGATTTAGCTATCGCTATTCTTGCTGCGACAAATACAAAATTTATGAGTTTTCGCATATGTTTCGATGCTCCGTCCACTGGGCGTCCCAGCAGTGCCTGCAAGGGTGACTTGATTAAGTTCACTTGGGTTAATGAATATATAAAGTTGTACGTACGGATCCAAAATCTACGCACTTTTGGGCAGGACCACCATGTGTGTATCATGGTGCCTTCGTTGTTGCATCCTCTAAAGCACTGCGGGGAGGCACCCGGAACAAAAGCTGCCACTTTCACTGGGACCATATACCATCTCACCAGAATTTTGTAGTTTGCCTCTATCAAAGAGGTATTAATATATGACTTGGAGGCTTGGAGAGACATTTTGTGCCATTCTTCAGCTGATAGGCTGATACCAATATCTTGCTCCCATTTTTCCATGTAAAACAATTTCTGAGAGGATGACGATAAAATACCATATATCAATGAAATGTGGCCCGAGTGTTTGTCTATGGTTCTGCAGAAATTTTCCATTTGGGTGAATTTAGTTAAATCTGAACCACGATTCAGTGTAGTCAAGAAGTGCGCTATCTGGGAGTAGCGGTAAATTTCTGTATTCGGTAGTTGGTACTTTTCCTGCAGAACCTGTTTTGACATAACCCCTCTGTGATCACATAGATCGGCTATCCGTAGTAATCCCTTGTTGGTCCACCATTTAAATTCATGGGGACGAAGACCCGGGGTGAACATAGGATTATTTAGTAATGGGGCCAATGGAGTATGAGGAGATTTAAACTTATAGGTCGTTGCCAATCTATCCCACAGATCTAATGAAAAGGACAGTGTCGGGCACATTATTGCCGGTCTGTCCTTCGGTTTCATCCACATTAGGTGGCTGATTTCCTTATTGGGGAATAAAGCTGATTCCATTATCATCCAATGTGGGTTTGATTGTCGGGTATGGAATCGTGTTAGCTGAGATAATTGCACTGCATGATAATATTTTATCAGGTCTGGTACTCCCAGTCCACCTTGTAATTTGGGGGTGTATAATGTTCGTCTATTCACCCTAGGTCTCCTGTTCCCCCAGATAAATTCCAGGAGTTTATTCTGGAACCTCGCTAGGTCCACTCTATCTATTGCTATGGGAAGAGTCCTGAACAAGTATAATACCTTCGGAAGAATTGTCATCTTTACTGAGTACAGTCGACCGAACCAGGATGGAGGGTTGTTTGACCACCTTTTGAGATCCTCTAATAATTTTTTAAACATGGGGGGGTAATTATTTTTATATAATGTGGCTAGTGATGGGGTAAGGAAGATACCTAGATATGGAAGAGCTGTATCCTTCCACTGAAATGTATATGAATTTCGTATGGCATGGATTATGTGCGTAGGTAACAGTATATTAAGGGCTTGGGATTTCGAATGATTCACTTTTAAGCCTGAGATTAACGTGAATTGTGTTAGTAAAATGTGCAGGGTGGGTAGTGTGGTGATCGGGGAGGAAAGGAGCAGCAGCAGGTCATCTGCAAACAACGCGCATTTATGTTCCCCGTCACCGCTCCTCACACCCTGTATGTCTGGGTGGGCTCGTATCTTTATGGCTAATGGTTCTAATGCTAGGATGAACAACAAGGGGGACAGCGGGCATCCCTGTCTGGTACCTCTATGTATATCTATTGACTGAGACCGGAAACCTTTGACAACTAGGTGCGCTGTGGGAGTATGATAAATGTTTTCTAGTGTCTTCAGGAAATTCGGGCCAAACCCATAGCGTTTCATTATGAAAAATAGATAGTCCCATGATAGGGAGTCAAAGGCCTTGTGTAAGTCCAAGGAGACCAAAAGTGCTCCCCTCTGGCCCCCTCCATCCCACCCTGAGTTCAGAGCAGATATTATGTTGATAATTCTTCTAGTTTGGTCTGAGGCCTGGCGATTGGGGACGAATCCTACCTGGTCTGGGTGAATATATTTGGATATAAATGAGTTCATTCGAGTGGCCAAAATTTTTGTCATTATCTTTAAGTCTAAATTAATTAGTGATATTGGACGGTAATTTGCACAGTCTCTATGATCTTTATTTGGTTTGGGTATTATATGGATATAGGCGTTATTTTCGTGTGTTGGAAGTGGGTTTCCTTTTCTGATTTCATTAAAAAATGAGCATAAATGGGGGACTAATATTTCAGAGTATTTTCTGTAGTAATGTCCAGAAAAACCATCGGGACCCGGTGCTTTGGAAGGGTTTATGTGTTTAATAGCTGCAGCCACTTCCCCTGCTGTGAACTCCGCCTCCATTAGCTCTATGTGGTCCCGTTCCAATGTGGGTAATGTGATTTCGCTAAGGAATTCCTCTGCTTTGGTTTCCTGTAATGGTGTAGGGGTATCATACAATTTAGAGTAAAAGGAAAAAAATTCTTGTAGTATTAACTGTGGGTTCTGTGTAATCTGACCATTATGTAAACGTAATTTAGGTAGCGCTGGTGTGTATGGTCTAGGAGTTAGTTTCCGAGCTAGAAGTTTGTTCGGTTTATCTCCCATAGTATAGTATCTATGTCTGGACCATCTTATATTTTTTTCCGCTTTTGTGGTAAGGCTCAGATTTAGGGCTGTGCGAGCTGTATCGATCTGATCTCTGAGATCAATGGCTTGATTGATCTTTTGTTTTTGCGTGAGGCGATGAAGTTCTTCCGTTTGTTGTTTTATCGTGAGTTCGCGTTCTCGTTTCGCTCTAGAGGCAAGCTGAATCAGCTTACCGCGGATGGTGGCCTTGTGTGCCGCCCATGTTATAATAGGGGACGGGGATGAGGGAAGATTGTTTCGGAAATACTCCTTAAGAGCTAGCTCTGTTTCCTTCGCAATAATGGGGTCATTCAATAAGGATTCATTTAATCGCCACGACGACGGTTCTGATTTTGACCATAAATCGGTAAGAGTGATTTGTATTGAAGAATGGTCTGACCAGGCCATGGGGATGATTTTGGCTGATGATATAGATGAAAGTAGCGGGGAGAGTGTAAATATATGGTCTATTCGGGAGTATGTTTTGTGGACATGGGAATAAAATGTAAAGTCTCTGGACGTGGGGTGAGCATTTCTCCATATGTCAATCAGATCATAACTATGGAGCAGACGGGCAATCTCTCCACTTTGTTTCGGGGTGTGTTTTAGGAATGTTTTGCCCGGGTTGGATTTATCTAGGATTTGATCTAACAGCATTACCTTTTTTTTTGCAATTTGAGCTACAGTAGCTCTTCTTTTTTCTTCGGACAACATGGGACAAACTTCATGCCCCATGAGCATCAATAAACCTTGGCTGCCCATGATCCTGTCGCTGGTTTACCAGTTTTCCTTCCTGACCCTTGCAGACCAGGAACATCTCATAAGAGCTGCAGTTTTGGCGTTGCTCTGACCCAGCCTAGTAGCCATGACAATTTGACCCTTGTCAAAGTCACTCAAATCCTTACGCGTGTCCATTTCTCTACTTTTAACACATGAACTTTAGGAACAACATGTTGACTTCCTGCCTAATATATCCCAACCACTTTCAGTTGCCATTGTTACAAGATAATCAATATTATTCACTTTACCACTCTACCTATCAGTAGTCATAATGTAAAGTATTCCTTAAAGTGTATTCCCACTATTGCAGCCCAATTGGGATATTGTAACTAAATGTGAACACTGTCTGTCTTAACAAATGGTTAAAGGTGTAGAGGCTGGGTTTCTTGCATTATATGTTAATGTGGACAGACTTGGAACAGGCTCACTCTAACATTGTTCAAAAAGCTTGCAGTCAGCAATGACACCTCCTCCTAGGAAACATCTAAAAGGTAAAAAATATACAGTGGGGACGGAAAGTATTCAGACCCCCTTAAATGTTTTACTCTTTGTTATATTGCAGCCATTTGCTAAAATCATTTAGGTTTGTTTTTTTCCTCATTAATGTACACACAGCACCCCATATTGACAGAAAAACACAGAATTGTTGCCATTTTTGCAGATTTATTAAAAAAGAAAAACTGAAATATCGCATGGTTTTAAGTATTCAGACCCTTTGCTCAGTATTTAGTAGAAGCACCCTTTTGATCTAATACAGCCATGAGTTTTTTTGGGAAGGATGCAACAAGTTTTTCACACCTGGATTTGGGGATCCTCTGCCATTCCTCCTTGCAGATCCTCTCCAGTTCTGTCAGGTTGGACGGTAAACGTTGGTGGACAGCCATTTTTGGGTCTCTCAAGAGATGCTCAATTGGGTTTAAGTCAGGGCTCTGGCTGGGCCATTCAAGAACAGTCACGGAGTTGTTGTGAAGCCACTCCTTCGTTATTTTAGCTGTGTGCTTAGGGTCATTGTCTTGTTGGAAGGTAAACCTTCGGCCCAGACTGAAGTCCTGAGCACTCTGGAGAAGGTTTTCATTTAGGATATCCCTGTACTTGGCTGCATTCATCTTTCCCTTGATTGCAACCAGTCGTCTTGTCCCTGCAGCTGAAAAACACCCCCACAGCATGATGCTGCCACCACCATGCTTCACTGTTGGGACTGTATTGGACAGGTGATGAGCAGTGCCTGGTTTTCTCCACACATACCGGTTAGAATTAAGGCCAGAAATTTCTATCTTGGTCTCAGACCAGAGAATCTTATTTGTCACCATCTTGGAGTCCTTCAGGTGTTTTTTAGCAAACTCCATGCGGGCTTTCATGTGTCTTGCACTGAGGAGAGGCTTCCATCGGGCCACTCTGCCATAAAGCCCCGACTGGTGGAGGGCTGCAGTGATGGTTGACTTTTTACAACTTTCTCTTTCTTTCAACTTTGTGGCCACAACAACACCTAAGGCCCAAATTTCTGCTGAGAATATAGGGCAGGCCCCTACTTTCAAACATCCAACTTACAAATGACTCCTCCTTGCAAACGGAAGGAGACAACAGGAAGTGAGATGAAATCTACCCCTAGGAAGGGAAATTCTCTAATGTAAAAGTTAATATGGGAAAAACATTTCTCCTTTCCACTGATGCTTTATCACCAATCCTTGTTTCACAAAAAAACCCAAATTTTCAAAAAAACATTTGTCATTGGGACAAAAAGTGAGGTGAAATCTTCTGAAGAGGAACACAGGCAGCAAAACAAATGTCACAGGGGTGATAACCCTTCCCTATGTTTTCCAAAAAGCTTAAAAAAGATTTTTTTGCTGGAGCTAAACACGTTAAAAATGTACCTGTTCAAAATTACAAACAGATTCTACTTAACAACAAACCTACAGTCCCTGTCTTGTTTGCTCCGCCTGTATAATGCTCTTCAGAGTATATAGGGCCTGGTGGCCTCACACCTTTCCTTTTTTTAATTTGGGTGCGGGGTTCCCCTTAATATCCATACAAGACCCAAAGGGCCTGGTAATGGACTGGGGGGTACCCATGCCGTTTGTCTCACTGATTTTCATCCATATTGGCAGGACCCGACATTACATTAAACCCCCATGCAGTTTTAAAAGACATTTTTTTCTTTAAAAATGGCATTTTGTGCAGGGACTGTTCTAAGCATGGGAAACACGTGCCACTTTACAGGCATACTATAGACACCCCCCAGGTACGATATTTAAAGGGATATTTCACTTTTTTTTTTTTTTTACTTTAAGCATCATTAAAATCACTGCTCCCGAAAAAACTGATGTTTTTAAAAGTTTTTTTTACATTGATACATGTCCCCTGGGGCAGGACCCGGGTCCCCAAACCCTTTTTAGGACAATACCATGCAAATTAGCCTTTAAAATGAGCACTTTTGATTTCGAATGTTCGAGTCCCATAGACGTCAATGGGGTTCTAACGTTCGTGCAAATTTTCGGCCTGTTTGCAGGTTCTGGTGCGAACCGAACCGGGGGGTGTTCGGCTCATCCCTACCAATCAGTATAATCAAACACAGATGGACTCAAATGAAGGTGTAGAACCATCTCAAGGATGATCAGAAGAAATGGACAGCACCCAAGTTAAATATATGAGTGTCACAGAAAAGGGTCTGAATACTTAGGACCATGTGATATTTCAGTTTTTTTTTTTTAATAAATCTGTAAAAATGTCAACAATTAGTTTTTTCTGTCAATATGGGGTGCTGTGTGTACATTAATGAGGAAAAAAATTGAACTTAAATGATTTTAGCAAATGGCTGCAATATAACAAAGAGTGAAAAATTTAAGGGAGTCTGAATACTTTCCGTCCCCACTATATATATATAAAAGTCATGCTATGTGAATTGGAACACATAACACGCATACAGTGGCATTTTCTCAAATTTAACTGCAAAAGTGGAAATACACTTTAAAACTACTATTTCCAGCAGACAGAGTTAAATAATAACTAAAGGCATTTTTTTTAGTTTAGATAGAGTAGAAATTGATTAGAACCCCTGTCAGGTTTTTATTTCTGTCTGTGCTCCTGTTAGAAAGATTTATTGTACCTTCTCCATTTGTCCTGTTTACTATTATCATCAAAAGTGAAAGAAAAAGAAAATCCAACATTTTGGGTTGTCCCCACAAAGGTAATATAGTGAAAATCTTCCAATGGGGACACTAGTTCCAGTGACCAGGGGGCCCCCCAAGGGATTCCCTTAATTTACAGGGATTTCATCTCACTCCCTGTTTGGGCTAGGGGACAGGAAGTGAAGGTAAATCTCCCCAATGGGACACAGACAGCAAAATTAACTCTATCCAAAATGAAAAAAAGAAAAAATGTTTTGCATATAGTTCTACTTCTGCTAGGTTCTGTGGTTCCTATGGTTTTAAAATTATTTTTACCAAAGTAATTTGAGTATATATATATATATATATATATATTATAGAAAGATAACATTTTCCCTGATAAATAATACATTATTGACCAGGACAGTTTGTAGATAGGCAACTCCTATCCTCATATTGATTAGTGGTTCCAAATTAATAATAACTGCTGCAGTAGGGAACAGACACAAAAGATACACTCAGCATCTTTCCAAATAACTGTTCTGCTTTATTATGACGCAATTGAAGGTTTTTATACACATGATTATGTAGGTATCACATTAATATTACAATTGTACGTTTATGGTAACAAGGGGCGTTACATAGGCAGGCTAATTCTAATCAGGACTCGAAAGAATGTAAACATGTACTGAAAACATAATTAGTGCCGTGTGCACAGTGAGGGCAGTGTGCAATACATACAAAATACAATACAAATATATACAAAACTTACAAATTTCCATTACAGTCTCCCCTCTTTTGATCAATATTTTGATCACTAACCATACCTGCTATCACCTTTAACCTGGTACCTCCACACGCTTAGGTGGAGGTAGTCCTGGCCAAAGTGGCGAAAACTCCATTGTAGAGAAAATAATAGCTGAGCAGCTTTTTCATTACAAAATGACTTTTCATTGTGAAAAACAAATGATTGATAAGATATATTTACAGAGTACCTGCAGTACACTCCTGTGGCCAGAATGGCCTTCTAGCTTAATTGTTGGCATGCTGACTTCATCAGCATATCTAAACACAGACAATTCTACATAAAATGGAAGACGTACAAAAGACAAATATGTCTTCAACATGGCTAAACTACTTTTCAAATATATTATATATATGTATATATATCCCTTACAAATAAAGTAATTGAATCAAAAAGTACCCTAGAATGATCGCAAGAGGGAAACAAATCAAACACAGAGATTTCTTTCATCTAGTCATTTTTGCAGTGTCTGGTGTGGATGAAAACTGTACATAAAACAGATGCTGTATTGAGTCCCCAAACATTTCCTTATATATATAAATGTCTCTCAACAATCCACAAGCCACCTGGCTTTAGTTTTAGATCCTTCCAAACTTTTAAGATCTGGAATTGGGGAGAAAACACATAAATGAGTTTGTCAAAAACCTTAAAAGATCAGCAACATTCTCTGTGAGATCCGAATGGAGGACTTCAGCTGCTGAGACAAAATATAAGCAAGTGAGTAATACACTCCCAAACCAAATCCCATAGAGAAAGAGTCCAACACCCCCTTAGGGGCTTGATAAAATATAAGAAAACATTCAGGCAAAAGTTTTCTAGTTTTTTACTCTACTTTGTCCGCTACATTGTAGACAGTAGGGAGTGTAAAAATAAAACCTAAAAACTTCTAGTAAGGACTCCCCTATAAAAATTATTTCCTCTGTTACTCTCTGTACTTATAAACTACTTCTGATAACACTTTTTACTGTGGCCTTTGCATACAGACAAAATGCATACTGACTTGGGCATCCTGACTTGGGCATCTGAATATATCTTTTTGTAATCTCTGGAAGGGATGTTCAGCTTTTGGTAACACCTTTGGTAACAGGTAAAATAAGAAGTGGTATGTTATAAAAACAACTGTGGTGAACCCTGGCTCTAACCCATGCTCATTTACTAAGGCAGCCATAACTGCTTGTGACCGATGACACAGTCCATGTGTCAAGCTGGAGGGAAAAGAGTGTGTGGCAGACATAAATGATCACCTTTTTCTAAAGTCCTATTTCATAAGAAGTTGCCCCCTGTGGACCGCTTGTTCTTCTCGTTCTGGGGCCTTAAAGTTGAATTATTAATCCCAGCTATGCTGGGCCAGAACTAGAGTGGAATCGGTGAGTTGCACATACCCAGCAAGTGTCCGGGGCTGTAAATGCAGCATCCTTAATCGCCTGGTCTGCTTCCATGTGTGAGTTTTAATGCTAGTATGGCTACCTCAGCAAGAACCTGGAAGTCTGAAAACAGCCAATCAAATTAACTCGGCATGCTTGATTGGTTTACCTGCTGAAGTAAAAACAAACTTCTGGCCCTTCAAATGGAACCAAAAGCTCTCTATATCGCGACTATCTATATAAATATATACTCTTTTTATAGCTCACAGGCTTTGCTAAACATGGAGAAAAAGGATTCAATGACTCTAAATAAAGAGTATGCTTCTGGGTGATAAACTGCATACTCAGTATGGGTATTGCCATCCTCAGTATAAAACCGGGAATAACTCTACAAAAAAATAAATATCTGGGTCTTCAGGGAGTGTGTCCTGCACTGGGCTCACAGCATCTGATTCCTACATTATCAATTTAACACATGTAGCTTCCTTTGTGTCCAGCTTCCTCCAATAGAGGCAATAAGGTAGCTGGATTGAAATGTAAACATTTTTCATTGTTAGATTTGTATGTAAACAAACAAAACAAATTCAGATTTTGAACCTTTCATTAGACAAACATTTAGTTAGCTGTATATTTGCTGCACAGAATGTGGGACCATTAAAAATTACATATTTGACCAAAATAATGTCTGTAAATTTGTTTAATAGCACCTTTGCATAAAGCTACGGCTCTATCGGGATGAACCCTTCATTACTGTGTCCAGCTTGCATGAATATATTACAATAGCTTGTTTTCTATCATGCTGTTTGTGTAAGAACTCCAGTTTCATGTTTCAAAAAGACAACTTTTTCCTGGCAATATTATAATAAATAAAACAATACCCTGCGGTCTTGCAGAGATGTCCATAAATCCAAAATATTATTTTGATTATACCATGGCACTTACGAGGAAAAGGGGCACATCATTTCACAATCCACACATTCTGCTTTGGATTTCAAAAATAAAAATAAATAAAAACAAAAGGACTAACAATCTGTATGATGAACCAGAAAGCACTCAGCCTCATCAAAAACTATAAAACAACTGGCTGCAGGTAGCATCTATCCTAACAGGGTGTGTGGGTCTGTTATATTTAAATTTTATTTATTATTACTCTCACATCATGGACCGCACATCAAGTTATTATCAGACCTTAAGATTTCATTTTTGTAGAAAAACTTCTTAAGTATCCCATCCATCTTGGCTTTGTTAAATATTATGGCAGCTGTATTCCAAATAACAGCCTCATCTTAATCTTTTTTTCTCTCAATAAAGGCTTATTGTATAAATGTAAAATTACAAAATTGTTATCTTAATCTAAACTAATCCCATTCATTACAAATTTCCCCATTAACCTGGATTTCATTTCCAACCAAAGGTTGTCTAAATCAGTTTCAATATATCTATATTATTATTAAAATTGTTAAACACATATTAGAAATTAATACTCATTATTACTTAATTTTACTTAATTTCCCTTTTTTAAATGCACTGTTTTCACTATCAAAGGATATTCAATTTGTGTAATACTTCGTTAAATGTAACCTTCATTTGACCATGTTTGGAAAACAGATTCAAAATAATTGTGATCACATTGTTTATCATTAGATTCGTTAACCCGGCACATTTTGTTATAAAAGTTTTGTCTAAAAAACTGAAATTGGCATGTTTCCTTCCAGCTTATCACTGACCTCTCATCTCAGCCACATTCTTTCATGAGAGCACAAAGGAGGGGGGTCACATCTGCGTACATGACACACACAAGCGATAGAACTAAAGGTTCCAGCATTTACACACGTACACGAATATCTCTCTAAAATAGCTTACATTTTTCCCATTTGTACACAACAAATGCATGTCATTCTCTCACTTTCTTTTAATGCCCCGTACACACGGTCGGACATTGATCGGACATTCCGACGACAAAATCCTAGGATTTTTTCCGACGGATGTTGGCTCAAACTTGTTTTGCGTACACACGGTCGCACAAAGTTGTCGGAATTTCCGATCGCCAAGAACGCGGTCACGTACACCATGTACGACAAGACTATAAAAGGCCATTTCAGAACCAAGCGCAGCACCCTTTGGGGTCCTTTTGCTAATCTCATGTTAGTAAAAGTTTGGTGAGAGACGATTCGCGCTTTTTCAGACTCGTGGTTTTCAGATCGTTTTCTGCTGTTCAGTTTGTGCTTGTGGGTTTGTATCTGCTCTTCAGTGCGTGCAGTCAGTTCGTATTTGATTATTCATTGCGTTCTTGTCCGCTCGTTGCTGTTTTTCAGTTCGCTCTTCACAGGCCTTGCTGTTCTTCAGTGCATTCTGTTACTTCGTTCTGAGCAGCCGACCGTTTTCTAGCCATGTTGTGTATACCTACTCCTCGTAGAGTTCGTGCTGTGTGGGGGCTTGGTGTTGTGGTCCTGACCTTGACACAAGTCCAGTCCATGAACAGGGTGGGGAGGAGTTCATGGACCAAGAATTGGTTGCTTCAGCGTGACCAGTTCTGTCATATGCCTTTGCTCCGTGAGAATAATCCTGATGATTTCAGGATACCTGCATGAGGCAAGCCATCACTCCGGAGCAGAGGCTCGTCGCCACCCTGTGGTACTTGGCGACGGGGAGAAGCCTGCAGGACCTCAAGTTCTCGACAGGCATCTCCCCCCAGGCTCTGGGGATCATTATCCCAGAGACCTGTTCTGCCATCATCCAGTTCCTGCAGAAGGAATATATGAAGGTAAGATTTTTATCCTTTAATATCACATTTTAGTGTATTTAATGTCTGCTAATGTTTTGTATTTCTTTCCTCATTCCCTAATTACCATGATTGTAATATGCTGTGAATGTGCTCTTTGTCCTCATGCATGCTTTATTTTTATGTAATTATTTTTTTTGTCCTTCATACATATTTGCCTTCACTTACCTCCCCAGTATGCTCTCCTGCCCCTATATTCAACTCATGTATTCACTTAACAATGTATTTTATCAGCTCCATAGTAGTGCTTTACCCCAAACACCCCCTAAAATGTTTCGAAATGTGATTTGTGCTTTAAATTCAGGCAGAGTGCCAGAGGCTTTTTTTGGGTGTCCCCAAATCATTTGGAACCCTCCCTCCCCCCAACTGCTAAGTCAGCTGATACCAATTCTCTATCTATCCTCAATCATCTATCTGCTGACTTTGCCAAACCCATACACACTATACCCACCTCTTTTGTGCTCAGATTTATGGAGGAATTCCCCAAAGCATGTAGTGCAAGGGCCTGCCTGTATACTTTCAAATGGTACTGTTTAAAGTTTTTGTATACTATTATTATCTTGATAGGTAATAGCAGAATGTCCAAATGTGCTAAAATGTGTACAGTGTGCATTTATATTTTTGTATTATAACACTTCTTACCTGTCCAGTGGGCTGCCAATAGTGTAACTAAGGAGGGGTTGTTAAAAGTAATACCCATTATTTAGGCATTTATTTAGGCATTCATATCTCAATGAAGTGGAGAGGGTTACCTGTCCCAGAGTTCCCCCCCTATAATGTTAGAAATGGCCCAGGGGGGGGGAAATCTGATAGGTGTACCTTATACTTTGGTCTTAAAAAATTCCCTCATAAAAATGTTAGCTTGATGTTGGGCAAGAATGTTTGTGTCTAATCTGCTTTCCATGTTTATGTGCAAAATGACTAATTTTTTATTTTGTTTTGACTCCACAGTTTCCTTCCACGCGACAGGAATGGCAGACTGTGGCCTCCCACTTTGCCCAGCGGTGGGACTTTCCCAATTGATGGGAAACACGTCCACATCGTCCCACCACCCAACTCGGGGTCATACTATTACAACTACAAGGGGTTCAATAGTATTGTGATGTTGGCGGTGGTGTTGACTAATTATGAGCTCCTGTATGTGGACGTGGGGAAGAATGGCCGGATGTCCGATGGTGGAGTCATCGCCCAGACAGAGTTTTACAGGTGTCTCCAGAATGGCAGCTTGGACTTGCCACCTCCAGAAGACAATGTGGAAGGACTCCCATTCGTCTTTGTTGCGGATGAAGCATTTGCGCTGAGGGACCATCTTATGCGGCCATTCCCGATGAAGACCCTCACACTGGACCAGAGGGTTTTTAATTACCGGCTGGTGGAGAACACGTTTGGAATCATGGCCAGCCGGTTCCGCCTATTTCTTACACCCATACATATGGCGGAGTACAAACTGAATCACATTATCCTGGCGTGCTGTGTTCTACACAACTTTTTACGGAAACATTCTGCCAACTATGCTGGCTCAGTTGGGCCTGAGGCCGGAATTCCTAATGAACTAACCATGACAGCGCTTGAAAGTGGCCGTCCTGGCTTGCCCCCCCTGAGTGCCTGTGATGTCCGGCTAAGATACCTTGAATTCTTTGCGGGTAGGGGGGCCATCAACATGCCAGACAATGTCTAAAACATTTTTTAAATAAAGAAAAAACAAGGTTTGGTGACATTTCCTGCTTGTGTTTGCTGTAGCTGACCCTGAGAGAAATGTGGTGAGTCCTGAAATTGGCGTGATTGTGTAACTTTACAAAGCACTGTTGGGTGTTATTTCCTAAAGGCAAAGACACTTTGTACTACAAGTGCACTTGAAACTGCATTGAAACTGCACTTGTAGTGCAAAGTGGATTTCCCCTCAGGAAATAACCCCCATTGTCACAGAAAACACCCATTACAGCACAACAAAAGTTTTGTAGCGTTGAGACAATAATCCACACAATCTTGATTAACAATCTTTTTAATACCAGCACAATCACATGTGCATTTAGAAAAGGTTTTTGAAACAAACCAACATTTTTGTTGTATAACAATTTTTGGAGTCACATTAGAAAAAGTAGAAATGTCCATTTTAGATCAAACAGGCATGTTTAAAACCTACAAGAAAGACACAAATCTAGAACTTACAAAGTTCACATTTGGTAGAACTTGAAGGCAATATCAGACATGAGTATTTACAAACTGAGTTTGATATCGCGTTCAGATGGGGTGAAGTCACCCCAGGAAAAGCCAAATTTTGAAGATGCACACAAATTTAAGAATGTCTACCTGCCATCATGGGGGATCAAGGGACGTGTTTTGGGGGTGCAACCCCTTCCTCACAGCTACTTTATTATTGAGGAAGGGGTTGCACCCCCAAAACACGTCAATTGATCTCCCGTGATGGCAGATAGCACATGTTGACACACTGTGTGCATCTTCAAAATTTGGCTTTTCTAATATTTGTAAAAAAATGTTCAAAAATTGTAGCACACAAAAAACAAAGGGATTTGGAGGGCTTTTAAACTCGCCCTAAAACATCAATGATGTTCTTATTTTTTTGAAGAACATCATTGATGTTTTTCTTGGTGTTTTCCAATGCAACATTACACCCCATGATCTCTCCGATCAGGATTTGGGCACTTTCAGAGGTGAAAGGATCACGATCACCTAAAAAGAGAGGAACCAAAAAAAAAACAGGTATTATAAATATGCCGGCATCCATCTCTTACCTGAGCCTGTGGTTGCAGACACTCACCTGTTGTGGTGACAATTTCCACCACGTCTTCCTCCTCCTGCTCTTCTTGTCTTTGGGGGATTTCACCTTCTTCCAGAGGTGGGGGGTCTGTGGTCTCCTCGGATGAGGGGTGTCCTCCGAGTCTTTTATCCCCTATGTAAAAAAAAATAGGTATACTTAGCACACAGATATTTAATGTCAGAACTATAAATATTAAGCATTGCTTGGAAGTGGGGTACAATTGTCTATTTTGGCAGAGTTCCAAGGTGTAGCATTTTTATTGCCCTTTGTCAAGCTTCAATACTTTACCTGTCTTGTACAAGCTTCACAGATGGAAACCCCCTTATAGTATACACTGGAGCACCTGTGTGGGCCCCCTATTAAAAAGGGTGTTCTTGTGTCCCACACTAGTGCTCCAGCGTCCATATGTGAAAACTGCTGCTGAATGTCCTCTCCTTACACAGAATCTAGTTGGCATTTCATTCTAGTAACAAACACATCTACACCACCCAATTCTTTTCACACAAGTAGGCCCCAAAATATGATGGCAATTGCATATGGCCAAACAAACTATGTTTGATACAAACGAATAATGTGCCCATGAACATGAAAGTTGCCATTTTCAACTGGATAACAGTTATTAAGAAAAGCACATGGAGCAGCACGAACGTAATAAACATAAAGAATAGGAACACAGCACAACTACTTACTTTTTTGCAGCACTCTCCGGATCTTTCTGTACTGCTCGTGTTCTCTTAATTTGAGGTCCGACCACCGCTTCCTGAGCTGATCTTTCGATCGTCGTACCCCGAAATTCCGGTGCAGACTCTTGACTACTTTCGCCATTATCTTGGCCTTTCTGACATTGGGGTTGGGGTAAGGTCCATACTTTCCATCATAGTCGGCCTTCTTCAGGATGTCGACCATCTCCAACATCTCCCCAAAGGACATATTTGATGCCTTATATCGTCTCCTTCTGGATCGGGACGTTTCAGTCTCCGGGCTTTCCTCCTCCTCGTTGGTGTAATTATCAGACACCTGCTGTGTTTCCACCATGTGCTCTTCCCCCACTGCGCCGAACGAGAAGGGGTGGGGAATAGACTAGAAAGAACGTCAGGGGCGGGCGGAGTTTCACGCATGCACAGTGTCTATAAAGCGTAACACGCGTGTGTGGTACGTACGGTCTGTGAGCAGAGGAAGGAGTAACGGAGGCGCCGATCATGATTGCGAAGGTAAGATTTTACATTGGGCCTATACTGCTTCTAGATTGAGGCCTGTATTTGCACACGTTTAGTAGACTTTAGGCTGACATTAGGGTTTGTCTTGTGTTGTGTCTTGCAGTAAAAATGGATATCTTTAGAGAGGATGAATTTATGGCCATATTCATTGATATGTACAGGGAGCTGCCTTGTCTGTGGCAGATAAACCATCCACATTATAAGAACCAAACAAAGAGGAAGGCAGCGCTGGATAGTTTGTTGGAATTTGTGAAGACGGTGCTCCCCACAGCAGACATCATCTATTTGAAAGTTCTAATTGGTGGCCTAAGGAGCACTTATCTAAGGGAGCGCAAGAAGGTCCAGCATTCCCAGAGATCCGGAGCAGCAGATGACATCTATGTCCCCAGGCTGTGTTACTATGACAGGCTGCATTTTCTAGCAGGTCAGACTGAACTCGGCCCATCACTCTCCAGTCTTCCTTCCACGCTTCCTTCCCCCCCAGCTGAGGCTTCTGATGCCCAACCTGGGCCCTCCAGGCAGCAACATTTGGAGGAGCCCAGATTGAGCCAGGTATAGCATTCCTCTAAATATTTCTGGTTGTCCAATCAATGATGTTAACTAGATGTTAGTTTGGAGTACTACTAATTTACGATTGTGATTGATGAAGCAAAAACTAAAACCATGTCCCTTTTTCATACACAGGGAAGTCTCAGCCAGGAGGTGGCCGGGCCAAGCAGGCTGCCGGATATGCAGGTTCCTCCCCTACACCTGCAAAGAGAAAGTGCCAGGAAGAAGAGTAACCTGGAGGAGGCTGCCATAGGCTTCTTTTGGAAGGCTACTGAGGCCCTGAGAACCCCCCACACTGTGGAGGAGGACTTTGCTGGCAGAACTGCCTGCAAAATGATGTGGATGGAGGAGGTCCAACGACTCCTGTGTGAGTTCCTAATTTTGGAAGCTCTCAATAAGGGGTTGAGGGGCGAAATAACATGTGCTACCCACATTTGTGACCTCCCACATGGTCCTCCTCCTCCTCCAGGTCCTACTCCTCCTACTCCTCAAGGTCCTACTCCTCCTCCTGGCACATCTCCCACACCACAGCCACAGTGTGGAAGGAAGCGTCTAAGAAAGACAAGAGAGTGATGGCCTGGGTTCAGTCTGGTCTGGCAAAAGATGCAGCCTCTTGTAGTACCACAGCTTGGGGAGACAGATGTCATCTGCTGCTTTCCGGATCTCTGGGACTTCTGGACCAGACTGCGCTCCCTTAGATAAGGACTCCTCAGGCCACCAATTTTGCTGGTAAAGAATTGATGTCTGCCCTGGGGGTCCAAGGCTTCCCCAATTTCAACTGTTTATCCAGTGTTGCTTCCCTCTTTGTTTGGTTGTGAGCCCTTAATAAAGGAATTTTTGTTTCAATTATGCTTGCCTATGTGTGTTTTCCTTCAAAAAGGACAGTTTGTTTGTGAGGAGGCAGGTACATTTCAAAAATACAATGTGAAATTAATAAGGGACACCAACACCAAACAATCTCCTTGAGATTAAATAATACAAGATATCAATGGTGTTGTGGTAACTTGACACACAAAACACACACAAAAATATTCTGGAGTAAAACACACGAAAAAAAAAACAATGAAAACACAGCCTTGAAAAAAAGACAAACACCAAAAAAATAAAAAAAACAGCCTTGAAAAAAACATAAAATATTTAAAAACAACCACAAAAAAAATTGGTCAGATGTGACAAATGTAAATATATTGAGGGAATCCCAATAAATAATAAAGAAATAAGTTTGTGAGAAGTCTGTGTGAATATGAGCAGCAAAATTACTTCATTCTTCTCACATTATAAAGAAGAAGAGAGTGCGCTGCATTAAACTATTTTTGACATTGCAGTGTGACAAAAGTGCTGTATCCATTGTGAACACTAATTTTACCAGATCGAGCTGTTCTGTCTCGGAATTTCTTCTGAGCAAGCATGGCACTTTGTGCATAGGAAATGGCCACACACGGTCGGAATTGACGCAATCGGATTTTGTTGTCGGAAAATTTTATAGCCTGCTCTTAAATTTTGTGTGTCGGAAAATCCGATGGAAAATGTCTGATGGAGCCCACACACGGTCAGAATGTCTGACAACACGCTCCGATCGGACATTTTCCATCGGAAAATCCGACTGTGTGTACGTGGCATAACTCTTTTTATTTCCCTGCTTAACTTCTGCTTTCTTTATTTTGTTCTGACATCCTTTGCATCCAATGTATTGTAATCCCATACTTCAAATACTGTACCTTCTATGACTCTATGATCAGACGCTCATAGATTATCAGATTCAGTGCTCATCCTATCTTCCCTCTCTGACAACATATAAAGTATTCTGTTTTAACTCTCATTTCTCTGTTTCTTACTTTACTAGTTGTAGTGCCTGACCCCAAATTCATCTCACAACTTAACATGAAAATGTCCCTTTCTGTCTAGTGTTAATCATCACCCTTGATCTATCCTGTTCAAATAGTTAGCTGTTTCTCTAGCTGTTTACTCTGCATGATTCTTAGTCCCTGTGGACTTTGGTAACCCAGTTACCCA
This sequence comes from Lithobates clamitans, assembly GCA_037952925.1. Taxonomy (NCBI): domain Eukaryota; kingdom Metazoa; phylum Chordata; class Amphibia; order Anura; family Ranidae; genus Lithobates; species Lithobates clamitans. The sequence continues at coordinate 3,456,896 of JBBGZY010000589.1, read as the reverse complement.
TTGTGGATCCCTGTCCACTTTAACCATTAATCTAGGGGCTCAGTGTAGGCGGAACCGCACCTTCGGTTCATAGATAGCGCTCCTCTTGCGCTGGGCATTTTTGAGGGTCTCTTACGCTTCATTCCCTTACTTAATTTAATGCCCATAATGACTGGCCAGTCTTCTCTACGTGTGCCTATACCCTCTTGCCTCTAAACTACTTTATCTAGCAGATGTACTACATATACCTGTGAACAGCACTATTCTTCCCTTTCTTATCTATAACACTCCAATGGACAGTAGATAGTGACAACATAACATATAACCACCAATCAATACAGTTCGATTAAGGGAGTAAAATAGGTACCCTTTGTCCCGAAAATGCCTTACCGATCAAGGAGGTCTGATAACTCAAATGTAAGCAAAAGGCTTACCTCAGGCGGCTGATTATCAGAAATTCCTGGATCATCTGAAGCTCCTCGTTTCAGATTCTCAAGGTCACCTGCAAAGCCCCTCCTGGCTGGCTTGCCACTTTACAAGGACATTTTATAGATAGGCAACTCCTATCCTCATAATGATTAGTGGTTCCAAAAAGTTTAAAAAAGTTACAAAGAAATTACAAAGGTAAAAAAGTATTTTTTTCTAATATAAATTTGTAGAGATTTTTGTAGAAAAACATAAAATGACAAATATAATAATAATAAAAACTGTAGCTAAGGTTATGTATACAATTAAAATGCTTGAAACCACATTGTAATTCTTTTCTTTTATCATTTTTTTTGTGCATTCAATTTTTTTTCCTCTAGAACAAATTTAATGCATTTTCAGCTCTCTGCTTTCCAGCACTAGCTGTATCTGTTTAACAAAAAAGTGCGTGAACAGAATGTGTGCACTCTTCCAGATGCCCCAAAGCATTTCAAGCTTAAACTGCCCAAGCCTGGTTCATAGATTTTTGTGATACACCAGAGAATTTGTCACATCCAGCATACATATGCTTTCTTTCACTTGTTCCAACAAAAAATTCACAAGAATCCCAGGGTTGTAGTTTTGTACAGATTGTACTGATAGCAAGAGAGAACATGCATGCCTCTCAAAAACATGCCACAGATGTCTATTTGGCATTAGGAAAATCAATCGGAGAAAAGTTGTTTTATCATTTTACTACTCAGTTTAAAAACAAAACAAAATATAATTAATTGTATATCTTGAAAGGTTAAAACCTCTTTTTTTGTGTGTTTTTGTTTTTGGTCTGTTTCCCTACTGTAGAGATATTAAATCACTTCCTATCTATTTGGTGGGTGTCAGGTGGAACAGGAAGGGGAAGAACATCTTCCCATTAGAGACACAGACAGCAATAACGAAAAAATATGCTATTTAAGTAGTATATTTTTTTAGTATTTGGCTTGCTAATATGAGAAAGGGTTTGATGCTTTGTCATGGCTTTATTGGATGTTTTCAACTGGTTACAGTTGGGAAGTTAAAATGACAATAATTTCTCTCTGTGACCCCATTGGGGAAATTTTTCTTGACTTCCTGTCCCTCTGACATCTGTACAAATTATAGAGGGTACATTTCTAACACTTCATCAATCTACTAAAATGTGTTTTGACAGGAAGTAAAATTGGCATAGAAGGGACAAAGACAACAATAAATGTGCTTTAGCCAAAACAAAATAAAAATGTCTCCCTAGAGCTAGATTTAAAGAGTCAACCCTACTAAAACTATTATTTTAGGTACATATGTGTGCTTATTGAATTATATGCAGTTTGCTTGCTTGAGTTTCTAGTATTATAATGCAGGATATATATATATATATATATACATATATAAAGCACCAATACTTTGCTGAACACTTTACAATATATAAAAGGAGACTGTACAATATAATACAATTCAAGACTAGAGGTTTGGGAGGGCCCTGGTTGGAATCTTACAATCTAACTGGGAGGCTCAAGTGATAGAACAGGTAGTAAAAGTAACTCCATTGGGATGAATTGATGGAGAAAACAAAAGTTGAGCTGTTAGGTAGAGTCAGGATAGGCTTCGTCGAAGAAATGGGTTCTCAGGGACCATCTAAACGTGGACAGAGAAGTAGATAACTGAACAAATTAAGGTAGAGAGTTCCAGAGAGTTGGCCATTTCAGTGAGGACAACAATTTCTCAACACAGATTTCATTTTTCTTCTGGCCCTTGGAGTTTTGGGTTCTTTTGCCCATTTTTGGATGTTTGTATTACTTTTGCTGCACTGTGCAACATAAATTTAAAAATGTAATGGGGAAGAATGGAATGTCCTCATAGTGGCTGCTACAGTTAGTGCAGACTAACCTAAATGCAAATATATCACAAAAGAAAAATTTGAAAAGTATAAAAAAAAGCTTTTGTGAGGTTAACCAATCCAGCTCCTATCCATATCCAGAACATAATTTTAAGGGGATAGAGAAAGAACATTAATAGTTGTATAGCCTCTCCCAGTGGTTTCTTCTTTGGTTCAGAGACTCTGGTGGCTAGATTTTTTTCATGTAGGTCCATCTCAGCCGCCATTACAAGAGGTTCTGGTGCTACTGGTTATATTTTAGCAACAGATTTGAGAACTCATGGATGGGAGAAACTTTAGAGAACAGATAACACCAATTGAATTTTAGTTAGTGAGTGATTAACCGTGTACAGTGCCTTGAAAAAGTATTTGAAATTTTCCACATTTTGTCATGTTACAACTAAAAACATAAAAGTAAATGTATTTTATTGGGATTTTATGGGATGACACAAAAAAAATGTGTTGATGTGCAAACAAAGTCTTTTTACTATAGAGCATGTGATCACAACATCACAAACCTTATAAACCACATACTGTATGTGTTGAAATGTATAACGTGCCTCTGTGCTGGTAAGATAAATATATAAAGTGTTTTCGTGCGAACTCCAAAAAATTCATACAAAATGAAATCAAAAACTTCATGTATCAAATATAGTGATCCAGCTACATGCAATATATATATATATATATATATATATATATATATATATATATATTTAAAGTGATCCAGTGATCAAAAGTGCTAAGTGCACACACAATAAATGTAAACATTTCATATAAATAGTAACATCATTAAATATTGAGGTCCATTCCAAAAATATTCACAGCTTGTATTGTTCACTCAAGTGCTCCCCCTTATGTGTGTACGCTCACTTTAGAGCGTGTGACCTGACAATTAAGTTCAGTCAGAACACGCTTGTGAACCACCTCTGGGTTCAGTGTTAGTGATGGAGTCCTGGGCTGCTCAGTTCTGCTGCTTCCACACTCGTGTAAAACATAAAGGGACTTGATAGTGTAATACCATTTTATAAAATACTTGTATTAATAAACCATAACGTGTATAGCGTGTTCTGACCGAACTTAATTGTGAGGTCACATGCTCTAAGATGAGCGTACACACATAAAGGGGGAGCACTTGAGTGAACACGAGTTTTATCACCAGTACAAGCTGTGAATATTTTGGGAATTATTTATATGAAATTTTGACATTTATTATTGTGTGTGCACTTAGCAGATTTTGATCACTGAATCACTTTAAATATATATATATATATATATATATATATATATATATATTCAGGGTTTTTTTTCAGGGGGAACTTGGTGGAACTCAGTTCCACCACCTCTGGCTCAAACCCTTTGGTGCCTGCTCACCACAATCACTTGTAAACACAGAAGTCTGGTTTCTGTGTTTACAAGTGACAGCTCTGCACTCTGTATGTAATGCAATCCTGGTACTTAATGCCCCTTTAAGACCCTCCTTCTGTTTTTGTGAAATTTGACTGAACACACCCACTATTTGATGTAATTTGGAGGGTGTGTGTAGGGGGAGGGGTTTTGTGGGGCCGTGGTTAAGTTCCAGCACCTATTGTTTGAGAAAAAAGCCCTATATATATATATATATATATATATATATATATATATTGCATGTATTTGGATCACTAAATTTGATACATGAAGTTTTTGATACTATTTTGTCTACATTTTTAGGAGTTTGCACGAAAACACTTTATATATTTATTTTACCAGCAGGGAGGCACTTTATACATTTCAACACATATGTGGATTATAAGGTTTGTGATGCTGTGATAACATGTTCTGTGGTAAAAAGACTTTGTTTGCACGTCAACACAATTTTTTTTTAGTGTTAGTGCAGCATTTGCCCTATAAATATTTCAGTCAAAGTAAGTCAGCCAATCAGGGGAGAGAGAGGGCGGGGCCAGGTCAGGGCTCCGTGTCTAAATAGACACACGGAGCTGTGTTTCAGCTCCAGTGCCTCCATAGGAAGCTGCTGACTGTGGGGGCACTCGATAGGAGGGAGGGGCCAGGAGCCAACGCAAAGAGTGGGCCAACTCAATATTGAACGCTACGGACTAAGATTGGGATGCCATTAAAGTTCATGTGCGTGTAAAGGCAGGTGTCCCAAAACTTTTGGTAATATAGTGTGTGTGTATATATATATATATATATATATATATATATATATATATATATATATATATACATACAGTATCTCACAAAAGTGAGTACACCCCTCACATTTTTGTAAATATTTTATTCAATCTTTTCATGTGACAACACTGAAGAAATGACACATTGCTACAATGTAAAGTAGTGAGTGTACAGCTTGTATAACAGTGTAAATTTTTTGTCCCCTCAAAATAACTCAACACACAGCCATTAATGTCTAAACCACTGGGTATAAGTCAGTCAGGGGGTGGGCTGTTAAGAAACTCAGTCACTTTGTTCTGAATGTTAAGATAGGCAGATTCTCTTAAAGTTGGCAAGCTACTCACATTTCCTGATATTTAAATGCTCACCAGAGGAAACATTCATATATTACATATGTAATATTAATTATATAATTAGTCAAATTTTAGAGTAATACTCAACGCATGTATTTACCTAACATATAAAATAGTTGTCTGAAAGGTTTATTCTGTCAATATATTTAGCCTTGCTAAAGAAACTGAGGGTAAAGGTGATGGACTGGCCAAGCATGTCTCCAGACCTAAACCCTATTGAGCATCTGTGGGGCATACTCAAACGGAAGGTGGAGAAGCGCAAGGTCTCTAACATCCACCAGCTCCATGATGTCATCATGGAGGAGTGGAAGAGGACTCCAGTGGCAACCTATGAAGCTCTGGTGAACTCCATACCCAAGAGGGTTAAGGCAGTGCTGGAAAATAATGGTAGCCACACAAAATATTGACATTTGGATGCAATTTGGACATTTTCACTTAGGGGTGTACTCACTTTTGTTGCCAGCGGTTTAGACATTAATGGATGTGTGTTGAGTTATTTTGAGGGGACAGCAAATTTACACTGTTATACAAGCTGTACACTCACTACTTTACATTGTAGCAAAGTGTAATTTCTTCAGTTTTGTCACATGAAAAGATATAATAAAATATTTACAAAAATATGAGGGGTGTACTCACTTTTGTGAGATACTGTATGTAGTACAAGGGCCTGCCCGATTGCATACAATATATGTGTGGAATATATTGACAGAATAAACCTTTCAGACAACTATTTTATATGTTAGGTAAATACATGCTTTGGGTATTACTCTAAAATTTTACCAATTATATAATTAATATTACGTATGTAATATATGAATGTTTCCTCTGGTGAACATTTAAATATCAGGAAATGTGAGTAGCATGCCAACTTTAAGAGAATCTGCCTATCTTCCCATTCAGAACAAAGTGACTGAGTTTCTTAATAGCCCACCCCCTGATTGACTTATACCCACCTTCTCTACTCTCTCTCACCTGTCTGTTGCTTCACCTATAATTCTTGGTTTTGGGAACTTTGTGATCTCCACTCAGCTTGCCATGTTGGGGCCGTGCAGCCAATCACTAAGCCCAGAGGCTATTATGTTATGAAAGGGGTGACATTATCAATGCTTTGTAACTTATGACACCATGAACATCCAATATTTACTAGAGCAGTTATGTATGTATGCAGAGTACTTATATGTGAGGGGAGAGTGCCTAAACGTTATTAGGGCCCTCTGTCTCACTGATCTCCATTCTAAAAACAAACATAGTTAGGAAAAATACTTATTGTTTAGGGGTTCCAAAAGTATAAGGACACCACTCAGTCTTCAGAAAATGGGTATGCAAATATACAGATTTTTTCAAATATATCAGGCAATGATCACTGCCACTAAATAAACTCTTTGAAATCTCAATTTACTTCTAATATCATGTGTGTCAAAGATTTAACATAATATAGATATCCATATCATAAATTAAAGAGGAATGTGCATGCCATAATATAAAGTAAATATACATTTGGTCATTTTTTTGAAAGTGATACTTGAAATCAATTTGTTAAAAGGTCCTGAGATTATTTGTTTCCATTCCCTTTCTACTCATTTCTATGCAATTTTACTTTTTCTTCTTTCTAATTTATGCACATAAAGCACACTATTAAAACCTGCATTCATTAAACCATGATATGACATTTAACACAATGTTAAGAGAGGTTAAATTAATTTTAATCATAATGACATGTTTGATATGGAGGAAGGAATAATTTACAGTTTAGTTTAATTTAACAGAAAACTGCAATTGGGCACGAAACCAGGCAGAGAGACCGAGAAGTAAAATGGGCAAACAGGAATCAACTGATTTTTTGTTACAAGGACATACACAAACCAGGACTTAGTTGCCAGATTTATTTATATATTTATTTTAACTTTTAGAAAGCATGCATGTTTGTGTGTTTAAGCAAGTTTCTTCAGGCAACCCCAAGATTTTGAACAGGCCAGTCAGTGCATCCCAACATACAACAAAAAATAGGTCTTGCACAATTTTCCAAAACAGCACACAGCAACAGACAAAGCATTAGCTTCTAGAGATGTAGATTTGCATTAGACTGCAATTAACAATGAATGACAATACACCACAACACACAAAGTCACATGGATTTATTTTCTAAAGGCAAATAGAATGCACACTGTGCAAGTGCAGTTGCACTCTTTTTTCTTATTAAATGTAAATGTGGTAAAGCTTCACTTTGTTAGGCCCCTTTCACACGGGATGGATCCGTGTTGATCCAACCCAGTGAACATCCGCTGCTCAGCGGGGATCTCTCAGTTTTCCCCAGCTGAGCCGGTGGATGACAGGGCGGGACCCGCACACTGTGCAGGGACCGCCCTGTCAGATCTCCGCTCTCCCCTATGGGGGATCGGAGGAACACGGACCATCTGTCCGTGTTCATCCGATCCGCTCTGCAGACGGATAGTAAAATAGGATTTTCTTCCGTCTGCAGAATCGGACAATAGCAGGGCCGGATGATATCGGGTGTTAGCTGATGTACATCCGCTGACACCCGCTATCCCATAGGGATGCATGTATGTCCGTATTTCATCCGAAAACAGATGGATGAAATACGGACATACGGTCTGCACATGTGAAAGGGGCCTTAAGAATATCCAATTAGGTATGATGAAAAAAACATTTTTACTTTCACATGATTGGATGACTGAAATCAGCAAAAGTTTACCACATTTGCTAGTGCAACTGCTTTTGCAGAGTTCACAGTCTGTTTGCCTCTAGTAAATTCACCCCAGTGGGGTCAAATAACAGGTATGATAATGCTCGTTATGAGAAAATAACCTAGGTAGATCTAAACCCTGACTCGATATCATGTCTTTTTTCTTAATTTTTTGGGGAAATACTGTCTTTACCGTTTGTTTTCAAGTTAAATAGATTTTTGCATACAAGGACAAAGTACAGTCAAACAGTTCTGAAGACTTTAAAAGAAGGATAGAATGGTTCAGTGAATGGGACAAAATAGGGCATAATGCGGGAAAAGAACTATTATCACGTCAAACAAGAAAACATATGGTACACTGTAACTAAGTCAGTCAACTCGCCAGAGATAGATCTTTGGACATTGGGGAATGGGAATAAGCGGAAAAATTGTCTGGGAGTTGACATTCCCACTCCTTCAAAAGGAGTATCACATTTACATGGACAATTACCGGTTCTATACCAGTTTGCCCCTTTTCCAACACCTGTACCTGAAAAATATTTTGGCCTGCTGTACAGCAAGGAAAAACGTAGAAGGGATTCCCACAGAATCTAGTCACCACAATGCTACAAAGGGGGAATCAGCAAGCTTGAGGAACGAGGAAGTGTTGGCTGTGAAGTGGACGCATAGGAAATATGTGTACATCATGTCCACCATCCATGATGACACCTCGGTGGAACTTTGCAGAACATGCGGTCCCAGTCGAAAGCCTTCCTATATCCTTGAGTACAATAAATTCATGGGGGGGTGGGGGTTGGATTTAAAAGATAAAATGTTGCAGCCCTATTTATCAACATGAAAATCCCTGTTTTGGTATAAAAAAGTTGCAGTTTACTTTTTTCATTTGGACATGTATAATTCTTTCATCATTTGTCAAAAATCTATGGAAACAATCAACACCTTCTTAAAGTTTATTGAAAACATTGTCACTGCCCTGATATATCAACAAGTATCCCCCCCAGAAAGCATTTGCTCCAATTGTGTCAGCAGGCTACATGAGTGCCATTGTCCCCAATGTCCCTCCCAACCTGGCCTTTGCATCAGAGAATGCTTCAGACACTATCATACTCTTGTAATATATTAGCCCATATTTCCTCTTTTTCAATTTTTGTCCTGAATATTTCCCTGATGCCTCAACCAACCATATCATTGCCTTTCACGTGAACTGACCCTGGCCTGTTTATCGACTATGCCTCTGCCTGCCGTCTGCATTGTTTATCTGCCACGTTTCTGTCTTTCACGTGAACTGACCCTGGACTATCGACTATGCCTCTGCCTACCGTCTATTTCTGCCTTTTACCTGCACTGACATCGGCCTGTTGACCATGTTTTTGCCTGCCCCTTGGACTGATCTTTCACCCTGCTACACAGGGGTCTCACATATGTGAGGGGCTCCAGAATAGTGTTCTGAGTTGAGAAAAACAGTTTTTGGTTTTCTGTGTTCTCAGAACAGGGTCTGGCTGTCCGGAGGCTTCAAAGAGATTTGGGTGGGAGAAGCCTCTACCCTGTCCCCATTCTTTCCTGACCGATGCCCTAAGCTTGATGGTCCTGCCTGCTCCCTAGACAAATACTTTGGCTGTGCTGACCATATCTCTGCCTGTACTAACTATGCACAGTATTCCTGCATGCTGCCTGCTGCCTGTTTTGCTGTCGCTGTCCTTGTTCCTGTCTACTGCCTGAATCAATGCTCTCCTCTGTAGACCACTGCATTACTAAAACCGCAAGTAATCTTTTCTTTACCCTTTGCTCAGCAGAATGTATTTTGGTTTGTAATTTGTATGTACAGTACATGTGTCAGAAGAAGCCTTCGTTCCGGTCCGGTCGTTTTTCACATATTCCCGGCGGAACGGCGTTCCGGCGCATGCACATTCGTGGTTCGGCGTTCCGCGCACTGGTGCACACCCAACGTGATTCCCTGGGCAGCCTATAAAAGGCGCTCAGAGAATCAAACAAGTTTCTGGTTTGTCTCAGCTTCCTATACTACCTGAACTTGTATCCTGTATCTCTGCCTGACTACCCGTTGTGACCCGGATTTGCCTTTGGACTTCTCTTGCCTCTCTCCTGGACCTGACCTCGGCCTGTTTATCGGATTCCCACCAATCTCTTGTGTTTGACCCTCGGCCTGTTACCTGGACTGTCTCCTGTCTCCTAGCCTGACCTCCTGCTTGTACCTGGACTCTCCTTAACTTGTCACCTTACCTTGCAGATCCTGCAGTGCCATAGCACCATCCCAGTGTTGGATCCTCTGCTCAGCTCTGGACTTTCTGCCTACCAGTACCTGCACAGTGGCTCTTCTCTGTCAAGACCCCACAAGCAAGTCACCCACTGTCCATTGGGAAGCCTGTGCCTCTTCGTGCCGTTCACTCCCTGTCCCAACTTCAGGGGGCGGACTGCGCTTAGTCACAAAGGCAAAACCGCTCTCGGCATGTTGGCCTCGGTGAGTACTATCAGTGACAGTACAAACCAGCCATGTCTGAGGCCGACAGAGCGCGTTCCCCATTGGAGATCCTGTGTCAGCAGGTCTCGGCCCTCACTGAAGCCATCCAAAAATTGCAAGACGGCTACGCCCAAATTGATGGCCGCCTTCAGCAGCTTTCCCGGACCATCTCCAGCTCCTGCCGCAGCTTCTGTACCTCCCAGCGGAGGTTCCTCTTCTCAGATACCAATTAACCCCACTGTGGTCATGGCCGCTCCAGAACCTAGGGTTCCCACACCAGAGCGTTTCTCCGGCAACTGTAAGAAGTTCAGGGCTTTTAAAAATGCTTGCTCTCTGTATCTGGCTCTGCAACCCAGGACCTTTTCATCGGAGGTGGTAAAAGTTGGGTTCATCATTTCCCTCTTGGCTGATGAACCGCAAGCTTGGGCTCATAGCCTAGTGGAACAGAGGAACCCTATACTGAATTCTGTAGATACCTTCTTCGAAGGAATGGCACAACTTTACGACGACCCCCAGCACATGGCCACGGCCGAAGCTTTATTGCATAACCTAAGCCAAGGACGAAGACCAGTAGAGGACTATATCGTAGAGTTCCGGAAGTGTTCAGCCGATACTGGCTGGAATGAACCTGCCCTTAAATATCAGTTCCGTCAAGGGCTGTCTGAAGCATTGAAGGATGAGCTGGCCAGGATTGAGACCCCTGATTCTTTGGAAGACCCCATCCAAATTACCACCAAACTGGATCGTCGCATGTGTGAGCGACGCACGGAGCGCTTCCAGACTCCTCGCCCTACCTGGAAGATGCCTAAACCGACTCCTATCCATCCACCCTACACAGCTCCACCAGTTCCTACCGCTCCTGAATCTGAACCAATGCAGCTTGGTCTAGTCCGTGCCCCACTCACTTCAGAAGAAAGACTACGTAGGCGCCAGGGCAATCTATGCATTTATTGTGGGTGTTCTGGACATTTCCTCCGTTCTTGCCCTGTGAGACTCAGTAAGTCCTACCTATGGTCTGCTATTAATCAACAAGTTACCGGTTCTTCTCAGCCTTATGTTACTCTTTTTGTCTCCTTACAGCTTCCGAAAAAGGAGGTTCACCTACCCGCTATAATTGACTCCGGAGCGTGTAGCTGCTTTTTGGATGCCTCATTAGCCGCAAGCTTGCATGTTCCCTTGACCATGAAGAACCAGTCTACGGATCCACCTAGCCGATGGGTCTCTTCCCCGCTCCGGGCCCATCACGCAGGAAACCAGACCCATCCTTACCACCACTGATACTGGCCACCAAGAATACCTGCGCTTTGATATCATATCTTCACCGATGTTCCCCATTATCATAGCTTCAAGCCCACGAACCACAGATCAACTGGAACAAGAAAGAAGTCTCTTTCTCATCCCAATATTGCTCCAGACATTGCCTTTTTCCGGCCCCAGCCTCTGTTTCTACCATTGCAACCATGTCTGATAGTCTGCAACATGTACCCGCAAGCTACCTGGAATTCAGAGATGTATTTGATAAACAACAGGCTGACTGTCTACCACCTCATCGGCCTTACGACTGCCCTATAGACCTGTTGCCGGGCGCTGAAATTCCTTTTGGTCGCATTTTTACTTTGTCCGAAACAGAATTAAAGGCTCTTAAGACATACATTGATGAAAATCTTGAGAAAGGGTTCATTCGGTCCTCCTCATCACCGGCTGGAGCTGGTATTTTCTTTGTAGAGAAAAAAGATGGATCCCTCCGACCTTGCATTGATTACAGGGAATTAAATAAAATTACCGTCAAGAATCGGTACCCGCTTCCTCTCATCCCGGAATTATTCCAACGTTTCAGATCCGCCCGCATCTTTTCCAAACTAGACTTGCGTGGCGCATACAATCTCATTCGGATCCGAGCAGGCGATGAATGGAAGACCGCCTTTAGATCCAGGTTTGGACACTATGAGTACCTAGTAATGCCGTTTGGACTCTGCAATGCCCCGGCCACGTTCCAACACCTAGTGAACGATATCTTTCGTGAATATCTTGACAACTTCCTAGTGGTCTACCTTGATGACATTCTTATTTTCTCAGCCACTATGGAACTCCATCAGGTACATGTCAAACTGGTTCTCTCGATTCTCAGAAAACACAAATTATACCTTAAGGCGGAGAAATGTGAATTTGAGAAGACTACAGTGCAATTCTTAGGATTCATCATTTCAGTTGATGGCGTTGCAATGGACCCTCAGAAGGTCAAAGCAATCCAAGAATGGCCAGCTCCTGTAGATAGAAAAGGGGTACAACGGTTCTTAGGTTTCTCCAACTTTTACCAAAGATTCATTGTAGGGTTTTCAGCTATCGTGGCTACCATTACTCAACTGACACGCCAGCATAATCGTTTTCAATGGTCCTTGGAGGCTCAGGAAGCATTCTTAAAATTGAAAGCTCTATTTTCATCTGCACCAGTCTTACGACACCCGGATCCAGCCCTGCCTTTTATTCTGGAAGTTGATGCCTCAGAGACCGCTACTGGTGCCATCCTCTCACAAAGACAAGGGCTCAAGGCTTTACTACATCCCGTGGCTTTTGCATCCCGGAAATTAAGCATCCCCGAGAGAAACTATGATGTAGGCGATAGGGAGTTATTGGCCATCAAATTCGCCTTAGAGGAGTGGAGGTATCTGCTTGAAGGGGCGTCCAATCCTATCATGATCTTTACTGACCACAAAAACCTGGAATACCTGCGAACTGCTAAACGTCTAAGACCCAGGCAAGCCCGATGGACTCTCTTCTTTTCCCCATTTAACTTTCACATTTCTTACAGACCAGGTTCAAAGAACGGAAAAGCGGACGCACTTTCAAGGATGTTCCATGAAACTTCCCAGGTAACAGAGCCAAGCACCATCTTGTCCCCGCAAAATTTCCTCCTGGTTACCCAAGGAGACCTAATGTCCGCAATCAAATCTGCATTCGCTCAATGCTCTGAACCCCACTTATCTTCTATGGAGAAACGCAATGATCTATTCTGGTCTCATGGGAAGATCTTCGTCCCGCTGGAATCTAGGCTCCTAACCTTACAGTCCTTTCAGGACCACAAGCTAGCAGGCCATTTTGGGTCACAAAAGACCATGGAATTGATCTCACGTTCCTTTTGGTGGCCAGGCTGGAGACAAGACTGCAAAAACTATGTTTCATCCTGCATTCCGTGCCAGCGCAGCAAGGGCTCAAATACAAAGTCGTGGGGCCTACTCAAACCCTTGTCCATCCCTGAACGCCCATGGGCGGAAATCTCCATGGACTTTATTGTGGATTTGCCTCCATCAGGGGGGTTCACGACTATCTTTGTCGTAATTGATCGACTCTCAAAGATGGCACACTTTCTGCCCATGGTGGGTACTCCCTCTGCCTCCACTACTGCTAGCATATTTTTTAAAGAAATTATCAGGCTTCATGGTACCCCGAAGAGCATCACCTCTGACAGAGGGGTTCAATTCACTTCAAAATTTTGGAAGGAATTATGCAAGACCTTGGAAATAAAAATTTGCTTCTTCTCAATTTCCTTCATCCTCAAAGTAACGGCCAGATGGAGAGGACAAATCAAACCCTGGAACAATACCTCCAATGCTTCTGTTCCGATTCCCAGGAGGAATGGTCCTCCCTCCTACCTTATGCGGAATTTGCATATAACAACTCCATCCATTCCGCTACCAACCAGACACCTTTCTGGTCCAATTTTGGATTTCACCCTTCCTTTCTTCCAGTTTCCATCCCTGAATTATCTGTCCCTGCAGTGCAGGACCGAGTAAATTCTATCCAGTTAAATTTCCTAAGGATCAAAGCAGCGATGCAAAAAGCTCAGGATGGCTACCAAAAGTACTACAACAGGGGAAGGAAGGAGAACCCGGCCTTTAAAGTAGGCGAAGAAGTGTGGCTATCAACTATCCACCTCAGACTGCCAATTCCCTCCCGGAAACTGGGGCCAAAGTTTATAGGTCCTTTTAAAATAAAAAGGGTATTCAACCCAGTCGCTTTTGAATTAGCTCTTCCTGATGCTTACAAGGTGCACCCAGTCTTCCATGCATCCCTCTTAAAACCTATTGCTCCCAGTCCTTTTTCTGACAGAGAAAAACCTCCACCGCCACCAGTTCTAATCGATGGAGAAAACGAGTTTGAGGTAGAAAAAATTCTAAATTGCAGAAAAAATGGCAGACAGCTGCAGTATTTAATCAAATGGAAGGGGTATCCTTCTGAGGATAACTCCTGGGAACCAGCCAGGAATCTACATGCTGCACGGCTTCTCCAGGCTTTTCACCGAGAGCATCCAGAACTGATGTCAACCTTGGGTGTCCAGAGGCCACCCCTCGGGGGGGGCACTGTCAGAAGAAGCCTTCATTCCGGTCCGGTCGTTTTTCACGTATTCCCGGCGGAACGGCGCATGCGCATTCGCGGTTCGGCGTTCCGGCGCACGCGCACTGGTGCACACCCAACGTGATTTCCTGGGCAGCCTATAAAAGGCGCTCAGAGAATCAAACAAGTTGCTGGTTTGTCTCAGCTTCCTATACTACCTGAACTTGTATCCTGTATCTCTGCCTGACTACCCGTTGTGACCCGGATTTGCCTTTGGACTTCTCTTGCCTCTCTCCTGGACCTGACCTCAGCCTGTTTATTGGATTCCCACCAATCTCTTGTGTTTGACCCTCGGCCTGTTACCTGGACTGTCTCCTGTCTCCTAGCCTGACCTCCTGCTTGTACCTGGACTCTCCTTAACTTGTCACCTTACCTTGCAGATCCTGCAGTGCCATAGCACCATCCCAGTGTTGGATCCTCTGCTCAGCTCTGGACTTTCTGCCTACCAGTACCTGCACAGCGGCTCTTCTCTGTAAAGACCCCACAAGCAAGCCACCCACGGTCCATTGGGGAGCCTGTGCCTCTTCGTGCCGTTCACTCCCTGTCCCAACTCCAGGGGGCGGACTGCGCTTAGTCGCAAAGGCAAAACCGCTCTCGGCATCTCGGCCTTGGTGAGTACTATCAGTGACAACATGCTATGTGTTAGAAATATGAAGGGCCTTCAACAATGTGATAGGTTGGCAGGAATTTATATGTGTAATTTATGCGCCTAGAACCCCTGATGGTGCTACTTGGATTTTGGGCCTCTGTATGTGGCCAGTCTATGTAAACGACTCACACACGTGGTATTACCATACTCAGGAGGAGTAGCAGAATGTATTTTGGGGTGTCCTTTTTGCTATGTATATGCTATGTGTTGGAAATATCTTATAAATGGACAACTTTGTGTAAAAAAAATGCGTTTTCAATTTTTTTCCACATTTTCCAAAAACTTCTGGAAAAAAAATGAACCTTTCAAAAGACTCATTATGCCTCATAGTTTATACGTTGGGGTGTTAGCTTTCCAAAATGGGGTCATTTTGTGGACGTTTCCATTGACCTGGTGCTCCAGGGCCTTCAAAAATGTGATGAGGTTGTCATCAAATGAGATGTGCAATGTATGTTTGTAGAACACCTGGAGGTGCTACTTGGATGTTGGACCTCTGTATGTGACCAGGCTGTGTAAAAGTATCACACATGTGGTATTGCTATACTCAGGAGGAGTAGCAGAATGTACTTTGGGGTGTCATTGCAAGTATGCATGTGCTGCGTGAAAGAAATAACTTATATTATGACAATTTTGTGTAAAAAAAAAAAATTCTTCATTTTCCCAAGAATTTGGGGGAAAAAATTACAACTCACCATGCCTCTTACTAAATACATTGGAATGTCTGCTTTCCAAAAAGGGGTCATTTGGGGAGTATTTGTACTTTCCTGGCATGTTAGGGTTTCAAGAAATGAGTACATCAAGTGTGATCAGGTGTGATCAATTTTCAATGATTTGCACCATAGCTTGTAGACTCTATAACTTTAACAGAGACCAAATAATATAACAAATTTATGAAGAAAAATAACCTATTTGTAAAATTTTACAATAGAAACTAAAAAAACAGTGTTTTTTTTTCAAAATTGTTCTCTCTTTTTTCACTTATATTACAAACAAAAAAAAGCAGTGATTAAATACCACCTAAAGAAAGCTTTGTTAAATGATAAACATTTTGTTTGGGTACAGTGTAGCATGACTGAGTAATTGTCATTCAAAGTGTGAGAGCGCTGAAAGCTGTATGAATGTATAATGTCCTGTATTGAGGTGGTTAAATACAAACAGTGCAATGTTTGATTGGCTAAATCACTTTAGCTATGTAGGAGGGATTGGAATTCTGCAGATTCTCTGAACACCTTCCAAGCAGTCCATCTGTTAGTGCTCCTGAGTGTCGACTTTTAGAGTCAAAAGTAGTTCCATGACTGCAGTGTGAACCAGTTTGTAAGCCATTCCCAGAGAGTGGGGGTCTGTTGAGAGCACTAATGACTGGGCATAAATGCGTGAGCTGCAGTAAGAAAATGTCTGAGAATGCCATTTAGGCTTTCCTAATAGAGCCAGGTAGCATAGAGAGTAACAAAATTTGGGGTGTATTGGGGGTTAATAATGTCCTGGTGTGGATTGCAAGGATATTATCCCACAGCACAATGATAGAAGTGCAAGTCCACCAAATATGGAACAATGTCTTCAGCTGGAGAACATTGAGAAATACACGTACTTGCCTAAGATAAGGTGAATAAAATGTAAAACAGCACAAATATGGTGAAGGATTAATGAAATGGGAGGGGTTATATTCATTTATGCTTTAATTTTTTGTGCTAGTTTAGTAGGTATAGCTTCAGCTCCCATTAGGACTGTGTTAAATGCAGCCAGGTGCAATCGGGGCTTGGGCACTCTTAGCAAGCCTCATATACACATACCTTAACATATATTATAACCACAGACCACATAGACTTTATGTACTTCTAAATATTATTATCCAGTACCTCAAAATAAATCTCTGGACATTCAAATATGTATATTTTCTTAGCAAGCAAAAAAATGATCTTTAAAAAGAAGCTCTCATTGACCTTTTTTCCTCGAGGCACTAGGGAGAAATTCATCCTCAAAGTTCACAGCAAGTGCTGAAGTCATCCAAGTCAATATGCAAACAATACTAGTTGTGTTTTTTAAATAACGAGACTGTGATCCCACCTAGTAAACAAAGCAGTCAGAACCGATTATAACTGCATTTCTGGTGACCTTGAACATGTTTGAACCTGCATGATATGCAGCAACACTCTATGACGTTCAGTTGATTTTGAGTCGCCATTTAGTTTGGTTGTGTTTTCTGCAATGTGCCGACAAAATGCTAAGTTTAAAAGTTGAACAACGTGTCAATTTGAAATTTTTAGTAAAATTGCACAAAACACCAACAGAATGTTTTCAAATGCTTACTACAGCTTATGGGAATGACGGCCTGTCCCATGCGCGTTGAGTAGCACAAAAGATTTGGGGAGGGACATGAGAATGAATTCTCAAAACTTAAATCAGTGCTACCGCCGAGCAGCATGGAAGCCTAACTACACAGCTCCTGCACCAATCGGAGATATCAGCCTTTAAATCACTCCACCGGACCCCAAAAAATGCATTCCTCTAACCCCCACACTGTGGGGAACTGGACCGGAACGTTCCGAAAACTAAAGGAATACAGACAGCCAAGAAAATTAACAGATTTCTACACTGTCTCTTAGGAAGATGGCGCCCGCGACGCTGCACAGCCCTCAGAGAAACAACAGACTGCTGATTCCTACACAGATCTGCCTGACGAGGATGACCCCTCAATTTTACCTCAGGAGCACTCATCAAGCTCTCATCCACCATCAGGATCATCTTCCACCTCAAACAGCCCAGCCAAATCGAGGATGCGACTGAATACAGTTACACAGGCTCAGGAGGTAAGGCCTGCACTAGATCAGCTGCTTACCCAGACACCACTATCTTCCCCTATAGTGGCCTTCCCCACATCTAACCAGCCTGTAATTGACACAATGCTGAAGGAGATGCTGATGTCACTACATAGCTCTCTCCACAATGACATATCCTCCATGCTCACTGCCTTTAAAACAGAAATGATACACACAGGCAAAAAGATGGGCCAAATTGAAAAACAGATGTCTATCATGACTGAAACGGTAAACGATTTAGTGGATGCGCATGATCATACCCGTGAAGAACACCACTGGGTCAGAGGCAAAATGGCGGATCTCGAAGACCGTTCAAGATGCAACAACGTGAAGATCAGGGGCATCCCTGAAAATATTCTCCCAGCTGACCTGAACACATATGCGAGAAAACTAATTTCCACACTCCTGCCTGACCTCCCACAGTTGGAAACCATAATCGATCGAATCCATCGATTACCAAAACCGCCACATTTACCTGCAGAAGTCCCCAGAGACACCTTGATGAGAATACACTTCTTCCACGCCAAAGATATGTTGCTGGCGCAATCCAGGCGTCTGGGACAACTACCAGCCCCATACGCCAAGCTACAACTCTTTCCTGATGTCTCTCAATTTACCCGCCAACAAGGTCGGCAGCTACAGACCATTACAAAACCTCTCCACAATCATAAAATTCTGTTTCAGTGGGGATTTCCAACCAAGCTACTAGTCACCAAAAATGGGACACGGCACAGCATCCACACAGTGGAAGAAGGCATAAAGCTACTCCGGATCTGGGGCATCATCCCTGAGATAGACCAGCCAACCCAGCCGTCCCTTACAGCGAACCCCCATGTGCACAATAAAGGAACGCATGCTAACTTTAACACCTGAACACCAGGTTAGTGATGTTACTAAACCACCATTTATTTGCACTCCGATCCGGTGCCTGCTCGTTGCAGATAGTTCACGAACTTGACCCTCACTTTGACCGGCAGTCCTCAAGATTACTGCCGACCCTACATCCTTCACCTGTACGAGACCGTACTAATTGTTTTTCCTATCTCCCTTTTTTACCCGTTCCTTCCCTGAGAGCTTCAGATCTTCAGAACTCGATCGGCTTCAACCCAACATCCTGTCTGATCACCTACATCAACAAGTACCAAGGATCTCACAGCTGCCACACCTACAACACAAGGAACTGTAAGTACTAACATAGTATACACATCCTCCACATTAATATCATAATGCCCAAGTTTTTGTCACTTAATGTGAAGGGGCTGAACCATCCGTCCAAGAGAGCTTCTCTGTTGCGCACTGCTCAAGATGCCCACTGTGAAGTTCTTTGTGTTCAAGAAACTCACTTTAAGTCTACTGACTCACTTTAAGTCTACTGCGGAACCCCTGTGTACCAACAAAAATTTCACACACATATTTAAAGCATCAGGCCCAGAAAAAAAGAGAGGTGTCATGATAGCTATCAAGAATTCTTGCTCCTTCACTCTCCACAATAGTCTTATAGATACAGAGGGCAGATATCTAGCTTTGGATTGCACTCTCGACGCCACCAGATATACCATCGTCACAATGTACGCTCCCAATAAGAAACAAATCCATTTTCTCACCAAACTGATGAAAAAAATTCACAGTTTCAAAGAAGGCCAACTAATAATATGCAGAGATTTCAATATAGTACCAGATAACTCCGTGGACTCTTCCACTGCTTCGCACAGATTACCCTCCCCGATGGGATCCCTCATCAGATCCAATGACCTGTATGATGTGTGGAGATGCCATCACACCACAGAAAGAGACTACTCTTATTTCTCATCCCGGCATAATTCTTACTCGAGAATAGACTATTTTCTGGTAGACAAGTGGACACTACCCAAAATCTCCTCATCAGGAATAGACACCATTACGTGGTCTGACCACGCGCCAGTCACTATAACCCTGGAAGATTCCCCAACAATCTCCCGAAACTCGGCTCTGGAGAGCGAATGCCGCAATCCTTAATTCGCCTACCCACTCGACCCACATCAGAAACTGCCTAGAAGACTACTTCAACACCAACTCAGGATCTGTACAGGATAACTCCATCCTCTGGAATGCCCATAAAGCATTCATAAGAGGGATTCTCATACAAATTGGAGCCAGAGAGAGGAGAATGAGATCACAGTGTCTAAATTTACTGACTTCTAACATCAAAACCCTAGAAACCCAAAACCAATCTTCACCTGACCCAACACTCAAAAAACAGTTGGACACACTTAGACAGGAATTAAGGTCCCACCTATTACAAGCATTTGAGAAAGCGCATACATACTTTAGAGCGAAACACTACTCCACTGGCAATAAAGCCGGGAAAACTATGGCTAATAGAATAAAAGGACATTACTCAAAAACTAAAATTACACATCTATTTCATCCTGCTACCAAACAAAAACTGACTGACCCACAATCCATTTCAGACGCATTCATTCACTAATACAACACGTTATACAATCTAAAATACGATGTTTCTATCCATTAACCATCCCTACAAGTCATAGAATCATTTCTACACGAAATCAAACTTTCCAAACTGAACACAGACCAACTATCCGCATTAAACACCCCATTTACTGACATAGAAATTTGCACCATAATTACAACCTTACCCCCGAACAAATCACCAGGACCTGACAGTCTTACAGGTGAATACTACAAAAAATTCAGTACAATTCTAGCACCATATATGTCTTCAGTATTCAATGACGCTGCCTCATCCTCCTCTCTCCCTCCTGAAATGCTCAATGCTCTAATCATCACTATACCGAAGCCAGGTAAGAAACCCACTCATGCAGAAAAATTTTAGACCCATCTCTCTTCTTAACCTAGACACAAAAATGTATGCTAAACTAATAGCCAACAGATTATTCAATTTAATGCCACTATTGATCCATAAAGATCAATCTGGCTTCACGAAGGGCAGACAGACCTCCGATGCAACTCGCAGGATTGTCAACATCATCCATAGTGCCGAATTGACTCGAACGCCTTCTCTGCTCCTATCTTTGGATGCAGAGAAGGCGTTCGATAGAGTACATTGGAAGTATCTACAGGCTACCTTGAGCAAATTTGGATTTCAAGGACCAATATTAACTGCCATAATGGCGCTGTACTCCGCACCATCTGCTCGGGTGTACATGTCAGAAATGCTATCCAAACCATTTTCCATTACGAACGGCACCCGTTAAGGCTGCCCACTCTCACCAATCATTTTCAACCTAGTAATGGAACCCTTAGCAGAACATATAAGACAATTTTGTAATATAACAGGTTTTCGGGTGGGTGATGCTGAGCACAAAATCAACTTGTTTGCTGATGACGTAATAATAATGATCACAAACCCTCGTTCCTCCCTGGCTTCGGTACAAATGCTGTTGAAAAAATTTAGCGATATTTCGTATTATAAGGTTAATGAACACAAATCCTTCATACTAGACCTATGTTTAGATCCGGTATCCAGTAACATTCTTATGTCTGAATTTCCTTACCCTTGGGCTGATTATGGAATACCCTATATAGGAATCACTCTGACAAAGTCCACGAAAGGCCTCTTTACTCATAACTATGTAGAAGCTAGGCAAATGCTCCTTAAGGAAACAACAAAAATTTCAAAATTTGAACTCACATGGACAGGACGCCTAGCAGCCTTCAAAATGATGGTCCTCCCTAAACTCCTATACATTTTCCGCACACTACCTATTCCGCTTTCAAAATCATACCTCAACTCCCTCCAATCTTACCTGAACCAATTTATTTGGCAAGAAAAGAAAGCTAGATGTAGTCACTCTAAACTCATAAAACACGGATAGGACACATTGATATAAAAGATTATTATCTAGCCACTATATTATCTCAACTTAAAGAATGGTTCCAACCTACACCAACTACCTGTGGAGCGCCATAGAAAACAACGAAACACTAGGCCCCAACCTCACCGACTGGCTGTTCAGTACTCTCATGAACAACCACTCCTTACTGCAGTATTCCCCCTCCTATCCAAGCTACCATCAAAGCTTGGAGAACCCTACACCTTACCAGATGGTCACTTCCGACCAAGCCCCTTCTAATCCCTATCAACACCTTAAAACACCTGACCCCTGATTTATGCTTCCCACAATGGATCTCTGGTCAGATTTTGCACACACAAGGCCTCCGCAACATCACCTCCACTAAATCTTACCCACATTTTCAAAAAGAATACAATGCACCCACCAAAGACTTCTTAACATATTATAGAATAAAAAAATGCCTCACAAACTACCCATCCCTAGAAGGAGCATTACCCACGAAATTGTGGGACTATTTCTTCTCAGACAACGCCAAGCCTAACAGGGTTTCCCTCATTTATTTACTAATGCAGGAAAAAACACATTCTTCAAATCCAAACCCCTCCTCGATTGGGAGAAAGACCTAAAACTACAATTCTCTGATCACCAATGGCTAATAGCAATCAACTCAGTGTATAAAGCAACTTCCTGTACATCTCTATGGGAACTGACACAAAAAACACTAATGAGATGGTACCTAACCCCTCACAGACTTGCCAAATTTCATATCCACACTTCACATGAATGCTGGCGAGGTTGTGGTCAATCCAGCACCCTCCTACACATCCTCTGGGCCTGCCCTCATATACAACAGCTCTGGCTTGATGTACAAAACATGTTACAAGAAGTTCTGCACTTTCCTATTACTCTCACTCCACAGTTAGCGATCCTCAACCTGAACATTGATGAGCTACCTACACATCTCAGACAGGTGACTATTCACATTCTCCTGGCAACTAAACTCCTCCTAACGAGAAAGTGGAAATCAAACACCATTCCCTTGATAGCGGAAGTAGTCAACTTAGTTCATACCCACTACACATATGAAACTCTTCTATCACGAGGGTCACAACACCACTCCAAAACACTAGCCCTTTGGAATCCTTGGTACAAATGGCACACTGAGAAAAACACTTGGTAACAGTCTTACCTTGAATGATACTATACCATCACTGCTCTCTTCCCCCCTCCCTCTCCTTCCCCTCACCCCCCCTACCCTCCCCTCCTTTCCCATTCCCTTTCCCTTCCCTCCCCTCCAGGTTATCACCTTTAGAATTTTATAAGATTATCTTTGTTACATGCTGTTAGTTAACATTAGTTACCTTGAACTGAATTCTCTCACTGTCTATAGTTACATAATTGGTTACCCAGCTCTTGATATCATCTGTACAGCATGTCAATGCACTTACAACTGACTACCTATGTACTTTATGATGCATAACATGTAACCTGTGAAAAAAAAGAAACTTTTCAATAAAAATCTATTGATAAAAAAAAAAAGAAAAAGTTAAATCAGTGCTTAACCACTTCCCTACCCGCCCATAGACATATGACATCCGCAGATGGGATTTCTTATTCTGGGCGGGCGTCATATGACGTTCTCGGCTTCCCAGAGGTATTGGGGCAGGCACATGCTGCCGCGTCACCAAGGAGCTGATGCTCGTGCCCAGCGGCCACGATGACCGCCGGGCACCCGCGATCACTCGTTACAGAGCAGGACCATGTATCTGTGTGTAAACACACAGATTCACCTACTGTCAAGGTAGAGGAGACAGATCGTGTGTTCATACCAAGTATGAACACCGATCGGTCTCCTCCCCAAGTCAGTCCCCTCCCCCCCACAGTTGAAATCACTCCCTAGGTAACACATTTAACTCCTTGATCACCCCCTAGTGTTAACTCTTTTCCTGCCAGTGACAATTATACAGTAATCAGTGCATTTTTATAGCAATGATCGCTTTGTAAATGTGAATGGTCCCAAAATAGTGTAAAAAGTGTCCGATATGTCCGCCGCAATGTAAAAAGTTTCCGATATGTCCACCGCAATGTCAAAGTCACGATAAAGATCACAGATCATCACCATTACTAGAAAAAAATAAGAAGAAGAAGAATGCCATAAATCTATCCCCTATTTTGTAGGCGCTATAACTTTTGCGCAAACCAATCAATATACGCTTATTGCGATTTTTTTACCAAAAATATGTAGAAGAATACAAATCAGCCTAAACTGAGAAAAAAAATTATTTATTTATTTATTTTTAATGGGATATTTATTACAGCAAAAAGTAAAAAATATTGTGTTTTTTTCAAGTGTGTCGCTCTTCTTTTGTTTATAGCGCAAAAAATAAAAACCGCAGAGGTGATAAATACCACCAAAAGAAAGCTCTATTCGTGGGGAAAAAAATGATAAAAATGGTTACAGTGTTGCATGACCGCGCAATTGTCATTCAAAATGTTACAGCGCTGAAAACTGAAAATTGGCCTGGGCAGAAAGGGGGTGAAAATGTCCTGTATTAAAGTGGTTAAAGGGACATGTTTTGAGTCAGTCGATGCTGTAAAGAAGAAAATGGTAGATGTGTTGAAACAGATGACAGAAATTGATTTTCTCCATGCCTTTGATCAGTGGAAAACAAGACTGCAGCAATGTATTAATTCAAATTGGGAATATATTGAAGGGGACAAACATTAAATTTGTAATACATATAAATAAAGGTGAGATATTTGATCAGTCTCATTATTTAAAAGACACACCTAGTATGTGTAGGACCCCTATTGAATATAGCCTGGTTTTAGTTGAGAAGGGCCCAGTGGGTGGCCAGTCAAAAAGATCATTTAAATCCTCTACATGACAATCCTTTACAGGGTGTATTAGAAAAAAGGGATATCTTCAACAAGAATATTTGAAAAAAGTTTATAATTTTACAAACGTAGGCCAATCAAATTCCTGTGTGCTTTGCCCACACAAACTCCACCCCTATTCCCACACCACCAGCCAAAGCACCCAACCCCCATGTTCCCTAGATGGATACTTACTATAATACCAGCGCCTCTTCCATTGTTCACATTCTTCAGTTAAACTCTTTATTGCATTGGCCATGGCTGTGCAGAAGATCCCCATAGACATATATTGGACCATCTCCCATGACTGGAGATGCTGAGAAGACAGTCCACAATGGTCTATGGGAATCTACTGCACAGGCACAGTAAATGCAGTGAAGAGTTTGCTAAAGGATGTAAAGCAATAAAGGAAGCCATAGGATAAGGTTACATATGCATGGTGCATATGAATGGAGAATGGTGGGATATTTTAGTTTGGAGGAGAAGGGCAAAAATTATAAGTGCACATTGTTTGAAAGTGCACTTATACTTTAATATAGGAAGAAAATCTTAGTAAAAATGTCATGAAACCCTTTCTCTTGAAAAGACATTTCAAAACAAATCATCCAGAGATGAGAAATAATCTTTTTCTTTGTTTGAAAGAGATGAAAAGTGGTTATATATATAAAGAACACAGCGATGACATTCTTTTTTTGTTTTTGAGTGCTAACGAAAAAATAACACATACTTCACCTAAAGTGTTCACTGTCAGTCAAGGACAAGCTCACATAATTGCTAAAAATTTAATAAAACCTTATGCTTTTGATACATTTTTAACTTTTTTGTGCAAAAAAGAAGCAAAAAAATAAAATAGGTGCAACTTACCAATAAACTGTAAAAAAAATAATAATTTTGATTTGTGTAGTTGACATTTTGACTACACCCATTTGTTAACTTAAATGCTCTCCTTTTTTATCCTTGCAGCTGGATACAAGAGCCAATGTCACTGGTCTCGCTGCACTGTTAGTTTTTGTGCGATACTTGAGAAATACCTGAAGACATTTGATCTGTGACTGATCTGAAAACAACAACTACTGGAGCAGATGCCTTTGAAAAAAATAGACAGCTTTCCTTCTTCTTTTGATCTGAAAGAAGTGCACTGATATCATTGGTGATGGTGGCAAGAAAAAGTCCAATTTCTGGAGTGTTATTATGGAGTTATTAGCTACCCTTTTTGTTCAGTCAGTATCTACTTCATAGTGTAATGGTTAATTGTGAAAACTATGTTTGTAGAAATTAAATATCATCACAGTTAAAACAATAAACTCACTACCCTTTCCCACCTAAACAGCTTTAGATATTTGATTAAAAAAAAACCCAAAAAGCATAAAATCCTTGTTTACTTACCTGATGTCATATTCACCGTCCTCTTTCTTCTGGTCTATTATGTGTAAGAATCCTTCTGCTGTTCTCAATGTTGCCCAATGGCTGCCAGAATTGTGCATCACAAGACCCTCTCAGGGTCCTTCAGGAAATCCTCACAGAATACAGAAGTCCATCAGTAAAGCAGTGATGCTGCAAAGCAAGGGGCAAGGGGCAGGTCCAGTCTAGTGCTTACAATCCTTGGTTTTCATATGGTGTCATGAAGGCTACATGATGGCAGATTCAGGTTGTTTTTTTGTGGGTGGTTAAAGCTTTAAAAAAAAAACAATTTACAAGGTGCTGGGGGATTGGGAAATGCTTTTCCCAGACTGGGGCATTAAAGACATGTTACTTTTAATGGTAAAAATTGTCAATTATGCAACTCTGCAATGATATGGCCAATAATGATGATTGCTTACTATTTTATACAGTGGCTCATTGGCTGAGTACTGAAAAAGAGATAGTATGCAAAGTAAATATTTCTGCTCCATGCTGGTCCACTCTTGCCAGCAAAAGACTCCATGTGTGCCTATCCAGCTCCTCACTGAGACGTATTGATCAAACACATGTCAAATTGATGGCACTCCAAGCTCTCAATGCAAATATCTTTATTCCATAAAAATCAGGGTACAGCAAGCAGATGGAATCTCTAATGCATTTCACGCATTTTAGCACTTAATCATAGGGTCCTGGAAAAGAAATGGTATGAGTATTCAATTTATGAAGCAAAATCCATTTTTCCTACTGAGGCCATAACAAAAACAAATAGTCAAACAACACTAGAAAAACTGAAAATATGTTTTTCTTTTTGCTTTTGCCTTTCTGTCTGTTGACACCAATGGACAAAGTATAGCATACTCTTCTGATATATTTTGAAAAATGAACACACTGATTTTATCCCTTCAAGGTAAAAACACCACAATATTCACTGTCTATAAAAAATATCTGCATTCAAGGGAACAGTAATTACTTGGAAAAAGAGAGCTTAAGCAGGTCAGTTTGAAACCTTTGAAACTCTGGCCACATACCTTGTGAAAAATAGAATTTCCTAAACTCAGAAATACAGGCAGCATGACTCCAGCAGGGCTGAGTAGGGAGGTTGATAACCCAAAATAATTACACTCAACACTTGTTAAGACCAGAAAGTAAATTACACCTATTTTACAAATACAACCTAGTGTGTCAAACACGTGCAGCTCTTTTAACATACAGTATTGTACATAGCACTGAAATCATTTTTAAATCTTTAATAATAGCATTACAACAAACAGGTCCTTGGTGGTGCTCCCTTGGTAAATTGCATTGAAGAACCATACCAGCCACTAGCCACGTGTTACCACTCAGTGAGTACACATGACATCAAACATCTAATGCAAAAAAAAGTTTTTAAAATGGGCGTTTTTTCAGGAGCAGTGATTATAATAATGCATAAAGTGAAACAATAAAAATAAAATATTCCTTTAAACATCGTGCCTGGGGGAGGGTCCCCACAGTCTGCCTGTAAAGAAGCACATCTTTCCCATCTTTATAACAGTACCGCAGCAAAATTACATTTCTAAAGGAAAACATTTCCTTAAAAATTGCTCGCGGCTGTAATTTATTGCCGGATCCTGGCAATATACATAAAAAAGCATTGTAAAAAACGGCACGGGTTCCCCCCAGACTAATCCAAACCTTCAGGTCTGGTATGGATTTTAAGGGTAACCCCGTGCCAAAATTAAAAGAAAAAAGACAGGCCGCAGGAAAAGGGGGGGTGGTGAGAGAATGTCCCCCCCTCCTAAATGGTACCAGGCCACATGCCCTCAACATGGGGAGGGTGCTTTGGGGTCCCCCCAAAGCACTTTTTCCCCATGTTGATGGTGACAAGGGCCTCATCCCCACAACAATGTACCCCATGTACCCCATACAATGTACCCCATACCCATTCACATGGGGGGTGGGATCTGGGGGCCCCTTGTTAAAGAGGGCTTCCAGATTCTGATAAGCCCCCTGCCCATGGACCCCCACAACCAATGGGCAAAGGTTGTGGGGATGAGGCCCTTGTCCCCATCAACATGGGGGCAAGGTGCTTTGGGGTCCCCAAAGCATCCTTCACATGTTGAGGGCATGTGGCCTGGTACGGTTCAGGAGGGGGTGCTCTCTTGCCCCCCCTTTTCCTGCGGCCAGCCAAGTTGCATGCTCGGATAAGGGTCTGGTATGGATTTTGGGGGCCCCATGCCATTTTTCTTTTAATTTTGGCGCAGGTTCCCCTTAAAATCTATACCAGACCTGGAGGGCGTGGTATAGATTTTGGGGGGACCAC
Source organism: Lithobates clamitans (assembly GCA_037952925.1). Classification (NCBI taxonomy): domain Eukaryota; kingdom Metazoa; phylum Chordata; class Amphibia; order Anura; family Ranidae; genus Lithobates; species Lithobates clamitans. Next base: position 3,428,643 of record JBBGZY010000589.1, on the reverse strand, counting down.
CACGCCATTTAAAAAAAAAAAAATTGCCGCAGGGTTCCCTTTAACAACTTCAGTACACTGTGTGATATAAACTACACTGCCTGCACTTACTGAATATAAAGTCCACACTGAATATATAGTCTACGCTAAATGCAGAGTATCTATATCTATATCTATATCTCTATCTATCTATCTATCTATCTATCTATCTATCTATCTATCTATCTATCTATCTATATATATATATATATATATATATATATATATATATATACAGTATCTCACAAAAGTGAGTACGCCCCTCACATTTTTGTAAATATTTTATTATAACTTTTCATGCGACAACACTGAAGAAATTACACTTTGCTACAATGTAAAGTAGTGAGTGTACAGCTTGTATAACAATGTAAATTTGCTGTCCCCTCAAAATAACTTAACACATAGCCATTAATGTCCAAACCACTGGCAACAAAAGTGAGTACACCCCTAAGTGAAAATGTCCAAATTGTGCCCAAAGTGTCAATATTTTGTGTGGCCATCATTATTTTTCAGCACTGCCTTAACCCTCTTAAGGATGGAGTTCAGCAGAGCTTCACAGGTTGCCACTGGAGTCCTCTTCCACACCTTCATTAACACACCTGCTCCCCATTCACACCTGAATGGCTAATTGGGCCCAATTTGGACATGTTCACTTAGGGGTGTACTCACTTTTGCTGCCAGTGGTTTAGACATTAATGGCTGTGTGTTGAGTTATTTTAAGGGGGCACTAAATTTACAGAGTTATATAAGCTGTACACTCACTACTTTACATTGTAGCAAAGTGTAATTTCTTCAGTGTCGTCACATGAAAAGACAATATAAAATATTTACAAAAATGTGAGGGGTGTAATCACTTTTGTGAGATACCGTGTATATATATATATATATATATATATATATATATATTATATAATCTATATAGATCAAATACACTGCCTGCACTGACTGAATATAGAGTATACACTAAATATATAGTCTATGCTAAATGCAGAATATATATATACCGTATATACTCGAGTATAAGTCGTTCCGAGTATAAGTCGAGGCCCTAATTTACCACAAAAAAAATGGGAAAAACTTATTGACCCGAGTATAAGACGTGGGTGAGAAATGCACAGCTACTGTAAGTGGAAAAGAGGGTCAACAATGCCCATTTGCAGCATCACTGTGCCCATTTGCATGCCTCACTGTGCCCATTTGCAGCCATAGGTCCCCCGAACTTCAAACTCGGTAGTTAAGGGTTCCTAGATGCCCCCTAGCTGCAGCCAAAATTTGGGGTCTCTGAACCCAAAGGGTCCCGAAATGACATTGCTGCAGATAGACACAGTTGACCAAATTTGGGGCCCTGTATCTTGGGGCCACTTAGTGCTAAGAACCCCAAATTTGGTGTGCAAACCCAGTGGAACTAGAACCATAAAATTTCCAAAGCTCGGATTTCTAGCACCAAGTGGCCCTGAGATACAGGGCCCCAAAAATCAGTTTAGAAAATGTCAAGCACTTTTCTGCAGCAGAGAATGACATTTTCTGAACCAGTTTTGGGGCCCCGCATCTCAGGGCCACTTGGTGCTAGGAACCCCAGATTTGGATATGTTGTGGAACCAGGTCCACTGGGTTTGCATACCAAATTTGGGGTTTCTAGCACCAAGTGTCCCTGAGATATGGGGCCCCAAAATCGGTTCGGAAAATGAAATTTTTTGCTGCAGAAAAGTGCTTGACTCGAGTATAAGTCGAGGGGGGCACTTTCAGCACAAAAAATTGTGCTGAAAAATTCGACATATACTCGAGTATATACGGTATATATATATATATATATATATATATATATATATATATAGATAGATATATATTAGCGAAACCTGGCTCCAGGAATTCGACACTACCTTATCAGCTGCCCTGTCCCACAGTGGCCTCATCTGTACTTACTGCCCCCAACCCAGTGGTCGAAAAGGAGGTGGCGTCGGCCTTCTCCTTTCTTTCTCTCTCAATGCACCTTCCAGGTTCCTTCCACACCTTCCTTTCCCCCTGCTCTTTCGAAGTGCACTGCATTTGTCTTTTCTCTCCAGCTTGTCTGAGGGTTGCAGTCATTTATCGGCCTCCTGGACCAGTGTCAGGATGGCAAGCAGGAAAGGACCTAACCATTAATATTCTGATTATAATTTTATTATCTTCTTTGCAATAAAAATATCACCACTTTCATTAAGCTCTGGGTAAATTTTCCCTGCAAAGTGAACATTTAATTGTCTTTAGTAAATCAACATCTTTATGTCCATTTTGTGCATGCTCTGCACCTGAAACTGATCTCACTGTCAGTATACAGATATCTTTCTCATAGATGCCAACTGTCTTGGATTTGCGGTGACAGTCCTACATCTTGGCCCTCTGTCCCACCTATGTATGAGCAATGTCCTGAGATTGCAGCATCAACTGCAACAGTGCCCACTGACTGGCAACACTCTAAGCTATGTGTGGAGATGTTCACCATGTGGAAGAGTCAGCCAGTGGAAGAAAGTGCAAGCTAACAGCCATAGGAAAGGTGTCTTTTAATTGGCCAGGAAAGGATTTGTAAGCTGCACTTACGTTTTATAACGAGAAGAAGTTGAGCTGTCTCTGGCACAAGAGTCATTGTGTTGGGCTTAGTGTGACTCATATATGGGCAAACGATTGAGTGAGGTTCATCTGACAGCAGTGTACAATTATGCAAAATCAACTCTTTATTCTCTAACATTTAAAAATAGGTAATAACTGGGGATGAGCTGATGAAAAAAATAAAAGAAAAGTTGTTAGGTGAGGTCAGGATAGGCATCACTGAAGAGGAAAGTTTTCAGGTATTGCCTGAAAGTGGATAGAGTTTGAGATAGTCAGACAGTTTGGGGTAGGGAATTCCAAAGGATGGGAGAGGCTCGGGAGAAGTCCTGGAGGTGGGTATGGGAGAAGGTGATGAGGGAGCTAAAGAGCAGGAGGTCTTAGGAGGAATGGAGAGGATGATTTGGTTGGTATTTTGAGACTAGGTTAGTGATACAGCTGAGGGCAAATGCGGATCGCTTTGTAAGTTATTGTTAGTATTTTGTACAAGGAAAAGGCGCAAAAAAACTGGAAAATATTTAGCAACATCACAATAAGCAGCAAACAATTTTAGAAACTACAATTTTAAAGGATACATGTGCAATGTAAAAGGGAAAATCAACATGAATAATCCATTAAAGGTCCATGTAACAAGTCTATGTAAAAAAGGGATAAATGTATAGTCCACAAGCAGGGCTGCCTTCCAGGGAACTGAAACCAAGCTCCAGAATCTATAGAAAAAACACAAGGAAGGGAGGCACCTCTGGGTGTAGTATAAAAGGCCGTTTTTAATTTTAAAAGCAATATGCAAACAACTCACATTTTAGTAGTGTAAACAAAGGATATAGGAAGCCAGAGGAATGATCCATCATGGGGCAGTTCATCCAGTGAGTCACAGTGGTGCTGGCAGGTCTGCGTGTAGCTCCTGGTATACCGCTAATGCCGGCCGCAGTGATGATGGAAATCCAGGTGAGGCTTGGAACGCAGATGGAGGGCAAGCGCACAGGCTGTGACGTCAAAGGGCCGCGACGCGTTTCTTGAGCGTGCGGGCTACGATATCCTGGTAGCCGCGCTCCTTCATCAAGCTTCTAAAGATAGCTTTAGCTCAGTGGTTCTCAGCTCCAGTCCTGAGAGGACTGGTGCTGAGAACCACTGAGCTAAAGCTATCTTTAGAAGCTTGATGAAGGAGCGCGGCTACCAGAATATCGTAGCCCGCACGCTCAAGAAACGTGTCGCGGCCCTTTGACGTCACAGCCTGTGCGCTTGCCCTCCATCTGCGTTCCAAGCCTCACCTGGATTTCCATCATCACCGCGGCCGGCATTAGCAGTATACCAGGAGCTACACGCAGACCTGCCAGCACCACTGTGACTCACTGGATGAACTGCCCCATGATGGATCATTCCTCTGGCTTCCTATATGCTTTGTTTACACTACTAAAATGTGAGTTGTTTGCATATTGCTTTTAAAATTAAAAACGGCCTTTTATACTACACCCAGAGGCGCCTCCCTTCCTTGTATTGTTAGTATTTTGAATTTAATTTGTTGGGTGAGTGGAAGCCAATGGAGGGATTGGCAGGGAAGGGTAGCAGACGCTGAGCAGTTTGTAAGGTGGATGAGTCTGGCAGCAGCATTCATGATGGACTGAAGGCGGGATAGCCAATGATGAGGGAGTTGCAGTAGTCAAGGTAGGAGATAACCAGGTAGTGAATCAGGAGCTTTGTGGTTTCATGGGTTAGGAAGGGACATATTTTAGAGATGTTGCAGAGGTTGAGGCAGCAAGCCAAGGAAAGTGTTTAGATATGGGGCTGAAAGAAGAGTTCAGAGTCCAGGTTAACACCTAGCACCCTGCCATGCAGGGATGAATGGATGGTTGTGCCATTGCTCTTGACAGAGAAGTCAGGGGAAGAGGCACTTGGGAGAGGAAATATTATGAGCTCAGTTTTGGACAAGTTGAGTTTGAGGAAGTGGTGTGACATCCAGACAGATATGTCTGTTAGTAAGTTAGTGATGCATGAGGAGACTGATGTGAGTGAGCTGAGGGGTAGAGAGATAGATTTGGGTGTCATCAGCATAGAAATTATATTGAAAGCCATGGGGGAGGCTGTTGACCCAGGGAGGAGGTGTAGATTGAAAATATGAGAGGTAAAAGAATAGAACTTTGGGGGACCCCAAAGGAGAAAGGAAGAGGAGTGTAGGAAGTTGAATTGCAAGTGACACTGAAGGTTCGGTGGGATAGGTAGGTTGAGAGCCAGTAAAGAGCACAGTCATGGAGACCAAAGGAATGAAGTTTTTTGAGGAGGAGGGGGTGGTCAAGCATATCAAAGGCAGACGAAAGGTCCAGAAGCAGGAGTACATTGCTTTTTGCTGTTAGTATACACCTAGAAATGTAATATCCAGTTAATTATGTGTACTTTGCAATGCATCCAGATCTTTTTTTTAAACAATCTACTGAGCTGGGCATAACTAATTCTTGAAGGTGTTTATTCCACATTATTACAGCTCTTAAGTCTCGTACATAGAATGGGATTTGCCAGCGGCAATTGTGTGATGAAAATCCGACCGTTTGTACGCTCCATCGGACAATTGTTGTCAGACAAATGTAGGATGGCAGGCTTTAAAATTTTCCGTGGACAAATATCTGTTGTCGGATTTTCCGAGCCTGTGTACACAAGTCCGTCGGACAAAAGTCCAAAGTGCAAACACGCATGCTCGGAAGCAAGGACTTGTAAACTAGCATTCGTAATGGAGAATTAACATTCGTTACGTGGCAAATTATGAAATCTCGAAATACAGCGCACATTTTCTTCTTCTTTAATAGGAAAAAAATGAAGCTGCTTTGCTGGTGATACTGATGGAGTTATGGCAAACTAATTTTCAAAGGCTTTTTTTTTCTAGTGATATCAAGAATAATATTATTATGCTTGTTTTTTTTTTTGCAATTTTTTTTTTTTTGCAAATTACCACCACACCATTATCCTGCAGTTTTTAAGATCAAAGATACAACTATGTTGGTGTCCCTTGTTAATTTTAAATTGTATTTTTTAAAATGTAGCTGCCTACTCTCAAAGTATTATTCTCCACAATTTTTTTATTGTGCATTAAAAAAAGAAAACAACTGAAATTAGACATGCTATCTGCCAAAAGAACTTAATCAAAAATTGCATTCTATGCATCCAAAAATATAGAAAATATACCAAATCAAATCATTATTCAACCAAAAAATAAAATAAAAGCCTCATGCATGTGTCCTGCTTCTTAATATAGGGGGTCAACAATGCCAAGTGTTGGTGAAAGCAGGGGTCCGTCATCCAGAGATAATTCAGAAAATCATCTGGATTGTTCTCCTGGAGCTCCCTCAGCAAAGGCATATGACATAATTGGTCATGATTTATAAGCCAAACAATTTTTGGTCCAAGAAATCCTCCTCCTCTTCCTGGACTGGACTTGGGTCAAAGCAATAACTCCAAGGCCAATAATTAATAATGCATTATTTCCTCCGATTCCGCAACATGGCTGGTTGACGAATGGCCATTCAGAAACTAACTGAAAAGCGCAAAATGAAAAGCACAAAATGAAAAGCACGAATCAACACTCGCCAAACTTCTACTAACACAAAATTAGCAGAAGGAGCCCAAAGGGTGGGCCTAAAGGGCTGAAAAACCACGTAGTACGTCACTATGTTCGTGTTTGTTGGCTGACAATTGTGTGTTGTTTGTAAGCAAGACAAGTTTGGGGCCAGCGCCCTTTGGACAAAAGTCTGAGGTTTTGTCTGCGGAAAATCTGATCGTGTGTGCGAGAATTTACTGTAAAGAAGCCTTTCCATATGTGGAAGTTACATTTGTTTTCCTCAACATGTAAAGTGTGCCCCCTTGTCCTCTGTAATGCCCTGAAATTGAATAACTCTATCTTGTTCAAGATATGGACCACTTATATATTTATACATGGTTCTCATATCCTTCCTATGACAGCGTCTTCTCAAGAGAAAATACATTCAGTTCCTCTATTCTTTCCTCATAGCTGAGCTCATTCATGCCTCTTATCAGTTTGGTTACCCTTCTCTACACTTTCTCCAGTTTTCTGATATCCTCTTTGTAAATTTGTGCCCAAAACTGAGTCTATACTTATTTTAATATTTTAAATTTTTTAAAATATTAATATTTTAAAATATTTTGCTAACTTTAAAAACTGCAGCTTGGTATTGCATGCTATCATTAAGTCTAGGATCTTCTAGAACACCCAAATCCTTCCCTACCATTAACTCCCCAAGCTGTTCTCCTCTTAGTATGTATGGTGCATACATGTTTTTTTACCCCCAAGTGCATAACTTTTTTTCAATTTTTCAACAATAAGACCCCTTTCACTCTGATGTGTATTTCAGGTGCTAAAGGGCTAAAAAATAGCACCTGTAAAGCACCTGAAAAACGCCTCCCCTGCCACCCCAATGTGAAAGCCCAAGTGCTTTCACACTGGGCGCTGTACTGGCAGGACGTTAAAAAAAGCATTTTTGGATGGCAGGGCGTTAAAAAAAGCATTTTTGGAGCAGTGGAGGAGCGGTGTATACACCGCTCCTCCACCACCCCTGTCCATTGAAATGAGTGGGCACCGCTGCCGAATCTCCTGCAAAGAGCTTTGGCAGTGGCGCTACACAGGCACATTTTAATTAAAAACACCCTGCGAGCAGCCAAATAGCGCCGCTAAAATGACAGTCGCTAAAAATAGTAGCACTTTACCGCTAACGCTGCCCGAGGCTCAGTGTGAAAGGGCTCTGTTGGGACATTATTTAAATTTTTTTTTACCAATATCTATATCATTTATAAATATGTTGAAAAGTAAGGATCCCAGCACTGAACCTTGGGGTAAACCATAAATAACCTTAGACCTTAATCATTTATCACTACTCAAAATTGTCTTTGAGCCCTGGTTCACATTGGTACAATTTTACATGTGATTTGACATGTCAAAACGCATGTCAAATCGGCGGCAACTGCCGCCAATGGCACCGTCCTAATCGGTGCGACGCTGCATTTGCGGCGCCGCACCGATTTCAAAAAGTAGTTTCTGTACTACTTTTTGCAATTTCGGGCTGCAATTTACATTGACATCTGTTCATGTGCATGTGTTTTTGCACAGATGTCTCTGAAATCATCCCTGAAATCGGGACTGACATGCGGGAGGGAAATCGTGGGAATTCAGCTGAACTCGCACGGTTCACTCAACTCAGTGTGAACCTAGGCTTAGTCAGTTTTCTATCCATTTACAACTGAATTTTCTTAGCCTGTGAACTTAAAGTTACACATTAGCGGTATGTGGGGAACTGTGTTAAATGTTTTTGCAAAATCCAAATATATTCAATACATCTAACTTTTTGCTTGCTTGCTCATAGAAAGAAATCAGTATTCTTTGGCAGTTTTTTTTTTTTTTATTCTATAGTTTATTTTATTTTAAACAACTTTCCATACAAACAAGCAAACGTGATACAATTGCGTGCATACCACAAAATATAGCTTAACACAAATCAGTTTTGTTTTTTTGGCAGGCACACAAAATCTTGAAAGTCATATTCCTAATATTATGGTTCTAGTGGTAATAGACTCTTGGACCTCTGCCATCCTGACTGTGCAATAGTCTTAAAAACAACATACAACAACAACAACAAAAATAAATATATAGGATAATTTAGAGAGCCTCAATTCCCCCTCCACTATTAAATTTTCCCTCTTTACCTTGCATAGTTGCGATACCTTTCTTCATGACACGTATGTCAGCTATTTTTGTGAACAACAGCGAAATCGAAGGAGGCGATTTCTGCTTCCATAGGGCCAGAACACATGCACGTCAGCAGATGGACGACCATTGAATTTTTATATTTACGCTTTGAAAAATCTGAAAGATGAAGAAGATATCTGGCTGTGTCAAATCCCAAATCATGGTCAGTGAGCTGCCTTATGATGTCTTGCACTTTAGATCAAAACTCCTCCAATTTCCGGCAGGACCAAAAAATGTGCAACATGGTACCCTCTGCCTCTCCACAACGCCAACAGGTATTCATTCTTTCAGGATAGATTTTCTGCAGCAGTGATGGAACTTTATACCAATGTGTGAGGATCTTATAACTCAGCTCTTGATATTTACTAGCCACTGAAGAATAGTGGGCAAAGTATAACATATGACCCCTCTGCTCTTCGGAGAATATGATGTCCAAATCTGGAGGATTCCCGGGACAAAACCCTCAGGAGGATGTGTTAGCACTTTATATGCCTCAGATACCCCATGGGCTGAGGGTGCTTCTACCAGGCATACTTTTTCCAACTATGTATTAGAATGGTTTTTAGAATGGTTTGACCAGCCCTCGCAAAGGAGAGAACTAAGAAAATAGGTACGTTGCTGCATCCACCACGGGTCCAATGGTGGATTAAACAACAACTGTATTTCAGCCCTAGTCTTTAACCTAGAGTATTCAAGGTAATCACCTAAATGAAACTTACCTTGCCTGAAAGTTTGTTTAAAATGGCTATCAGTGTGGCCTGGGGAAATGCTATGTTCCCCAATACTGGGTAGAGCCGAGTAATCTCCAATTCTGTCTTGGAAAAAAGATGACATTGTTGCACTACTCTAAGAGTTGCCCCTTTAAGGGGGTGCTGCCGTAAGGTTCCTAGTGATCTTGGCCGTAACCATGGCACACATTAAAGTGGAATCTCGGTACAAGATTGTTCAATCGTTACCCAGGCTTTATGTCTCCTGTCTCTACACCATGCTAGTACCCTAGCGAGGTGTACTGCCTGGTAATATCAAATCGGGTATGGGAAGGCCATGCCTCCATGGGTTTTGGCCATAGCCAAATATAGGTGGGACAGGCGTGGGTGCTTTTTTGCCCAGACAAATCTGATAAAGACACTATGCACTGATTTAAAAAAAGACCCCGGGACGACTATTGGTAGTGTCTGAAAGCGATACAATAACCTTGGCAAAATATTCATTTTAAGAATAGCGTTCCTACCCATCCATGTATAAAAGCCCTTGATCCATTTCTCCAAATCAGAGGAAAGATCCCGTAGTATTGGTGGAAAATTAGCTAAAAATATTTTTAGAAGTCAATTTGACCCCTAAGTACATCAGGTGGGAGGATGCCCATGAAAAAGAGAATAATGATTGGAGGGCTTGCACACGCACAGGGGTCAACATAATTTTAAGCAATTCAGATTTTTGAATATTGATTTTAAAGTTTGAAAGTGTATTGTACCGATTACACTCGCTTAATAAATTTGGCAACGTAGTTTCCGGGGATGAAATAAAAAACAATATGTCGTCCACAAAGGCCACAGTTTTATGATCTGACTTGCCTATTGAAAAGCCCTGGATATCAGCGCTTCCTTGTACATTTCACAAAAAAGGTTCTAGAGCTAATCTGAAGACCAGTGGGGATAAGGGACATCCTTGTCTAGTGCTGTTGGTCAAATTAAAATATGGAGAAGTCACCTCATTGATTCTAACAGCTGCAGATGGAACCAAGTATATAGCCTCTATCCATTTACTAAACGTTTTCCCACTCCAATATGGGATAGCGTCTCCTTCAGAAATGTCCAATCCACCCTGTCAAAAGTCTTCTCTGCATCAGAGGATAGCAAACATAAGGGTATTTTATGAAGATGAGCCAGATAAATAATATCCTAGGCTCTATTAGTATTATCCTTCGCCTCCTTAGTAGGCATAAACCCGGCTTGATCAAGGTGGATGACATTCTGAAGGTGATGTTGTAATCTAGATGTTAATATCCATGTGAAGATCTTTAGGTCCACATTTAATAGGGGAATAGATTGATAATTCATACACTCGGCATGGTCCTTACCCTCCTTTGGGATCACTGTAATATGTGCCCTCAAAGTGTTGGTCGGTATGGGCTGATCTTCCAGAAGAGAATTAAATGCTTTTGTAAATCTGGGAGATAGAATTGGGGCAAATGCCTTATAGTAGGTGACAATGACATTCACTGTACTGTTCATTTAAGCACAAGAGACTCCATTTTGTTCTCACTGTTGAAATGTGTTCTGTAACCTTCACCTAACACACAGACACTTCTCCCACTAAACGCTCTCTACTCCCCCTTCTCAATGTTTTACTTTTGCAATTGTTCTATTTGTTAGCTTTTAATAGCATATTTCTATTTGTTAGGTTTTAATAACATCTCACACCACCCCTTTCTTATCTATGTATAAAATAACATGTAATAATAAATTTTGACTGAGCAGACATTTAAGCACAGTGATTGATTGAGTCGCAATCAGAAATAATTCCATAACAATCTTGGCGAGCCAGCCAGGAGTTAACGCAGGGAACTGCAGAGGATTTTCCCTATCCACACACAGTCCAACCTGTGAAGGGGGATGCATACACATTCACACACACGTTACCCAACCAGAAAGGTCAGAGAGTGGTCTGGTTTCCTTGAGAACCGACAGATAGGATACATAGGAAAAGGCAGAAATATCGCAAGCTTAAGGGCAGCTTACCTAGCCGGCATTTGAGGTCTGCGTTTCCCGATGACCCCGATCGAATCGCAGTTCCTTCTGGAAACTCTGCCAATCTCCTGGTATTTGGCTCGTTATGGAATTATTTCTGACTGGGACTCTAAAACAAAAGTTAATACTGCAGCTGCAGGAAAAGATCACAATCACTGTGCTTAAATGTCCGTTCAGTCAAAATGTATTATTATATGTTATTTTATACATAGATAAGAAAGGGGTGGTGTGATATGTTATTAAAAACTAACAAATAGAAATATGTTATTAAAAGCTAACAAATAGAACAATTGCAAAAGTAAAACATTGAGAAGGGGGGAGTAGAGAGCTTTTAGTAGGAGAAGTGTCTGTGTGTTAGGTGAAGGTTACAGAATACATTTCAACAGTGAGAACAAAATGGAGTCTCTTGTGCTTAAATGAACAGTACAGTGAATGTCCATGTCATTTCCCCCCTTTTGTTTATTTGACACCATTCTTCTCCGCGTTACATTCAGCCGATTGCTGGTAACTCAGGTTACATTGGCGCAGAGAGACGGCATCCTGTTCAGCTCTCTCCTAGCTTTCTCACAATAATGGGTTCATCAGGGCTGGTACATTTGTTGGTACAACGGGTAGTCACACAGAGGCATAGCCTGATGAGGAAGTAAATAACAAATATGAGAAATAGGAAGATCACAATGTAAGCGCCTAGTTTCTATAACCATGTTGCTATGCCATATAAAAAGTCACCAAAACCTCCTAAACCCTGAAAGGGGTTCCATCCATCTTTAGCAATATCCCTGACTTTATTCTGTAGTTCTGTTATCTTAGCAAGATGCCCTTTAATAATGTCCTCATTATCAGAAATGTATATACAACAATCAGTGCGAAATACCTTACATATCCCACCTTGAGCTGCAGTGAGATTAATTTAGCGTTAATCTGTGCTCTAATACTACTTTTTTAAGCTGAGCAGACCTGCGATAATCTTGCTTTTTATTTTACCTATCCTCAAAATTTTACCTCATTTGTTAAGCTCAGGGACAAGATTTTTTAATAAATCTGCAAAAATGTCAACAATTCTGTTTTTCTGTGTGTACATTAACGAGGGAAAAAATTAACTTAAATGATTTTAGCAAATGGCTGCAATATAACAAAGAGTGAAAAATTTAAGGGGGTCTGAATACTTTCTGTCCCCACTGTATGCTCTTACAGGCCCATCCAGGACTTCAAAAGAAATTGGAGCATAGGGCAGGCACCCTTCCGAAAGTCCGCTAAGAACCAAGCATCCAGTGGACTAAGTCATTTTAAGATTGGGCCCGACCAGGCGGGTTGGGTAGGGGCCCATCTGCTTCTTTTCCAGCACGTCTGGGTGGCCTCGATCTCAGACTATTGGACCATCTAGACAGTCTCATTAGGCCACACATGGTCCTTCACCAGTACTCCTCCCCCGGATTTGTTTCTACCCTGCTACCACGGTTAAAAGAAAAAAAGCAGGTGTTGCTGGCCTTCGTGGATTCGCTGAAAACACAGGGGGCGGCGGTGGCCGTCCCAAATGACGAGGAGTTCCAGGGAATATACTCCCCTCTCTTCTTAGTACAAAAGAAAAACGGGTCATGGCATCCAGTGATAGACCTAACTTACCTAAACAAGTTCAAAAAATACGAGAGATTCAAAATGGAGACTCTGTCTACCATCCAGCAAGCTGTGCAACCAGGTAATTAGCTAATCTCAATCAACTTAAAAGATGCTTACTTCCACGTGCTTATGGCAGAGGAATTCCGCAAAAACCTTTGGTTCCAAGTCGGGCAAGAACATCTGCAGTTCACCTGCCTCCCTTTGGGGCTGACAACCTCACCTCGGGCCTTTTCGAAAGTTCTTCTGCCCTTTGTGGATCTCATCAGAACAAAAGGGATACGCTTGTACCACTACCTTGACGACCTCCTGTTGCTGTCCCAGGACAAGGAGCAGCTGTTAATTCACAGGGAGCAGGTTGATCGAATTTGGGTGGCTCCTAAACCGGGAAAAAAGCCAGCTAGAGCCAGTCCAGTGCCTGGTATACTTTAGAGGTTACGCCCCTTTCAGTCAGGGTTTCTTCAGCAATGGAAAACAGGGGAGATCAATCAATCAAATCATATAACATCATTGATGAGGGGCAGCCTCTTCTGGTGGCTTCAGAGCAGAAATCTGTTCAGATGCCACTCCATTGCCCTGTCTCATGGGTCACGGTCACGACCGATGCCAGCGGTGCTGGTCAGGGAGCCCTCTGCAAATCAGAACTTGCACAAAGCAAGTGGAACTGCAGGCAGCCTGGTGTGCCCTTCAGTCCTTCACTCATCCCCTGAAAGGTGAATCTGTGTTATTAAGGATGGACAACACCACAGCGGTCTCCTATGTGAAGAGACAAGGGGGCACTAGGAGCTCCACCCTGCTCCAAGAAGTCGAGCCCATCATGTCTTGGGCCCAGAAAAACCTGGCCAATATTTTGGCGGTCTTCATCCCCAGAGTCCAGAACATCCAAGCGGACTTCCTGACATGCACTCCGTTAGACAACAAGTGGTCTCTTCACGTGCAGATGTTCGAGTGGATCTTTTCCCTGGGAGTCAATCCCGAAGTGGATCTATTTGCTTCCCCCTGCAACTTCAAGATCAAGAAGTATTACGGGGCCGTTGCAGCCAGGTCTTTGGAATGGATGCCCTGACAGATCAATGGAGCTTCAACAGGGTATACGCCTTTCCACCGCTCCCAATCATTCTCAGGTTCTTACGGAGACTCCAAGCGGAAGTGGTCGAGGTGGTGGTAATAGCACCTTACTGGCCGAACAGGCAAATGGTTTCCCCTCCTGATTCAGCTCAGCTTCCGGGATCTGGTGCCTCGTCCTCTCAGGCCGGACCTTCTCTCTCAGGGGGCAGTCCTGCAGTCCATTACTGAGACTGATGGTCTGGTTCTTGAGAGGGAGAGGCTGGAATCCCTCGGGTGCACTTCAAGGGTGATTTCCACCCTCATGAGCTTAAGGAAGATGAGCACAAATAAAGTTTATGGGAGAACATAGGCCAATTTTGTCAAATTCCTATCCTCTACAGGCAGATCATTCAGAAATCCAGAAGTCCAGGATATCCTCACCTTCCTTCAATCCGGCCTAGATCTATCTATATCCATCAGCTCTCTTAGAGTCCAAGTCTCAGCCTTGTCGGCTTTCTTTGCCACATCATGAGCTGTTCACCCTTTAATCCGACAGGTCTTCCGTGGGGCGTCAAGACTCAGGCCCCAAGGAAGGCCAAGATTTCCCAAATGGGATCTTCCCCTTGTCCTTGACTCACTGTCTGGACTCAGTGCCACAGGGTCTTCCCTGCTTTCTATCAAAGACATTACTGCAAAATTCTGAAGGAATACCTGCAAGTTACTTCCTCTTTTAGATGCTCTGACTTTCTGTTTATCCTGCACTCTGGCAATAACAGAGGGAAGCGAGCTTTGACCAGAACGATTGCGGCCTGGATCGTCCATCCAGCAGGCTTATAGAGCTAAGGGCTTGGCTCCTCCAGAAGCTGTGACAGCACATTCCACCAGGGGTATGGCGGCTTCGTGGGCAGCTGCCCGGCATGTGGCTCCAGACTTCATTTGCAAAGTGGCCTCATGGGCCTCCATTAATACCTTTATGGCACAATACTGTATTGAGCCTGCTTCTCTATCTTCTGTGAACTTTGGTTTAAAGATCCTGTCGGTTGAAGGGCCAAATTACATTCTATTTTCTATTCAGCATAACCCAGCCGTGTGGTCTGGCTAGTTATTTCCCACACGTAGACTGCCATGGAGTCTGTCAGGAAAACAAAAAATGTATTATCAAATACTTACCGTAATTTTCCTTTCCTGATGGACTCCATGGCAGATGGAGTTCCCCCCCCATCGGTCAAGAGTAGGCTAGTTATGGAACGCAGTCCATAGCGGTGAGCTAAAATTTATGGGAATGGGGTCCTATAGCATTGGAGAGGAGGCAGGGTTAACCCACACGTAAACTGCTGTGGAGTCCATCATGAAAGGAAAATTACACTATTTGATAATACATTTTCCGTTATTTTTAATTACTCTTAGTAAAAGAGTCGATGTTTTTCTAAAATTGTATTAAAGTTATGCAATATAGACAGTTTAGATGGAAATAGTGCGTGGCAGAGTTTTTCAGAATCTGCCACAATTCAACAAGACACATTTTATTTATGTTTCATCTGTCTCTTTTAGTAAAAGGAAATGTACTTTAATATAAAAAAAAAGGATTAGCCTCCAACCAAGACTATGTAAAATGCATTTTGCTATTGTGTTTTCATATTGTAAATGTTCAAAGTCATTTAAATCTTGTATATTGTACGAATAACAATACTGAACCACAATATCCCATAATTCCATAACAATAGAGTTATATTAATGTTATATAGACATAAAGTCTTTTAAAATGAAATTGACTCATGCTTTTTTTATTAAAATGACATAGCATTTGGAGAATACAATCCCCGTGATACAATATATTAACCTCCTAATTATGTGCCATTTCATCAACACGACCACTTAAGTAACACAAAAACATTAAAAATGGACCTAATGAATTACAGCAATTATGTTCTATTTAATATGTAAAGATTTAAACATCCTAAGTCACTCTTATCTACAATAATATGTCTTTTATTGCATTAACATACAGAAAATGGCATAGCTGGTAATAATCTTTTTTTTTTTTAATGAAATGATTTTATAAGACAAAGTTATAAGAGCAAACTAGGAAAATAGAAGTAGCATAGTTTCAACTATTAATTAATTTATATTAAATTGCTTTGAAAAATGAAATCATAAGCTTTGAAATCATCACTCTATGTATTAAAATACAATATTTACATTTCTACAGCTAGTATTTTTTTTGAAATGCAGAGTTACTGCATTAATATATTCACAAATGGGAAACTCAAAAATTGCAGTATACTTTTAGCTCAAAGGAACAACAATTTTGCTACCTCAAAGA
This sequence comes from Lithobates clamitans, assembly GCA_037952925.1. NCBI lineage: Eukaryota > Metazoa > Chordata > Amphibia > Anura > Ranidae > Lithobates > Lithobates clamitans. The sequence continues at coordinate 3,412,562 of JBBGZY010000589.1, read as the reverse complement.
AGCAATTTAATATATACCAGTTTTAAAATGTGAAATTTAGGTGATAACTTAGGTCTTCTCTGTCTATGCCTGTAGGATTTAACGCTGAACTGAAGCAAAGCAGCTAAATACTAATATTGAAAATTATTTTATCTGCCAAAGATTTTATAAAATAGTTTAGAAAATGTGGCACACCTACATAAACTTGTGGAAAAAAAAACTAGGAATGTCTTCCTCATGGACTAACTGGGAAAAAAAATCCTTCATTTTCCCCCATTCCCATTACATGGACTGCAAAAAAAGGAAAAAAAGAAAAAGAAAGGTAAATAATAAGTTGGGCGGCACAGTGATGTAGTGGTAGCACTCTCACCTAGCAGTAAGAAGGGTCACTGGTTCGAATCCCAACCACAACCACATCTGCTTGGAGTTTGCATGTTCTCCCTGTGCCTGCGTGCATTTCCTCCGGGTACTCCGGTTTCCTCCCACACTCCAAAGACATGCTGGTAGGGTAATTGAATCCTGTCTAAATTGTCCCTAGTATGTATGAATGTGAATTAGGGACCTTAGATTGTAAGCTCCTTGAGGGTAGGGACTGATGTGAATGTACAATGTATATGTAAAGCGCTGCGTAAATTGACGGCGCTATATAAGTACCTGAAATAAATAAATAAGTAGGTGGTACTGCTGCTCAACTGTGTTACACTATTATTACCCAACATTTGAAAACGCTTTTTAGTGCTGCCTTACCCACAAAGGCGCACTCAATCAGATATGGTGGGAATTTGAACACCTCAGAAAATCTACAAGTACCATCACACACTTTATTTAACTCGGCGTGAAGTAAATGAAAGAGAGGCTTCAGCTCAAGTCCTTGCCCATCGGTCACGCCATTCTGACTTGTTTCACCCATAGTGGGCTTACTCATTTCTTAGTAAAAAAGGTTTTGGGCTTTTTAGGTAGAACATCTGAATCTCTTGAGGAATTAACTATGAATGGGATGTCACTATGGGTGAATACTAGTTTTTACCTTTTTTTCCTACCGTCCCCTTCTTTTCTTCTGTAGCATATATTGGATTAATACATAAACTAAGACATACTGTACAATAATTGTGCTTATATATCAGTCCCAATGACCTCCCTTTTTTCTTGTTTCTTCTTTTCGCCTCCATTTTTTTATTATTCTTCCTTTTTTTCACTTTTCCTCTTTTGTACACTTTTTTGAGCTTGTTTGTTTGTGGAGATTAATGGCTCTGCCTGGAGCACTGTATTGATATTGAGCTGATAAGCAGCGGGATCTATAGCTCTTATTTTATTCATTCATGTGCTCTGTTTATAATCATTAGGCTTTCCACCTGCCCTGTGATGTGTGTGTGCATATAATCCATTTGCCACAGAACATGCTTACCTCTATGATTAATCCCAATGTGGGTGAAATGTGCCCGAGGGATGTGACCAATGGACAAGGACTGTCTTTCATTTACAGTATGCAGTACAGTACTGAATACAGTATGCAGTGGTACTTGCATGCTGATACTGAAGGATTGGAGCAGTGCTGATCTGTTATTGTAACTCTCAAAAAAGCTGTTGGACGCAATTCTAGACATTAAATACAAACTAATGGGAATAAACAGCAATAAACTGTACCTAACTCTGATGACTTAGCTGTGCTGACCTTAAATTTTTCCGTGGGGTGGCCGGAGCACCGCTTTAATTTATGCCATTAATTTAATTTAAATTAATTTATTTAAATTATTTAATTAAAAGGGAATATGATAGGAGAATTTCAACTACGTTAACATGCTTTGATTTCCACAAAGAGGTGCTATAAGTCCTATTGAACTAGTGTATCTCCCTTTACTGATAGAATACGCCTGTTGATACAGTAGTTTATGAGACTGGATCTCTATGATTATTATCTTAATTTTTCTTTGTTTGTAGGTGCAGACCATTTTTAGCCTTTTCATGCATAATTTAGCATATGCTTATGTAGCGCCGGCTGATCTCCTCCCCTGGTTGTCTGTTCTGGGTCTCTTGTCCAGAAGCTAGCCTCATTGGGGTAAGAAACTGATGTCATCCTAATCTCAGTATGTTTTAAATGAGCAATATAATGTATGTATCTTTAGCATTTTTGACATTTGGAAAAGTTGAAATGTAACACAAGAATAGGTGTGTGTTTATTTGTATTCTTATTGTTGTAGCTTATGCTCTTCATACTCCTGAGGAAGAAGATATATTCCAGGAAACACTTGAATGTGCCTACCTATCTTATCTGGCACTGCATACTATTAGCAGTCTTTGGGCCTGTACCATTCTATGGAGTTTTTCAGCTGTATGATAAAACACTATGTAATGTAGTAGTGATGCAAGTACAGTATAAGATGGCATATATGGATATTGTTTAACTTATTGTTGACTTATTTTAAATTAGGCCCCTTTCATTTCATCAGTTCAGTCATGTCAAAACGGATGCAGTATTCATCTGTTTTTCATCAGTTTTTCATCCATGCTCATCAGTTTTTCATCTGTTTTTTTACAAAAAAAAAGTGACTGAACTGAACTTCAAACACTGTATATAGCTGGTTGCTAAGAAGGGGGCCGGGAAACTGGCCACCAAGTCTTTAACAACCGATGAGTCATCAGCTGTCAGTGGGGTTCCCTGCTGACAGCTCAATATAAAAAAAAAATGCCAGCAAAAAAAAAAGTGTAAAAAAAAAACGGCATGGGGTTCCCCCTCAGGTCCATATCAGGCCTCTTGTGCCCTTATCGGAGCATGCAGCCTGGCAGGTCAGGAAAAGGAGGGGATGCGCCCCCCCTCTCCTGAACCATACCAGGCTGCATGCCCTCAACATGGGGGAGGGTGGGTGCTTTGGGGTAGAGGGGCTCTGCCTCTTCCTGACAACCCTGGCTGATGGTTGTGGGGGTCTGTGGGCGGCGAAGCTTATTGGAATCTGGAAGCCCCCATTAACAAGGGGGCCCCCAGATCCCACCCCCCCTATGTGAATGGGTAGCGGGTACATCCTACCCCTACCTATTCACCCCAAAAAGCAGTGAAATGTAGAAAAAAACAAGAGCCGGTTTTTGACAAGTTCTTTATTAAAAAAATAGCTCTGAGCTGTCTTCTCCCGGTGCCGTCTTCTCCCTGTTCTGTCTTCTCCCAGGGCCATCTTCTCCCGGAGCTGTCTTCTCCCACGCTGCTGTCTTCTTCCTCGGTCAGAGCCCCTCCCTTTCCTGACCTGCCAGGCTGCATGCTCGAATAAGGGTCTGGTGTGGATTTTGGGGGGACCCCACACCATTTTTCTTTATTTTGGCATGGGGGGTCCCCTCTGAATTCATACCAGACCCAAGGGGCCTGGTATGGACCTGGGGTGGACCCCATGCTGTTTTTTATAGCGATTCTTTTTTTGTCTGCAATTTTTTTTTTTTACATTCAGCTGTCAGCAGGTAAGCCCACTGGCAGCTGATGACTCATTGGTTGTTAAGGATGTGGCAGCCAACTTCCCAGGCCCCTCCTTAGCAACCAGCAATATATAGTGTGTTAAAATAAAAGGGTTTAAAAACAGATGTCAAGCGGGCGTTGTCTGCTACCATCGGTTTTTTGTCTGTTCTATTTTTTTGACTGCCAAAAAATGGGCTTTCATCCGTTCAAAAAAAAAAAAAAACAGATGTTGATGGAATCGAATGAAAACAGATGAAAATTAATGATCATCTGTTGTCATCCATTTTTCCATAAAGATGCATTAATATCCGTTTTTCATCCGTCAACGGATGGATGAAAAACGGACATGTGTGAAAGAGGCCTTAATGTGTCTTTTTTTCTTTTTTAAAGAAAAAAAAATGTATTTAATAAAAGCATATTTTTTTTTATATTTTAATAATTGTGATTGATGTTTCAACAGTACAGATTATCTGACAGTAAACCAAAGAAAAATTGGACACTATGTCATGAAGGCTGATAAAGATGAAAGTATGCATTATCACCCGCAAAAAACATATTTTTTTCATATAAATTAGTTTTGTTTATTGATTGGTGCCTAAAAAGTCCAGATAGCTCTATACTTTAGTATTGAAGATAGGATATCTGTAAAAAAAATCAAATTAAAACTTTTCATTGTTTCTAACACTGACATCATAAAACGCGCCAACGGCGTAAATTATCTGCTAATAGATAAACATACAAGCATGTAAAGCAAAAAACAAAATGAAAAGTCTGAGCTGACATGTACAGTAAAAATATTACATGGAGAGCATTCTATAGGTGAATGTAGTGAGTTGTTCAAATGTTATGTCAAGATAATACAAGATAAGATCAGACATGGCAACAATTTATTAATACATTCTGCTGTGGCTTTATCTTGCTGACAGTCTAATTCCTGTACCTGTCATTGCAAGATCCTAATCAAGACTTTCATATAATATAAGCAAAACTCAGTTTGAACTGTCTCTTGAAGATTCTCAAGTTTACCTTTGTTTGATATTCTGATATTGTGTACTGAAAGTAAATACTCTGCCATTCATAGAATACCAAAATGTGTAAGGTCCATTATTAAGAGGTTTTGGATATAAACCCACTGAGGCTATAATACTGCAGGCTATGAAAGATTTCAAGCATGGCAAAAAAACACAAAAATGTAATGGAACTGATGGTAGTTATAGTAAATACAGAAACTCACCTCTGCTACCTTTCTCTATATTTAATCTAGTTCTTTAGCAATCAGATAGGGTATAATCCCAGTGTGGTGCATACCCTAAATTAATGGATGCCTTAGCTAATCTCATATATGCGTTATATAGCCGTCAGCAACAGTGTGATGTCCAACCTCTGAAGTGTTTCCAGAGTTGTTATTAGCACATTGTGATCAGACTGCTGATAGCTTATTGTTTGTAATGTTATAAGACTCAGGGTAGTAGGTTGTATGCTCTGGAGTTTATGGGATGGATATATAAATGATGTCTTTGGCTATTGGTCTCCAATGCTGCGCTTAGTTGCAGGTCACAAGCACTAATGAGTGTGAGGAAGTAACCTCATTCCAGCAGCACATTTTTCTTTCTGCACAAGGCCACTGGTATGGAGCCAAACAAGAGCCATAGTGACACAGTAAATCTACCTCTCCCTTTATGGGCTAACACACGTGTCACTTTCCGGTGATCACTCTGACCAATTTGGCTTTCTATTTTCCTGTTCTCACTGCCTCTTTTGGACTTTTGTGTACTCTAAATAAGCTTCCAGCATTCCTGCACACAGGTGCTTTATGTACTCCTAGAGAGCTCCAGCTACCCTGCACATAGGTGCTCTGCTACTATGTCCAGCATCCCTGCATCTGTGTGCCCTGTGTGAGTTTCCGGCATTCCAGTGCTCCTATACTAGTCTGCCACGAGTACTCCTTTTATGCAACTCTAAGCTCTCAAAGACTTTGTCACTTCTGTCTTCTGTGATCCTAGCACCCCAATGCTGCAAGAGGCTTTTACTACTGCTTCTGTGATTCCAATAAACCAATGCTGGAAGAGGTCTTGGCGATTGCTTCTGTGATCCCAGCATCTCTGTGCTGCAAGAGACTTTCCCTATTGCTTCTGTGATCCCAAGTGCTGCAAAATGCTCTCGCTACTGCTGCTCTATATTCCCAGTGATTTGTTAGCCTTCACAGTATTGGACCAAATGTAAAATTCATAGGTCTATTTGAGGATTGCAACCTGGGAGCTGTCCTACAGCAAAGCCCAACACATACAAACACCCTTAGCCACCAGCACTGCATGAGTCCCCTGCTTCCAGTGTCGCTCCAAAATCTCTAGCATTTCCAAAGACTCAAGGACTTTCACTTCCAGTGGTTATGTTACTCTGTCCATGATAATTCCTACATCTGTAACAATTCTTCTGTTGCCTGGAATAAGCAAATGTAACAATTATTTTTCATATGGTACATTTTAACTATCAATATATTGGTAGGTTTAAATCACATTTCTGGGAGAAGGGGGCGGAGCCGGGAGCTAGAGTGGATGGAGCTGTGAGAGAGGAGCTCTGACACACCGGGTGCTATACAGCTATCCACAGCAATGACACAGCCTAATTGCGGCCAGGAAGATAGTACAGTGGAGAACAGTAATACAACCATGGCTAAATGAAAGGAGAGAGAGAGGGGCCACAGAAACTGACTAAACTCTTCCCCTCAGTCCCGCCCAGGCCAATCCAAGATGGTGCCGGTGCTGAGAGGCATGCTTTATGTCACAAGCCAGCAGTGTCCCCTGCAATGGAGAGGGTGAGTAGCCTGACCCAGGGACACAGCACACATCCCCATCCTCAGCCTCCAATAGCCCTGTGAAGCAGAAAAGGAGATTAAACTCCCCAGATGCCAACCCTGATGAGAATAGTCCGGGGGAAGAGGAAATGGAGCAGTCTATTGAAAACAGCCAGAAGCTGGATGCATTACCCACCTCAGGCTTACCTATGACTGATGTTACCATGAAGGATATGATCCTTACTCTTAGAGGGGCTATACAGCAGGATATAGCTAGATTTATGCTCTCTACAAACAAGGAAATGGCTGAACTAGGAGACAGAATTGATTTTGTGGAGAACAAAATGGGAAATTTCACCTCAGCACACAATGAGCTTGCGGATGCACACTTTGAGGTGGAGGATGAGTTTGAGCCCTAAGATTAAAGGTTGCAGACCTCGAAGATAGGTTGCGCAGGAATAATGTTAAATTTAGGGCGATCCCTGAAGCAGTAAAACCGGCTCACCTGCGCCCCTTTCTCCAGCAGCTCATGGTGAAAGCTCTTCCATCCCTCACACCTGCAGATCTTATCATTGACAGGGCCCACAGGCTGCCTAAGCCATCACATCTACCTGAGAAAATACCCCGGAATGTCATAGCAAGAATCCACTTTTACCACATCAAAGATCAACTCATGAGATTCTCCAGACAAAATAATACCCTCCCGGATCCCTATGCAGGCATTACCCTCTATGCTGACCACTCACAAGCCACAATATCAGCCAGGAATAATCTGATTCCCATAACCAAAATGTTGCAAAACCATAAAAATCCTCTATAGATGGGGCTTCCCAGCCAAAAATCTCCTGGACAGGAATGAGTCCCACACCATATCGTCCCTGGGAAAGGGATTGGAGCTGTTGCGCAAATGAGGACTACTACCCCAATGATAACCCTGCATTCATGGGCCCATCATCTTCCTGAAGAGAACCTTATCACTTGGATATTGTTATCCATGGGATAACAATCTTGGCACCCACCTCCTCTCATCATTCTACAGGAATTTCTACCTGAACCTATGTGTAAGGATTTACCTACCAATGCCTTATTTGTTAACATGTTACATGTGTCAATGCAGTGAGCACCTGATGTTCGGCTGAACTGAAACTATTTCCCTCCAGATTTATTTCTGGGATTGTCCCAAATTCACCCAGTTTGTGAAAGTTCTAACCTACTTTTTGATGTTTGTTATGAATTTTTTTTTTCTTCTCAATCTTCTATGTTACAGGAACTTCATCACAGTTCGCTCAGAATGCAATCTTTTTCATCCCACTATGCTGGAAACTGAGCTTATTTATGCACACCTACCTGATGATACCACTAGATGGCTCTGCATTACTTCTATTCAGGTATATTTTTCTTAAAATAATGTCTCTTAATGCTAGAGGCCTAAACAGACCTTACAAAAGCAGGACAATGTGGAAAGCGGCTTTGGATCACAACTGCGATGTATTGTGTATACAAGAGACATACTTCCCAAGCCTCAACATTCCAAAGTGTACCCACAACAAATTTCAGCACACCTTTACTGCGAATCACTCTGTTAAATGCAATGGGGTACTAAAAGCTATTACGGACTCTATTACATTTGCAATTCTAGACAAATTTATTGATGTCCATGGTAGGTTTATAATATTAGTGGCTGAACTCAAGTGAAATTCATCCGCAAAAATTTACAGAAGGCAAAACAAATGATGAAAGGTAATTTAGTGATATGTGGAGATTTCAAGGTGGTTCTAAATGATCAAATGGACTCCTCCTCAGTGGGACAGAGGCGTTGCCCATCCTTGGGTCCATATTGCCTGACACAAGACCTATATGATCCATGGCGATGCCTCCATACCACTGAGAGGGACTGTACCCATTTCTCATCAGTACACAAAAGGTATTCCAGGATAGATCTTTTCCTCACTGATAAGAACACTCTACAAAAAGTGACCAAAGAGGCTATCTACAATATAACATGGTCGGACTACGCTCCCTTCACAGTTAATATTGAGGATATGTGCAAAGTACACCACGCACCACTATGGAGTAATAACACTTATCTCCTCTCTAATCCCCAAATCAAAGAGGAAATTCAAAATAAACTTGAGGAGTACTTCATGTTTAATAATACCACCGATTGTAATCCTTCCATGGTTTGATGTGCGCATAAGGCTTTCTCAAGAGGAGCCCTAATCCAAATAGCCGCTAGGGAAAGAAAGAAAAAAACGCATATCACAACTATCCAATCGCATTGCTGAATTGGAGTCCAAACATAAATTAGCTAAAACTAATGGCAACATGCTACTAACCTACCTTAATGCCTGCCAAGAAGAACTATGACAAGCACTATGAGAGGACTAAGATCTTTACTTCAAACACCTTAAACTTTTCTACTACTCCCAGAGTAATAGAGCAAGTAAATTATTAGCATCCCAACTTAAACAACGCCAAACCCGAACTAATCTAACAATGATCAAACACCATCTCTCTAATCGTACATTAAAAACTCCGGAGATATTGCCAATGCTTTTAAAGATTTTTACGGATCCTTATATAACCTCAACTAAGATCCAAACTTGTACCAACCTACTGACAAGGAAATTAACACATTCTTGTGGAAAATTAACCTCCCCTCACTAGATATACAATCACGTCAGCAATTAAACAGGCCAATCACTTATGATGAATTCCCAAGGAAATGCTTCAAGCAATAATTGTAACTATACCAAAACCCGGAAAAGATCCTTCCCACCCCCAGAACTTCAGGCCCATCTCTTTATTAAATACAGATCTTAAAATTTATGCTAAGGTACTGGCCAACAGACTGATGGAAATTACACCTACACTGGTAGGACTTGACCAAGTGGGATTTGTTATGGGACGGCAGGCCCCAGACAGAACCATAAGAATGATTAACCTGATAAGATATGCAGAAGTTACACACACACCACACACCTATTGTTTTCTTGGCTCTAGATGCAGAAAAGGCCTTTAATTGGGTACATTGGGGGTATCTGTCTCAAGTACTTACCAAATTTGCACTCAATGGTTTTGTTCACTCAGCAATAATGTCTCTCTATTCCAACCCAACGGCCAAAGTATAGACCTCGGGAATGTTATCTGACTCATTCCGTCTTTCAAACGGGACGCATGAGGAAAGTCCGCTCTCCCCAATAATTTTGTCCCTAGTCATAGAACCACTGGCAGACTAATAAGATATAGCAAAAACATGGAAGGAATTACAATAGGACCCAAGGATCACAAACTAAATCTAATCCTGAATCCTCTGTATGTGCAGTACAAAAACTACTGAATGACTTTGGGAAATTATCCTACGACAAAGTTAATACTAATAAATGATTTGCTCTCCCTGTATACCTATCTAAGGACAAAATCCTCCAGATCAAAAACGTTTTCCCCTGCAACTGGGATTCACAAGCCATTACATACCTATATACAATAAACCCACCCAACCTCCAACCTATATGAAACTAACTTCCCTCCATTATTATCTTGCATAAAAGAAGAATTCTCTCAACTCACCAAAATCCATCTAACCTGGGCTGGACGAATTGCAGCTTACCAGATGCAAATCCTGCCTAAACTGCTCTACTTTTTTAGAACCCTCTCTATTCCTATCCCACTAAAATTCTTTTCCAATCTAGCAACCGCCCTAAGACACTTTATTTGGGCAGTTAAAAACCCAGGGTAGCTCTAAAATATCCATATAAACATAGACATTGGGGAGGTTGTGGGCTACCCAATGCCCAGATCTACTATCAGGCAACCTTAATGAATGAATTAAAATACTGGTTCTCAAAACAGGAGGATAACTTATGGTCCAACATTATGCAGGAAACACTGGGATACAACCTTCCAGCATTATTAATAGCCTCTACTATGCACCACAACCCCACCACTCCCTCTTACCCGACCATATAAGCCACAACCAAGACCTGGACTTCATTCAGTAAGAAAAAATTTCCAGAAGAACAAACCTAAAAATTCCTATAGCAACGTATCAATACCTCATTCAGGGTTTTTCATCACTGGAAGCATAAACGTATTCACTTCTCCACATGTGACCAAGTACACTTGATACCTTTCAAATCCATCAAATACTTCACTACAACAAGAAAAACCCAACCTCCCCTATAGAAGTGCCACTTACGTTATGGAACTTTCTAATAAACAGAACCTCTTCTAATGTTAAATGTATATCCTCATGCTATAAATACTGTAACTACCACCCAAATACATTCTAAATTACCAGTAATGATCAAATGGGAAAGATACATGACCCCATTGCATCTACACAGTAGGAATCTGAACTTGTCCCCTTTGTGTTGGAGGGAATGCCACTGTCAGGGCAATCTCCTACACATACTGTGGCACTGTAGTGTCCTGCAATCTTTCGGGACTTATGTTCTCTCCCTTGTGTCAAAAATTACTGATACTGTATGCACCCTAACCCCAGAGCTGGCACTGTTGAGCTTGGGCATAGACACTTTCCCTTATCTAACAAGGAAAATAGTGATACACATACTATATGCAGCCCATATTTCCATAGCCAGCAAATGGAGAACAACGAACCCCCCCCAAAGTATTGAAGAAGTTGTGTCTAGAGGCAACTCACAATGTTTAATGGGGTGAATGCTCGCATACAAAGAAGGGAGAGCACAAACCTTCCACAAATTTTGGTGTGCATGGTTGTCAAACAATAAAGTCTCTGGCGCTACATAGGAGGCGACAATATCACATATGAATGAGTGAAAATCCATCTAGTGGTATTAAATATTGAAGATTAATATAGCATAGCATGAACTGACCTGACAAGCACCAACTGAAATATTCTCAATGTTAATCTAAGTTCATTACAACTATTATCTCGTTCTGTTACTATTATTATTTTATTGTTATTGTTTTACCCTATCATTTACTTGACTTTTATGAGATGGCATCTAAAATACTTACCTCGAGAGACTAATGTAAGGGTCTCTATCAGAGTTCCTGAACATCCATCATAATTACCTGTTCACAGTATGTTCCCATTAGGGGTGACAGGTTTCTTCCTCATAAAGAGGACACCTCTACGTATACTATTGGGAACCCTGGAAAAAGCATTGAAATATATTGTGCATATACTGTATACTTTGCATACTATGCTCGTTACATGTACAATGTACAATGCACAATGCTTACATGTTCACTATGTCTGTATATTTTACTGTTTAATAAAAAAAAAAAAAAAACAATAGAAAAAAAAAAAATCACATTTCTGTCCATATAGGAAATCTCTCCCTGCCCCTCTAAAGTGTTCCTTCTGGGAGGCCTGGTGATCCACTGCTGCAGTCCGGGCTTCAGCCTTCTCACCTGTCATTATGTCATTTTGCTGCCACTGGACTTTTCAGGGGCTGTGTCCATCAATGGACCCAATAAGACCCAATAAGAGCGTCTGCATCACCAGGAAATGACCAGGGCAGCCAAAGAAGTATCCCCGTGGTGTGTGTGTGTATGTGTGTGTGTGTGTGTGTGTGTGTGTGTGTGGTGGGGGAGTTGGTGGAGTACCTGGCTGGGTTTAAATTGAATCTACATAATTTACTGTTTTCATCAGCACAGTCAACTTTTTCTATTACAGAAGTATGCTGAGATTTCCAGATGGAAAACTTGGAGTGGGTCCACAGCAAATATGGGAATGTTATCAACGTGATCTATTTATAAGCCAGTCTTTTAGAACAAAACTTTTTGTGACTATTCATTTTGAGTTATTATTCTGTTAACTTTAAAGTAATTATCTCATGACAAAAACACGGGGGCTGAAAATACTAATTTCTCCTTCTGGAAATTTTACTTGTCTGGCTGCCATTGCTCCAGTCTTCTTAATCTGCAAAGTTTTTCAAGTTTTGCAATTTGGAAAAGTACTAAAACCAGTGCGTTAACAAAATAGCTAGGCAACTAGAAACTTGAAAGGGAGGTCAGCAAAGGTAGCCCCTTCCCCCACTTGTGACAGGTTTTTAAATGTATCTCATTGTTTAATACTTGCTAAGTCATATTTTCTATATTTAATTTACAGACTTGTAGATTCAGCCTTTAGTAGCTATCTTTATTTCAATCAAATCAACCTTCCTGCTGAATAAGTGGTGATATAAAATCTTCACTATTTAGCAACTTGCCCACCATAGGCCATCATATGACATCTGGGCTTTAAGTGGTGATATCTGAAGGATGCCTGCAGCTGTAGGCATCATACAGAAATCTTTTTTTTTCACCCGGTGAGTCCCTTTAAAGTAAACGCAATTATAGCGGTTATATGTTCTCCAGTGCTTCTCCGGTCTCTCCCGTGCGATTGGGAACTGGGGGATGAAACCCACTGGCAGCGGTGGTTTACTATAGAGCTGGCCATGGACCACATAGTCCCCGACCATCTCTATGACCCTCGGAGACCGGAAGCGATGGCAGAGATTGAGTTTTCTTTTTTATCTCAGGTTTTCCAGCATAGAGGAGAGATGTGGGGACTTATAGACCACAGATCTCTCCGTAAAGAAGACCTGTCATGCCATATTCCTATTACAAGTACATAAAAAAAGGGGGAATGTGGGACTTTAAATGAGGCAGTGTTCCCCTTCCATCCATGTGTGAGGTTTGTCTTGGTTGTTAGTGCACCTCATTTAGGGTCCACACACTCGAGACATCTACAATGCTATGGCACCTGACATATGCAATATCTGTATTAGATATACTATTTGATACCATGCCCAATTTTTCCAATTCCAATTTATTTATACCAAAAATGTTTCTAAACTGGGCTTCTGTTGTTCTATATGACTCCATTCACACGGAGGCAGGCTTGGATCGGGGATGGGGGGCCCCCTTTTCTTGTCTTGATTCCGGAGCTGCGATGCGCAGCAGTGCTTCCCTCCTGAGTCTCCTTTGAGATATTGGTGGGGGGGGGCCCTCCTGCGCATCTGCGTCATGTTACGACCTGTTTGTGGTGTCTTTTGATGCTGCATTACAGGGACATCCTTGGTCCATCTCACGTCGAAGATGGGGTTTGGAGTGGCTCCACTTTGGCATGTGTGCCAACTCCTACTCTCATTCGATGGTGTGCATGACGTTTTTTGGGGACCCGCCCCACAGGGAGGTAACACACGTAGCCTATTCACTGGATGCAGATGTTATGCACATTCTCTCCTTTTTTCAGCCCTTTCCTTTTTTCTTTTTTTTTTTTGATTCATGCAATATACCTACTCACCATGGTGTATGTGTGTATATTTTTTTTATACATACACAACACTCATTACAATATTATAAAGAGAAGGATTGGCAGGACTTTGCACGAAGCACAGGGGAGCAACAAATAATTAATTGGATAAAATTGCTTTTAATTGGTTCGAATTATCATAAATTTTCATATCAAAACATTTAATGCATTTTGCTATATAAAAATATCTGTATATTTTATTACAATTCATTAGAACCAAGTAATTCACATGAATAAACATTCCAACAAGGAGTTAGTACGGATTATAGAATACATGAAATGAATAAGACATGATTATATGAATGAGAAGCTGTGTGTATTCCATCTGTTGGCCCGCTGCAGGAGTGGCTTGGTTGGCGCTTCAGACTATGGGGCCATGGTGGTCTGGCTCCTTGTTTGGTGGCGCCTTCCGTTCTTTCTCCCCCATTGGACCAATGTATGATGTTGGGGGCAGTTTTTGTGGCAGCATCACCTATATGGGCTCCTTCCTCATTTGGGTTTCACATTCAATCCAGTTCACACCTTTCCCATCTGGGATAGATGATGCACACAGGCAATTTTTTCCTCTCTCAGTCATTGAGAATCAGGTAATTTTACCCACACTTCCCATTCACTTTACACTTTATTATCTCTGATTACACTTTTTTTTTCTATTTCACTGTTTTCATTAACTTTTTATCACATTTATCACAGAGGTCTCCCACAAAGGTGGCTACCCCCTTCTACACCATCACTATACACACCCATACCCATATGGGGCGTTGATCATATTTGGCCTTGTTGGCCACATCAAATCCCCTCAGCTCCCGCTTGGGGCCCTATTTGGTGGGTCTTGGAGTTCCATGCCCGCACCGCCACATTTAAGTGAGTGGGATAACTCAGTTCATGGGGAGATCTTCCATGTCCTGGGTTGGACCTTTGATTTCTTCTAGAATATTTTCATGTTTTATATTTTTATAATTTATTTTGTTTTCTTTATCCATAAACAATTACCAAGGTTTTGCTCCTGATGATAGGCTATAAGGCCTTGAAACGCGTAGAGCTAACAACAACCGATATGTATACATTTATGAAATATTCTGTATGGCCGTTCCTTTTCATTTTTCATTTGTTCCTTATTCCAACCTCATTTTGGTGGTATTTTCATTGTTCTAATTTGTATAGTTATTCTCATTCATATAATCATGCCTTATTCATTTCATGTATTCTATAATCCGTACTAACTCCTTGTTGGAATGTTTATTCATGTGCATTACTTGGTTCTAATGAATTGTAATAAAATATACAGATATTTATATATAGCAAAATTCATTAAATGTTTCAATATGAAAATTTATGATAATTCGAACCAATTAAAAGCAATTTTATCCAATTAATTTTTTGTTGCTCCCGTGTGCTTCGTGCAAAGTCCCGCCAATCCTTCTCTTTATAATATATACAATTACCCGAGATGGAGGAGGGGACTTGAACGACCCCGTCTAACCTCATTTAAAGTCCCAATTTGTTTGTTTATATTTTCCTTTTTTAACTCATTACAATATACACATATTAATTATTTTTATTTATTTGTTTATTTTTCTCTCTCAAACACTCATCATGTTTTTTCACTTTTCACATTTTCTCACTTTTTTACTTTTTTCACTGTTTTTACACAGATTTTTCTTATTTTCATACATTTACTTTCAGAACACCACAACTTTTAATCATCCCCATACATGTGGAATGTGTTGCAGCAATCAGGCATGCTATGTGGAGGTTTTCTTGGCTGGGATGGCTTTCCTTGCCTCAGCTCCCGAACAGACAACCATTTGGGGTCCCATCCTCCTCGATGCTAGCCAAGCACAGTGCTATAGCTGACCTGTGAGTACAGATCTCTTTCTCCCTATGTGGTCTTTTCTCCCTTTAAAGGGGTAGAACATATTTACTAATATTACATACTTATTTATATTTACAGTTTACTTCTGCACCCAACTCCTGATGAATGGCAAATAGCCATGAAACACGTCGAGTTTCCATGGGGTGCTCAGACAAGTCCGGCTCATTACTTATTCACTGGCCTATATATACTTTTTATACATCTAAGATCCATTGAGTACTATGCAATTATCAATGTGTATGTGTACCTATCTTATAGCAGCTCTTTTGCATATGATGTACTAATGCCTGCTAATATGAAACACCTTGTATTATATTTATTAACATTTACTATCTTTTATGTGCTGCCAAGCTAATGTATATGTATCCATTATGTTTATGCCATTGTGCATGTATACATCTGAAAATACTTTTTTACTATTGTTACAAATTCCCCTTTTTTATGTACTTGAACCCGGGATGGAGGCACAAACATTGTGCCTCATTTAAAGTCCCAAATCCCCCCTCTTGGTTATATTCCTATTACAAGGGATGTTTACGTTCCTTGTAAAAGGAATACAAGTGATGAAAAATTAAAAAATGAAAGGAAAGTGTAAAAATAAACAGATAAAGACTATATAATAATAAAAAAAAGTAAAGCGCCCCATCCCCTCATGCTTGCATGCAGAAGCAAACACATACGTAGCTCGCGCCCACATATGTAAACCGTGTTCAAACAACGCATGGGAGATATCGCCACAAACATTAAAACAAGAGCAATAATTCTAGCCCAAGACCTCCTCTGTAACTATAAACTGGTAACCTGTAAAATGTAAAGGTTTAAAGGTTTAAACGTTTAAAAGCTTAAAGGTTTGTAACCTGTAAAATTTAAAGGTTTGCCTATGGAGATTTTTAAGTTTCATAGTTTGTCACCATTACACAAGCGTGCACAATTTTAAAGCATAACATGTTAGGTATCTATTTACTCGGCGTAACATCATCTTTTACATTATACAAAAAAATGGTAGTAAATATTCATGAATAAAAAAAAAATGCGTTTGAAAATTGCTGCGCAAATACCCTGTGACATAAAAAAACTGCAACAGCTGCCATTTTTATTCCCTATGGTCTCTGCTAAAAAGTATATATGTATAATGTTTTGGGGTTTTTACATAATTTTCTAGCAAAAAAAAATCAGTACAAGTACTCCTGCAAATACTCTGTATCAGGACCGATACAGATACTAGTATCAGGACAACCCTATCCTAAATGCTGAATACAACGTAATTGTTAAAACGTTCTGGAATACCCCTCAGTTTGAGGTTGTTCCTCCTAGAACTGTCCTCTAGGTCGGCCATTTTGTCCTTTATCCATGTGATGTTCTCCCCCTGAGCTGTATGAGCCTCCACCATCACATTGTATACTGAGGTGTATTCCTGCACTTTATTTTTCACCTGATGAACTCTGTGGCCTATAGCTTGTACTTCCCATTGACACTCGTTTATCCCTCTGACCATGTCTGCTTGCAATGAGGAGCGTAAGGATAATAACAAATCCTTCAGTAGGGTGTCTGAGACGGGCCGGTCTGCAGTGGGAAATTCCTAAATGGGGTCCCCATCACTACTGCTCTGGGGTGTAGGATTGCTGTGAGGCCCGCTTACCTCCATGTCTGGATCGATCCTCTGTCTAACTGGAGAACCCCTCCTTGGCTTAGATTTGGCCGGACTTCTTGTAGAGGGGCTGGATGGGCCTGAGGAGGACTCACTGGGCGGATTGGAGGATCGAATAGAAGCGGATGGTAGTCCGTTTTTGCCGCTGCTCGGATCGGGCCTGTGCTCCGACCTGCTGTCTACCGCCATTTTGTTCTAGTCCGCGAGCGATGTAATAGCTCGTAATTTTCTGCGGCTGCCACGGGTTTTTACGATGTCTAGGCATCCTCGATCTGTGCAGCGGGATCTCACCGTTAGGATGACAGGTTTATGAGCCATGATTGGCGCCGGTGGGCTCTGATGGCTGTGGATTATCTCCTGTGGGCGAGCGGAGCGCCTGGGTTAAGCATCCATCTTGGAGCCCAGTCGCCACGCCCCCCCTGCTATACCCTTCCTGATACTTCTGACTCACCCCCAACAAGCCCTGTGGGGTTCCGTGCACCTTACACAGACCGTGGTGGCCGTGATTCTGCGATCCCGTGACGGCCATGTCCAGCAAAGGAGGCAAAGAATCTCTGCCTGCAGAAGAGCATGATGGCCAAGATGGCACCCAGCCCCAGTGCTCGGCTAAGGAGCCAGCCATGACACTATTTGCCAAGTTGTTGGGGAAGGATAATCCCCCAAGACGCCATCCCTTCTCCTGGAATCCACCGGTCAGGAACCCCTGCAAGCGGATCCGGAGGCTGCCTGGCCTGGGGACACAGAGCCTGCTTCCTCATGGGACACAGTGAGTACTCCAGCCCCTGCTAACACTGACAGTGCTCCAGAAGGCCTGGAGCTGCATACCCCTGAACCAACTCTTAGAGACATTTTTGCTGCGGTCACATCTTGCAATATGTCCATTACTAATCTAACCTCTGAGATCAAAGGATTAAAACTGGAGCTGAATCTGGTCAGACAGGACATGCAGAAACTGTGAGATCTCACTGCAGCCCTGGAGGATAGAGTAAGCAATATGGAGAATGATGTAGTGCCACTGCAGAGGGACGTTCGCCATATGCAATCAATTATCACAGGCCACTCAACCCGCTTAAAGGACATGGAGAACAGACAGAGACGCAATAATGTCCGTGTGGTGGGCATACCGGAAAAGGCAGAGGGGAAAAATCCTGTGGTATTTATGGAAAATTGGCTCCTTCACACATTTGGCAAAGAATCCTTCTCCCCATGTTTGCTGTAGAGAGGGCTCACAGAGGCCCACCCAGTCTCTCAAAACCAGGTGAGCCTCCTAGGCCATTCCTGTTCAAACTACTCAGTTTCAAGGATCGGGATGCCATACTATATCAGGCCAGAACCAAAGGTATCCTTATGAAGATGGATAATGTACACATTTCATTCAACCCTGAATTCTTTGCTGACCTACAGCGCCGCAGAGCCAAATTTACTGATGTAAAGAAGCATCTCCGCAGATATGATGTCACCTATGCTATGTTGTAACCTGCCAAGCTTTGCATCGCTGCAAATGATGAGATGCAATTCTTTGAGAACCCTGTTAATGTGTCCAACTGGCTGGATCGTATGCAGCATACCCTTAAAAAAGGACCGGCACCTATGGCCTGACTGTCATATTACTTATGTTTGCTGCATAGTGATGCCTTGGGAGAAGATCCGATTATGTTGGTCTCCTTACTCAGTCTTTCCTTAAAGGCGGTGAGGAATACATAAGTAGTCTATACTTACTACAATCTGCTAATAAATTGGATTTGCAAGTCCCTTTGTATCAGAGTATGAACTGAAACGATGCCCCCTCCCCCCTAGCATTGTCCTGCGTGGAAATGCACTTTGTTGCCTGTCTCCTCCATTGTTTAGGGGATGCAGAGATTTTTTTTCTTTTTCTCTTGGTTCCTTAATGTTTTTCTTTTCTTTGTCACCTCTTTTCTTTGTCACCACTGACCCCTGCTGGTTGCAGGGAGGATATTCTACTTTTTTGTGTTTGTCCAACTGGAATTACCTTCTCCTGGAAGCCATTACTATCCATTCATCTAGACCTTGTTTGGAGAATCCCTGTGCTCACAGTTCATATGTGGAGCTGTGGGAAGTCCCTGCTGGTTGTCTACTATTCCGCTTCCTTATGGCTAGTGTGTGTACTTTGCTTTCATGGAATGTGAGGGGGCTGAGTGATGGAGTGAAACGGGTGGCATTTTTCTCTACGGTGAGGGCCCACAAACCTGCGGTGGTGTGCCTACAGGAAACACATTTGCGAGCTAACTCTACATCTGCACTAAAGCACCGCAGTTACCCGACCCAGTTCCACTCCACTTACACAGCTTACTGCAGGGGTGTCAGCGTACTCATTTCACATGCTGTCTCCTTTCAGTTACTGCACTCCCTGATTGATGATCAGGGACAGCACATTTTTTTACTATGCAAGGTGGTGGAGTTGCTACGTATTATTGCAGACATATACAGTATGTCCCTCCACCCTTCTCCTTTGACAGCCTGAAATGTCTAGCACAATTTATAGCTTCATACTCTAACATCCCTATTTGGGTGCTGGGTGATTATAACAATGTTATGGATAAACAGATGGATACATTTTCATCCAGAGCTTGAGCTAATTCTCACCCAGGGGGTCCTACCCTCTTTGCTCACTTCCTTGCAGAACTGGGTCTGCTAGATGTATGGAGGGAAATGAATCCTAATGTGCACTGTTTTTCGTGCTACTCAGCATCCTACAGATGTCTTTCCCATATAGATCTATGTCTGGGCAACACTTTGGCACATCAGATGACTGATTCAGTGATGTACGCCCCACAGAACATCTTGGATCATTCTCTTCTGAGTGTCCAAATAAATGTGTCTCCTAGCCACAAACACAGGCTATGGAAGGTTAACCCCTTTTTAGTTTACAATTTTTCTGGAATCTAGCTCCGTTCCCAAAGCCATTACAGAATTCTTGCAATTTAATCAGGGTACAGTTAGATCCATGGCGGTTTGGGATGCCCTGAAGGCTTATTTACGGGGTTTAATTATCACACAGATCACCACTATTAAAACCAAAACCAGAGAATCTGGGGGAATCTGGTAATGAATGAGGCCTCCAGGGCAGAAGAGTCATACATTGC
Organism: Lithobates clamitans; assembly: GCA_037952925.1. Taxonomy (NCBI): domain Eukaryota; kingdom Metazoa; phylum Chordata; class Amphibia; order Anura; family Ranidae; genus Lithobates; species Lithobates clamitans. The sequence goes on along the minus strand of JBBGZY010000589.1, from coordinate 3,392,437 downwards.
TACCCCCACCTCAGAGTCTGAACGTAGATGGTTGGAAGCTCAGGCCCTGTATCAACAAGTATTTACCACTGTAGCTGAGAATAAGAGATTCTTCCTGCAGCAGATGTAATTTAATGAGGGTGAAAATACAGGACACTTGCTAGCAATGATAGCCAGGGCCCAGCAAGGGGTGACCCATATAGAAGCCATCCAAAAGGTACAAGGGGAAACTGTTACTACCAGGCTCGAATACCTGAAGTGTTCTCACACTGTTTCTGGGACCTATATATATCCAAAGTTCATCCTATACAGGAGGAGCTAGATCATTTTTTGGATCAGTGCTCCCTTCCATGTATCTCAAGACAGGGCCTTGCTGCACTTAACAGCCCAATAAAACTAGAAGAACTTTCCTTAGTGGTAGCACAGATGGCCAATAATAAATCAGCGGGAGCGGACAGATTGCCCACAGAAACATTTGGGAAGTATGGGGATACTCTTCTGCCCGCCCTACTAAAAACCCTAAATGATGCGCTTCAATCCTGCCTCTATGAATGAAGCTATAATAGTAGTTATCCCAAAAGCTGTCAAAGACCCTTTACAACCTGACTCCTATAGGCCTATCTCACTGCTCAACGCGGATGTTAAATTGCTGGCCTGGTGTTGGCCACTAGACTGTCGGGAGTTGTGGCGGATTTGGTCCATTTGGACCAATCTGGCTTCATTCCTGCCCGATCCACTGCGGTAAATATCCATAGACTTTATTTTAACATTGCAATCCCTGTAGACAATCCAGACAACAGAGCGATATTCTCCCTCAACTGTCACGGTACTACTTACAGTGAGCCCACAGGCGAGCAGGTGACACGGGATCCCCCAGGGCGTAGAGTCTAAGGGCCAGCCGGTATTTTGCCAGAGACCCCTTCATGAGGGTTTGGGCTTAGCTGCTTGCTGACCCCAGGTCATGACCCCCGGGTTCACCCTGCTCGCTAGGGAAGTACCAGAAGACACTGTCAGACAAGGATGACATGGATGGATGAAGCAAAGGAGAGCCAGATAGCGAGCCAAGGTCAGGGCGGGCTGCAGACAATGCAATCAGAACAAGCCGAGTCGGTACACAAGAGATCAGTTCATGAGAGGTCAGGTTAAGGCAGGTTACACGAAGGGAGCTCGGAAACAAATGTTACTCAATCATCCAGAACTGATCTGAGAGGGATTTAAATAGAGAAGCACATAAGGGGCTGGACAGGAAGTAGCAGGAAGGAATCATATATTAAGCAACAGGTGAAGCCAGTGACACCCATAGCTGCAGAGTGCAGGAGAGCTGAAAGCAAGCTAGTGGAACAACAGGTGCCAGCCGGCCTACAGCAGTAAAGGTGAGACACAGATCAGCTCTGCAGCTGATCTGTGACAACGACGCTGCCAAAGCTTTTGACAGCGTCGAGTGGAATTACCTATAGGCGGTTCAGAGTTGTTTCGGTCTGGGCGAGAGATTCATATCTTAGATACAACTCTTATATACTGCACCCACGACAAGAATACGGATTAATGATACCTTATTGGAGTCCTTTCCCTATGGTCCCATCTCATTGCCCCACAGTTTAGCTAATGATGAGAATCTGGAAGGGTGTCAAGCATAAATTGGGATTGACCGGGATTCTTCATTGAACGTCTATAAGGCAGAACCGCATTTATATCTAGCTAAGGTTGTCAAACATCCAGTGTGGGAAAGGGCAGAGATTAGATACATCACCCAAATATTAAATAACTTTGTCATGAAATCATATGTCCAGCTTAGTTGGGAGTTCCCAATGCTGAAAGGTCATCATTATCAATACATACAGCTATAGCATGCTATGTGGTGCCAGAGTAGACACTCTAATCTGAAGTTAGAGGATTCCGCATTTTTGGAATCCATATACACTGATCCCGAGAAAAAGGGTATCATCTCTTATCACATACCCAAGCCCCAGACCTTGTACCCTGCAGGGAGGGATGGGAGAGAGATGTCGGCTTCATTGGTGGCGAAAATTGGGATCAACTTCTTGGAGTGGGGCCACTGATGTCGGTATCCGCAGCGCAGAGACTCTCACACCTGTTTATACTGCACCAAGTGTATCGTACACCTATACAACTACACAAATGGGGTGGACGAGACACCCCCATATGTCCGAAATGTCAGGCTCATCCGGGTGACCTCATCCACATGCTCTGGAGGTGTCCCAAACTAGTGAAATATTGGAACAGAATTGTCACCAAAATTAACAAAATATACATAGTTCTACTGGAGGTGGACCCACTGACGTGTCTGTTAGGGAGTCTCACAATGTACTCCTCCGGAGTACATTGCCCTCATAAGATTTTTATACCTAGCTAAGAAGCTGATTGCCTGACTATGGCTTTCGGCACAAGTCTTGACAGTGGCACAGTGGATCCATGCGGTTAACAACATCCTTACCCGAGAATGAAACACTTACTACCATAAGAATTCACCACAAAAATGTATAATTATCTGGCAGAGCTGGTTGAATCCCCCAGAGGTGGCACCCCCGTAGCTGGTTCTAGATAAATTAGTACTGGGCTAGACAGTTGCCTGCACCGATTCCAGATGACTGACCATATGTGACTATCTGTGATCTGTCAGCAACCTTATGTGATATCTAAAAATAACATGTAGTATTGGATTCTCTCAATACAAAGTAATTGATATGTACTTCCAGTTGATTTGTTTTTCTCTTCTTTTTTTCTTTTTAACAGTTTGCATCTCTTTAATAGTGCAATGAACTTAAAGAATAATGCAATATCTGTCCCTATTTCGACTAGTTGTCTATGCAGTTATTACAAATTATTTCTTGCTATGATGATTTTTATTTCCAGATTTCTATAAACTGTATACCTACTCAACTGTACCATGTAATGCCTTGTGTTCTCCTCAATAAAAATTCTATTTTGTTGATAAAAAAAAAAAAAAAAAAGAGAATGCTTTAAAGTTAAAATGAATTCAAAGCATTTGCGTTTTGGATGAGGTGAAGAGCAGGAGGTCACTTCTCTGCCTCTTCATCTTGTCCAAAGAATGTTTTCAATTTATTTAAAAAATGCAAAGCATTCTCTGAATGCTACCTATGCTGAGCAGCTGACTTCCGGTCTTTAGAATGCCAGCCTCTCAGCACGGGAACCTGAAACAAGTGGAGATCCCTGGAGTAGCGTTGTCTACTTCAGTGATTTCCAGCTTCCCTGGGCATTGGCTAAGCATGGCATTCTTAGCCAATAGTAATAGTATTCATACTCACATTGGTCCAAGCTGGCCCAACATAACGGCAATAAATACTAAATTATCCATAAATGAAATGTTTTAAAAAATATATTTACAAGAGGCATTCAAGTCAAAATGGGTCTTTTGAGTTTTCTATAATAAAAGAACAAATTTCAAGGAGTGGAAACTGCATATATATTTCAACATACCCACCCTGCTACATTTATACATTTATCCCAGTGTTTACCTAATGCCTGGAAAGCTTTGGCATAGGAAGATTTGTCAGTACATCTGAATCATCCTAGGGCAGCCTGCTTCACTTGTGTTCACCGTTCCCACAGAAAGATTGTCTCTTGCAATTTCATGACAGGTTATGTGTCGATTATCTGGGATTAAGCATTCCATGCACTGAATGTTCACAGGAATGGCTGCTGTGGAACCACCAAGGCCGGGATCGTCACTGACGGACATACAGCCATCTTTGAAACATTTACACCATTCAAATGTGGTTCAGCGTATTATCACTGTAGCGTGCTTGAAGTCTTCTTTAGATATGTGTGAGTTTTATGCCTTCGTTCACAAGAAACTTCATCACCACACGCCGTTCCATGCATGCACAAACTGTTATCTGCCATCTTGATTAACAGTCTCTGGACTGGCCCGCAACATGTGTGCCACCTATCAGTATTAGGACACACTTGTCATTTACTACTGCGTGTAATACAGCCACGCTATCATCCCTTTTTATACCTGTAAAATTAAATGTCCCAGTTTGATTTGAATGCCCCTCATGAAATTATTGACCATCAATGGTACCTGTACTAAAAGTTCAAAATCCTTTTTCAGCATCAGAGACCAACCAGGATAGTTGGGAGGAGAGGCTGCTGGATGGAATTGCATTATAGGTAGTGATAGATGTAGTCAAGGACACAATGAAATAGGGCTAAGGCCAGATTCACAGCTGTACTTTGAGGTATGAGGTGTTTTACCGTGCATTACTGCAAACCTTGGTAACAGGCAATCCACAATGTTATGAACTGTTGTTAAATTTGAAAAGCACCCAATCTATCTTGAAAGCGTACCTGAACAAATATGCATTTTAGGGCTCTACAACGCTCACGAGAAAAGAAAGAGCAAACACCAGTCCAGGTAAGTATAATCCAAATAGCAAAATAAAGGCGTGTTGCGCTACAGTGATTGATATTAAAAATACTGGAAAAATGTAAACAAATAAACAGTCTGGAAAAATCAGTCTCTCAAATGGACCACAATTCTTAAATGGCAAACTCTATTATTCAGCTGTGGATAAGGTTATCCAATCCCTTCACCAAGGGAACACACCACCACCTCAAAAGGTTGGACTCTTACCAGAGAGTCTGAACCCTTTAATACGAAAGGTTAAACAGGCTTGATGATTATGTTCCGGTAGGGGTCATTAGCAGGGGATGTACAAAGAAACCACTTCAGGAATAGCTCCAGAGCATCCAGGGGACTCCACCTAAATGACGATCGTGTAATCAGATCCAAATAGAACATAAAATTCTGGATAGTGTAAAACCTCTTAAGGGTTGCATGTAATATAAAGTATTGAACTTACACATATCCATAGTAAAAACAGCATTGCATGGTAAAAAAGGAAGGCAGCCACCACAGAACATCAAAACATGTAAAATGCGCTACAGCAGGAACATGCAGCTCAGCCTGATTGGTTTCGTTGACAAAAGGACTTCTTCTGGGGCAAATAGATTGGATGGACTGGGTGCTAGCCCCCGCTCACTTCCGTAGCGATATTGAAGGCAGGGTTTTGAATAAGCACAATGTTAGTGTGAAACATGTCAACCTCTGTGTCTGTGTCCTATGTCCTGGTGGCAGTCACCTGTATTGTTTCAATAAATACTGTTGGAGTGGCAGTGGTGTGCAGCTACATTCTTTTTGCCTTCTACAGCTAGGAATGCACAGCTAGGAACCATCCTTACGTTGCATTACACAATTAAACAGCTCCTATCATACTAAATGGTAGCGTTTTTCCGTGAATTTTCCTTTAAATTTCATCCCGCCTTGCCTATCAGATCAATCCAACTAGATGTTTTGCTCTTGTTTAAATCAAAGAACAGAACTCCAGCCACTTGCTCATAACAATCAGCTGTGTTTAATTGTCCGTAAGCCTCAGTGCAGTATTTTTTCACAGGCCATTATCCCAGCCTCGCCACCCTCATCGGCCTTTTAATCACCAGAGATGTATCCGCCTGTAAATTATGTAGGATTCCCTTCTCTGAATGAGGCTATATTACTTCTAGGTCTCCCCCCGGAGGATTCTGCTCCTCCGCTTCTCTGAAACATTTAGTATCAAGAATATAAAACTCTCCAGAGAAGAATAACTGGCTGAAGAAATGCATTTACTTTTATATTGGGGAAAGGAACTCAACTCTATTTACTATGAGCAAACTATAACAGTGCTTGAAATATTTAATGTGCCCTTATTCTGTGTTTGAGATAGAAATATGTTTGTTGCCTTGTTCTTTCTATGGCTGAGCTAGTTCTGCTCTTTCTCTTGTCATCTATAAAGAGAATATGTAATAATAAAATTAAAATACATAATTCTATCCTGTAGATCAGAAGCATCGCGTGTATAGAGTGTCACCAGGGCAAAATAAATGTGCTTCTTGGACCAATTTTTACTTGTTTTTTTTTTTTTTTAAATAAAATAGTGATGGTAGTAAGGGAGTTTTTGAATGAATATTTTCTATGTCAGCGTAGCTGGTGTATGACAGGGAATTACAGCTTTAAGCTGAACTAAATCCTCCTTTCCTTTTCAGTCAAGGAAGCTACCATTTTAGCCTCTGTTTGATCTGCAACTGCCATTGTGCTGCACATGTGATTGGTTATGATACCAGCCAATTGATGGTTTGACAATTTGATTGAGAACACAAGAAAATGTGACAGTTAGGGCTAGTTTACACTTGTTTCAAAACATGGCTTTGGACACGCTTTGTTAAAGCTCTCTGAACACCAGTCAAAGCTCCTGTCACTAAATAAAATGGTTAGCTTACAGTCCTGTTTATACCTTGCTTTTGCTTGGTGCTTCCATGAGCCTTCGATGAGGCTTTGGTGGAGCTTCGATGGGGCTTCGAAAGGGCTTCAATGGGGCTTCGGTGAGGCTTCATGGAGGCTTTGTGGGGCTTTGATGAGGCTTTGGTGAGGCTTCAGTCAGGCTTCAAGTTAGCTTTGCCATAGACTTCTATGGAGGTTTTGAAGACACTTTGAAGCACCACTGAAGCTACATGGGGTATAATTTTTGAAGCAAAGCCGAAGCAAAGCAAAGGCAGGTGTAAACAGGAATGTAAGCTAACAATTTTATTTGGTGACAGGGGCTTTGACTAGAGAGCTTTAACAAAGACTGTCTAAAGCCTTGTTTTGAAGCAAATGTAAACTAGCCGTTAATGTGTGTTGAAGCCGAAGCAAGTGTAAATGAGCCCTTAGCATTCCCAGCATTCTGGAGATGTAACAGTTTTTGTAAAACTGCTACAGTGGTTATAAACGGATAAACAAAATACTGTTTAAAGTGTAGATAATCACTGTTGGTTTTATATTTACTGCAAGGGTTATTAATATTTTTTTTTATACCACATAGCTTGGCACAGGGGCTTGAACATCATAAACCCTTACATATACCCAGTGAAGTGACTGGCCTGGATGAAACAAATCCTCCTACATAAGCTGTACCTGTGTACCTGCATTCTCTTCTCTACATCCGTTCAAAGTTATAAAGCTTGTCTGAGCTATCAGAAAAAAGGGGGCAGAGAGCGTAAATCACACTCTGTAGAGCTGAGTGACGAGAGCTCTGACAGCTGATTGGAGGGAAGGGACACACCCTTTCACAAAACACACAAACAGAGCTGAAGCTATCAATTAGCAAGACATACCTCCTCTGTTACCTTTTTTATCATGGTGTCAAGAGAACTTATCAGAAGTGACTTATGCTGATAGGAGAGGAACGAAGCAGTAGACAGAAATAACATTTATAACTCTTATAGAAGGATATGTTTTATTCATATTTCATGACTGAGGTTTACAACCACGTTAAACCAATATGTTTAGTTCCGCTTTAATTCCAGGTTGGACACCCCACTCTTTGCATATAATCTGGCTGTTCATGTGACGAAGGTCTTCTTCTCCAGTGCTGGAGCTTTAAACCTTAGAAATCGAAATTAATGTTTTAAAGGTATTGTATACTTTAAATTGCTTTTGTTGTTTTACCTGGAAATTAGTGTAGTTATATTTCCTGTGTTGTCTGTTTGCCTTATCCTGTAATAATGGACTCACATGTTTGGCTGCAATTTGTAGCGTCATGGCTGATTGATTTCCCTATATTAATGTATTAATTTAACTTGCTTGTCCCTAGAGACAGGCAACTTCTTGTTCCAGATTACACAGCATCCAATGCAAGCTTTGCCATTTCTTCTGTGTTGCATGACAAATGTGGGATTGCTAATGTGATAAAACACATTTGATCTGCCTGCTTGTGTCTGTGTAAGATTGAATTACTATTTAGTTCTCACCTGCAGATCACTACACTGAGAGACCCGGGGATTGTGGGATATATAGTTTCTTCAGTCAGTTCCTAGATTACATATAGAGGTTATGCATTAACCTAAACAGTGCCATGTGTCATGGCTCATATTTAACCACTTGCCTACTGGGCACTTTTACCCCCTTCCTGCCCAGGCCAGTTTTCAGCTTTCAGCACTGACACACTTTGAATGACAATTGCGCAGTCATACAACGTTATACCCAAATGAAATTTGAATCATCTTTTTCACACAAATAGAGCATTCTTTTGGTGGTATTTAATCACCACAGTTTTTTTTTTTTTTTGCTAAACAAACAAAAAAAGACAGAAAATTTTGAGAAAAAAAGTTTCATAGTTTGTTATAACATTTTGCAAAACAGGTAGTTTTTCTCCTTCACTGATGTGCACTGGTGAGGCTACGCTGATAGGCACTGATAGGCTGCACTGATGGGCACTGATAGGCTGCATTGCTGGACACTGATGAGGCAGCACTGATGGGCACTAATGGGCACAGATAGGTGGAACTGATAGGCACTGATGAGGTGGCACTGGTGGGCACTGATGAGGCTACACTGATAGGCGGCACTGATGGACACTGATAGGTGGCACTGATGAGATTTGATAGGTGGTATTCATTGGTGACACTGATAGGCAGCACTGATGGGCACTGATAGGTGGCACTGATCTGATAGGCACTGTTAGGTGGAACTGATAGGCAGCACTGCTAGGTAACTCTGATGAGGAGGTACTGATGGGCGCTCATTGTCAGCACTGATGAACGCTGATTGGCAGCACTGAACGGCACTGATTGGCAGCATTGGTGGGCAATGAAGACAAATAGCAACTTCTGACACAGAAATATTAAGATTTACTTTACTATAGGCTGTGCATATAGGGCAACAAATGGCACCATGCGACTACATGATCAAAGCACATCTTATATAGGTGAAAAACACAAGGTGCAGGTAAGAGGGTTTTTTAATGCCTTTAAAGTACATTCATGGCTCATATATGCCAGTCTAAACGGGTATGGAATCCAGATACTATGCAATAACCAAGCTTTATGGAAACAGACAAAAAAAATCCTTTACCTTCCACAACTGAGCCAAATCCTGCTTCATTTGTTTCTCACACGGACACTGAAGCTCACGATGGGAAGGTTTCTGCATCAGAGGCAGTGCTGTGAATACAAAATGTAGTGGACATGACTAAGTGTGGCTAGATGCTGACTCACAAGCTATAGGCTTGTGAATCAGCAGTGACAATACTGATGGCCATGACCTCTGTGACATCTTTTTATCCCAATGTAATGCAAGCAGGCACAGCCTACACACGAGTGACAGCTGAATTTAGGAGCAGTGCAGCATTGTCGCCACATCTTCATAGAAAGCTACCTTAGGCTGACATCATTAGCAGGATCATCAGGTATTGGTAGAACTTTGAAGGGAAACTAAGAGAAAACTGCACAGGTGGACTTATAACGCAGTGTTGCAGCACTTTTTTTTTTTAATGGGAGGTTTCCAGTTGGTAAATTCACCAAGTGAACAAAATTTGCACAAACTTGGATGAGTTATTTATTTATATGTACCAATTAATATTAATCAACACCATGCTAACCAATAAATACTTCAGTCAATAGTCAGGCAAGGTAGGAATCTGCAACAAAGATTGTTATACTCCTTGCAATGTACATAGATCACCCAGAGGGGAGTTTTTTTTTCTATACAAAAGTGGAGTTACGCTTTAAGTTGTTAGCTGAAGGCGGGATAGGTTACCGGAGGAAATACATTTCCAGGATTTGCCCAGAAGTAGACAGCTACAGATTAGGGTAGAGAGTTCCAGAGGATAGGAGATGCTCTGGAGAAGTCCTGGAAATGAGCATGGGAGGAGGAAACAGGGTAACTGGAACACAATAGGTCTTAGGAAGAGCCGAAAGGACAGCTTGGGAGATATATTGAGACAAGACTACTGATGTAGCTTGGGACAGAGTTGTAAATGGCTTTGTACAATTCCAGTAAGGTTGCTGAGAGATATTAGGAAAATAATCTTAAGTGTCTACCAAGAACTGCAATATCCATTTTGTACTGACCCTTTAAAGGAGCTTATTCACACTTCAGTACAATTGCCTTTTATTGTGGTCAGCCTAATGCCGCGTACACACGAGCGGACTTTACAGCAGACTTTGCTCGGCGGACTTTTCAACAGACTTTACGATGGACTTTCTGAATGAACGGACTTGCCTACACACAATCCACCAAAGTCCATCAAATTCGTACGTGATGATGTACAACCGGACTAAAACAAGGAAGTTCCAGTAGCCAGTAGCCAATAGCTGCCCTAGCGTGGCTTTTTGTCCGTCGAACTAGCATACAGAAGAGCGGACTTTTTGACCGGACTCGACTTTGACATATTAATTTAAAACATGTTTCAAATCTAAGTGCGTCCAACTTTTGAGAAAACAAAGTCCGCTGGAGCCCACACACGATCAAATTGTCCGACCAAATCCCGTCCGCCGGGCAAAGTCTACCGTAAAGTCCGCTCGTGTGTACGCGGCTTAAGACACACCTGTGCAATAATCATGCTGTCTAATCAGCATCCTAATATGCCACATCTGTGAGGTGGATGGATTATCTTGGCAAAGGAGAAGTGCTCACTAACACAGATTTAGACAGATTTGTGAAGAATTTTGTGAAGAATTTTGTGAAGAATATTTGCGAGAAATAGGCATTTTCTTTGCATAGAAAAAGTCGTAGATCTTTGAGTTCAGCTCATGATAAACAGGGCCAAACACAAAAGTGTTACATTTATAATTTTGCTCAGTGTATGTGAAATGCCACTATGTTTGCTGAGTAGAAGGTAACAATAAGGAAGCCCAAACATCATGCATACTCTATTGAGTTTCCAGGCATATTGTCTATGCATGATTGCAAGGCAAAACTGTGAGCACAAAACACTTAAAGTGGTTCTAAAGTGAGAAGGTTTTTTTTATCTTAATGCATTCAATGCATTAAGATAAAAAACCTTCAGTGTGCAGCAGCCTCCCTCGGCCCCCAAATACTTACCTGAGCCCAACTAGATCCAGCAATGTTGCATGAGAGTCTCAGCTGCCCGGGACTTTCCCTTCTCATTGGCTGAGACAGCAGAGGGGTGCCATTGGCTCCCGCTGCTGTCAATGAAAGTCAGTGAGCCAATGAGGAGGAAGAGGGGGTGGGACGGAACCACAGCTCCATGTCTGAATGGACACACAGAGTGGCAGCTCGGGTGCTCCCATAGCAAGCTGCTTGCTGTGGGGGCACTAGGCAGGAGGGAGGGGCCAGGATCGCCAGTGGGGGACCTGAGATAAGGAGGATCTGGGCTGCTCTGTGCAAAACTCCTGCACAGAGCAGGTAAGCATATAATGTTTGTTATTTGTAAATGAAAAAAAAAAATGTGACTTTAGTATCACTTAAAGTCTACATGAGCAAGAAGGCTTAAATATCAGCACATCACAGTTTCTGCATTATCAACAATTATATTTGGAAAGGTGCATTTACCCTTTAATTCTATATAGATAAGATCATAGTTAAATGGGTTCAAAGGGTGCCTTTGCTTATTCACTAGTTTCCCAATTTACTTCCCCTATGTCATCTACAGGCATATTTTGACCTTACACCCATGAAGACACTTCTCGTATTTCTTCTATGACTCACTTAAAGCCCAATGAACAAGAAAATTAAAGAAAATAGCTACCTTTGCAGTGGGCCCCCACATTGCAAACGTTAAATGCTTGTTAACACTATGGGAAGAGAAGTAAGGTGCAATCCATACCTGATACTTTGTCAAGCAGCCTCCCTTCATCTGTGTAACCTGCTACCAAAGCTTCCTCTGTAAGGTGCTCATGGCCATGGTCATGCACTTGCCTCTTCTATGAAATGTAGGACTAATATCCCTTCTTTGTATGTTATGATGCCTAGAGGCATCTCACAACCCAGAGCGTCAGGGAAAACAGGAGAGCACCAGAACTTTTTAGAGCAAGGGATATTGTGGATAATACACTCTTTTCCTCTACCCAATAGTGTTAACAAGCATTTAATGTAGTAGTAAACTGCATCATTTTTTTTAAATCCTGCAAGGATTGCATTCTAGCACATTATGTTAAACTTACTTGAAAATGAAGCCTTCTAGCGCTGAGCTGTCACTGCTGTAGGCGCTTCCATCCTCACCTGATCTCCCTTTCAGGTCCGTGGACTCCGACTGTGTGATTGGTTGGAGCCACAAAGACGTCACTCCACCGCATGCACACCTGAGTCACCGTTTACAGCACATGACACTAGGGGGAGGTTGCCGTTCCTTCAGAGTGTATGCATCAGTGACATCACTGCCTGAATGTAACGTTTAGGAGATATTTACAGTACCTATAGGTAAGCCCTAATATAGAAAAAAGAAAACTGGGTTCCAGGTGCTGATGACTGTGAATCCCACACTTTTATATCAATTGGGATTTGAAACAGGGGGACATGATAATGGAGTCAGAGCCTAACTGTGCAACTGTCAGTTAACATTGGAAAAATGCTGAGTGGTAAAGAACAACACAATTTGACAGCACTCTGTGCCCAAGCCATAAATTATAGAAGCTTATTATAGGCTTACCTATAAGTAAAAGTCAGAGAAGGGAGTTTACTCCCACTTTAAATTGGTTGTAAACCCCTGAAATGAAAAATGAACAAATCATCCAGTATACCTCTATTGTGTGTACTTATCTTAATCTAATGCACTTAGCATGATTTTTGTCCCTTTTCTCATTCCACTGCTATCTGCAGTCACTTCTCACAGTCTATGCTGACATCAAGCAATCCTGGGACACCCCCCCCCCACCCACCCAACACACAGCAGGTAATTGACAGCTTCAGCTGTGCATGTTTCTCTATGAGATTATGTAGAGGGGTGTGTCCTTTGCCTCCACTCAGGTTTATTATGATTACACACAGATCCCTGCTCTATGCTGTGCAGTATGTGACATCAGATAACCACCCCACCCCCCGCCTTTTATAGTCTGCACAGTCAGACAACGTGCATTTCCAACTTTCATACAGACACAAGTAATCAATGCATTGGCTTGTTTTTCTTGTTTTATTGGGGGAAATAACTTGGAAATAGTATGGGGATTATGGGATGCACTTGACTTGAAGAACAACATCAGATGAGGACAACTTCCTTTCTCTATGTAAAAAAATGAAAATCCTGGACTGTACTCCCTCCTGTATAAATGCAGTCACTATGGATCTGTGACAAGATCCTTTATGGACCAGGAGCTCTCAGTCCCCTTTAAAGAATTAGCACAAAGCTGCAAACTGTATGCAGAAATATTTTGTTTCCTCTGTAGAACTTCACCCAGGCCTGACACTTGACACCTAGCTGCTCTGGATTTAGCACAATGCTGTCCTTGAAAAGTATGCTACGTCTGGCAGTCTGTCCCCTTGACTTGCCCTGGGTGTGCTGAGTTACTCATAATGCCCTTTGCTCTGGCCAATACTCCTGTTCAATCATCCAACTGATCAGATCTTCCCATGCCAGCCTGGCTTTCCAAAGGTACTGGAGATTCCTCTCTTAGACTTCCTCTCCTTCCTTTGTTCAGCTCCAGCCTGGAGGCAGAGCCCCCACCCGGGGGGGGGGGTCTGCTCCGAAGTGACAAAACAGCAACCTCAGCATTCCATCTTCCCCCTGAGTCCTCTGTTGGCCAGGCTCCACCATATTTAAGGGCTGACCCAGTCACCCTGTCAAGCCTTCTGCCTGGTGATTGGCCAGATTCCCTCAAGTATGTAGGTCAGAACCTCCTGGCCTCTGGCCTCTGCCAACAAACTTCCAGATGCTTCTCCATGCTTCTAGATCCAGGAGAGGCATCAGAGACCTGCCCTGTAGAGTCATCCAGCCTGACCTGCAGTAACCCAACCTAAATACAGACTCACACAGCTACCATGAGTCATACCAAATAAATTTACCTACACTAGTTGCACACTAAGGGGTGCTACATTTAGGAGGCTGTAGATGGGAGATGGCAGCAGATAAACAGGTACATCTTTTGTAGGAAGTTTTGTATTATGTCTGTGTATCGCCTGAGGCTAATTACTTCACTGGGTAAATCTATGGGTTTACTGTACAACCAATTTAAGCCTTGCAGTGTGGGGGTCCCACTACAAGGCTTTTTCATCCAATAGTTGGGCTTTAAATTACTAAAAGGAATAAAACAAAACATGGAAAAGGAACTGAAAGATTTGATGATAACAATGGCAGAGAATCCTGTGGGGTTGATGGACATTCTAGCTTTGCAAAGCAAATCTCAGGCAGGCAGAAAGAAAGAATATTCAGCAGTATGCTAGTACATAATCTGAGAATAAAAAAACAAGGCGAATGTCAATATTAATAGCATGTCAAGGATATAAAGAAAAATAATCATTTGCTGTCTCTGGTCACATTGTTACTCCCAAGACCTTCATTTCTTTGAAAGTAAATGATGCAGAGAGTCTGAGGAATGAAAACTCAAGAGATGGGCCTAAAAGTAATCTTCTCCTCACACACAGGGAGCCTTATATCATTTACTAGTGATTATAAAAGGCAATGAGGGCCCGGAGCTGGGACAATGGACCATGAAAAATACTGTGCAGAGATATAAAGGTAATTAGCAACAATGATCAATGTGAAGAACGGGTTGGCCACTCTAATTCGGTTTGTAAGACTGATCCATTTTAAAAGCAATTTGTAAGTTGCTCATCTCTTTGACAATGCAGCAGACATTTAGGAAGTATTACTTCTGAAATTTACAACAAATGGATAGTGAACATTAGGCGTAAGTTCACACAAATGGCCATCTGTTAATCCTGCCATATGCCAAAAGGTCTGCTCTGTCAGATTGGATTTGTAGACAAGACAGAACTTTTTTTTGGCCCTCTTAGCTGCGCGAAAGTGCGACAGATTGTATTGTACAATTCTACATTGAAAAGCTATGTTGATGGGCTTTGTGTCAGAACTGCTTCTCTTTCCATATAAGTGTAATACAGTGAAATTGAAAATATAAATGTTCACCAAATATGTCTGGACCACATTGAATTGAAAGATAATCTAATAGGAAAGCATTGTGACTGTACCAATTCACTTATCAGGAATAATACATACTTTCAGTGTTAATGCTTTCATTAAAGAAATATTGAAACTCTCAAAAGCAAAATGTATGTACTGCTTCATACCTCAGCACTTACCATGATTCTTGTGTGTCTTTCTTTCCAAGGCTGTGGATTCTTTGAATTCCCCTTTTTAAAAATGCTCCCTCCTCCATTTGAGTGGTAACAGCACAACTGGAGCCTGCACTGTCCCTAGATAGAACTAATCCCTTGATAGAACTTCACTGAACTTCCTCCCCTACCCAGAAGTTCAGGGAAGCAGTTTTGGACCCAGAGCCAGCTGCAGTGTAAAGAAAGATCTATTATTGCCTTGGTACACATGGGAATAAAAAAAAAAAAAAAGCGAGGAATGTTGTACAGGTTACTTAGAATGCAAGAGAAAAACTTGGAGCATTTAGTCCTACTTTAAATAAGAATTCCAGCTCTGGATATTTTATACATAGTTACATTGATACCATACCTGGCCTATGCACCAGGAGCCTGGAAATCATTGAAGTAGACACAGCTACTCCAGTGATCTTCACTTGCTTCTGGGTCCCACGCCAAACAACTTCCAATGCGGAATTCTGAACACAGAAGTATTGTCCTCTTGGAACAGGCACCATTCTGAGAATGGTTTTAATTTTCTGAATAAATGCAAATCATTTTCTGATTAGAAATGGAGGGAGGCGCGCACATTCAGAGCCTGATGAAGGAGCATGCATGCTTCGAACTCACGCTGCTACCCGCTCTTTCTCCAACCGGAAGTGTGTACACCGCTGTCTGTGAGCTGTCTTGAGTGTCTGAAAGCACTGGGAACCACCGGTAGCAGGGGAGTTGCTAGGTGGCAAAAAGACCAGGGGCTTCAGCCCGAAGTCCAAGGCAATGGGGGGTGCTGCGGCAGCAGCGCAGGGTTTTTTTGGCTGGGCGGTGGGGTTGTGTGGCGAGGGGGTAAGCTCACTTGCTGCCTGGCTTACTGGTGCCCATCAATGCTGACCACTAAACTCACCTGCCTGACATATATACACTGACCTACCTGTCTGACACACTGACCTAACTACCTGACACGCACTGACCTACCTGACATACACTGACCTACATACACTGACGGTATTGACACACACTGACCTACCTGACTAGAAGACTTCATGTGTCCTGCAGCAGCAGCTCAGCCGTGGTGTGCGGTGCGTGCCCATCATCACAGCAGGCAGCCGGAGGAGAGGAGGCGAGCCAAGCGGGGATCCCAAGTGGCAGCTGCATTGTAATTCCCGCCTTCTGAAGCCTGCATCGCCTATGATGGACGTCACACGTCCCACCATTGGACCAGTGGGACGTCCATCAGCGCTGCAGGCTCCAGAAGGCGGGATCTGCTATGTGACTCGGCCGCACTCGGTCGTACTCAACCACAATTGGCGGCGCTTGGGATAAGATTGGTCCCCGCTCGGTGGCGCTTGGGGCTATTAATAGAGCGGTGCCCACTCAAGACACAGGGCTTTTTGGGGACCCCCTCGGGGCTTCAGCCATGGTGAGCCCCCCCAACCTAAGTCACTGGTTACCAATTGTCTTTTATGGAATAAAATGTCTTAATAATGGCCCTGCTCTCCTTCTGTCCACACCACAAGCATAAGATCCCGTGATCTGTTGGATCCTCCTGACTGATACAGACTGGGGGAAAGAATGCTCCCCAGTGTTAGCGCGATGGCTCCAGAGCCTCCAGCCAGCCCTCATAACAGGAACTAAGCTGGACCAATGTAAATACAGTATGTATAAAATATCCATATCTTCTAAACAGGTTATACATTTATTTAATTACACCACATAAATCTTTTTGTTTATATCTGACTGAATGAGTGTATAGTTGGGCTGTAATGTACTTTACTAGCCCAATCCTTTGTGCTCTGAATTTGGTTTATTTAGTGGCAAGACACAATGACAAAATTCTCCCTATACAAACCTCAGTTTTATGTTCAAAAAAGTTTGTTACTTTATTTAATAGGTTCTACAACTTGTAATGTGGTAGCTATAAGCCTTTATTATCTTTTTAGAGCCCAAACTGCATGTGAGTGAACTTTATGGTGAGGACCAGCTGAGCAGCACATGTAGATTCTAAATGGCTTCTTTATATGAATAAACCTGCATTATGGGAGTATGTATACTGTGATTTGATCACCACCATACAATGGATTGAATTCTAGATTAGTCTATCTTTCTCAGTATGTTTTTTTGTTTTATAAGTCCTGTAAATTGCATATAGGGATGTGTTGTAATAACTGCCTGTTATTATAAAATTGGGCTATTGACCTGAGTATACAAGACAGTGGCAGTTTTCCTACTGTTTTACAGTATATTTAATTCATGTTTCTGTACTTTCATTTAATGCTTTAAGTAAAATTCACTATACAAACATGTTTTTGTAATATTAACAGTGTTGGAACCCTTACTTTTTAATCTATTTATAAATGATGCAGTTTGGGATTAAAAGTACTATGTGAGTGTCTGCACAAGCTATATAGTAGAATAACGTCTTTACAGAATGTCTCCCAGTGGTGGCCGGTGGAACAGGGATGGTCGCACCTACCCCATCACAGCTTCCCATGCTTGGCTATGGCCACCCATTCCTCTGCACTTCTGGTCTCCATGGCAATGGTGGCTTCAGTTTTCTCCCTCCTTCTGGGTGGCCAATCGGAAGTCTTCTCTTCCACCCTATTTTGAAGCCTATTAGAGCCTATGGCTCTAATCATGTGCTTCAAACAAAACACCCCCACCGCTGTAATTCAGGTGCCCGGCACCCTGAAAGGGGCCGGAGGCCTGAATAGGAGGTGGCCGTGGCAGCCATGGGTAGATTCATGCTACACATGAATCCATCCATTATTCATATAAGCGGTGGTGAGGATAGAGGTCTCCAATTTACAATCCAACTTCAGCGCACGTATTTAATTGGGCAACTATGTGACGAATTAGTTTTAATATTTGTAAATATAAAGTTATGAACTTGGGGGCTAAAAGCATGGAACCATCATACATTTTAGAAGGAGAACAGCCAGGGGAGTCAATGGTTGAGAAGGATCTGGGAGTTCTGGTGAATCATAGACTTAGACATAGCAAAAATATTTTCTGCTATTAAAAGAGGTATAGACTACCGAGGGAGAGACATAATTTTGCCCTTGTACAATGTTCATCTGATTCAGTTTTGGGCCCCAGTTCACAAAAGGGATATCAGAGAACTATAGAAAGTGCTAAGATGAGCAAGCAAGCTGTATTTCCCCATTGAAACAAGCCCAAAGCCTGTGGACACAGGCCCTAAATAAATAATTACAGAAATTGGGAACTGAAGGACTTTCTGGTCAGTCAAAGCAGCCTTCTTCCTTCAGATGTATCTTGGGAGATGGCTGTCTTTAGAGTTCCTCCTTCTTAGTTTTACGGGAAACAATCTTTCATGTATTATACATCCCATATCTCCCTCTAATGTAGCTTTTCCTTTTATTGTCCTACATGCATATTTCAGCAGAAAGGGGTTGGGGCATTGTTTATATACTGTATATAGTTAAAGCAGGAAGATATTCTCTCTGAAATTATAACTGAATTATAAAGGGACATCTCTATATCATTGCCTCTTCGCATTTCTCTGTTCAAAATAGTTCACAAATAAGACCTTTTCCTTAGAGTAACATGGTGTCAGTGCTGATCTCTCATTCTGAAAATTCATTACAAGTATTTATATACCAATTACAGTTTACACAGTGCGCTACAAATTGTACATTCAAGGAGCTTACAGTCTAAGGTCCCTATCTCACATGCATACACTATGGTCAGTTTAGACAGAATCCAACTAAGCAAATAACATGATCTTACAAATGTGGGCGCAAACTGGATTACCCAAAGGCACCCCAAGCAAGCACAAGGAGAATATACAAACACTATGTAGGTGGTATCTTGGTTGGAATATGAAGCAATGACCCTAGTACTACAAGGCAGAAGTGCTAACCACTAAGCCATTGTTTTGCTAACGTCCTACCTGCCTGTTTTGCTGATCGCCTTCCTTATATACTTGACCTACTAACTCAGAACAAGTATGCAGATAAGGACATTTGATTTTACTCTGACTTACCTCATAAGCATGCGTGTTCCAAGCCAGTGACTCCAAATGTATAAAAGACAGTAATTCAGCGTAATAGTAAGGCAGCTAAGATTTTCAGAAGGAGGTCAGCAATGGCAGCTTGCACATTTTATTTGAAAAGCATACATACGCTTCCCTTTAAAATTCATATACAATACCATAAAGTGCTAGTGCTTGTGTAAACAATAACATATACAATCAATAAATGCAGTGAACATGCAAGTTTATGGTGCAAAAAAACTTTTTATATGTGCATGTTCACGGTATTTATTGATTTGTATTGATTGTATATGTAATTGTTTACACAAGCGCTAGTACTTTTTGGTATTGCATATGAATTTTAAAGGGAAGTTCACCTATTTATTGCAATCATTTACAGTATTTTGTAACACTTAGCATGCTGAACCCAATCAGAAAGTGCAAAAATATTTTTCTTTTTTTAAAAGCTTGCACATTTTTAGTCTGAAAGTTTACAAGACAACAATCTGTATAGTAACGTTCCTCAGGAAGTGGTCTAATACTTAAAAACTTGAGCTCCAGCCTCTTATATACCTTCATTACCAGGCCATTTTTCAGTGTTCAGCACTGTGATAGTTTGACTGACAATTACTCTATTATGCAACACTGTAACCAAATGAGTTTTATATAAATAGAAATATGCCCATTTCTACCTGAATTCACAGCGCCTCTCAATACTCACATGACTGCTCGCTGCTCCCTCTCCTGATCTGACAGCTAGAGCGGGAGGGGCTGAGAATCCCCTGCTGACGTCAGTCGGGAGGAGGGGCGAGGAGAGCCAAGATGTTAGTCGGGGAGGACAGGAGCAGCAAGGAGTCACGTGAGTGCCGAGAGGTGCTGTGAGGTCAGGTAGAAATGGGCATGTTTTTTGCAAAGCACAGACACTGCAGTATAGGATGCTTTCTAACAGAGGGGATTGCATGTCATTTACACTGTAATTTCAGCAGCAGGAGTGGGGGACAGGCACTGTCACTAGCTTACAGGTGGAGAGGGGAGTGGGGGGATGGAGGAGAGCAGAGAGGAGAGCTGTGGATGATGGAGGCACGTAAAGTGACCACAGTGTCAGGGGGTCAGCAGGCATGATAAACCATGGTCAGTTTACAGGGGAGAGGGCAGAACCAGGCAGAATCAGCCAGGTATTTCAGGTGATACAGGGGGCCAAATTACATAGCACAAGCACTGTGCTGTATAACATGCTTTAAAGGAGGGATCCTCAAACTACGGCCCTCCAGCTGTTGCAGAACTACACTTCCCATGAGGCATTGTAAAACTCTGACATTCACAGACATGACTAGGCATGATGGGAATTGAAGTTCATGAACAACTGGAGGGCTGTAGTTTAAAGACCCCTGCTTTAAAGTAACATGATCCAATTTTTTTCGCTTTTAGGGTAACAAACACTTTAAGTTACTAGTAACAAAAACAAACACTTTACTAAAAGTAGATTACCAAACTGTCATACATTTCCTTTAATGTTAGCGCCAGCAACTGATTCTCTACCGCTGGAATGAATTTGAGACCTGCAAGAGACCTAACAATGTCTTTTATAGCGCCATTATAACCTGTGGCTCTCAGCAAAGCAAATTTTACAAAAGTTTGTGTGACTAAAACCTAAAAAAAAAATGTAATTATCAAGTTGGATGTTAGTTCTGGCAACAGAAACTAAGTACTGTGCACTCTCCCCACAGTGCTTTTTGTTCCAAAAATATTTGCAGTGAATATGGATCATATGGAGATCAATCAGTCAGCAGACAATTAATAAGTATTGTAAATGGCATTCTTAACTTAGGGAGTCCAAGCCCCTTGGGGGTATGGGAACCAAACTGAGAGAAGTGTGGGACTAGAATTCAAAATAAAATAAAAATATTTAAAACGGGATTCCTTGTGTTACTGAACCTGAAAACAAACAGCAGCAATTAACATGACATTGCACATTGACATGCAAGTAACATATACAGTAACTGCACATCCTTACCCTGTTTTGATTGCACAACAGCAAAAATCTCACTAGTTATTGCCAGCTTGTGTATTTGTGATTTTCAATTTTAAAAATATAAGTGCACATTATAAAAATTAATATGATAAAATCCTTAGCATGCTGGTTATTTGTCTTTTTTTGTGTATTCGGTGTTATCCTCTGCACCACCATTTGGTTGATTTGCAATTGCAAGCACTCTTTACACACATTTCTGTGGGTCACTTGAGCACATTATATTGTCTACCTGTACCCTTCTACATGTAAAAAAGATATTTGTGGATGCAAAGTATTTCATGATGTCAGCTATCTGATGAAAATTGTCTACAGTGATTGTCTCTTTTACATGACTGGGGTATTGCTGATGTTGCAGCTGCCATGACCTTACCTCCCATACCACCCAACTACCCCAATAATGACATAAGCCCATAATTTGGATTTAAATAGCCACAACAACCTTTCATTAACAAACCATAGATAACAAAAAATGTATTAGTGCCATTCTGCGTAAACAACATATTTGTACCTAACTGATTTTTTCATGAGTCTTAGTTTAATGACTACCACATGCCCATCCTGGCCCCCAGTTTAATACTAGTTTTCCACCTGATGCAGCCCGATGACCAATAAACCCTTATTGACGTTACTGAGTAGGAAAGGTACACACATACTGAGATGGGCCCAACCCATTACACTCCACCTACTGTTTTTTGACCATGTTCACCTTCAAAAACCTAAGACCCTATCCTGCTTCTATGACAAACCCATGTGCAAAGAACACCCCAAGCAACAGCCACCCAAAAGCATCCATTGCCCCTTTAAGAAAAAACAACCACAGCAAAATCGGCCCTTGCAAAAACTGCAGAGAATTGAAGGGAGGTAGGGTGGGCAAGTGTCTTCTGACCTGCCTCCCAATAACCAACTAGCAACTCCTTGCTAGACCACTAGTGCCAAACCCCAGCCACACCCTACCCCCCTTGGTCATCCAAAAAGGTAAGCTTTACCCACACTTACAAACCAAACCTCTTTAACTGTTTGACTGTAGTCTGTCCAGCAACTCAGTCATGCAGGCCCTCCTCCTATGCTGTGCATGTAGTTCCAGGCCTAGTACATTCATGTCAGGCATAGAGGTTTCAGAAAGGAACAAATCACCTTTACAACAATTAGAGTCAGAATACAATGAGCTAAAGTAAAACTGCATTGCAGTGTAGTTTTACTGCAGACTGTGTCTTTATGAAAAGTTAAACTGTCTGTGGATTCTGTCAAGTCTGCAAGTTGCTATACTGTCCATACAGACCAGGTCCGTCAAAGAAAGCATGTCTTGGGAATATAGAGATGTTTAAAATAGAACATGTTCCGTTCCTAGCAAACCATGCATAAACTAGAACTAAGCTATTAATTTCCTTTAAATTCATACTAGTGCCTGGGGATGAGATTTGGGACAAAGCGATGAACAAATTGTCCCTAACTGGCCAAATTCCTGGCTGCTGTAAAGAAAAGAGCTGGGGGTCCTGGGCTACGTCACTGTTAATGGCATCAATGTTGGATGGCAGGTCATTGTGGCGGCAGGAAATATCATCGGGCAGCTGGTTGTCCTGAATGGGTTTACATCACTGGGCATTGTGACTGACAATTGATTTAAATCAGAAGACAATATATATATATATATATATATATATATATATATATATATATATATATATATATATATGACGTGGCACCCAAAAGATACTCTCTGCTGATTATTAGCATCTGCTCCCGAGTTGCAATGGTTATCAGGTGACACTTTTTTATACTATTACATAGGGTTGGTGTGTGCTTTTTGGCTACTTCTAGTATGTTGATTAACCCTGTTGGTGCAAGAAGAGCTTAAAGACCTCTACTTTACTTATTTGACCTGTTTGCATGATGTGGATTCTATATGGTATGAACCAGAATAACATTGAGAAATATTTCTTAAAGAGGAACTGCAGTCTGCTCACATAATTTGTAATAAACACATCTTTGCCATTCTGAAGCTTCCCTCCAACCACTTTGCATATTAGTTTATATATACTGTGGAAATCTCCCTCCACTGAGTCTGGCTACAGCCATTTTAACTCTGGGCAGCTGAAGCTCCTGCCTGTTCACTTCCTGGATTTACACAGACACACAGAGGTACACATCCAGCTCTGCAGCTCTCATTGGAAGTGTTGCCAACCTCCTGAAGCATTTTTTTAACTGACAAAGCATGGGATGTTTACTGGCAGAGCACATTTTTTACTGACAACCTGAAAAATGACAAAACTCATATTAAAAACTAAGACAATCAATATTTAAACAGTATAAACACAATATTCAAGCACTGACAATACCCATAACAAGTAATTTGCTTGGTTTACACTTAAAAAGTCAACACAGCATGACAAATTATTAGCCCCTGCTATTTACAGACAGCAGTAAAAAATCACAGATTTTTACAAACTGTCTGTAAATTTGCTGATGGTTGGCATCCCTGCTCATTGGCCCTCTTATGACTCATCCCCCTCCCTTCCAGGCAAACCCTTTATAAGAGTGAGAGAGAGCTGTGCATGATGCCATAAGCCTAGGCTTTTTACCAGACAAGAAAGAGGAAGTGGGCTGTATAAGGTATTTACTGGCAGAAAAAAAAAATGTTTTACTATCCAAAGTTAAAACATCATGGGCAGAAGATTTAATAGATGGAAAGTTGAAGAAATGATTGAAGTTCCGCTTTAATATTGTTGATACTGCTGGTACTAGATACCAAGTGCATTGGACACTTTTGTATTTGGACTATTCTAGTGATAAAAAATCCCACTTGCTTTCATAGCAATCATAGGTTCCTAGACTATACATGTACAGTAAATTCAATGTATCTAAATGTAATTACTAAACACTATTGCTGCCTACATTAATTACTATATAAACAGATAGGACCCCAATGCTGCTAGGCATTGTAACATGCTTTACCCTTGCAAAGGTAACCAAATCACCTTATCCATTTTCTTGTTTGTACTGGATCAACTGGACAAACTGATCCATTCATGTGTGATCCAGTAAAGTCCCCTGCTTAGGTCCATTTATTGGTGATAGCTTCCTATAAGGAAGCATAGTACTTTATTAACAGGACAGTGATGTCACAGTGAATTTTGAATCCTGTCCCATAACCCATTAGGAACCCCACAGCTTACAGTGCAGGGCACTGTAGTGTGGTGCTTCCCCCTGAACTCATAATTGTTTTTTTAATACAGTTATCTATACAGAGTTATGTGCTGAGGGTTAACTGATAATGCATCTTACATCTGGACACATCCCTCTAGCACGTAATGAATCATAATGTATATGCTGCTAGGATATCAGCAGGAACTCTTTCATTTCATTCATAAATCATTTTTCATACTTTTGACTGCTCCAAATTAATGAAATCTGAAATCTAATTGCTTTGGGTTACCGCACATCATTGCTCATAGCAGCATATTATTAAATAAACCCCTTAGTGTGCCAATATAATATTGTCTGCTTATAGATGTCAATATTTTAGAATAATTTCCAGGGACATTCTTCTAACAAATTACCTTGGGCAGACAAGAACATTCAGTAACAGCATGCAGCTAAAGCATATACTAAGCAATAGGGTGCTAATTACCTGGTTTAATCAAATGAGCTACTATAGATAATGCAGACATAAGAAGTGCAAAGCTTGGGATTACTCTAGATATATTGTGAATCAAGGAATTTTTTTCATTGTAGTAGCAGAATGGAGTAAGAAATTAATCAGCAACAGAATTAAATTTAGTGAACCAATGAAATTAAAAGCAGACATCAAAAGATGCTTGCATGTAGTGTCCATTGACCTTCCTTTTTACTTACTTGGGGTCCCACATAGCTATTCTTGGGATAGGTATGTAAATCTGCATCCTGCAGTACTGGTATATTATTTTTGGCAAAGTAGCTCCAGCTCTGCCAGACTAGATGGGGACCATTGATGAACAGCTATTTTTCAAGTCTTATTAAATATTCTCAAGTAGTCAGAGGTCATCTTCATGACTTTAAAATAGTAGTCTAGTTACGGCCATTTCTGTGCTGGAAGGTGAATCTTCACCCCAGTCTCAGGCATTCTGTAAACTTAAAGTAGAATTCTGAGTTACATTTGACTTTAATTATTTGCACCAAAATGGTCCAAACAAACTATTTCCATTATCAAGTGATGAGGCTCTGTGTATGTTATAATGCATTGCAATAGCATCAGCTACATACAGTTAGCGGCCACTGTGTTCCACCAGCAAAACTGAATTGAATCAGGCTGCGTGTTTCTCTACCACTTAGGAGAAGCCTTGTATTTTTCTCAATAAATACAAGGCTTCCTCTGATTGGCTGAGGTGGAGAGGTGGGCAAAGCCCCCAGTGCTGAATTCAGACCTTGGGGGGCCTGGGGCACTTCAAGTCCTAGGGGAGTTGAAGTGCATCATAGAAAGTAAAGGATAAGTTCACTATAAAAAAAAAAAATGACAATTTTTTTTTCTTGGGTGCCTGCAGAGCAATGCACTCCTGATCAGCAGATCACGGGTGAAAGGCTAGGCGTGGTCAGCAGCCGGAGCTAATGGAGCCCCGTGAGAATCACCAGCATCCAGCTCCATCAAGCGATGCAGATAGCCATCTAAGGCAACATCCAGGTTCCCTGTACTCTGGGGACAATCCTAATTGCCATGGGCAAACGAAAAAAGGAGAAAGGACTGAGAAAATTGACCAACTTCTACCCGCCAACGAGCATCCCAAGGCCACAAGATGGCGCCGGGGCCTCCGGATTATGGCATGGCCTGCAGCCAAGCAGTGACCGTTCGGGCTCAACTCCTAACCCAGGGGGATCATCGCTTTACAGCAGCAGCAACAGATCCACACCAGAGACCTCTCCCATCAACAGCCCACAAAAATCAGCCCAGAAGTAGTCCTCTGAGCACAAATATGCAGGTGAGCCTGGGGATTACAGTGAGTCACAAAACAGCACCAAAGATTTTGTGGAACAGATTAATGAATCCCCCACCACAGGGCAGACTCTAAGTGACACTGTGATGAGGGATATGTTAGTAATGCTCAGGGGGTCATTGCACAGAGACATGATGCACTGTATTTGCAAACTGAAACATACGCACATGAAAGACTCACATAATGACACAGAAGGGGACTTGCAAGCTATGAAAGACAAAATCACAGACTTAGAAGATAGGTCACAAAGGAACAATGTCAAGCTGAGGGGGGTGGAAGAATCTGTGACCCCTGATGAGCTCAGGCATTATGTCCAACAATTCATAGCGGCCATTTTACCTAACACTGCTGACAGGGAAGTAATAGTGGACAGAGCCCACCACCTTCCAAAACCGAAGTTCCTGCCTGAAAAGGTCCCAAGGGACGTTATCATAATTCGCATCCACTTCTTTCACATCAAAGACAAAGTCATGCGTTTCACTATAAGAAAGCAATCCCTCCCGGACTCCTATTCTGGCATATCTGTATTTGCAGACCTGTCCCAACACACCATGATGGCACACAAGAAACTGACCACACTCACAAAATCACTCCAAAACCACAAAATATCTTACTCACGGGGCTTCCCCACAAATATCCTAATTACAAAAGACAACCGCACTCATGTCATCACGACAGTTGAAGATGGGTTGAATCTGCTACCGGAAGATACTGAAGATCATCCATTTAAATCTCCACAGCACAGGCTGTCTCCAAAATGGCAAACAGCATAATCTCAGTGCTATCACTACCCTCCAGCCGCTTATATACAAACTGACTTGGTTTTCTTTTTTTTTGGCAGGATGTCTGTTCTAGGTTATTGAAAGCTAATTCCCCCCTCAAATCATTGTGAAAGATTTTGTACTTAGTAAATTTTTTCACCTTTTTATGTTTTTGTTTTTGTTCTTGATTTTGTTTGTTTTCCATGTTCCAACTGTACCTGAGGAGCACTATGAAAAACCCACCTTGTTCTCATGCTGGCTACCCATTGATGAGGACTTCACTACCACAGATCTGTACTGGCTGTCTATTCCTGAGCAAACAGCACCACCTTCAGGTAAAAAACAGTTACTACACTTGTTTAATAAGGTCACACCAGCAAACCTAGATATCTTAAAGCGGAGTTCCACCCTAAAGTGGAACTTCCGCTCATCGGATTCCTCCCCCCCTCCGGTGTCACAATTGGCACCTTTCAGGGGGGAGGGGGGTGCAGATACCTGTATAATACAGGTATCTGCACCCACTTCCGGGTATAGCTAGCCGCAGCTAGCCGCAGACTCCCCGCCCACCCCCGTTGTGTTGTGGGAAATACACAGTTCCCACAACACAACGGGGACCAGTGTAGACGCGCAGCGCGACTCGCGCATGCGCAGTAGGGAACCGGGCAGTGAAGCGGCAACGCTTCACTTCCTGATTCCCTCAGTGTGAATGGCGGCGGCAGCACCCGAGGATCGAGGGACGGCTCGGTCTCAGGTGCCGACATCGCTGGACCCCGGGACAGGTAAGTGTCCTTATTTTAAAAGTCAGCAGCTGCAGTATTTGCAGCTGCTGACATCTAAATTTTTTTTTTTTTAGTGAAACTCCACTTTAATTATACAGAACTCATGACACTGTCAATAGTTTCTATGAACGTTCATGGATTGAATAGCCCATTCAAAAAAGAAGCTCAATGTGGAAGGAAATGGTTAAACTAAAAGGAGATGTAATTTGCGCCCAAGGGACTCATTTTATGACAAACAAACAGCCTAAATGCTCCCATAGAACTTTCCCTCATATATATATATATATATATATATATATATATATATATATATATATATATACTGCCACAGCACCAGTAAAAAAAAGGAGTGCTCATAGCTGTCAAGCATTCCATTGTATTTAAACTGCATGATGTAATTTGTGATTCCAATGGAAGGTTTATTATCCTGATTTGTGATATGAACAACACGACATACACCTTGGTAAACATTCACGCACCCAACAAGGGGCAAGCAGCATTCTTTAGATCTCTACTTAAATGGGTAGATAAAGTCTGAAAAGGCTCACTGCTCCTCTGTGGGGATTTTAATAGTGTGGTCAACAAAAATATGGACTGTTCTCACTTTAATCCTACTAATAGATATTAGCTACAACCTCTCTTAACTGAAAAAGAGCTGTATGATACATGGAGATGTGCACACTCCTCTGACACAGACTTTACCTACTATTCATTCCCTCATCGGGCCTACTCAAGGATTGACCTTATTCTATCGGACCTCAACCTACTGCAGAGAACTCTGTCAGTCACAATCCATTCGATAACGTGGTAGGACCATGCTCCAGTTTCCATAGTATTAAAAGAGCAACATTCGGTCTCTCCTGCTTACATCTGGAGGAACAATACTTAACTGCTTTCCAATCCTAAGCACGTTACTAAATTGAATCAGCAGCTTACTGAATTTTTTCATATTAACAACAATGGGGACACTAATACACTAATATAGCTTCTCTGTAGTGCGCCCACAAAGCATTTAGCAGGTGTTTACTTATTCAGGAGGCAGTGAGGGAAAAAAGAAGGAAGGCAAAGCTGTTGAACACCTTACCTTACTTGAGGACCTTAAAAACGTAGAAGAACAACATAAACACAGTCCCTT
Source organism: Lithobates clamitans (assembly GCA_037952925.1). Classification (NCBI taxonomy): domain Eukaryota; kingdom Metazoa; phylum Chordata; class Amphibia; order Anura; family Ranidae; genus Lithobates; species Lithobates clamitans. The sequence goes on along the minus strand of JBBGZY010000589.1, from coordinate 3,363,738 downwards.
CCCTAAAATTGAATTTGACTTTTTAATTGTAGACAAAAGGTTTGTTTATCACTTATCTCAACCCATCACAGATATCTGAGATGAACAAAAGCAATGTACTATGCACAAGGGAACAAAGCAGGTAAATTACTGGCTAATTATATCACAAAAAGACAACAACGTACAAAATTGAATAACATTAGAGACCCACACACAGGGAAAGTAGAACATCGCCCATCATTAATATTTCATGAAATATTACCGAGACTTATACAATCTCAATCTAGACAGCGATATGCCACAGCCATAAGCACATACTATCAACTCCTTTCTCAGCTCAGTAACCCTACCTACACTGAATGAGGAACATCTCACTTCACTCAATGCACCAAATTCAGATAAAGAAATCCTAGATACCATCCACGCCCTACCAAAAAATAAGTCACCTGGCACAGACGGTTTTTCGTCAGAATACTACAAAGCCTTTTCTCAAACTCTAGTCCCTTACTTGAGTACATTGTAACAACAGCATTGCCTTGACAGCCACAATCCATGAAGAAATATTACAACATTGCAACTATTGTCACCCTGCCCAAGCCAGGTAAGAAGCCAGACACTCCACCAAATTTTAAGCCTATCTCCCTGTTGAACACAGACCTAAAAATTTACGCCAAAATCCTAGCCAACAGACTAACCAAAATCACCCCATCCTTAGTAAAAGTGGACAGAGTGGGATTTGTCAAAGGAAGAGAGGCCCCAGACAGAACAAGGAGATTATTTAACCTCCTGAAAATTTCAGAAACTAGGAAAACACCCACGGTAATTCTGGCATTGGATGCAGAAAAAGCCTTCGACAGGGTGCGTTGGGGATACCTAAATGCGACCCTACAAAAATTCGGTCTCCAGGGACCCATACTCTCAGCTATCACCGCATTATACACTAAACCTTCTGCCAAGGTTTTCTCATCCAATGCCATCTCTGAAAAATTCTATATTACTAATGGAACCCGCCAAGGCTGTCCCTTGTCTCCTATTATATTTACTCTAATGATGGAGCCCCTGGCAGAGGCAATCAGAAAGGATAGCAATATATCAGGAATCAATGTTGCAGGTCACATTCATAAGATTGGACTCTTCGCAGATGATGTGGTCCTAACACTCACCAACCTGGCTTCTTCCCTGGCTAGTGTGCAATCAGTACTGCAAGATTATGGAGCAGTCTCATACTACAAACTTAATATCACTAAATCTTGTATACTGCCAGTGAATATTCCTAAAAAACAAATATCCCTTCTAAAAGACCGATGTGTAAAACAATCCAGTATCTAGGAATCAAATTAGCCTCCCCAACTTTATTCACATATGAAGCTAACTTCCCTGCTATACTAGACACTATCAAAAGTGACTTAAACCACATTTCCTCCTAGGAACTCTCTTGGTTAGGCAGAATAGCAGCCCTAAAGATGCTTCTCCTACCCAAACTCATTTACTATTTCAAAACTATCCCCATATGTTTACCAGAGTCCTTTTTTCACCTCATAGATAAGCTTTTCAGACAATTCATATGGAAAGGTAAAATGTCTAAAATACCATTCCCAGTCATACGTAATTATTATCAGGCAGCAATATTGGACCAAATGAAAGCCTGGTTTGAACCAGAATCTGTTAAACTTTGGATGCAAATTGAAAAGTCCATTTTAAGCAATAGAGACATCCCTCCCTACTTTTAGCCAAATATAGCGAGAGAAGAAGAAGAAGACTTTGTGGGACAGTTTTATTTTTTAATTTTTTTTTAATAAAGGTCTTATCCCAAGGCGTGTATTGTCTTTACCATTTTCACACATTTTTTGTGAAATGGTAGGGGTACATTTGTACCCCGTTACCATTTCACACAGGGGGGGCAGGATCTGGGGGTCTCCTTGTTAAAGGGGGCTTCCAGATTCCAATAAGCCCCCCGCCCGCAGACCCCCACAACCACCGGGCAAGTGTTGTGAAGATGAGGCCCTTCTCCTCATCAACATGGGGACAAGGTGCTTTGGGGGGCTACCCCAAAACACCCTCCCAATGTTGAGGGCATGTGGCCTGGTACAGTTCAGGAGGGGGGGCGCTCTCTTGTCCCCCCTTCTTTTCCTGTGGCCTTCCAGGTTGCGTGCTAGGATAAGGGTCTGGTATGGATTTTGGGGGGGACCCCACGCCATTTTTTAAAAAAATTTTGGTGCGGGGTTCCCCATAAAATCCATACCAGATCCTTCTGGTATGGATTTTGTGGGTGACCCCCCCCCACACCATTTTTTTTTTAATTTTGGCGCGGGGTTCCCCTTAATATCCATACCAGACCTGAAGGGCCTGGTATGGAATTTGGGGGGACCCCCACTCATTTTTTTGTAATTTTTGTTCGGGGTACCCCTGTGGGGGAATCCCATGCCGTTTTTTATCAATGAACTTTTATGTGTATTGCCAGGACCGAAAATTCATTATAGCCGCGAGTACTTTTCAATAACTTTTTTTTCTTTAGAAATGTAATTTTGCTCTCAGACTGTTCTAAACACAGGAAACATGCACCACTTTACAGGCATACTATAGACACTCCCCAGGTATGAAATTTTTAGGAATATTACACTCTTATTGTTTCACTTTAAAAAACAACCATTTTTAAAACTTATTTTTGCATTGATACATGTCCCGTGGGGCAGGACCTAGGTCCTTTTTATGACAATACCATACATATAAGCCTTTAAAATTAGCACTTTTGATTTATCCCATAGACTTTTAAAGGGTGTTCCGCGGCTTTCAAATTTGCCGCAAACACCCCAAATTGTTCGCAATTACGTTCGACTCAAACATCCCTAAAAGTCACTTTGCTATTCAATCTAACACTTTAAATATAAAATAGTATATAGTGGCTTGCCTACAATTGATGAGTAAACATTAATTTTCTTTTGATAAAATATATAGCCCATCTGTACATAACCGTTCCAGGGGTCCGTGGCATCCACCTTGTGAAGTAGGATGCGCAGTCCCTCCAAATAATAGAGAGACACTCAGGTATATTTTTTATTAATGTGTTATATCAATTTTGTCTATTATATTATGCAGCGCTACTATTGAAATTTCTCTTATCGAATTTTAATAAAAAGAATTGAAAAGAAATGCCAGGATCCTGCAGACTTTCAGTATAGCTGTCTGCCCATACCTCCTGAACGGACAGACAGTTACTGAAGAGTAGAGTTGGGCTTGATGTTCAAGTCGGTGTTCATTTGCTCGTAGATCAAATTAACAAATGGGGCGCTCGCGGGACGTTCGCCTGATACAGAGCACCCCACTATATAAGGCTGCTATCGGTGGCGGCCGTATGTAGTGTGTTATAGTGGAGAGAGATTAGGCAGGTTAGTTAGTGGCTTGAGCGTGCATTCAGTGTAGTGTATATATAATACAGTGCAGTCAGTGTAATGTATAAAAAAACAGTGCAGTCAGTGTAGTGTATATAATACAGTATAGTGCAGAGTATATAATACAGTGTAGTGTAGTGTGAATAACACAATGTTCAATGTTGTGGTGCTACAGAAGCGTTGGTGTGTACAACACTTCTGTGTCACCACTGATCCAATTTTTTTTTCATTAATATATATATATATATATATATATATATATATATATATATATATATATATATGTATTTTTTTGCTGTATCAGGCCCTGCTACTGCTTTATTAGTACTCCCCCTTCTGTGTCGAAGGTGTTATTCCTTCTGCACAGTAGCGGTATACTTTTTTTTTTGGCAGCACTAAGAATATTTAAGGCATAATTGCTGTCCCCCTTTCTGCATCGCAGGTGTTCCCTTTTTTATTTTGAGGCTTTTGATTTTTTTCCCAGCAGCAGCAGCAGCAGCAAAAACAAAATTCTCCATAATTGCTCCATAATTGCTGAGTCGCAGGTGGTCTTCTTTCTGCGTCACCACTGTTTTGTTTTGTTTTTTGGCTTTTCTTAATTTTTTTGTACATTTATTCTATTTTAGTTTTTTTTTGCAGCAGCAGTAAAAAAACTCTGCACAATTGCTGCACCCTTATTTTCTATATTAAAAAAAGTGGCTTATAGTGCACCAAACACAAATGTATTGCACCCAAGCACCATATTTCCATCCTACACTCTATAATAAAGTTATAAAAATCCCCCCCAAAAAATGAAAAAAAAAAATTATAAAACAGTTTATAGTGCACCAAGCACAAAAGTATTGCACCCAAGCACCATATTTCCATCTCACTCTGTATAATAAAAGGTTTTAAAAATACCCCCAAAAAATCCTCATCAAGTCCGAAAGGCCAGCATGGAGAGGCAGATGCTCAGAGGCCAAGCAGCCTTTGCATCTACATTGAAAAGTGGTGGTCACGGACATGGTGCATCCTCTGCAGACGGGACACGCTTTTCCTTTTCTTCCAGTGCTGGCCGTGTTATTGAGCCACAACATGCAGAAGGGGCCCAATTTTTCTGCACCTGTTTGACAGGTGCATGTAATTTCAATTTTCTTTTCAAATTGTTAACAGCAGGGCCCGTCCCTGCACCCAGCAAGAGTAACTGTGAGGGGTTACAGGGTTCAGGCACCCCCAACTTCTGAGGCCAAATTTTTTTGCACCTGTATGTAAATTTTAAAAAATGGCGTTGGGGGGACCCTTTTTGTCTGGTAAGGATTTTAACCACTTCCCTACAGGCGCATTGTAAAATGACACCAGCACGAACACTCCCTCCCTCCTGCAGCCTACCAGAGTACCCGAGTACCTATTTCCAGCCCACTAGACTACCCGAGTACCTATATGCAGCCCAAGTCTCATAGAATATATATTGGGGGGTTTTCTTTCCAAAACTGGGTCATTTTGTGAGTAATTCCACTGTCCTGGTGCTCCAGGACCTTCAAAAGTGTGATAGGTAGGAATGAAGCTAGATACAGTGCCTTGCAAAAGTATTCACCCCCCCTAGGCTTTTTACCTATTTTGTTACATTACAGCCTTTAGTTCAATGTTTTTTTAATCTGAATTATACGTGATTGATCAGAACACAATAGTCTAAGTTGGTGAAGTAAAATTAGAAAAATATATACATAAAACTATTTTTCAGAAATAAAAAAATGATAATTGGCATGTGCGTATGTATTCACCCCTTTGTTATGAAGCCCATAAAAAGCTCTGGTGCAACCAATTACCTTTAGAAGTCACATAATTAGTGAAATGATGTCCACCTGTGTGCAATCTAAGTGTCACATGATCTGTCATTACATATACACACCTTTTTTTAAAAGCCCCAGAGGCTGCAACACCTAAGAGGCACCACTAACCAAAAACTGCCATGAACTGCCATGAAGACCAAGGAACTCTCCAAACAAGTAAGTGACAATGTTGTTGAGAAGTACAAGTCAGGGTTAGGTTATAAAAAAATATCCAAATCTATGATGATCCCTAGGAGCACCATCAAATCTATCATAACCAAATGGAAAGAACATGGCACAACAGCAAACCTGCCAAGAGACAGCCGCACACCAAAACTCATGGACTGGGCAAGGAAGGCATTAATCAGAGAGGCAGCACAGAGACCTAAGGTAACCCTGGAGGAGCTACAGAGTTCCACAGCTGAGACTGGAGTATCTGTACATAGGATGACAATAAGCCGTACGCTCCATAGAGTTGGGATTTATGGCAGAGTGGCCAGAAGAAAGCCATTACTTTCAGAAAAAAAACAAAATGGCACATTTTGAGATAGCACAAAGGCATGTGGGAGACTCCCAAAATGTATGGAGGAAGGTGCTCTGGTCTGATGAGACTAAGAACTTTTGGCCATTAAAGAAAACAATATGTCTGGCGCAAAGCCAGCACATCTCATCACCCAAAGAACACAATCCCCACAGTGAAACATGGTAGTGGCAGCATCATGCTGTGGGGATGTTTTTCAGCAGTTGGGAATGGGAAACTGGTCAGAGATTAGGGAAAGATGGATGCCGAAAATACAGGGATATTCTTGAGCAAAACCTGTACAACTCTGTGCGTGATTTGAGGTTAGGATGGAGGTTCACCTTCCAGTAGGACAATGACCCCAAACACACTGCTAAAGCAACACTTGAGTGGTTTAAGGGGAAACATGTAAATGTGTTGGAATGGCCTAGTCAAAGCCCAAACCTCAATCCAATAGAAAATCTGTGGTCAGACTTAAACATTGCTGTTCACAAGCACAAACCATCCAACTTGAAGGAGCTGGAGCAGTTTTGCAAAGAGGAATGGGCAAAAATCCCAGTGTTAAGATGTGGCAAGCTCATAGAGACTTATCCAAAGTGAGTTGGAGCTGTAATAGCTGCAAAAGGTGGCTCTACAAAGTATTGACTTTAGGGGGTGAATAGTTTTGCACATTGACTTTTTCTGTTAATTTTTCCTATTTGCTGTTTGCTTCACAATAAAAAAAAATAATCTTCAAAGTTGTGGGCATGTTCTGTAAATTAAATGATGCAAATCCTCAAACAATCCATGTTAATTCCAGGTTGTGAGGCAACAAAACTGCCAGGGGGGGGGGGGTGAATACTTTTGCAAGGCACTGTATGTAATTTATGATTCTAGAAGGTCTCATGGTGCTCCCTGCATATTGGGCCTCTCTATGTGGCCAGGCTGCGAAAAAGTCTCACACATGTGGTATCACCATACTCAGGAGGAGTAGCAGAATGCATTTTGGGGTGTAATTGGAAGTAGGCATATGCTGTGTGTGAGAAATAACTTGTTATTATGACAATTTTGTGTAAAAAAAAAAAAATAATAATAATTTCTTAATTTTCCCAAAAATTGTGGGAATAAATTACAACTTCAAAAAGCTCACCATGCCTCTTACTAAATACCTTAGACTGTCTACTTTCCAAAAAGGGGTAATTTGGGGGATATTTGTACTGTCCTGACATTTCAGGGCCTCGAGAAATGAGAGGCTGTCAGTACACCAGGCGTGATCAAATTTTTATGATTTGCACCATAGCTTGTAGACTCTAAAACATTCACACAGACTAAATAATATCCACTATTTTGAAGATATGTAGCAGTATAAATGTTGGCCCAAATTTATGAACAAAAATTACTTATTTGCTAAATTTTATAATAGAAACTAAAAAAAAGTGTTTCTTTTTTTTCAAAATGTTCGCTCTTTTTTCAATTACATTGCAAAAAAAAAAAACCCAGATTTTGCTTAAATACCACCAAAAGAAAGATCTATTTGTGTGAAAAAAATGATAACAATTTTGTTTGGTTACAGTTTTGCATGACTAATTGTCATTCAAAGTGTGAGAGCACTGAAAGCTGAAAATTGGTCTGGGCAGGAAGGGGGTGAAAGTGCCCTTTGGGTTCAGTTTAGATTTTAAGAGGAACTCCACGCCAAAATAAAAAACGCTGGGGGGCCCCCAAAATCCATACCAGGCCATTTTCTGAGCATGCAGCTTGGCAGGCCAGGAAAGGGGGGATGAGCGAGTGCCCCCCCTTCCTGAACTATACCAGACCACTTGCCCTCAACATGGGGAGAGTGCTTTGGGGTGCCCCTCAAAGCACCTTGTCCCCCTGTTGATGGGGACAAGGGCAACCCTGGGCTGTGGTTGTCAGGGTCTGCAGGCAGGGGGCTTATCAATATCTGGAAGCCCCCTTTAACAAGGGGGCCTCCAGATCCCACCCCCCCATGTGAATGGGTACCGGGTACATCATACACCCATGAACACCCATAAAGTCTATGGGACATGAACGTGAAAAATCAAAAGTGCTAATTTTAACCACTTGCCGCCCACCATATAGCAAAATGACGGTGGCAAAGTGGTTTTAATACCCTGACCAGATGTCATATGACGTCTTCAGGAAATTGAGCCGCCCGGGGGCACGCATCGTGGCGATTGTTGTTGCAGGGGGTCTGTCTGACACCCTGCAACACCGATCTAGGTAAAGCATCTCCGACAGAGGCTCTTTACCATGTGATCAGCCGTGTCCAATCACGGTTGATCACAGTGTAAACAGGAAGAGCCGGTGATCGGCTTTTCCTCACTCATGTCTGTCAGACACGAGTAGAGGAGAGCCGATCGGTTGTTCCTCTGACAGGGGGGGTCTGTGCTGATCGATTATCAGTGCAGCCCCCCCAGGATGCCCACATTGGACCACCAGGGATGCCACTAGGACCACCAGGGAGGCCACTAGGACCTCCAGGAATGTTACCACCAGGTATGGCACCCTAGACCACCAGGGATGCCAATCAGTGCCCACAATGGATGCCAATCAGAGCCCACGATGGAGGCCAATCAGTGCCCACAATGAGCATCACTGATTGGCAGGCATTATTTGTTGGCACTGATTGGCATCCATCAGTGACATACATTACAGTACATCAGTGCCACCTATCAGAGCCCATCCATGCCCATCCATGCCACCTATCAGTGCTCATCCGTGCCACCTATCAGTGCCCATCAGTGCTGCCTATCAGTGCCCATCCATGCCGCCTATCAGTGCCCATCTGTGCCGCATATCAGTGCCACCAATCAGTGCCCATCAGTGCCGCCTATCGGTGCCCCATCAGTGCCACATATTAGTGCCCATCATCAGTGCCCATCAATGCCACCTCATCAGTGCCACCTCATTGGTGCCACCTCATCGGTGACCATCAGTGCCGCCTTATCAGTGCCCGTCAGTGCAGCCCCATCAGTGAAGGAGAAAACTTACTTACTGTATTTACAAAGTTTTGTAAATGAAACAAAAAAAAACATTTTTTTTTTCAAAATGTTCTGTCTTTTTTTATTTGTTTAGCAGAAAATAAAAATCCCAGAGGTGAACAAATACCACCAAAAGAAAGTTCTATTTGTGGGAACAAAATGATAAATATTTAGTTTGGGTACAGTGTAGCATGACCGCCCAATTGTCATTCAAAGTGCGACAGCGCTGAAAGCTGAAAATTGGTCTGGGCAGGAAGGTGTATAAGTGCCCGGTATTGAAGTGGTTAAAGGCTTATATGCAAGTTATTGCCATAAAAAGTGTTTGGAGACCTGGGTCCTGCCCCAGGATACATTTATCAATGCAAAAAAAAAATGAAGAGGAACTCACAAAGTGTAATCCATAACAGTAATCTGTTTATTACTGATTGCTGGGAGGTTGGACATGCTGATGTCATCGCGCAGAGGACAGGTGTTTGCCTGTTTTACTGGCCATTTTTTATGTATATCTTCTTATAACATGTAAGTGCAATATTTTTAATTTAATAAACTGATTACTGTTACGGGTTACACTATGTGAGTTCCTCTTCATTTTTGGGTGGCTGACTGATACCGCTGTGGCCCGAGCACTTGCAAATACTTACCTGGAAGCTTGCTGTAGTTTGTCCATCTGCCAAATCTGGAAGTGTTGTCATTGTTGCCTTGGATCAAGAAACCTGGCTGGGTTATAGCCACAGGCTTCCTTAAGATTGCTGTCCAGTAAGCTTGCATTTTATACGGTGGAGGCTCACTAGTCCCTTGGTGCTTCTTCGTGATTTTGTGGATTGATTTTATTCCTAGGATGTCACTCATCTGATCATCTTTAATCACACCTTTTCACAATATATATATTTAATCACAATCATCTGATTATTTTATTCACATACTTTTCTTAGTATTTAATCACTGTTTATGCTATTTTTTGTCAATGCTTTAATGAGCTATATATGGTGGAGCTTCATATCAGGATTTATTTTTCATATTATCATTGTATATGGTTTTCATGTCTTTTTAAGCACAGCTTCATTCATTTTTATTCTTTGTTGGTGTGTATCTCACTTTTTAGCTGCAGCTCATAGTTGGGGTTGATTTGTGTTAGCACAGTGTTCCCTATTTTACAATCCATGTCCTTAATTTGCTTGTCTTCAACAAACTGTTTGTGGGCTTCCTTGTGCATCATCTTTAGAAGAGGCTTCCTTCTGGAATGACAGCCATGCAGCCCAATTTGATGCAGTGTGCGGCGTTTGGTCTGAACACTGACAGGCTGACCCCCCACCCTTTCAACCCTGCAATGCTGGCAGCACTCATACGTCTATTTCCCAAAGATAACCTCTGGATATGATGCTGAGCATGTGCACTCAACTTCTTTTGGTCGACCAAGGCGAGGCCTGTTCTGAGTGGAACCTGCCCTGTTAAACCGCTGTATGGTCTTGGCCACCGTGCTACAGCTCGGTTTCAGGGTCATGGCAATCTTCTTATAGCCTAGGCCATCTTTATGTAGAGCAACAATTATTTTTTTCAGATCCTCAGAGAGTTCTTTGCCATGAGGTGCCATGTTGAACTTCCAGTGACCAGTATGAGAGAGTGAGAGTGATAACACCAAATTTAACACACCTGCTCCCCATTCACACCTGAGACCTTGTAACACTAATGAGTCACATGACACCACGGAGGGAAAATGCCTAATTGGGCCCAATTTGGACATTTTCACTTAGTGGCTAATTCACTTTTGTTGCCAGTGGTTTAGACATTAATGGCTGTGTGTTGAGTTATTTTGAGGGGACAGCAAACTTACACTGTTATACAAGCTGTATACTCACTACTTTACATTGTAGCAAAGTGTCATTTCTTCAGTGTTGTCACATGAAAAGATATAATAAAATGTGAGCGGTGTTTTCACTTTTGTGAGATACAGTAATTTAGGTTTCTGAAGATGACACTTGTCTGATTTTATTTCCTAATTTTATTGACTGAATACACATTGCACAGGTAATTGGAACTGGCAAGTTATGCATCACACTACAATATGTACAAAATGTCTTTCTTCTTGCACTTAGCATCTGCAATATCTTTAAAGTGGTTGTAAATCTCAGACATGAATTATGAACAGAGCATATCCCTTTATAGTGTGTACTTTTCCTAATTAAGAGCATTAGGTGTCATTTCTGTCTACTGCTTTGTTCCTCTGGTATCTGCATGAGTCACTTCTGACAAGTTTTCCTGACACCAAGAGAATAAGGGTGAGAGGGGAGGTGACCACCAGCTGATTGAAAGCCTCAGGTCTGTTCCTGTGTGATGTGGGGTGTGTTCCATCCCTCCAATCAGCTCTCAGAGCTCTGCGATGTGTAAACTCAGTTCTCCGCTCCCTTTTTTTCTGACAGCTCAGACAAACTGTAAAAATTCTTTGAAAGGTTCTAGAGAAGAGAAGACTGTAGAGAAACAGGTGCAACTTATGTAGAAAGATTTGTTTAATCTCTGTGTATCGCAAAAGGCCAGTCACTTCACTGGGTATATGTAAGGGTTTACAACCACTTTACCTAACTCATCAAACTGTATCGTATTGAGTTCATTGCTCTCAACAGCCAGTAGGCCAGTGGCTGGTGGGTTCTCCTTTTGGGGGGGCAGCAAACAAACAGCACCCCCCGCCAAGGCGGCATGGCATGGCAATGAAACAGCACCCACCCCCGTGCGTGGGCGGTCCGGCACTTACCCGCTCGTGTTACGGGGCTGTGGTGTTCTCTCCTCCTCTCCTGGAGTGCAGGCAGTGGACACGGCGGCTCCGGTGTCCACTCCTCCAGCTTCCAGCTTCCTCCACCGTGTCTCCTCTTCAGCCAAAGCGCTAGGCATCCAATAGAATCACCCGACAATTTGGCCTATTGGGAAACAGGTCTCACAGACCTGCCTCCTGATTGTAGGGGAGGAACTTTAGTGTGATCATAATTAAAATTAATTTGCTATGGTCACACAACTGGGTGGCCTCGGAGCGCAATACTTTTTTGAATCCTATTAGAGCCTCTGGTTCTAATCAGGTGCTTAAAAAAACACCCACCCCGTATTGAAATCCATGGTCGGGTGCCACTGATATGTAGATCAGGGGGCCTGGAAAGCACGGATAGGGGAGGGGGCGCCCGTGCACCCTCAATGGGTGGGCTGTCACTGCAGTAGGCACAGGGCACTTAGCCTTTCATGGGTTATCATGGTTCTCAGATAATTCTTTATCAGTGACAATTAGCGCAACAATTTTTTTTAGTGATCATCATGCTCAAACATATTCTAAGAGCTGCATTAACACCTTCATTATGTAATAAAACTGCCTGTTGAGATGAGAGAGACATGACCGGAGCCTGGCAAAGGCTGCAAACTGGACAATTTCCTCAACAGACACACTAGTGAAGTCTCGAGGGAAAATAAATTGAATTTTTATAGAAGAAATGTGGGCCCCCTTGCCCTCTTATAAATCTGGCACTGCAGAGCCCCCCCCCATTTTCACCTTGATCAGTCAGGGAACCTTCCCTTAATAAAAATACTGTACATAGCTTCTCTGGAATGGGGGAGAATCCAACATGGCCCATACAAACTATTTAAAGTAAAATTAGCAATAAGAGAATAACATATATGGGTACTAAAAGCACCATAGTCCTAATGGAACTTTGAGAAAAATATACGTGTAAAGAAATTTAACATTTAAGGTGCTTATAACCTCAGGAATGAATGCAAACAACTTCTATATTAAAATGTCTTTTTTTTTTCACTGAAATGGTTTAAAATTAACTTAGATTAAAAGGTATATGGCACAGCTTAATAGAATCTTTTTGGTACAGTATACCAGAAATCTTCAGCATTGTGCCCACTAAAGGAAGATATACAGAGTAAACCAAACATAGAAACATATGAAGCAAACGCAAAAAGGTGGGGCAACACAATATGCTGAATCTCAATTTGCAGGCTGGAATTCTTCAGGATATAGTTTATGGTGACGATAATAAAAAAATATGCATCATTATATTCACAATTTCACCAAAAGCTACCACAAAAATCCATCACCATAGTGTACATGATTACATTCTTGTTACTCACAACTGGTTTGTATATAAATACTGCTCAGCCACAGGAGAGAGGGTGTACAGATAACATCATTCCAAATCCACAATCCCTAACAGAGGTGGGTACATACTAAAGTAGGCACCTCACATCCAGGGCATCCAAGTCTAACTGAAAAATAGCATACCAAACCCAAAGGTTGTTCCAATTATATACCAAGGTATTATGACATCCACGTCCCAAGAAAACACAGCAGATGATATGAAAAAAAAGACACAATTAAGGTAAAAATGGAAGAAGTATCATACTGCTGGAGGACAGGGAACCAATGCCTCCAAAAAGTCTCAGCCAGAGAAAACATGGGCCAATATAAGGTGCTATACCATAGTTAAAAAAAGAAACTATCCAATACTAATGAAAAGAGTCTCCAATATTGGAGAAATGTAGGCCTACAAAAGGAGCACAATTACCTGTCCAGTCAACATATCAGAAAGGAAACCTTAAAGAGGAGATTCACTTTTATTAAAATGACACTTACAGTACTTGTCCAGAGATCCAGCATTGTCCTCAACCGGGTAGTTCTTCACTAGCTTTTGGGTTCCCACTGAACCATCCTAACTGTGGACTATGCTGCTTTTGGCTTTGCATGTGGCAGGGGAGGAGGGCTTAAGGGAGAAGTCCAGCCTGAGCTCGTTTGGCTGTGTTTCTCCTATGGGTCACAGGAGTGCAATTCGTTTTACACTCCCGTGACCCGTTTTCAGCAGAGAGCGGTCTGAAGTCTGCTTTCTGCTGATGTCACAGGAATCATTCCAGACACCACGTCATCATGACAATAAAGTCTGGATCTGCCAGGTGCCTAGACTGATGCCTGTTTCAAACTCTCAGCAAGCCGATGAGAGCCTGAGAGGGCCACTCGCTGCCCCTCCACAGCTCAGCACTCCAGTGAGCATGGGGGGGGACAGAGCGGAGAGCTGCTGACTGACAGGTAGCAGCTCTCTGCTAAGGGAGCTGTGAGGACCAAGCCATTGGCGATGTTTGATGGCTCGGTTCTTAGTGCAGAGGCACCGAGGGACAGATACAACATGAATCTAGGTAAGCATGGTGGGGAAATAAAAAAACATACTTCTCTTTTAAAGCTGAACATCCCCTTTTGGGTGGATTAAGTTTTAAGAGGACATTCCATAAAGACCAAAGGAGTCTTTGATCCACGTACAAAACGTGTATCAACTCACTTGACTACAGGTATCATCATTGCAAATGTTTACAATAAAGATTAGAAGGCTGGAAGGCCGCTGGGTCACTGCTGGAAGTGGGGAGTAGGATGAACTGAGCTGGCAAGAAGCATAGTGCTTGTGGTTTGAAGCCCACAATGCCTGCAACAACAGAAGCCACTGAGGGCTTATTTTAAAGTATATCTGAACTCAAGAGCAAACAGTTTATATATTGCAGATTACCAGTCACCAGACATGGTGACTGCATTATATTTTTTCCAGGCTATGTTTTCCTTTAATTTTATCTGGCGATTCCTGTCCTTTAGTTATAAGCTCACTCATTCCACTATGAGTATCTATGAGGAGCAGAGTTGTAACCCTATGCTGCTTACCCCTAATTTGGACAATAGAACGCCTCCAGCTTTTTGCATTTATAAAAAAAAGGGGGGGGGGGCATGTAGTCTATAAAAGTGACAGGAGCAGGGCAGATAACACTGCATGAGATTTCAGTGTGGCAGAGGAAACTATCAGAGGAAACTGAATTTCTAGTGCAATCAACATGTATTTATTTGTACTTATCAAACAGGTATAACAAAAGGCTTACTATGGTAAACTTAACAAATCCCAAAGGAAGCAAATTAGAAAAGTTCATTGTTAGGTCCCATTCACACCTGAGAGTATTGTGAATGCACACAAAATCAAGCATTTTTGACACTTGTGGTGTCATTCATTGTTAATGGCTCCCCAAATGTGGCAAGCAGGCATGCATTTTTCCAAGCAGACAAATGCATCAAAATGTGCTTAAAAAAGACACAAATGACGTACTTCGCAAGTAGGGTTGTCCATTGAAATAAATGGGCTGCCATATGTGTGCAGCATGAAAACACATGCAAAGCATACATAATTGCTTCAGCATTTGGCGTCATAGTATGAGCGGAGCCTTAGGATTAACTTGCAGTAAAAGCTGTTAGGAATATGTACAGTAAATGTTTGAATGTCCTTAACTTGGCCTCAGTTACAATTAAAGTAAATCTGCCATGAGATTAATATGGCTGCTGCTATTACTAGCCTCCTTCTGAAAATACTAGTTGACTTTTTGGCTCTGGCTTTGATATTTTGAGCCACTAACCTAGTGCCCAGTGTGCCCTATGGCCAATCCGGGCCTAGTCATGTGACAGCTGTATATCGAGTAGAGAGAGCGTCCACTGTGTACAGCAGCGGTATGCTTCCTAGTTCCTTGGCCCGTGGAACGCACACGTCACTTCCGGTAGATCACGTCACTGACACGTTTCGTCACTTCTTGACTTCGTCTGAGGTCCACCCTAAGACGAAGTCAGGAAGTGACGAAACGCTTTAGGGACCTTATCTACTGGTAGTGACGTGTGCGTTCCACGGGCCAAGGAACTAGGAAGCATACCGCTGCTGTACACAACGGATGCTCTTTTATCTCTCCGGCGACCGGGAAAATCTACAGGCACAGTGCACTTTATTCTTTGCTTCATTTTAACTTTTATTTGGTACGCTTAATTTGTATAAAGGGGGTGTTTGTGATTAATAAAACTTTTTAGCAGTATTGGATATTTCATTCCTCTCACATGGTTTACTGGAGCCTCTGATAGCGTGACTGAAATCTGGTAGAAGTTTGTGGTGGAGCGGTGGAGAAGCATATTTTATTATTATTTTTTTAGGGGTTAAGGTTGGAGGTTATTTATTTAATTAATATTACATAGTATTCATTTATTGTATTTATTTATGATTATTTGTATTTGTATTTGTGTATTAATTTTACATGTATTATTAATATTATTAGTAGTAGTAGAGTAGTAGTAGTAGTAGTAGTAGTAGTAGTAGTTTTACAGAAATGTTAAGATTGGCACACACATCCTCAATAAATACTAAAATACAGGAGATAAATTATATATTTTTGTCTAGGTGGAACAGGGTGCCAAAGATGCTGGCAATTGCATACCCCTCCGTCCCGGATAGATGCTGGCGGGGCTGTGGGCAACAAGTATCTCATATCCACATTTGGATGGAATGTTCCAACATTAGGCCATTTTGGGCTGAGCTCAGGAATTGAATTTCTAAAATAACATCAATCTCGATTCATGATGACCCTGTGCAATGCCTCTTTCATGGTACTCAATGTTCTATTAGGGCATATAAGAAGAGTATAGTGCCACATCTGCTGGATGCAGCTAAACAATTAATCCAGGGCCTTTTGGAAAAAGCCACAAGTGTCTACTATAGATCATTGGGTGAAACGGGTTAATGTAACTTTGGAGGATGAAAAATTGGTTTGTACCAATAGTAATAGGTCAGAAGAGTTTTTTGTTAAATGGGAACCATGGATCAATTATAGTACCCGTTTAACAAAAAACGGAAGGAGTGGGTAGTTCACTTTTGAGAATTCAGGAATCTCCACTTTGTGGTATTAGAGATTAGGGACCACCTTACCCCACCCCCTACTCTCCCTCTTTTTTTTTTCTTCTTGGTATGGTTGGATGGTTGGATGATTGGTTTGTATGAGGTTGTATTTTAATGTGTGTAATTGATTATATAAATATCTAAAATAAAGATTACAAAAAAAGTAATAGTAATCCTAACCCTAACCTTAACTATAACCCCTTACCCTAACAAAAAATAAATAAAAATATGTGAATAATAATAATAAAAAAGAAATAAAAGCTAACAGAAAAGCTAAAAAAGCTAATAAACCTAGGAACAAATGATGCAACAAAGGATAGTTTTCTCTATTGGCTTATAAAAAAAGGCAAAGCTCAAAAATTCAATATATACACGTGCATAAAAACACGCCAAAATCGCTAATAAAAATGTACAAAAAAAAAACTTGGAAGACGTTACGCAGCCTTAGTGCTTCATTTGAAGACCAACCTATAACATACTGGCTGACACGTTTTGAGGTAGCACTCATGATCAGAGCAAATGTCTTGAGAGAGTTGGAGGAAGTGAATGTTTTTTCTATTACATTGCATTGAAGAAGGAGACCCTGTGCCAATATTGAGAACTTTGGTAGACATAGTTGTGTAGATTCCATCGCTGTCTTGACCTGTTTATCATTTTTGGTTGTTTGATAACTTATATGAGTGTTGAGATTAGTGTCTTCCTGTGACCACATTACAGATATTAGAAAATATAATTTGAGGTAACATAAGTTAAGTCTCTGCAACACAATACTATGCTTAATACTACTGTTTTTTAACTTCATGTTTCCAACCAGGAGCATTGCTGCTAATACAATCCTTACAGAGGCAAGATTAATAAAAAGTGCATAAAATGTAATTACATTTTCATAAATCTGTCACCATTACACATTTACATGGCAGAGAAACAAAAATTCAAAAACAGCAGACTCAAGAACAGTTCATCATGGATATCTCCGAAATAATTAAATAGATGATTTACTGATCTTCTGGAAATCAGAATGGCAATATGTAGTGGAATGGCAGATTCAGGAACCACAAAGAGCTATTTAGGCGCTATTAATGAAACAGAAACCGCTTTAATGAACACAACACCAAAATAACAGATAAAGGAAGCTGCATGCACGGAATTGAGAAACGATACATTTTATTTTCTAGTAGCCGCTAACATTTCTAATTTTCAGGGTGATTAACTTCCTAAAGGCATTTTCTTCAAGCAGCTATTATGTTATTACTTTGAATTAAAGCTTGAAACACAACACTTGTTTAAAAAGATAAACACTTAAATATGCGGAATCCCGAAGCCTGCTTCACCCAGGCAATGTACAAAATAGGATAGGTGGTACTCAATGAAAAATCTTTTTCTCTGCATTCATTGGAGGACTCAGCTCTACTTTATATCATCACTTACTGGTTATAGCACCCCCTGCAAGAATCGAGGAGTAGGATACTGGCTACATATTCAAAACAATACACAGCCTGCCCTTGGGTAAGGGGGAAGAGGGGAGCTTTTAGTAGCTACATTTTCCCCAACCTACACCCATTCTGTGGAATAGCGGTGCAAACAAAAAAAAAAGTTTTTACACACATGAGATCCAAATCCAAAGGAGTGGATGCTGTGTGCTCCAATTAACACCGAGAAAAGGATATGATGGTGAGTACAAAAGCAACTATTTTTTCTTTAATTAATTGAAAATTTCTGTTTTAGTTCATCGCCTACTTAAATATCCCAATTTACAGCTCCACAACATGGAAGGAAAAAATAGATTGGAAAAATTGACCAAACATCTTAAAGGGTAACTCGACTTTCATTATAAGATGGAAGAAAAACATCACATAGAGAGAAATATGCTGCTTGTCCTTCATAAACCATACAAAGGCAACTGCATTTTTCCCCCGTTGGACTTTTAGGCAGCAAAAATAAGTCAAAACATACAAAAGTGTGAGATATATGAATTAAAAATATCTTTATTCATACAAGGTTAAAAACCAAAGATACTTCAAATATGAGCTCTGGTGTATTGTGTCCCCATTTGAATTACAAAGATAACGTTTTTAGCAACAGAAATGCTATACAAAGAATTTTCACATTATACTTTTGCCTTAAAACACAATCCCCACGTGTTTCGATATGCAACAATCACAATTTTCCTCACAGGGATCGGGGATATCTGAATCAGAGAACAAACAACATCAGAACATCACATTATATGTTTGATATGTTACATAATATTTCAACTCTGATTCCAAATTTCATTGAATATGTATACTTGTGTATAGTATATATATATATATAATTACCTTATTTCCCTAGGTACTCCAACCACAGTCCAGAAGAGCAAGCGTTCCTGCTTGAGACCAGGGCAGAGGACCGCACCAGGGAACGGAGAAAGCCACACATCCACACTGTATCAAAAGAAAAAAACAAAAGTAAATAATATATAAAATCAAATTGGGCAACAAGAGCACTTGTGCTGGTATGCTGTAAGATTAAAGCACTGACCATTTGAAGGATATAAGGTATGAGTTTAAATAACTGCATCAACCAAATTTCTTGTTGGAACGTACTATGAGCAATATCTTGGAATTAGGACTTAAGAAGTACCTAAAAAAAAGTATATAGCTCGACTTTCGTTATAGAAAAAAAATAGCATATACAATTGCATTAGCCAAGCTGTAATTGAATAAGATTACCTTTCCTGTTTGTACAGAGCATTTGTGTGGTCACACCATTTGCTTCTCTGTGCAGGAAAAATCATCAACCAGCCAGAAATACTGACAGTGCCAGGAAGGAGCAGAGGAATGGAGCTTTATTGCCAGTGGCAAAGCTTTTTGTGTTAGCAAAGTTGAGCTGGATTCACATAAGGTATTGGGAGCATTAACTTTAGTATAAAAATGCAAAAATGTTGGTTAATTGGAAAGCCGCCCAAAAGCATATAAATACCAGTTTTAAAGATGGCGGAATTAGAGCATCCTGATGAGGACCTGTTGATTGGTTGAAGCGCGTCGATGCTTGATTGCGTCATCGTGTCCCATTTCCGCCTACGTCACTTCCGGGCACCGGCCCAATTTGTGTTACACTACCAAGCACTGAACGGCTGGCCGAGAACCCATGTATGATTGAGCTGTACACACCGGGTGCCAGGTTAATGAGCATCATAAAAAGTGAGTGTAAACCTTTTTTGGAAAATAGACTTTGTTGATGGTTTTTATGCTATGAGTCCTTCCACTCTGTGTCCTCCCCCATATACCACCATCTGAGGAATTAGCATTGCAAGGTCCCATATGTATTGACACCATCAAGAGGATTATTCCTCTACAAGTGCAATTGACTACACTAGAGATAAGTGGTCACCATCCCTTTGGACCAAGCACTGAAAATTGTCCTTAGAGCACGAGCACTTTATCACGGGATTGAACGATTGAATTGATTACAATGGACTCAGATTTACTACATTGAGTATTAATATACTTTTCTATATTCATTGACTGTATTGCTAGATTGCGTACAATTACACTGCAGCTAATAGTATACATTAGTATACATTTGAGTGTGCACACACACACACACACCTACAGTGGGGACGGAAAGTATTCAGACCCCTTAAATTTTTTACTCTTTGTTATATTTTCCTCATTAATGTACACACAGCACCCCATATTGACAGAAAAACACAGAATTGTTGACATTTTTGCACATTTATTAAAAAAAGAAAAACTGAAATAACACATGGTCCTAAGTATTTAGTAGAAGCACCCTTTTGATCTAATATAGCCACAAGTCTTTTTGGGAAAGATGCAGCAAGTTTTTCACACTTGGATTTGGGGATCCTCTGCCATTCCTCCTTACAGATCCTCTCCAGTTCTGTCAGGTTGGATGGTAAACGTTGGTGGACAGCCATTTTTAGGTCTCATTATAGATGCTCAATTGGGTTTAAGTCAGGGCTCTGGCTGGGCCATTCAAGAACAGTCACTGAGTTGTGAAGCCACTCCTTCGTTATTTTAGCTGCGTGCTTAGGGTCATTGTTTTGTTGGAAGGTAAACCTTCGGCCCGTAATTCGGTCCTGAGCACTCTGGAGAAGGTTTTCGCCCAGGATATCCCTGTACTTGACCACATTCATCTTTCCCTTGATTGCAACCAGTCATCCTGTCCCTGCAGCTAAAAAACACCCCCACAGCATGATGCTGCCACCACCATGCCTCACTTGGGTCTGTATTGGACAGGTAATGAGCAGTTCCTGGTTTTCTCCACACATACCGCTTAGAATTAAGGCCAAAAAGTTCTATCTTGGTCTCATCAGACCAGAGAATATTATTTCTCACCATCTTGGAGTCCTTCAGGTGTTTTTTAGCAAACTCCATGCAGGTTTTCATGTGTCTTGCACTGAGGAAAGGCTTCCGTTGGGCCACTCTGCCATAAAGCCCCGACTAGTGGAGGGCTGCAGTGATTGTTGACTTTCTACAACTTTCTCCGATCTCCCAACTGCATCTCTGGGGCTCAGCCACAGTGATCTTTGGGTTCTTCTTTACCTCTCTCACCAAGGCTCTTCTCCCCCGACAGCACAGTTTGGCCGGACGGTGTGTGTGTGTGTATATATATATATATATATATATATATATATATATATATATATATATATATGTATATATATATATATATATATATCTGCATTGTGTATGTAAGGCACTCCTGATATCTGCATTGTGTGCGTAGTGCACTGAACTCTACATTGTGTATGTAGCACACTGCTGATCTCTGCATTGCGTACATATTGCACTCCTGATCTCTGCACTGTGTGTGTGTGTGTGTGTAGCTCACTCCTGAACCCTGCATTGTGTATGTGTGTGTGTGTGTGTGTGTGTGTGTGTGTAGTGCACTCCTGAACCCTGCATTGTGTGTGTAGTGCACACCATAACCCTGCACCTTGTGTGTAGCACAAGCCTGAATTCTGCATTTTGTAAATTTCTGTAAATAGAACACCCCTCAGCTCTGCACTCTTTACGTGGCGCATTCCATGCATCCCCATACACCCCCTGTGCTTGCTGCACACTCCATGCATTGCCCATACACCCCCTATACTCACAGCACACTCCATGCATTCCCCATACACCCCCTATGTTCGCTGCACACTCCATGTATTTCCCATAAACTTATACTCGCTGAACACTCCATGCATTCCCCACTCACCCCCTATGGTCGGTGCACACTCCATATATTTTCCATCCACTTATACTCACTGCACACTCCATGCATTCCCCACCCACCCACTATGCTCGCTGCACACTCCATGCATTCCCCACACACCTACTATGCTCGCTTCACACTCCATGCATTTCCCATACACCTATACTTGCTGCACACTCCATGCATTTCCCATACACCTTCTATGCTTGCTGAACACTCCATGTATTCCCCATACACCCCTATACTCGCTGCACACTCCAAATGATTTTCAATACCAGATCAAGAAGAAGCCAAAATGACCCCTCAACCCTCAAACGCCTACGTGAGTCTTTTTTTTTTCTGTACATTGCTTCAGGGAGGGGAGAACCATCTTCTGCAGCAGCCTGGACAGTCACAGCTCCTTGGTTTAGTGCAGGCAGTGAAGGAAACAGAGGAAAGCATTCCCTATACACTGTGTGTTCTGTATATTTACACATCAGGAGGCTGTTACAAAATGCTCAGGGACAGTGTCAAAGGAAACACAGACACCAAATAATCCTTTCTCCCAGAAGAAATCATATTTACTATAGAGCCCAGGTCGTCAACCCGTGGACCACAATCTACCAGTCGATCGCATCCCGGTGAGTGATAGATTGGTCCTGGGCTTTCTGACCTTCTGATTGTGGATGATGGTGGCGGCCGGTCACAGAACAAGAGACGCAGGGCAGGAGGGGGCAGGCAGCCACGGGGGCATCAAGCCTGCCTCATGAGCCAATGCCTTGTCCATAGTTCTGGCTGCAATGTCAGGTGAAGTGAATGAATGAATAATTTTTTTGAATGAATGAATGAATGAATGAATAATTTGTAAAGCGCTGCAAATTGCGAACTGAATCGCCTCAAGGCGCTAGATGTATTCTCTGTAGCCAGCTTCTAGAAAAGGAAGGTCTTTAGTTTTTTCCTGAAGGCCTGGTGGTTTTCTTCCATGCGGAGGTTGGTTGGGAGAGCATTCCATAGTCGAGGTCCTTGGACTGCAAATCTACGTTCTCCCTTTGCTTTGTAGCGGTATTTGGGAATGAGGAGGAGGTTTTGGTTAGCTGATCGAAGACTGCGATTTGGTGTGTAGTGTTTTATTTTTTCCCAGAGATATTGCGGAGCGTTTCCTTGTATGCATTTATGGGTGAGGCAGAGGGTCTTGAATGTGATCCGATTCTTCACCGTTAGCCAATGTAGGCTTTTTAGGGATGGGGAGATGGATTCCCAGGGCTTTTTCCCTGTTAACAGCCTTGCCGCCGTGTTCTGCATGAGTTGCAAGCGCGCAAGCTGGTATTGGGGTAGACCTACGTAGAGGGAATTTGCGTAGTCGAGTCGGGAATTGATGATCGTTCCCACAACTGCCGCTTTGTCCTCTTCTGGGATGAAGGGGATGAGTCTGCGAAGCAGGCGGAGGAGGTGGTGAGATCCGCTCACCACCGATCCTATTTGTGCATCCATTGTCATTCCTGAGTCAAAGATGACTCCGAGACTCTTGACTTTGGTGCTGGGGGAGATGGTCTGTCCGAGGATGGAGGGTGGTGTCCACGGAGTCTCAATTTTGGAATTTTTGTTGGCTTGCAGGAGAAGAAGTTCTGTTTTTGATTCGTTAAGTTTGAGGGAGCTAGCGGTCATCCAGTCATTGATTAAAGTGAGGCATTTCTGTAGTTGCTGATGATGGTCTTTCTGTCCATTAATGCGAAAGTAGAGTTGGGTGTCGTCTGCGTATGAGTGGAAGCAGAGGTCCGTTTTCCTGATGATATTGAGAAGCGGGCGGATGTAGATGTTAAATACCAATAGCACTCCACCTCTCATTCTTGGTAGCGGGATCCACAGCAGCTGGAAGTTCTACAAGAAGTTAAGGCCAGTGGGCCAGTGGGCATAATGGAGCACAGTAAAAGCTATGTGGGCACAATAGCAGCTATAGAGGCACAATGGCATAAAGATGCTATTGAGCCCATAAAGATGCTATTGTGCCCATACAGATGCACAATATCAGCTATATGGGCACAGCATGGCATGTGTAAACTATTGGCTGCTGCCTCTGTAGCTAAACAGTGTTGAGGAAGGTAAAAGTGCGACTCAACCACAGAAGTTTTACCAACCCCAATCTCACGTGTAAACAAGCCATAACGGTACCACTGGTCAAATGCAGCTAAGGGCTGTTTTACAAGTGGACCAAGCATCACTGTTGCTCTAAAAAGTGATCTAAGCATGTTTGACAGGTTGTAAAAAGGCTGATTTAAAGCTATAACTGCCGTACAATGCATGCAATTGCCTAACTGCTAGTGTGAATGAGCCCTAACATTGCCGGTGTGGTATCACAGTATATCTCACTATAAGAAAAGTAAACACTCTCCCTCATGTTACCATAAAAAAAATTCTAACCTGATAAATATATATGCCACCAATCAATGTAAGGGCTCATATACATTTGAGGAGAAGGTGGTAGGTTTTCTTCAAATGCAATGGAGATCAGTGAAGTCACAACCCGACTTTGCTCCCTGGCAGGGGTGCCTGGATCATAAGGCTGGCTGAACAGTATTAGAAATTGTTTGGCAGCCCTTTGTATTTTTATTTGTACAATTGCAGGCCTGGTGGTTGGGTGTTATTGTGGGGATAATCCCTGATGCAGGTCATGCTGGAGGAAGATTAACTATCTGAGGTCCGGTTTGTGGTACGCAGATTGCCCGTGGGACATGACCATGCATTGTTGAGCCTGTTATCCATGGCCTTAACCTCTGGTAAGCAAGCTGAATTCTCACCCAGTGGGTGATGGTGCACAGAAGTAGCTGCTAATAGCTTGCAGAGGATTAACTCTGCTTGCAGGCAATTCTAATGAACTTTGTTGATGTGAAATTCTAATAGGGGTCACTTATGTTGCACATTGCACTTTATATGTATGCACAGATTACACTTTTATCGTTTTTTTTAACACATATTTAATTTATATACTATTTATTGATATTTTTTATGCTTTTTACTGCTTTCTTTGAATTATTGTGGCGTACATTGTGGTGATAATTAACTATAGCACATTTTGTATTTTTTTTGAGTATGGGACAATGTGCCTGACTGCATGACCTGTTTTCAATGTGTGACTGAGTTTTTAGATGGTTCTCTGGCTTCTTTGTGGATGTTGACTTTTTATACTTAACTACCCCACTGACTGGAGGTTATTGCTGGCCCTGACATATGCTGGGGGCTATAATTGTTGGCCTCAATGGAACTTATGTTACTTCACAATCTCTTCAGTGTACCTCCAGTCTCTTTTTAGTCTATACAAAGAGGGAAAGGTAGTACACTACAAGCTATAGCTCGGGAAGAATCACTCACATTTAGCCACACCCGTTTTATCCACACCCACATTCTGGCCACACCCACACATGCAAATTTTGCAGCGCTCTGCTTTTGGGGCCACATCAGCACCCTCATTTTTTCTTCCAGCACCTGCACAGCACCCTCAAAAAATTTGGGCTGGAACCACCCCTGGTGCTGATAGCAAAGGAAGGAAGCAGCAGACTGAAATGAAACTTAATGCTCTGGATTCAGACAAGTACACACTATAGAGGGATATACTTTGTTCATATTTCATGTCTGAGGTTTACAACCACTTTAATATAAATGTATGAATATGCAGAGAATGTATTAAGAAGGCTTTTTAATTAAAAATGTGTGTGTGTGAGAAAGACCTTGACCTTTGTTAGGAGATGAACTTTTCCTTATTGTAAAACTAGAGCAAAAAGAAAGGGAAGAAATGTGCAGTTTTTGCCAAAAATGGCCTATTGAATTTAATTTTTAAAGTAGATCTAAACATAATCACTAAAATTCACTATAAGTTTTATTACATTAATGTAATATCAGGAATGAGCTGAAGCTGAGTTCAGTTTATGGAGGGTCTGCCGAACATGTCAAAATTTCGGATGCCGAAACCGAACCCCACTGAAGTCATGGGGAGGTAAGGGGAATTTTTTTTTCAATACCATTTTGCAAGTGCATTAAATGTAATAACGATGAAAGCACAACATTAAACACTATTCTTTTAAAAAAAACAAAAACCTTCTTGGGGGTTCTGGTAAACCTCTTTGTGCAGTGGTGCACCTCAACCATGTAAACCATGTGAAACATATCAAGCCACATGTTCTCAACATGGGGGGGGCATATGGATGAGGACAAGAGCCTTTTCCCCACAACCCTAACCCGGTGGTTGTGGGAGCTCCTAGCAGCCAGTTACTCCCTACAGAGTGGGCACAGTCCGATGGGGAAAATGAGGGTTGCCTGCATGGACGATGTAATGTCTGTATGGACACTTTGGCCTCCGTCCTCCACAAGACAAATGTAGGTGCCTGCCCTAAAGCATAACTCCCCTTTGTTGAGAACGTTCCCCCCCCCCTACCACTGCCCTCCGGTGCTTCTACTGGCTTGCTTGTGCGATCGGTGAGCCGGAGAAGGTATCTGCCAGCGGCAGAAGTTATTCATAGAAAAAAACGCAGACCAGATCATCCCCAGCAGTCTCTATAATAATAATAACAATAATAAAAATAATAATACATTTTATTTATAATGCCCTTTTCATCAAAAGATCTCAAAGTACTACATGTTAGAAACAAAAAAGAAAAAAATGAGCAATTTATACAATGAAACGAATATCTAAAAAGGACAAAAAGCTTTGCTAAAAAAGAAATGTCTTAAGACCTTTTTTAAAACAGTCAGTGGATTGAGGAGCCCTCAAAGTGTCAGGTAGGGCATTCCACAAGCGCGGGGTAGCTGCACAAAAAGCCCTGTCTCCCATTGTCCTGAGTCTAGTTCTAGGTATTTGAAGAAGGTTTGCGTGAGTAGAGCAGAGGGGACGTGATGTGTTTTGTGGTTTGAGAAGTTCTTTGAGGTAGGAAGGGCATGTCTATATATATGCATTGGTGTGTGAGGAGGGAAACCTTGTACTTAATCCTGGTAGGGACAGGAAGCCAATTGAGTGAGTGGAGAATAAGGGTAATGTACTCATGTTTCCACACTCTCATCAGGATCTTTGCTGCAGAGTTTTGGATGTACTGAAGCCTCTGCAGACTCCTTCTAGGAATCCCAATGAGAAAAAAAAAGCTCTGTTTGCGACAAAGGCTAATGAAGGCTAAAAAGCTTAGGGGAGTGGCCACCTGATGATGTCACCTGGTGGTACCACCCCCTTGTGACATCACTGACCCAACATGCACTGGTCGGTAATGTCACGGGGGTGGTGCCACCAGGTCGCCCTGCCCCCAAGATATTTAAAAACTGTCACATGGTAACCTGTTTTTTTGTTTTCTTTTTTCAGGTCCAGCAGTGCGACAGGCGTTGTGTTTGACGATGGATCTACATCGGGGAACATTGCTTTTTATTTTTAATTAAGGAATTGACAAAGACTGTGTCTGTGTGTTTTTTATTTCTTTTTGACACTTTTTTTGGTAAATGTAGGGGTACATTAGTGTTTTTTGTCTGGAGTTTTAACAGCAGTTTTTAGCTTTCTAGTGTGCATATGGCATTAAAGTTGTTTTTAACTGAGAAAAACGCTACAGATACCCTACCCTTTAAAAAAGCACAAACCAATAAAATAACAAAAACAAACAGGGATCAGTAAATAAAACCTAAGGACTGGTGGATCAAGTCCTAAAGATTAGCACATATCTAAACACATAAAAGTGGATCACAGGGAAGGACAGGGTAAGCAGACAGCAAAATGGATTTAAAATATTTTATTTTGTCTGCCTCAAGCCTGCATTCATTCTCAGGTTGCTTACATTTAATGTAGGATTTTTTCGCTCTTCTTAAAATCAAATCTGTCATATGGGAGGCAAGATCACAGCATTACAGAGCAGATGGGAACACAAATCACTTTTACTTTATAAGTCATCACTGCCATTGCCAAGTAATAAGCTGTCGAAAACAAGCAGTTTTTCACTTAAAGCAGAATCAAAGTCTCCAGTAGGGAAACTATAATTTTTCGGGGTCAAGTTTATTTTAATGCTTCTTTTTGAAACTTTATACAAATAAAGTATTAAAGAAAAAAAAAATACACACACACAAATTTCACAAATTTCAATTTTGAACATGAACATCTAAAGTAAAGGGTGAGTACAAACACACTCCTTGATTTAAAGTAATTTTTCTTTGAGGGACAAACTGTTACTGGCCAAAGTTACCTGGAAATACTAACCAACAGGTTGATTCCAGAACTAGCTGCTAAGGGTGGTGTTAAGTACCTTTTTCAGCAAGATGGGGCACCACCTGGCATATTGTTGGCATATTGCTCTCAGCAAGCACCTTCTAAACAGATGGATTGGCCGTGCTGGACAAAATGAGCAAGTGTTCTGCATGTGGCCCCTGAGATCACCGGACCTAACTGTTTGTGTCGTTTTCCTTTGAGGGTAGGTATAGGACAGAGTGTATGTACCTCCACTACCAGCAACTGTTTGGATGATCTGCAGGAACGCAACACTGAAGCTGTAAGCTCGATCACGCTGCATTTGCTGCAGAGAGTCTGGTCTAAACTATATTATCGAATCAATGTTTGCTGAATGATGGATGGGGCGCACATCAAGTATGTGTGAGACCAACCGATACCACATGAAACTTTATAAGTTGATGCAACTGTAACCACCAATGTGTAAGACTATTCCAATAAAGTTAGATTCTATATCTAAATCAAGGAGTGTACCTATACACTCTATATATCTATACCTCTATATATTGGAGGTGAGATTTCTGGGAGCTTGAAGGGAGCACATGGTGTTTTACAATAATAATAATAATACACATGATGTTATTGGTGAAAAGAACATCCTATCACGGAAATTTGGAACACTATAAGAAGTTTTTTCACTTCATGAACTTGATTGTACACTTGATTTATAGACATTTGGAAGACTGAATCATTATATGTATTTAAGTAGTGGGTTTGTTATAAGGGTTTTTTTTAAAGAAACTTACCTATTGCTGGAGTATACAGTATCTCACAGAAGTGAGTACACCCCTCACATTTTTGTAAATAGTTTATTATATCTTTTCATGTGACAGCTTGGACCTTGAAAAAGGGGACATACCCCGAAAGCTTGTCCTGAAAAAATTGTATGTTAGTGCAAATATAAAAAAAGTATCACGGACAGTACTCAATTTTCTCTGTCACAATTGCACTAATACGGCTACAATCAAATCAAGTGTGACAGCACTGAAGAAATGCTACTTTGCTACAATGTAAAGTAGTGAGTGTACAACTTGTATAACAGTATAAATTTGTTGCCCCCTCAAAATAACTCAACACACAGCTATTAATGTCTAAACCGCTTGCAACAAAATTAAGTACACCCCTAAATGAAAATGTCCAAATTGGGCCCAATTATCCATTTTCCTTCCCCGGTGTCAAGTGACTTGTTAGTGTTAGAAGGTCTGTAGGTGAGTAAGGTGTGTTAAATTTGGTGTTATTGCTCTCACTCTTTCATACTGGTCACTGGAAATTTATCATGGCACGTCATGGCAAAGAACTCTCTGAGGATCTGAAAAAAATAATTGTTGCACTACATAAAGATGGCCTAGGCTATAATAAGATTGCCAAGACCCTGAAACTGAGCTGCAGCATGGTGGCCAAGACCATACAGCAGTTTACCAGGACAGGTTCCACTCAGAACAGGCCTCGTCATGGTCAACCAAAGAAGTGCACATGCTCAGCATCATATCCAGAGGTTGTCTTTGGGAAATAGACGTATGAGTGCTGCCAGCATTTCTGCAGAGGTTGAAGGGGTGGGGGGTCAGCCTGTCAGTGCTCAGACCATACGCTGTACACTTCATCAAATTGGTTTGCATGGCTGTTGTCCCAGAAGGAAGCCTCTTCTAAAGATGATGCATAAGAAAGCCTGCAAATAGTTTGCTGAAGACAAGCAGACTAAGGACATGGATTACTGGAACCATGTCTTGTGGTCTAATGAGACCAAGATTAACTTATTTGGTTCAGATGGTGTCAAGCGTGTGTGGCAGCAACCAGGTGAGGAGTACAAAGACTAGTGTGTCTTGCTTACAATCAAGCATGGTGGTGGGAGTGTCATTGTCTGGGGCTGCATGAGTGCTGCTGGCACTGGGGAGCTACAGTTCATTGATGGAATCATGAATTTGAACATGTACAGTGACATACTGAAGCAGAGCATGATAACGACCCCAAACACACCTCCAAGACAACCACTGCCTTGCTAAAGAAGCTGAGGGTAAAGGTGATGAACTGGCCAAGCATGTCTCCAGACCTAAACCCTGTTGAGCATCTGTGGGGCATCCTCAAACGGAAGGTGGAGGAGCGCAAGGTCTCTAACATCCACGAGCCTCGTGATGTCATCATGGAGGAGTGGATGAGGACTCCAGTGGCAACCTGTGAAGCTCTGGTGAACTCCATGGCCAAGAGGGTTATAGCAGTGATGGAAAATAATGGTGGCCACACAAAATATTGACACTTTGGGCCCAATTTGGACATTTTCACTTAGGGGTGTACTCACTTTTGTTGTCAGTGGTTTAGACATTAATGGCAGTGTGTTGAGTTATTTTGAGGGGTCAGCAAATTTACACTGTTATACAAGCTGTACACTCACTAATTAACATTGTAGCAAACTAAGCAAAGTGGCATTTCTTCAGTGTTGTCACTTGAAAAGATATAATAAAATATTTACAAAAATGTGAGGGGTGTACTCATTTTTGGGAGATAATCTATATATCTATATATATAGATATATATATATATATACACATATATATATACATATATCTATATATCTATATATATATATATATATCTCTATATATCTCTCTATATATCTCTCTATATATATCTCTCTCTCTCTCTCTCTCTCTCTCTCTATATATATATATATATATATATATATATATATATATATATATATATATATATCTTACTGTGATTGGGAAGTTCACTAGTGGCACAGCACTTTCCCCAGTAATCATTTTCTTATTTGTGGGAACACAAATCTGTGTTTGCAACAGCACATATTTAGAAGGTTTTTCTTCTCTTTTTTTTCTGGCATTGTTATATCATTGCAGTGACTATTTTCTTAGGTAGCGCGGGAGTTTACACCATTATATTTCCAAGATTGATTGATTGATATATTTGTATATTTTTAAAGGTTTAAATGTTTTTATTAGAAATTTTTCATGCAAAACAATAATAGATGAGCAGAACAGTGTGTATGTATAACCATGGCGACAAAGTCTAGTACATCTTCAACAGGTAGATAAAATGAGAGAGGCACAAAATCTGTAACCTAACTGACAGGTACCACTGGTACACTTTGGGTGAACAGAACGGTATCATCAGGGTGTTTTAGAGTGGGGTTCCAGTAACAAGATCCCATACGAAGGAGTGACCCTTCCACTAGTGACTCCGGAATCCATACTACCCAGCTAGCCACACCGGGTCCAATCACTTACAGGGGGAAGTATGAATAGCAACTGGGAGTAGCTACTGGACCTCCCCATGAGCTCCACATGCTCCACCCCTCTGGGATCACACTGTGGAAGCCCATTTTGCCCACAGGGGGCCCACAGCCAACCTCTTCCTAAGTGGCGCTATCATCCCTCTGATGAGATTTCAGGTATCTATGCCCACAAGATCCAGGGTGAGTTTGGAGGAATTTAAATTATAATTGTGGAGATTTCAGGCTGCCTAAACCCTGATGACCTGTCCATAACTTATTGCCATTTCCGCAACAGAGAGAACAGATGGAATGGCATAACTAAAAAGATGAGCGGGATCAGAGTGTCCCAAGTAGAGGAAAGGCAAAAGGTGTGAAAAAAAAGGGGTGAGGAGTAGGAAGGGGATAGAGTCCCCTGGAGTAAGTGTTTGCATTGGTCCCTGTGGAACCCCAGGAAGAATAGAATATTACAGTACATTGCCCAAGGTTCCCAAGTTTCGGAGGACTTTACAAATTTGTCATTAAGTTTTGCAACTATTTGTTCCTGTGCCATGATCCAAGAGACTTTTCTCTTGAACCCCCTGAAGGAGACTGTGGGTTGTTTCCAGGCTCTGGCAAAAGAAATTTTGGCTCCCAATAATACGAAGTAGACCAGGGTTTGCGAATATTTATCTAGAGCCAGGATACACCTATTCAGTAGTGCAATGTTGGGGTCGGGGATCACCAATACCTTAGTGTTTGAGCTGATGGTACGAAATACTTTCCGCCAGAAGGATCGAATGTGAGGGCAGGTCCACCATGTATGGATCATCGTACCCTCCAGCTCACATCCTCTATAGCATAGCGGCGATGATCCCGGGAAGATTACTGCCAGTCTTGAGGGGACATAGTACCATCTAGTCAATACTCTGAGACTGGCTTCGATAAGGGAGATGTTGAGAATACCTTTGTGTGCCCGCTTGGATGCGCAGAACCAGTCCTGAGCGGTCCAAGAGCAGCTTCCCAGGCCCGAGCATAGGTCGGCTTGTCCAAGTCCGCCATCAAAGTTGTACAGAACAGGGAGATCCCCCCTCTCTGAGCTTCCGTATTATAGCACTAATGTTCGTAGGGGGTTATTGCTGGGGGTTCTTTTTTGTTAGACCAAAGTGTGTGTAGGAAATGGGAGATTTGGGAGAATCTAAATAATTCAGAGTCTGGCATATCCAATTTTTTCTTACAATGTGATAGGGTAAGAGGGCCCCCTGGGGAAAGAAAGTGACCGATCCTGTAAAGACCTTTATCTGTGCACCATTGGAATGCTTTAATGCTCATCCCTGGTGGGAAATCAGCGTCATGGAACAGGTGGGCTAATGGCTTCATTTGTGATGTCAGGGTGTGCTGTGAGTAGAGCTTTGAACAAAGAGCCACTGAATGGGAGAGGGTAGGGGCCAGGATAGCTGGCCTAAGTTTGGAGTTGCACCCGTGAAGAAAGTCTATAGTGTTCAAAGGAGTTGCTTGCATTTCCATCGAGAGCCAATGAGGCTTCAGGCCCCTAGAGTAAGTGACTGAAATTTTAGCGAGTTGCGCTGCCCGGAAATATTCCCACAGATTAGGTAGGCCTAGCCCACCTTGAGATTTTAGGCGAAAAATAATTTTTGAAGGACACCTATACCCTTTGTTTCCCCAAACAATGCGAACAATCTCCAATTGAAATTTACTGACAAATTGTTTTTTTATCGGGAGGGAGCGGAATAATTATAAAAGATGGGGGAGAAGTGTCATCTTTACTGCGTGAATTCTGCCCAGCCAGGATAGACCACACTCTGCCCACCTCTGCATATCACCCCTGCATTTGTGTAGCATGGGAGGGTAATTAGCCCTAAAAATGTTATTAAACTCTGGCGTTAGATTGATCCCTAAATAAGGAATAGCTGTGGCTGCCCAATATTAGTATATTTTTAGTGTAAGGTTGATCCACAAATGAATGATATATTAAACACAGTATAACAATTGTTACTTTGTATTTACTCAATGACACTTGCAGATTATCTGCAAGTGCCATTTCACAAAAAAATCTTCATTTTGACAGCTGCTGCTGCTTTGTTATACATAGCAAGTCAAAATTGAAGCCAGTAATTGCTGGTTATATAAATGAGGGATCTACAGCAGTGGGGGGGAGCATGGGCCAAGGAAATGATTTTAGATAGCATCTCCTACAACCAGGGTACTGGTAATTGGTTAAGGAAGTGTATTCCTACCATCTTCCTAGTGCCATTTTGGAAGCTAAGTCCTAATGAAGATTAACCAGAAATCAAATTAGAGTACATTAAGCTAACATTTTAATGTAAGTACAGTAGTTATATCTACTTGATAGAATCCTTTGAAGCATTTAAGGGTTACCCTTAGGGAGTGAGTATCTCAAGGAAACTAATTTTCCTTATGCAATGGGTGCCTCAAATTTGACTATAAATTTACTGCAGCCACAAAGCAAAGCACTGGATACATTTCTACATGTTGGGTGAGTACTTGAGGGGTGAAAGAGGCCTAAGTGACGCAAGGTAGCGTCAGCAGAGGCATGGATGAGCATGTCAGGAAGCACAAGGTGTCACCTAATCATCTCCACAAATGATGACTCGCACTCTCGCAGTAAGTAAGGTTGTCTACACAGCAATTGTGTGAATATCAGAATTGCCACTACTATCTCACAATTGAGATCTGTTGGAGGACATGGGAGGGGTCAATTGCACACTCTCTGGAATGGAGGAATACGGACTTGAGATGTGGCACCTGCATATTTCAGAGAACAAAAGATTGCATGTTTGACACTAAAGTGTTTTTTTTTTATCAATAATTTTTTATTGAAATCAAAAGCAAGCAAGGTTACATTGAGGTAAGAAACCAATTTAACAGTGAATACAGAAAGCACAAGAACAAATACAAAGTCAAGATATCCATTATTGTCTTAAATCTAGTCAGTAGAACAAGTTTCATTCAGTTATGCTAGATATATCACTGGGAGTAATGCATCACACAAAATTTTAATAAGAATAGGAAAAATAATATTAATACCACTAAGGATAAGGTCCACACATTAAAGGGAAGATTGAGAAGAGGAGACATTTGGAATAAGAATCTGGGTTAGAAGGACACTAATCCGTCCAGGGTTTCCACATTTGGTCAAAAAATGTACTTTTGCTGTCCTAATATGGATGGATCTTTCATAACAATAATTCAATTGAACTAGGGAGATTACCTCTGATTTGTTAGGGGCTTGAGATGCCCTCCAGTGTCTGGCAATCACTATTCTTGCGGCTATTAATATTTGTGTGGTCACTGTACGGAAGATCGGCGGTAAATCATCAATTTGGAGGTTCAGTATTGCTAAGCAAGGCAGGGTTAGGTTTTAGAAGGATACCTGTAATATCTGATAATACTTTAAAGACCTCTCTCCAAAAACTTGAGATACTTTTGCATTTCCAAAAATGTGGTACAGGGTACCTATTTGCACACATTCTCTCCAACAGAAAGCTGAGTTATGGGCAGAGAATTTGGAAAGCTGGTAGGGAATGAGGTACCATCTAGTAATTATTTTTTGTATAATTTCTCAATGATTATCGCAGTGGGATGATGTGTAGATATGTTTAAAGGCCGAACACGGTTGGGTGTGAAGGATTGTTCAAGATCGATTTCCTATTTAAGTATAGGACGTTTTTTACTGTCAACCATTTTTTTTTGGAGAACATTGAAATACAGCGAGATTCCCCTAACATTTGTGTGAGTTGAGGACAGATAGAACCATATTGATGAGTCTATGGAAACCCCGGGCAGGGGGTGTTTGGTTAGGAATTTCCTTATACGAAGAAATGTGAACTCATTAGTATTGGTGAGACCATAATCCTGTTTCAGGTACGTTATGTCTTTTAAGGATGAATCAATAAACAGATCATCTAACTACATCGGTCCCTTGTCTATCCACCGATCAAGTTTCAAATATGGGATGAGGTGTTCTAGGGATTTAATGGGAATACGTAGCTCGTGTCTTTGAGTTGCTTGAGGTGTTTGTTGACACTGAAGTGTATTTGATGCCAACCTAAAAGTAGACTTTGAACTTTATAGCAGAGATTCTTACTTTACCATACTTTGTGGATTTGAAAAAGTGCTTTATAAAACTTGATATACAGTATGTTCAGATTATCTTTGTGACAGTTCTGGCATTTGTTGTGCTACGCAATTATCTTCACTTGTGCTGAACTGCAGAACTTAAACACTTTTTGATCTTCTCTTGTGTCTTTCTACGGAGTTATTATGATATATCTGGTGCTATGGTCATGGTGCTTCAACTTCAATCTCCCAGCTCCCCACCTTTATCCAACTAACACCATGGCAGCAGCATTGTTTCCCCTCACAGAACACAGCAACATTTTTCCTTCCACTGACACAGGGGCATTTTTTTTCTTCCAGTGAAACCACTGAAGAAGAGACATTTTTTTTTCTCACACTGATGCTAGAGCATTTTTCTTTTGTTGTATTCTGCACCAATATTACATTTTTCAATTTGCTGAGGTGTGCCACAACCATTGGTTGTGGCATGCGTCAAAATAAGTTTGGCGCATGTCACAACCATTAAATACATTTTGGTGTGATGCTATTAGCCATGCCCCCTATTCTGTCCTCTGTCCCATCCAAATTCTCAATTTTAGAACAGCACTATACCATTACTGAAGGATGGCTTCTGCTGGAGGGGTGGTGGTATGTTGTATAACCAAAAAGCACTGGCCCGGCAGACATTGTCCCTTCCACTGTCTCTACTCGCCAAGAACCTGTCCCTGCACTAAATTCTGTCCCTGACCAGCAGGTTCCTCCCCCTAATCAGCCACTCACTAGAAGAAGACCCAACGACTTTGGATCCGGTATTTAAAGGCTCCCTTGGTAAAATGACCACCTCAACTCTCATGGAAACTCAAATGATGAATTCCAGCATTGACCTACACACTGATTTACAAAAGTTTCCAGGTAGGGTGCATATTTTTACTAGCAGACTTTGAGTTCCACTTTAGCAACCTATACAGTACAAAGTTTTAGCTTTGCTGCTCTTGTACTGTGTATAAAAAAAATGATACAAGCATATGTTTCTTTGTTATACTATTAGGCCACCTTCACATATAGATACCACTCAACTTTTTGAGATGGGAATGAGGGACACCAATTAGCAAAAATATGTAGGCATAGGGCACACCCCCTGCCACACCCCCTTAAAGGAGAATTATACAAAAAAAAGAAGATGAGGTAAACACACAAGTGCTTTTTTTACCACTACTATTACTTTATACTGGCTTTTGAAATTGACAAATTTAGATGAAAGGTTTAGCACTGGAAAACACATTTTGAAAGATAAATAATGCATTTAATATACTACTATATAGATCAGACCAAAATGAGGGACAAATGAGGAGGAATGAGGGACAGAGGGACTTTGTTCCAAATCAGGGACAGCCCCTCGTAATCAGGGACAGTTGGGCAATGGGAGCTATTCATATAGGCGATTTGGAATTGTGGGCAGAATCGCCACCATTTTGCCGATGATTACAAATTGCAAAACACAAGACATGTCTTTGGGTGCCATTCATCCTGAATGGCACATTTCAGCTCAGTCCAGTCGCAGCCTGTCATAGACTTTGATATGCTGCAGGCAGCAGGACTGGCAGTCTGAATGGCACACCAAATGAAGCGCAAGTGCTGTTATTGTTGCACAACAAACAGCATGACAATCATGTTAAAACACGCATGTAAAGTCATGCCAAAATTTGGTCCCTGAGATTCTTGGCATGACAAACGCACATAAGGCAGCTTATTCAAGTGAATGGGCTGCCTAATGCATGACAAGGTTTTCTGTGTGTGAATCACACTTTTTAACTTCATGTTCTCTCTCTAAAAAAAAAAAAAGCAGCAAATGCTAGCACTCAGGACACCGATATAATGATTCACAATCAATTAAATCAAGACTGTAGGAAACAGGACTGGATGAATCAATTGTAAAAAGTCCACAGGTGAATACAAAAAGTCCAATCAATGGTGAGAAGTACTGAGTAGTGCATCTGGGGAACTGGATCTGGATAATAAAATCTATAGGGATACCGGCACTAAAGGCTTCTCTTCTCAGGAGTGAAGCCAACTCAGGAATAATGTGGAAAAACAAAAGAACAGAAAAGCGCCTCTGAGTGTAATGTTTTAATGTATGGTACCATAAAAGTATTCAAAACTTACATCTCAGTAAGTACAGGTATATTCATGGCAGATGGAAGTATCCAGGGGATGTAGCTGATGTCCAAAACATGTTATTTAGTGCCGGTATCCCTATAGATTTTATTATTCTGATCCGGTTCCCCAGATCTGCTACTCAGTACCTCTCACCATTGATTGGACTTTTTGTATTCACCTGTGGACTTTTTACAATTGATTCATCCAGTCCTGATTTTTATCAACAGTCTTGATTTAATTGATTGTGAATCATTATGTCGGTGTCCTGAGGGCTAGCATTTGTTGATTTTTTTTTCTTCTTAGCGAGAACATGGGTTCCCGCTAGCGAGTTAAAAAGTGTGATTCACGTGCAGAAACCCTTGTCATGCATTAGGCAGCCCATTGACTTGAATAAGCTGCCCTATGTGCGTTTGTCATGCCAAGAATCTCAGGGACCAAATTTTTGCATGACTTTACATGTGTTTTTTGCCACTATTCATGCTGTTTGTTGCGCAAATTGAATATTTTTATTGTACCATACATTAAAACATGTTCTCACTAAGTGAACGGGGCCTCAGGCAATGAACCACTAAATACAATTCATTTCAAGCTTTCTGTCTGCTTAATTGAGTGCAGATGTTGTGGTCCCTGTAAAAACAAATAGGATTTTGTTTAGTATGCAGTCAAAGTGTCAAACTTTATGTGTGTGTGCATGTGTGCGCGAGTACCATGTAAATTGTTATCGGTGCCATTGTGCTGACTTTGTTCAGCGAGAACTGCTGTTTATCTGATATATGCTCCATCTTTGACTGACAGATTGGCATTTTTTTAAAGCTGCTGTGGTACAGAACATAAGTAGACAAGCCTGGAACAAGTCAGGATAAAAATCACTAGTAAAATATCACGTCATGTCATGTTATTTGTACTTGCAGGCTTTTTCAGTAAGCGCAGAGAGCAACAAGGCTGTAAAGAGTGCAATAACCCATAGCAGATTTCAGTTTGATGTAGTCAATTAAGTTAAGTGTTGATTTACGATTGGTTGCTGTAGGTTACTCTGACGGCACTGGATGGATGATGAACAGGGTTGTGTGCTTTGAAAGCTTGCTATAATTCTTACTGTATTTATCCTGAATGGAATTATACTTTGCTACTTTTTTGCTAATAACTAGAATTTAACCACTTGACCTTTCGGAAAATTTACCCCTGTGCCTGACCAGGCCATTTTTTGCGATACGGCACTGCGTTACTCTAACTGACAATTACGCGGTCATGCAACGCTGTACCCAAACAAAATGTACAGTATGTTGTTTTTTCCCTCACAAATAGAGCTTTCTTTTGGTTGTATTTGATCACCTCTGTGTTTTTTTTATTTTTCGCACTATAAACAAAAAATACTGAAACAAAAAACCTAATGTTTTACTTTCTGCTACCAAACACATCCAATAAAAAACTTGAAAACAAAAAATATTTCTTCATCAATTTAGGCCAATATGTATTTTGCTACATTATATTGATTGGTTTGTGCATACGTTATAGCAAAGCAAGTTATACAAACTAGGGGATATTTTTATTTGATTTATTTTTATTATTATTTTTTCTACTAGTAACAGTGGCGAACAACAACTTATAGTGGGACTGTGATACTGCGACAGACACTAATCGACACTTAACACTTTTTGGGAACCAGTGACACTAATACAGTGATCTGTGCTAAAAAAAAATGCACTTTCACTGTACTAATGATACTGTCTGGCAAGGGATTAACATCAGGGGCGATCAAAGGGTTAACTGTGTGCCTAACCAGTGTTTCTGTGTACTGTGGGGGTGGTACTTTTACTAGGGGAAGGCGTGAATCTATGTTTCTGCTGTGCAGGAACACAGGATCCATACCTTCTGTACTGACAGAATGGCAATCTGCCTTGTTTACATAGGTAGACTGCCATTCCGTCTGTGTAACGAATGATAGGCGAGTGCCTGCAGACATCGAGTCCACAGTACATGCTAATCGGCACCCGCTGTGTACAATCACAGCGGGAGTGAGGCACGGGCGGTGCACATCCATGCCCGATACCCAGAAGACCCGGATCATGTATCTATATGCACAGCTGAGTCATGTGCATTCTTACTTGAACCTTCATGTGCTTTGCATATTTCTGCCAGATCTGTGTAGTAATTCAATGTGACAATTCCTGTAATACAAACCAGTCACTGCTGCTCTCTCTCCTTGTGCAGAGTGACTGGTCTTGTCTCCACCCCCTCATGTCGTTTTTTTGCAGGTAGCCTGTAGTGGGTGGGGCCTGCTGGTGGTCCCTCCCTCAGTTCTGCTCCCTGCACAGGCTATATATACAGTACAGTGATGGTGTCACTGCTACTTTTGCAAGTAAAAAAAAAATGGATTCACAAAGGCATTCGGTGCACACAAAGTGGATTTAAAGCCTTTGTAGCTATTGAGGAATATATTTACATAAAGGTTTTTGTGTCCAATATTTAAAGCACAGCAAATGATTCTTGCACAAAGGGCCTTCTAGCTGCTGTGCAAG
Organism: Lithobates clamitans; assembly: GCA_037952925.1. Taxonomy (NCBI): domain Eukaryota; kingdom Metazoa; phylum Chordata; class Amphibia; order Anura; family Ranidae; genus Lithobates; species Lithobates clamitans. The sequence goes on along the minus strand of JBBGZY010000589.1, from coordinate 3,323,942 downwards.
ATTCATATTTGAACTCATAGGGCCCTAAACAAGGGTACTACCACATACCTCCCAACTTTTTGAGATGGGAATGAGGGACACCTATCTGCAAAAGTATGCAGGCATAGGACACACCCCTTGCCACGCCGCCTTTAAAGGAGAATTGTACAAAAAAACAAGATTGGTTAAACCCACAAGTGCTTTTTTACCACTACTATTCCTTTATATTGGCTTTTGGAATGTACAAATGCAGCAATTTAGAAATCAGATGAAAGGTTTAGTGCTGGAAAACACTTTTTGATATATAAAAAGTGCATTTTATAAACATCTATATAGATCAGACCAAAATGAGGAACAAATGAGGAGGCTTGAGGGACAGAGGGACATTGCTCCAAATCAGGGACAGTCCCTCAAAATCAGGGACAGTTGGGAGCTATGCTACCAGGTGCTGGCAGGTTTGCTTACATTGACTACATTGAGCTAGTTAGCCCCGGAAGGTTGCGGGCCTCACTCTGCTTGCTTGTTTTCCTATATGTTTGCTGGAAAAAAACATTGTTATGAAGGGTACTGTGGGATGTGTGGTTCCATAAGTGGGGATGACTGCATGTTGTAAAGCAAGAGGAAGACTACAGCTTCCAGCAAACCCACAGGACGTTGAGAGAGGAGGAAAGTTTGGAGCAGTTGGCGCCGGGATGAAGTAGAGTGTGTATCTAGTAGTCATATGGCATCCTAGGCTGGAGGAGAGCCTTGTCCTGAGCCATCGCTACTGAAAGGCTGTGAATTGTTACTGTGTCCCCTTTGTTGCAGAGCCACAGTGAAAGAGAGAGAAAGCTAGAGGCCATCCTGCACCAACCACAGGTATTCAGGAAGAGACCGGAGTCCATTCTACTTCCACTGCTGCTTTGCCGCAGGCTTGATAAGAGGGTTGTCAACCTACTATATAAACTGTTCAGTAAGAACTGAGTTATCACAGGACAGACTAACCCTCATACCTCATACAGATACACTTGGTCCCATAGCATGTTGCCTGCTTCAGGACCACATGTTAGACCTCACTGCCCTTATAACTGACTTACCTAACCTCTACTCCTTTATCTACAACTAAACCAAAGACTAGATCATCCCTCCCACATGCCATAACTGGATGCAGGTTTTAACTACTGGGCCAATTCTGACATTTCTCTCCTACATGTAAAAATCATAATTTTTTTGCTAGAAAATTAATTAGAACACCCAAACATTATAATATATATCTATATCTAGATATATCTAGATAGATATCTAGATATATCTAGATATATATCTATCTATATATATATATATATATATATATATATACAGTGGGGACGAAAAGTATTCAGACCCCCTTATATTTTTCACTCTTTGTTATATTGCAGCTATTTGCTAAAATCTTTTAAGTTCATTTTTTTCCTCAATAATGTACACACAGCACCCCATATTGACAGAAAAACACAGAATTGTTGACATTTTTGCAGATTTATTAAAAAAGAAAAACTGAAATATCACATGGTCCTAAGTATTCAGACCATTTGCTGTGACACTCATATATTTAACTCAGGTGCTGTCCATTTCTTCTGATCATCCCTGAGATGGTTCTACACCTTCGTCTGAGTCCAGCTGTGTTTGATTATACTGATTTGACTTGATTAGGAAAGCCACACACTTGTCTATATAAGACCTTACAGCTCACAGTGCATGTCAGAGCAAATGAGAATCATGAGGTCAAAGGAACTGCCTGAAGAGCTCAGAGACAGAACTGTGGCAAGGCACAGATCTGGCCAAGGTTACAAAAAAATGCTGCTGCACTTAAGGTTCCTAAGAGCACAGTGGTCTCCATAATCCTTAAATGGAATACATTTGGGATGACCAGAACCCTTCCTAGAGATCACTGTGGCTGAGCTCCAGAGATGCAGTCGGGAGATGGGAGAAAGTTGTAGAAAGTCAACCATCACTGCAGCCCTCCACCAGTCAGGGCTTTATGGCAGAGTGGCCCGACGGAAGCCTGTCCTCAGTGCAAGACACACGAAAGCCTGCATGGTTTGCTAAAAAACACCTGAAGGACTCCAAGATGGTGAGAAATAAGATTCTTTGGCCTGATGAGACCAAGATAGACCTTTTTGACCTTAATTCTAAGTGTGGAGAAAACCAGGCACTGCTCATCACCTGTCCAATACAGTCCCAACAGTGAAGCATGGTGGTGGCAGCATCATGCTGTGGGGTGTTTTTCAGCTGCAGGGACAGGACGACTGGTTGCAATCAAGGGAAAGATGAATGCGGCCAAGTATGGGGATATCCTGGGCGAAATCCTTCTCCAGAGTGCTCAGGACCTCAGACTGGGCCGAAGATTTACCTTCCAACAAGAAAATGACCCTAAGCACACAGCTAAAATAACAAAGGAGTGGCTTCACAACAACTCTGTGACTGTTCTTGAATGGCCCAGCCAGAGCCCTGACTTAAACCCAATTGAGGTCTCTCTGGAGAGAACTAAAAATGGCTGTCCACCAATGTTTACCATCAAACCTGACAGAACTGGAGAGGATCTGCAAGGAGGAATGGCAGAGGATCCCCAAATCCAGGTGTGAAAAACTTGTTGCATCTTTCCCAAAAAAACTAATGGCTGTATTAGATTAAAAGGGTGCTTCTACTAAATACTGAGCAAAGGGTCTGAATACTTAGGTACCTTAGAACCTGTCCTGTCTGGTCTTGGCTGCTATATGGTCTTGGCCACCGTGCTGCAGCTCAGTTTCAGGTTCTTGGCAATCATCTTATAGCCTAGGCCATCTTTATGTAGCACAACAATTTTTTTTTTTCCGATCCTCGGAGAGTTCTTTGCCATGAGGTGCCATGTTGAACTTCCAGTGACCAGTATGAGAGAGTGAGAGCGATAACACCAGATTTAACACACCTGCTCCCCATTCACACCTGAGACCTTGTAACAATAACGAGTCACATGACACCAAGGATGGAAAATGGCTAATTGGGCCCAATTTGGACATTTTCACTTAGGGGTGTACTCACTTTTGTTGCCAGCTGTTTAGACATTAATGGCTGTGTTGAGTTATTTTGAGGGGACAGCAAATTTACACTGTTAAATAAACTGTACACTCACTACTTTACATTGTAGCAAAGTGTAATTTCTTCAGTGTTGTCACATGAAAAAATAAAATAAAATATTTACAAAAATGTAAGTGGTGTACTCACTTTTGTGAGATACTGTAATAAATGTTTGCTTTTAGGTTTAATACCCTTTTAACCACTTGCTGACCACCCTATAGCAGTTTAACTGCTACGGGGCGGAAGCTGTGCACAGGATCATGTTTATATACGTCAGGGCTAGGCAACCTCGGCCCTCCAGCTGTGGTGAAACTACAAGTCCCATGAGACATTGCAAGATAAGTAGCTGATTGCTGCCAATACTAGTATAAAAAATAAATAGATAAATATAATTTCCAGTACATATACACCATAGTCTGTAGATGTTATAACGTCAATATACGCTTATTGTGATTTTTTACCAAAAACATGTAGAAGAATACATATTGGGCTAAATTTTTGAAGAAACTTGTTTTTTTTTTTTTTCATTTTTTATTGGATATGGTTTTTAGCAAAAAGTAAAAAATATTGGTTTTTTTTTTTCAAAATTGACAGTCTTTTTTTGTTTATAGCGCAAAAAATAAAAAACACAGTGGTGATCAAATACCACCAAAAGTAATCTCTATTTGGAAAAAAAATGGTATATAGCAAAAAATGGCATGGTCATAAACTAAAACTTCAGGAGGTCAGGGGGGTAAAGTTGGACCGGATTTCAGTGTTATTTTGGTGATTTGGTTGATTTGGATATCAAGGCTTCTAATGCCGCGTACACACGGTCGGACTTTTCTGCTACAAAAGTCGGACAGCCTGTCCGACATACTTCCGGCGTACCTTCGGCGGACTTGTGGCAGACTTTCTTACGAACGGACTTGCCCACACACGACCACACAAAAGTACGACAGCTTAGTACGCGGTGACGTACACCAAGTCCGACGAGACTATAAAACGGAAGTTCAATAGCCCGTACGACACCCTTTGGGCTCCTTCTGCTAATCTCGTGTTTATCTCGTGTTAGTAGAAGTTTGGTGAGAGACGATTCGTGCTTGTGAGACTCGTATTTTTCAGTTCGTTTTAACTGTTGTTCAGTCTGTGCTTGTGAGGTTTGTATCTGCTTTTCAGTGCGTTTGGTCAGTTGGCATTGAGAAATCTTTGTTTTATTGGCCGCTCGTTCCTGATTTTCAGGTCGTTCTTCACAGGCCTTGCTGTTCTTCAGTGCGTTCTGTTTAGTGCGTTCTGACCAGCCGACCGTTTTGAAGCCATGTTACCTGTACGTACTCGTCGTAGAGCTCGTGCATTGTATGTGCTTGGTGCTGTAGTTTATTCTTCAGCCCAAGACCAGTCCATGAACAGGGCGAGGAGGAGTTCATGGACCAAGAATTGGTTGCTTCAGCGTGACCAGTTCTGTCACATGCCTTTGCTCCGTGAGATCCGTGAGAATAATCCTGAGGATTTCAGGAACTTTCTCCGGATGACGGACCCCGTTTTTGACCGTTTGGTGGCTTTGCTGACCCCCTATATCAGCAGGCAGGATACCTGCATGAGGCAAGCCATCACTCCGGAGCAGAGGCTGGTCGCTACCTTGCGGTATTTGGCCACAGGGAGAAGCCTGCAGGACCTTAAGTTCTCGACAGGCATCTCCCCCCAGGCTCTGGGGATCATTATCCCAGAGACCTGTTCTGCCATCATACAGGTCCTGCAGAAGGACTATATTAAGGTAAGATATTTTTCTTTTATTAGCATCACATGTTCTTTTATGTAATCTTTGATAATGTAATGTATTTCTTGCTTCAAACACTACTTCCCATCATTGCAATATAGTGTGAATGTCCCCTTTTTATCCTCACACATGCTGGAATTTTTTCCTGTTATTTTTTGTCATGCATGTATAGTTTCCTTCAATAACCTTCCCAGCATGAAGTGATGGGAACATATCCACCTAGTCTACTCATTTTGAATGTATTTTGTTGGAGTGTATTTAGTGTGCTTATAATTAGCAATTAGCTAGATTTCACAACCCCCCCCCCCCCCACCTGAACTCACTCCAAATAGTGTGCTGCTAATTAGCAATTAGCTAGATTTCACAACCCCCCCCTCACCTGAACTCACTCCAAATAGTGTGCTGCTAATTAGCAATTAGCTAGATTTCACAACCCCCCCCCCCACCTGAACTCACTCCAAATAGTGTGCTGCTAATTAGCAATTAGCTAGATTTCACAACCCCCCCCACCTGAACTCACTCCAAATAGTGTGCTGCTAATTAGCAATTAGCTAGATTTCACAACCCCCCCACCCCCACCCTCATTAAAATTTGCTTGAATGTTCTGTGGTGTTGATTTGTCTAAAGCAAATCTATGTTGCACTTTGCAAAATGCATGTGCACTCTACAAGTGCATTTGTTCCAGTGCTTTAGTAAATGAGCAGAAGCTCTGCTGATTTCCATCATCAAATCATATGCAAGCCTCAAAGTGTTTTCATTATTTGCCCTTGCCTGTGATTGTGTACTCCTTGCAACATGAATGCCTTTTGACATTACCTCATTTACTGTAAGCTGGTTAGCAACTGCACCTGCAGAGTGCGACAACTGCAGTCTTGTAGCCTTTTTAGTCCCTAAATTCCTGCGTGTCGTTAAAGTAATTTTTTTTAGGGATTTCACAACCCCCTAAAATGTAATCAATGTTCTATCAGAGGGGGTGAGCAATCTGATAAGTGTGCCTTTTTCCATATTAGTTATTCCAGAAGAATTAAATTATTGAATGTTATACTGATGCTGGGGAATAATGTTTTTAATTGTCTAATTTTCTTGCAATGTTAGCTTCCAAATTAATTGATTTTGGTTTTCTTGTTTGATTCCCCAGTTTCCTTCAACGCCACAGGAATGGCAGACTGTGGCATCCCATTTTGCCAGCCGTTGGGACTTTCCCAATTGTGGAGGGGCTATAGATGGGAAACATGTCCACATTGTGCCACCACCCCATTCGGGGTCATATTATTTTAATTATAAGGGGTTCCACAGTATTGTTTTAATGGCGGTGGTGTCGGCACACTATGATTTTTTATATGTGGACGTGGGGAAGAATGGCCGGATGTCGGATGGAGGAGTATTTGCCCAGACGGAGTTCTGCCAGCGTCTCCAGAGTGGTGGCCTGGGATTGCCCCCTGATGAGGATAACGTGGAAGGACTCCCCTTTGTCTTCATTGCCGATGAAGCCTTCGCTCTGAGCAAGCACCTCATGAGGCCATTCCCCCAAAGAACCCTCACCCCGGAGAGGAGGGTTTTTAATTACCGGCTGGCCAGAGCTAGAAGAGTGGTTGAGAATGCGTTTGGAATTCTGGCCAGCCGGTTCCGCCT